>CM033726.1:52768360-53968360 GCA_019671005.1 Hibiscus mutabilis
TGAGCTGCTCCCAGCTCCGAAAAGCGAGGCCTACTTAAAAATTCGCTTTAAACAACACCACAAAAAAAGTAAACTGGGGATTATTATTTTATAAAAAAACGAAAAAACAAGGTTTGGAACCCTACTCCCCAACAACTACAAGGATGCTTGCTTGCTCGGTTCAAATCCTCAAGGTTTTCAGATATTCTCCCCCCCCCCGCCAAAAATCTGACCTTTATAAATACAAGTGATAAAGAAATACGTTTTCATCTGGCAACATTGGGAAATATATAGGCCCGTCACGAATGTAAGCCTGTCCAAAGATATTGGACCTTGCCAAGAAAACATTATCCAAACAATTTAACAGGTGAGATCCTGAGTCCGTTCAACCCGATCATTTCTTCTGATCAAGTTTCCCTCTGCAAATCTGCAGTTTAATAAGTCCAGCCTTTTTCACCATTAAATCTATTGCAGTGAACAGAGCCATAACCAAAACCTTTCTCGTTCGTGTTAATGGAATACCGGTGTGTCCAGTGCGGGTTTCGAATCAAAACCCTATTCGTTCAATACTCTCCGGGGAACATTCGATTGATGAAATGTGTAAGCTTTAGTTTGGTTCCCTATTTCTGAAAATCAGTTTTTTCTTCTTCATTTACTTTTTAACTTGTGCATTTGTTCATAGGTGAACTGTAAAGCAGTTGCTGATGAGTATATTGAATGTGAGCTCATGGTAAACCCCTTGAATCTAATCGATACCCTTTTACTTCTTTGTTAATTTATTGGAGTAATTTTTACTAAATTAAAAGAAAATTGGGTTTATTATTATTTTTCAATTTGTGTAGATTGTTTTGATTGATTTAATCTTGCACAAGCCAAAAGCTTACAGACATGTACTTTTCAATGTCCTCAACCATGAAAGTACCCATTTTCAGGTATAATTGAAGTGTTTGGTTTTACACTGTTATTATTGAAACTTAAATTTGGTCTTTGTTTAATTATCTGGACATGCAGGCTCTTACACGAAATTGGGTTTTTTGGAAACTTTGCAGGGTATATTGTGGAAGTTGTTAGTTGGTTTTCTTGTGCTAGATTCATGTATCCATATTGAATGCAAACTTTACTTGATAGATATAGTTTAACTATCTACAACACGGTTCAATAATTGGGTTCCTTAGCCTTCTAAGACAGAAGTTTGCTTGTCAAAAAGCCTGAGGAAGAATGGGGCACGTCCATGAGCGTTTCTTCGTTTTTTTGGATATATCGTAAGGTTTGTTCATCTTATGGAAGTGCCAAAAAATTTCAGGTTCTAGATTTCTAATGTTTGGCCAGTAGATAATTTCTGAACAATGTCTTTGCTAATGCCAATTGTAGATGTTGGTGGATGTATTTCTGGGAAACTATATGTTTCTATGTTCCTTTTTTCTTGCAATCAGGAGCTTGCTTAAGACATCAGCTCGGTTCTCCAGGTACATATTTGCATTTTTTTAGTGGGCTACTATGAGACCAGGTACCCATTTCAGTAGTTATTTGTATGGCTGTCATGGATTACCTATTTATTGTATGGATCACTGTTTTGTTCTAAACTTCGCAGGTTCAGAGATCTGCTGCTTGCAATTCTAATTTCAAGTTACTTCAAGATTCTTCTCACTGCCATGATGGTTTGCTTTCTAATGCCACGTGACCTGCTGACTAGAATCACACCTTATTTCGAGAAAACACAGCACTGGTCTATCTTTATCCTTGTATTCAGTGATCATACATCTAACTCCAGTTTACTTTCTGCAGGTCTGGGAGTTTCCACCTGCAGTGATTTACATCATTGATTTATTTGTTTTTTCATCTAATACAGTGGCACTAAAAGGTCAGATAATCTATACTTTGCAGTTTTCACATGATCAATATTCGTGTTTCTATTCATTTCTTCATGTTGTGATTGCTGTTTCCTGACTACTGTGTCCACTGCACGAGCCTCAAATGTGGTCAAGTAGTTTTTTTTTCTTTCCCTGGGATTGTTGATTAATATGCACCTGGTGGAACTTGGAATTTAGATGGTATTTAGTATTTGTCATAACTGACCCTAGCTGAAGGGATGGGGAGGGGGTAAGGGATGAGGATATTATGAATGAGATTAAAGATTCTATCCATGCAAAATGTTATCAATTGTGTTGTTTGTATATCATGTTTCTGTTATGACTTCAGTGGCACTTTGGTATCTGAGATCTCAAATATTTTCCTGAATTAGTTATTTTCTGCTTGAACTTTAACAAAGTAACAAACTCCATTGCATTTGTCAGAAACTGATGAACTGTTTCTTTCTTGTGAACTAGTGATAACCAAGTCAACTATGAATCGATGTATAGGGGTCTGCTTCATCGCACATGCTGTAAAATTTTGTATAACACAGGTTTTTAGCTAAGACATTGAGATGGTTTGAATATTATTTTGAATGTTCACACAATATTCAAACTAAAAATAGCTTTTGTTCATTCAATTTTCTGTTATATGTATTCTCAATTATCTATGAATGCACCCGTACTACACACAAATCCGTATTCTCCATCATACCTTGTCCTCTCGTACTTATATTATAGCGTACATACCCTGATACACTAAGCTCATGTTGATATCCCTAATTTCCCATTAATTCTATCAACATTGTCAAGGCAAGGCACAAGACTAGACAATAAGAGTCCCTCAAACCTTTTCAGGTGAGATCCATTTGATCAGGTGGGTGACTGGTGCCTAGACACACTTTTTTGCAAGGCTATAGGCATAATAATAAAAAAACGCTTGATTTTAATTTCTTTTATTTTTCATTAGATATACCTTTACTAGTAAGAAATGGATGGTATCAAACTTTACTAGTAAGAAATGGATGATATACCTTTACTATAAGGAAATCACGCTTATTGATATTGACTGATAAAAAGATTGCATGTTTTGTAGATAGACTAGACTAGACTAGACCACACAATAGGCATATACACACACAGACGTTTTATGACCCTCACACATACATAATGCACTTCACTTTACACAGGCTAACTCCTTTTTTGTGCACTGTGCCTAAGGCAATATAAGGGTTCTAAGACATCACATTAGTTTAAATTCTGCAGCAGCTTTACTTCTCTCTGGCTGTTTTTCTTGAATGATAAAATCAACTACTTATCCACACATACCCCCACACACACACATATAAGGGGTTCTCGCGTCTAGAGTGTGCCATGCCTAAATTCTATATAACACTTCTATCTTGTTTGAAGGTTGTTTTATCATAAGAATCAGCTTGTCTCTCCATTGGATATGGATCATCCAGTGTGATCATGGAGGATAAGTTGAACCTCTGGTTCGTAGTAATTAAGTTGTGTTGCTTGCTTTCGAAGAGTTGAGGATAAGCTCCAACTTCATCAGTAGTGAAGACAGTTGAATTCCAAAACCCATCATCTTATTCTTGTCCATTGGTGCTAAACTGACGATTATGAACCTCGTCTGAGTTTTTAGGTGCTTCTGGCACGGGTAATAATAATTCAGCAATGAATTTTCTCCCATTGTGGATTAACTCATCAAAATCTGATCCTTCCTGAATCATAAAAAGAGAAGAAACAAAAGAATCACCACAACTTAGTTATTGCTCCATTGATTGAAAAATTTCTCACAAGGCTTACCGTTGGAATGGAGTCCACTGGAACATGATTTTCGAAAGCCGAGCTAGAACCCTCTTCAGCAAATAAAGTATTCGGTTGATTCTCATCCCCATTTGATTTGGTTGGATCATTAGCAACGAGAAGGGAGCTCCATGATGAATTATCCTGTTCACTGCTCCCAACTTGATTCATGTCCCAAACACAGCCATTAGTTGCTTTTAGCTTCTGGTTTTGGTTCTGAATCATAAACCAGATTTGGTTTTAGATACCGTTTTTCACAAGTTCATCAGCCACATGGGAAAAAAATCATAAGAAAATAATAAAAAGAAATCCCCAATCATACTTTTTGAATATCAGTATTGACATTATAAATTTGAGAGTCAGAATATAGCTTGGAGTCTTCTTCCTCATGATGAAAGGTTGGTTGATTGCTGTAGAACTCATCATTCTTAATTAGTGAATCCACAAATTCATCAATAGTCTGTTCATTGGTGACTAGTTCAGATTGAATTCCACTGTTTTCAGTGGATGCTACTGGCTCTTTCGAGTTTACCTCGCCCTGAATCATAGACGGATAGGTCATAACCTTTTTCATATTGTTCATCATCAACAACATAAAGAAAAATAATTTAAAGAAGTTTGGTATTTGGATTCAGACAACCTCTGGAATTGCATTGTTTGTACACTGGTTTTCTAAGTTAGAAGGCAAACATAGATTTGATTGCCCTTCCTCACCCCTTGAAACATCTACTTTCCCCTTTTTTCTCTTCAGTTTACAAAGAGAAACTTTTCTACACAAAATTAAATGAAAAAGAAAATATATCATACTAACAGACGCAGGGAAATCAAAAACAATATCTGCCTTGTAATCTAAGAAAAAGGTTCCATGGAAACCAATATATATATGCTGCATCATCAAAGGAAACATGGACATAAAAAGTATTTAAAAATGGATCCATTCATATATAACATACTTGGTTTGCAAGATTAAGAGTGAGTTCAAGCTCATGCATGACCCACGGGGTCTTGTTTTCTTTTTTGTTATTATAACGAACACGACCTTTGTAGAAAACCAAGGTCTGTTTGGTTCCGGCAATCTTTTTTCCGTCGCATGTTGTCACTAATTCACGGGGTTTCCCCGTTGGCTTCCAGTAACCTTTCTTGGTTACCCTGTTTTTCCGTTTACTATTCCTGTACTTGTATCTTGGTGAGCAAAAGAAATACCAAACGTTGTCACCTGACTGTAAACTCCGACCGTCCTGCAAAGGAAAAAAAAAACTTACACAGTGGACATCCCAAAAACTAGGACATGCAACAAGTAGCTTTACCAGGCAATTCTCCAGGTTCGAATTTGCAGATGTCTTTGAACTGGGTTATGACCGGAACGAGTGAATCACCAACTTGGACAAACGAATCACAGCCGAGTACTTGTTTTTCTCATAGAAATTCCATGGCATCTGCATCTGTTGGGTGGAATCTAAATCCCTTAACTTGGTTCATTTTCATCCAAAGTAGCTCAGCTAGAATGAAGAAACTAGAGAAAAGAAAATTGAAAGCCAAAGTTTGATATTTGGTGAAAATACCCTGCCCCCACATCTTGAACTGGAGATACGACAGGGAACATATATAGCCGTCATTGATAAAAATAACTATTTGACAGGAGTGTTATTTTTACTCATGTTTTAGTATGTCACTTGATAATTTTTAACTACTCACATAACTTAGATGGATAAAAAAAATTAACTATTTGATAGGAGTGTTATTTTTACTCGTGTTTAAGGTTTATGTTAATATGGTTAGGGGTTTAGGTTTTAACCTATAAATCTTAAACTTTAAATTCTAAACCCCTTAACCTAATCGTCTAAAATATAAACTCTTAAACTAAATCCCTAAATTTAAAACTATGATGCTTGTAAGAACTTTTTGTTTCCACCGCTAGTGTATGAAATAATTACCCATTATTTTAAAACTCATGTAATAATTAAGTTTTTTGCCCTCTGGTGGTTTAACCAATTATGTTTAAGCTGAAATCGAATAACCAAATATTATGATCACTTTGTATCTAAGTTTGAAAAAAAGGGACGAATATAAGAGTACCCTCCCTATATTATAAGTTTTTTGCTTGTGGGAAAAGGCAGCATCCCTAGCCCCACTTAAACCGCGTCGATGAATTTTAATCAGTTATAAAGATAGAAAAAGCGAAGTGAATGAAAATGATATTTGAAGCTCTGAACAAGTAGTGGAAATTTGGTAAAAATTGTGGTTTAGAAAAAAAAAAGGAAATAAAGTGTGTTGGAAAAATTTTAGAAATCTATTGCATTTTCTACAGTTTCAGAAAAAAAACGCTTCCTACAAGAGGCGCTTTTGGTCTAAAAAATATTAAAAAAATGAAAAACACCTCCTACAGAATGCGTTCTCAACCGGCACTGTAGAAAATATCATAGATTCTCAAATATCCTTTAATATACCTTATATTCTAAAAATTCGTCCCTAAACACCCTATATATCCAACGGAGCCAAGTAGTCTGTTATTTGGAAATTGATGTTCCTTTTTCACTGTTTTTGATCAACTCACTTTCTGCCCCTTTCCTTTTCTAAGTTTGTTATACTCCCCACTAACTATATGCCTTATGCCTTTCTTCCACCAATTATAATTAAGTTATCATTATTTGTTAAACTTTAAAAAAAAGTCGTCGGTTGAGTTTTGATTGGGTTCATATTTTTAAAATTATAAACTTAAATACATTCAAATATAATTGTTTCTGATCTAAGAGATGAAAAGAACTATTGATAATCTAGATATCGTATAAAAGAAGATTTTTTTAAATAAATTATATAATTTCGATTCCAAAAATAGTAACTGCCGATGGTTAAGGTCTGAGTGAGTTTCTCGTTAATTTAGACATGAAAATCAAATTTTTAAGATATTTTTGTAATATTTAATCCGATTTAAAAATTAAATTTTAGTTTTTTAAAAAATAAAAAACAAACATTTGACCAGAACTGACTTTCTTGCCCCTTTCCTTTTGTAAGTTTGTTATGCTCCCCCCTAATTAACTATACGACCGATGCTTTTGTTCCACTAAGTTATTATTCTTTGTTTTAACTTTTGGAAATTAGTTGTAAATAGAATTTTAGCTCGGTTGAAGTTTTTTAAAGTATTATGAAATTAAATATATTTTTATTAAGAGTTTTAAAAAAAATCATTATTTAGGGTTAAATATTTTTTTATTAATGGTAGGCCGCTGATAATTTTTTCTTTATTTTTCTCTTATTTTATGTATTTTTTTGTTACCAATAAAAATTCTTTTATTTTGGATTCTTTCTTTCGCGTATCTTATTGTATTTTGTTTTGTCTGTCTGTTATTGTGACACAATTTTTCATTTATTTTATGATATAATTCTAAGTTACTTTTGCGGTATTTTGACGTTTGTGTAACAATTATCACGACGCACGTCTCTAATCAGGAAAAATCAACAGTCTCGAATAGTTAGTTTCCTTTGTGTCAGTTTGTTGTTTTGAGAACTAATAGCATATAGTTTGAAAGTTTGACTTTATTAACCACCTCTCCTATGTCACTACTTGAGCATTTAGTTAGATAAAAACAATAAAATTTGTTTGTTAAATTTCTATAGATAATAAAGTACAATGTCAAAAAAAGTTTTGGTTTGTTCTTTTCACACCATTTTAATTTTCATGTTCGAGATTTATTAGTAAACATAATTATCAATTATTTTGTGCTTTGTTGTACTTTTTTTTGATAGCTTTTAAATTTGGTTTCTTGTAAAAGAAAAGAGTTTAAAGAAACTATTGATAATTTAAGAAATTTTTAGAAATGAATTATATAATTTGGATTCCAAAATATATATGTAAAATAATCTCTCGTTTTTAGACATAATATTATAAAGTAAAATAACAAAAACTAAAATATATAATACAAGTTCACAAAGTTACAAAATCCTACCATAAATTACTTCGAATTACATATATTCTAATTCAGAAATCCCGTGTGAAGGACAGCGTAGAAACCTACTTCAAATTACATATATTCAAATGCAGACAAATTATATACTCCCTCCGTCCTATTTATTTTGTTCATTGTTGACTTTTCATACGTTTTAAGAAAAAAAATTATATAAAAATGTGTAAGAAAGATGATGTAAAATAATTGAAACGACAATTTTATCCTTGAAAAGTTAAATTTTGTTTTGTTGGGAAACTAAAAAAATAGTATAAAGGGAAATGTGTCTTATAAAAGTTGTTGATTTTTTCAATGAGACATTTTAAGTGAAACAATTTTAAAACACAAAGGGACATATTGAGTAGGATAGAAGGAGTAATATACAAGCATAAATTACAAAACTAGTTCAAATCCAAATACACCAATCATATATACCCTTGTCTTACCGGGACCTCATGTCCAAACCAAATCTTCATAACCAGTACGTGACCTTTTCCTTGATATATTTATGGCATGATCCGACTCCATCATGCCTGCACAAGACAAACTACGGTCACTACCTGTAGCTGTTAGATGTTGCTCTTCATTGGTGCTCGATTGATTGTCGAAAGCATCGGGTATTTTTCGAGCTTCATATGTCATATCATCAAACATTTGCCCATATCTGTTTCCTTGGACCTGAACCAAAACCCGAATTAAACATCCAAATTTGAAGCCAGACTAAGATACTACATTGTAATTGAATTAGAATGCCAAAAAAAGAATTTGTTACAAAGCCATTTACTTCTGGAAGTGCTTCTAGTCCTGCAAAGATTTCATCCATTGATTGTTCAGCAAAATTTGATAAATCCTATATCATATTGGAATATAAAGAATCATTAATTCTACATATTAAGTACCAAATGATTAAACAGTTAGATTTTATCGCTAGCCGTATCTTACTATTTGAATCGAATCTTCAGCAGTATTGGTTCTGGGATTAGATGGCATGGTAGATTTTTCATTGTCAACGACTAAGTCAGTTTGATTGCTTCTTTCATCAGCAGGCACTAGGTTCCCTAAGTTGTCTTGTTCATCGGTGCCAGATTGATCTTGAGGTACCTCTTGTTCGATTGGTATCTCGGTAACCGATGGGTGCTAAATCATACAATAGTAGTAAATTAGTAAAAAAAAATGTAAGTTCATTTCTGTTTCGTTTATCAAAATTCACCACATGAAAAATTTTTGCCCTCCCTAAGAACTTACATTTGGAATTGCATTTTCTGCAACAAGTTTCCCGAAATCGAAAGGTAAATAGCCCGAGTCATCGGTATTAGGCCAACCGCTGACAAGATACGAATTCAACAACACCATAGATTCATGTTCTAGCCCTTCATGACCATTAAAAACTTCCACCTGTTCTAACATCTTGTTAGGGTCTGCTTTGTCCTATATCATTTGCAGACAAAATAATAAGTTTAGCTACATATACATGAACATCATCATCTGCAGACAATATTAACCAGCATGAAATTACCGTAAGGCATCTAGCAGCCTCTGCCTCATTTGCATTCTTTACGATATAATTCCCCAAGTTAGGAGGCAAATAATGACTCGATGGACATTCTTCGATGCATGAAACCTCGTCCTTCCCGAACTTCCTCTTCAATTTACAGAGAACAAAAGTTGTCTGCACAAATGAAAAGAACAAAACTACTATCATGTCATCAAAAAACAAACGTTGTAGGAACCAGTGATTAAGCAACAACATATATACCTGGTTAGGATGAGCAGCAGTGAGCTCATATTCATGCATGATCCAACCGGTCTTGATTTTGTTATGGTCACCAACACGCCCCTTGTAGAAAACCAACGTCTTTTTCTTGCCAGTCTCGGTCTTCATGTCCCTAGCCATGATCTTACGAGGTTTGCCCGTCGGTTTCCAGTAACCTTCACTGGTTGTCCTATTGATCCTCGAACTGTTCTGGTACTTAAAACAGGGTCTGTAAAAGAAATACCAAACCTGATCGCCGGAGTGTATATTCGAATGTCCTACAAATTACAAAATAAAGACATTATTATGGAACTGTATAAAAAGGGTATCGAAAACTAGACAAACTGGTGAAATATAAGTACTCATTACCAGGTAATTGCCAGGGCTCTAACCCGCAAATATCTTCCACTTCAGCGATAGCTTGGACAAGAGAATCACGGCCGAGGTTTTTGTTGTGTAGGTAGAAATGGAGGAGCTCAAAATCCGTCGGGTGGAATCTGTACCCCGTTATGCTGAGTATTTTTTTCCACAGATAGTAACCAACAGCAACCCAGAAGAGGTAATAGCAATAGTAATTGCTGAACCCTTCTTCATTAGCAATTGGACGAAAGATTGGGTAACCCTTTTTGTTCCTCATTACAAAACTGAAAAAAAAACAATGAAACAAGACAAAGGAAAGCAAGAGTGGTGATCTGATGGAAGTAAAAATAAAACCTTTGCTGTGTTGCAAGAACAGAGTGAACTATGGACTGGTTTATATGGCAGTGGCAGAGTTCTTCGAAATGAGAGGTCCTCGGAAATTACATAATTTGTGCCTTGAGACCCAAGGTTCGAAAAGTGAATGGGACCCTCCCCAGAAACCGTGTTTACAGTTTTTCCAAGGGGGTGATGGTATAGGCTTAGATCATTTCTCCAACGTGGCAAGGGTTTTGTGCTTATATGGAAATGATAAAGACTAAAGAGTGAGCAGTGCTAAATAATGAAGAGGAAGGATCGAGAATTTTTTACTTGCTTAGTAAAAGGATCGACTAAAGTTTGTATTTGATTCTGTTTTTTTTTTCAATCTTGTACTAGGATTTTTCCTTTTAATTTAACGTAAGGGAAGTTGCTGAGATAGTGCAAGGGTCGACCCCACTGTCCATCATCTAATGACTTTCATTGTCGTTGCTTTGTTTGTTTCCCAAAGAATATAAGAAAATGTTCGTACTAGACATTCTAGAATCTTCCACGCGGTGCTATTTCGGTTCTCTTCATTGGCATATCATGATTCATCCATGCCATTGGCAGGTAACCAGCAGCAGCCCATTCTTTCATTTTCTTTCTGTTCGTTGGGGCCAAAACTAGATTATTTGTACTTATACCATACGAGACTGATTTCTCAGTTTTCTTTTCCTTTGGACTAGCTAATGCCCGATGTGAGGACGGTAGATAGAAAAGGTCTAAATCATTTTTTTCTATCAATTACAATATACAATGACCAATGCCCGATGTAACGGATACAAAAGTATATAATCCTTAAAAAATAAATACAAATTTATATCCTCCACATGTACGGAGCTAATTGCTCTGACCCTAAAAAATTTTATTTTTTTACTTTGGTCTTCTTATAGAAATTGTTTTAAAATTAGTTTATTTTTAAATTTTTTCCTCACTTTCAAAAATTTATGTTTTGCCCCCTAACCTTAAATTCTGGCTCCGTCCCTGATCCTCCATTCATCCAAATTGAATAATACAAGTGTAATGGTAGAAAATTCTCTAACCTTTTTAAAAATATGATTTTTAGATGTTCGGTGCTACATAACCTAAATGACCAATCACACCTTCCATTTTCAAAACAAGTGTGCATTTTATCAAAAATATTTCTTTTACCTAAAGCAATTTCGACAACCCTCTTCGAGTGTTGTAAGATTTTCTATACTTCTGAAGCTTGGGGGTCATGGACATAGTATTAAATTGCGGTTGCGGTCTCCATCGCGGTTGCGGTGTCGCGGTTGCAGGCGCTGCGGACATTACATAACGCATAACGGCTGATGTGGTCGTGATTTGTTTCTAAAAATTCACAACTTTTTTAAAATATTATTTATATGTACATTTTGCAACTATATTTTAATATTCTAATATTAATATATTATTTTATGTGTTTTATTTAATTTTAAAAAATAAAATTCTAATTTATAGATAAAAAATTACAAATTATATAAACATTATAACCGTAATTTTAATGAATAACATGTAACTGAAAGCATGCTAAAAACATATAAATACTAAATAGTGTCATATTTTAATACTGCAATTTTAGTTTACATTAACTTAAAAAAAAATACATGCATTGACAGTTTATATCCCGGATGCAACACAATAACATGACATGATATGCGAACATGGTATGATAAAAACATGATTATTAAACTCGGGAAATAATATAAACAAGAATTAAACAAAACGTGCTAATACATATAACAAGGTACCCGAACAATATATTATGTGCTATATCTATACACGTACGCGGCATGAACAGAAAAAACAAACAAATAAACCACGCACATTACGCACCATATATATATATATATATAAAATATAAAAGCAGTACATAGAACTAAACATTTATGTAATATAATAGTATCGTATAAACCATATTATATAAAAAATAGTTATATAACCATAATAAATATATGTAAGATAGAAAAACACTTATATACAACATATGATATATAAAAGAATTTAGGGATAACATATATATAACGGTAATAAGAAATAAACGTATAATATAACATAAGCACATATATAAGTAACCAAGATAAGCATATAAACAATCACAAATAAATAAGGGCATAAGAGCAAGAACATATAACATTCTGAACAAAAAGACACAAAACACGAACAAATAAATGAAATAAAATAACATACAATAATGAAATTTAAATAAACAAAAAGGATTACCAATAAACTCTTCAACATTTCTATTAAATAGATTACACAATAAATAAATAAATAAAATACCCAAAACCCAAGTAGTTATGCTCGATCAACTAAATTTCACGGGTGGTTGTTGGGGTTGAGAAGCTCGGTTCAAGAGTTTTTTCTTGTGGTTCGAATGGGTGTAGTGACGAAAAAAATTTAAACCCGAAGGGTATTGGGATTTCAATGAGATGGTGAGGTGATAGTGGAGATTAATAATGGTGAGTGATGCTCGATGAAGAATGATGATGGTGAAATTGTGAGGGTTGGAGGCTGCCGAGACTATGGGAGCAAGAGATGCTGGTAGCGAGGGTCTTTTGGGGGGCTTTTTAGTGTTGATGAGGGTTGATGGTCTTGAGTGATTGGAATGATGAGAGAGTGGGGGAAAATGGAATCTGTTGAAGGGCTAAAGGTCCTGTAAAATATGAAGGTTGCCGAGATAAAAAGGGTGAAGGGTATTAGTGAATAGTGATGGTGCATAGGGCAAGGGTGTAGGTGTTAGAGGCATGGGGTGTAGTGTTAGAGGCATGGGTTACCATCCCCTTTTGTCTCCCTTTTTATATTATTTATATTTTTTTTGTAAAAATAAATAATAATAAAAATATAGTAATAATAATAGTAATAACCGGACACAAATTAGTACAATTTCGAATTAATTTTATCAAATATATCAATTAAACATTTTAGGATATTTTCCCAAAATTATTTTAACCAAAAATTATTTATTTCAAATTATTTCCCGACACTAGTTGAATTAATTAACCCGGTTCTCCCCAACCATCTAACCCAACCAATAATCTTTTAAGCCCAAAATCAATGTACACGTTTGTTTCAAAAACAAAAGTTGTCAGGAGTTTATTGTTTTTCTTTTCTAAAAGAAGAAAAGAATAGGAAGTATGTAAGATGTATAGCTGTATGTAACTGTGGTTGAGTAGGTTGGTTATTCTGTTAAGTATTCTGTTATAGTGATAACAGATCCTTTGTATTGTCTATATATTGTTCTCCTATCTTATCAATAAAGCAAGTTGGTTTTGAGGTTTTACTTTCTGAGAATTGCACAGTCTGTTCCATAATCCATCAAAGCCAAAAAAAAAAGTCCACATAGAAGTCAACATAAAACCAAGATGGGAATATAGTTGTCCAACAAATCCAAGAAGGTAAATACGATCGAAGATGTTCAATATCACCGATATTGGCAACTAAATTTGACAGTATTTTGAGCGCAAATGACCATGAAACCAGGATAAAAAGAAGGGGGAGGGGGGGGGGGCAGGGAAGCACTTCAATCACTGTATGCAATAATGAGTGCAGACAAGAAAAAAAACAGATGGGAATACATGGAAGTGAAATAAAAGAAGCTTCGCCTGCAAATATATGCTTAAATCCTACAAAAGCTCAATGTTATTTAATCCGACTACAGACTCTGCCTGTTAAAGCATATATATAGAACTAACAAAACAAACTTCGTAGGATTCTTTTTTATTTTACCTTAAAAATAAAAGGAGAAACCAATATGACAGAAACTCTAACAAAACCAGATGAAACTTGCATTTGAGCAGATCCCATTCATGGTGTTCTCATAGAGGCCCATTGCCAGTTGCAATATCCCTTTTTATTGCTCCTTGAATCCATTTGATAACAAACCACTGGAACAACAAAAAACTTGGGCATTAGAAAATATTCATTTGTGTTCCAATTCTAATAAAGTGTGGAAACTTTACCTGAAGCCCAAGAATAACTGGAATCCACAATTTTCCTTTATCGTTAGCATCAGACCCATCAACCGACTTCTTGCTCACTGCAATAGCTTGACTCTTGTTCATTGCAACAGTTGTGATGGTTTTTACTAAGTTCGGAATCCAAGCATCACCATTAGGAAGAATCTGTATATAAATAACATGCAATTATCAAAGAATCAAGGGAATCAAAAATATGGAAAGATTAAAAATAGAAACGCAATGAAAAAGGAGAAAAAACACAGGATCAAACCTTTTCGTCATTGTCATTTTTATTGCACCTTCCACTGTTTTCAACCAAAACAACAGGAATGACAGAATCCTACAATAAGTAAACATCTAAAAAAGTAATGACAGCACTCAAAGCATACAATCAGAAAAGAAAAAAATAACTAATAAAGATAAATTTACAAGCTAAGATATCCCTTTCAGAAAACAGAATTACAAGTGAGTGACAGATACTATTTTAGTAGGACATCAAGCATTTCTTGTCGGAACAAATAAGCTTATCATGTTAATCTGTTCAATCAACACCATTATTTATCCGATCCAACAACATAAATAAACTTGAAAGAAAATACATACATCAAACTCTGTTTTCCTAATACGAGCTCCAACGCGAATGGCCTTTAGGACACCCTCTGACCGTTTAGAAGAAAAAACATCATAATGCAGTCCATCTGGTGGACAAAGCTGAGCATGAGTCAGTACAAGCAAACTTTTGCGCCATATTTCTTTGCCAAAACTGTTGCTAATAGCCTTTATTATCTGCTTATCCAAGTCATCCACTCTATAGGCATCCAGACGATCAACATAGAGCAAAACATCTATTGTCTTATTCAAAAGAAACCTGCATGATGATTAATAGATTTTGTTCTTAACCGAAATGAACAATAACATGAAAACTAAAATCAATCCTAAAATGAAAATATGACTAGCATTCACAGAGAACTAAATTCATTGTGCAGACTTATAAGATTCTAAGTTAGACGGCTTAATTACTCTACTGACCCTTTGATCAACTGAAGAGCTTGGTGATTGACATAGCCAGCCTCTACAAGTCCTGGAGTATCAATTACATTCAATGTAAACCCTGCCCAGGTGCGTGAAGCCATTACGGGTCTCATCCCCTCTGACTGTAAAATACACAAATATAATTACAATTAAAGCTTAAAAAGATTAAAACAACGTAAACAAATCATGCTAATATCGAATGGAACAGATAAAATCAGTACTTACCTGAAACGCAGTGACTCGAACAACTTGCTCCCCAAGAAGAGAATTGATAGTGGAAGACTTTCCTACACCGCCTTTGCCCAGAACAAGGATAGTCAAAGTATTGACATTCTGCATTTTTTTACATTAAAAACAATCTTGTGTAAACATGTTATTAATTCAAAGTAAATGAGATAGAATAAAGGGTTCATCAAAACCTCTTGCTTCAGTTTTCCCAACAAGTCAAACAATTTTGTTTGAGTAGCAGCGGGGAATTGTTGAAGGCCGAGCCATTCACGAGGGAGAGGAGTACTCATCACGGCAAACTGCAAAAGAAATCAGAAAAGCAACTCAAAAAACCAACAATAGAAGCAATACCCTAAACCCTAAAACTGGATAACAAGCTAAAAACGATTTGACCCATCTTAGAATGCAGCCGAAATATGATATGGGTCCGTTTCCTTTAGACAGAGTATGAAATAAAGAAATGGAATTGGCGGAGGAATTTGAGTTTTTACCCGCCCGTCTTCGTCGTGAAACGGATACAAGAAGAAACGAAGGGAATGGAGAGGCTTATGGGGAAAGTGGATGAGAACAGGGAATAAGGGGATTGGTGATTGGGTCTGGGTCTGGGTGTCTGGGAAGGCTATCTTCTATAATTAACAATTAAATCCATGCAGCATATACGGGTCGGCCCATTTAGATTAACTCACTCAGTCCTCACCTCGGCAGCTCAACTCGGTGACTCACCAAATTCCATTGGATTAATTTGACGGGATAATTCTTTTTCACTCAGGCCGGAAAAGTGCTTTTGAATTTTTTCGATTGTTTAGTTTAAAATCTAAGGCATTATTTTTTGTTGCATTTGGGTGGAAAAGTTAGTTTGAGAAGTCAAAAGCAACAAAAAAAACTCAACTTTTGAGTGTTAAAGTCTTGGTTTATCTCCCAAAGTAGTTTTTGCAAAATTTTGATTTGCCCCCAACCTTGATTTTGCCACCGCAACAAAAAACAAAGCTAAGTGTTTAACATTGTTGTAGAGTAGTTGGTCATAGTAACCTTAATTTGTGCCTAGATGGTATTTTGAGACAAAAATAAAAGGGAGTTTTCTTTTTATGAGAGATGAAAATGGAAAGTTATCCTTTTACCCTTAGAATCATAAAATGATAGTTATAAGGTGATTGAAGGAATTGGAATGGATCTTATAAATGTTATTTTTTATTATTAATTATTAGGAATGTAACTGTAGTGATGTTCGTTTCGCTAGAAAAACGAGTTTTCGAAGTGCTTGTGATTTTTCGGGTATTAAAATATTTATTCCGTGGGGGTTTTAGAAACCCGTGTTTTATTTAAGAAAATGGAGTCGCCACCGGCCACTTAGGTAGGCCGGACACCATAAAAAACCAGAGATTCGAAAACTGTTGGGGTTCGGGAGTCGGTTACGGATGGGGAAGGATTAGCACCCCACACCGCCCAAAATTGGTACTTTAATAATTACCGCTTTATTAAAATTAAACTTTCCGGATTAAAGTGACGATTAAGTTAAGATTCGGTTATAGGTGCGAGTAGATTTTAAAAGCCCCGTTATCCGAGAATAAACGCCCAACCACCATCACTACGCCTGATACTGGCCCCGTTTATGCTCGGATAAAAGGGCACATCATTGACAATTTATATTCCATTATGCAACCTAGAGCTAATTAAATAAATAAATATATAAAACATTCACATGGAGATGGTATGTACAAAAAACATAAAAAGGGGAATACTACAAAATTAATAAGAAGATAATAAAACAAATGAACAAAACCGACATATCATAATAATAAAAAGACAAAATAAAGACATGAACAAGACAAAACATTCTTTAAAAACTAAATTAATTAATCCTAACATACTTAAACACATACACGACATGATACTAAAACATAAAAAGGAGCATCATAATATTAAACAAAAATAATGAAATGCATGAGCATAGATATAAATAACACATACAAGGATCAAAACTTCATACAAAAAGAACATAAACGCATGGACATGGTAAAGAGAAGAACAACATGCTTTTAAATCAAACTAATTAACTATACCATACTTGGACATAAAAACCAATGCAACATGTGCATGATATACATAGAGCAAGAAAGATACTAAATTAGCAAAGCAACAACTCCACATAAAATTATACTAAAACTTTATCATATGACACAATTTTTATATCAAGGATTTCACTAATATTAACACAGTCATGGCAAGAAACGTACATGGGCTAAAAAACACGATACACACATAAATTACTCTAAAAACTTAAGTTATTTAAATAAAATAATAAAATAAAAAGGGATGCAAGCATGAACTATTGGATTTAATAAAAACAAAATAACATTAACATAACACATATTAATAAAGCTCTAAAAAAACATACCATAACGCATGCCAAGCATATTACCTTAGACTAACATGTGATCTACAATGTAAAATAATCGTAAAACTCATGTAAACATACTACCAATTAAACTAAACAGAACATATAAAACAAACATGCACATAACACGAACAAATAAAACATGATATCACCCATATTAATACACATATTGAAAACATAATATTTAAACGTAAATACACACACAAAAGAAAAGCAATACAAACATGATAAGAAAATAAAAACAAGGATAAAATATTTAATACATGAAAAGAGACTGAAATGCAATGAAATGAAACATAACGGTAGAAATTAAAAACGATTTAAGGACGAAATTTCAAGCTACACAAAACCTGAAGGGACCGGCTATGTAATTTGCCCCAGGGGCAAGCTCAAAGTGCAAGAAATAGAAACGCAGAAGGACTTTGAAGGTATTTATGCCATTTAAGATCTGATCCAATTTAATTTCGGGATTGAATTGAATGAAAGTGAAATGGAGGTGCTGATTTGAAATAAAAAAAGGATGCAAAAACATGCGGTAACAGAGAACATGGATTGAAAATGAAATTATCCCATGACCAAAAATAAAAGCGAGAAAGGGTAAGAGGATCTCTCATGCAATTAGACCATTTGCCAAAAACGCGGATCCTCCCCGGGCATCCGGGTCACCGCGGGTCGGGTCGCTGCAAAACTACGTCTTTTCATTTGTATGGGTTTAAAATAGATGGGGTTTCATTTTTCAATTGCAAACTGAAATAATAACCTAAAAACCTATCTCAATCCTCTCATTCTTCCACTCGACGTCGCCGCTCCCCATGGGGACCTCCATGCTCGGCCGGCCTTTACGTGTCGTACAACGACAGCTCGGCGTCACGGTGAAGAGAGAACGACGGCAGCAACCCTGGAGCGAATGGTAAGCCTTTCGAAACCCTTTTTTTTGACTCGAATAAACAACAAAGAAACTTTAGATTTCGAACTAAAAAACAAACAGATTTCTTTGAAAATTTTCTTTGTATTGATCTGAAATTTTCTTTTCGAATCATTTCTTACAAAAGCATTTTGAACTCAAAAGACCCCCCAAATTTTTGTTTTCTAAAATCGACCCCCCTCTGGATCTTCTCTCCCCCCTCTTTTACAACATGCAAATAATAGTAAAAATAGATCTAGTGTTTACTGTTGACAAGGAATTGATTGGATATGAAATCTCAGAACCCATGCTTGATCTGACTTGTTTATTTGTTTCTTGCATGTCCGGTTTGGTGAGGGCCGGTGAGATCGTACGGCGGCAGCAGGCGGAACGGTGATGCAGCCACGTGGCAGAGAAGATAAGAAGTTATCTCGGCCAGATCTGCTTTGGGCCGTTGGATCAGATTTGATCCAATGGTTAGGATCCCTTGGGGCATGAACGGTCACGATCATTTCTAGAGTGCGTGGTGGTTGCTGGAGATGATGACACGTGGCAGAGGAGATCGAACGGCCCAGAGGTATGCTTCACGCGCGCTAGATGGCTCATCTTGGGTTGATCGTGGCCGTTGGATCTGGATTTGATCCAATGGCCCTCCCTCAGCTGCTGCAAGGAAAAAAATGATATAAGATATCATATAGGGTTTTAGGGTTAATTAGATGGGATTGGGATGGCCGAAATGGGCTATGTAATTTATTTAAGTTGGGTTTTACATTTGTATTGAGGACTGGACCCTTATAATAATATTGACTAGGTTTTTATGTTAAGATCTGTTTTTTTTTCAATTTAGCCCATTTAGCATAATAATAATAATAATATACATTCGTACACGTATAAACATACATACAATGTACATTATGCACATATATAAACACATACATATATTGCGTATATATTAATAACACGTATATAATAAGCACATATGATAATATAATATATGTATACACGCAATAATAATATATTAATTATTAAGCTAATATTAACATACTACTTACAAACCGGATAAAAATGAGTGATTACAGTAATAGTTCAAAGTTGCAAAATATTGAGAAATTGTTGATTAGCATTCACTAATGATCATACATTTTGACAAATAAAGTTAAAACATAATACGAGATTGATTTCTCAGTTTTCTGTTCCTTTGGTTTAGCTAATGTCCAATGCAATTACTGTAGATAGAAAGGCTATGCTAACTGTTATATTTTGACTCAAATTCTAATTGGTAATTAAATTGGGTTTTATTGTCATTCTAGTTGTTGAAGATTACTTGGTAATTAGGATTTACTTTAACGAGTAAATATCTATTTTAGGTAGGAGATCTTATTGAATAAGATTTCTTGGTGATTAAGTATTTGGGTCTATAAATATAGACTAAGTGTAACCCTTTGAATTATGAGAGAATGAGATAGAGGAAAATTACTTTGGAGAGATGTAACTACTTTTAGGATTATCATGTATTTGTACTTTTCGGGTTCTCTACGTTATTAGTGGATTGTTCATTTCTCTTGTCCGTAGAGGTAGACTATGCTGAACCACGATAAATCTTGTCTCTTGTGCATGCCTTGGTCTATGTTGTTATTACTTTGGTTATTTTGTCACCGATGCCTTTGTCTCAAACTCAGCTTCAACCGATGCCTTTGTTTTAATCTTCCCAAGTAAAACAGCCATAGCAATTAGCAAGACTCTTGAGACTCAGAGGTGTCATAGATTGACACCATTACATTAGCCATCATAACATATGCTGTACTTAGTTTTGATGTATAGATCATAGTATTTGCTAAATATTTTGATGGAACTTATTAAATTGACGCTTGTTTATTATCAACTATTAATGTAAATAAATGAAATTGCTAATATCAACATTAAAAATACACTAATAAACGAGAGTACATGTATGCAAGTAGTTTATTATTGTAATACATGCATTTTACTTGTGGGTGATTAGATACATAAAAAAATTATTAATATACTTTATGAGATTAATATAATCGCATGACACATGGTATTATGAAATATATATGAGGATATCCCCAGACACATAAATCGCCATGAGACCAATCAAATTACTGAAGATATTTCGTAAGGTATTATTACAAGTATAATAATTCGAGACGAAAGAAAATAAAAAAAAAATATTAAGTGAACAAAAGAAATACGGTATAAAATAAATATTTAAAATTGGACAAAAATCGATTGGAATCGGTTGAGGCCTGTAACTACGCAGTTTTTTAAGACATATTTTCGGCCACTTCGAGATGCTTGAGATCTTTGGTCGTCTGTCTCCCAGGATACAACAACGAGATGATCAGCTACAATTGCACTGTTGCAGAGATCACAAACTATACCCTTGCTTTTGTCTATCACTGAAAATTTGAGAAGAAAAAATTTTTCAAGTTGTGTTTAACCTAGTAGGTTTAAACGTTATTTTTAGGAGTTTCACATAGGACAATAATTTGATAATAATATATTCCAAGTATAACAATTCGAGACGAAAGAAGATAAAAAAATTTATTAAGTGAACAAAAGAAATATAGTATAAAATAAATATTTAAAATTGGACAAAAATCGACTGGAATCGGTTGAAGCTTGCAACTACGCAGTTTTTTTAAGACAGATTTTCAGCCACTCCGAGATGCTTGAGATCTTTGGTCGTCTGTCTCCCAGGATACAACAACGAGATGATCAACTACAATTGCACTGTTGCAGAGATCACAAGCTATACCCTTGCTTTTGTCTATCACTGAAAATTTGAGGAGAAGAAAATATTTTTCAAGTTGTGTTTAACCTAGTAGGTTTAAATGTTATTTTTAGAAGTTTCACATAGGACAATAATTTGATAATAATATATTCCAAATATAATGGTCTTTAATACTGTATCTGAAAAGCATTCATTAATACCATATATATCGAATATATTTTCGTGAATCACAAGCAATAGCAGAATAATATTCGAATTAAAAGATACAATATCTTTCAATATATTTATCATTTTAATTCTGAATATTCAAAAAGATATGCCACATTTAAGGAAAAAATTTAATTCACAGTTGGTAAAATATTCACAAGCCCACAAAAGCTAAATCAATTCAAACATTTGGCATTGCTCAAATTGTACAAGTGCACTCTCAACGCAAATGGATTAAACTAAATTTGATTCTCACACACCTTGCACTTGGGCACAACTTCCATCCAAGCAATTTAATAACTAGCAAGCGGGTTAGTGTATTTAAACACTTTCCATGCTTGTTATCCCACCAATGTAGGATAAAGGGGTTTTTATTTTCCTTACACAATTCACAAGTACCTTACTTTGAACAACAATTTCTCCTTCATTACTCAATCGTTTTGAGCATATGAGATACCGTTGTAAAGGTCTCATGGAGTAGAATATGAAACGATAAATTAATTATTCGAATATCCACCTTTACCTATAGAAAATGTCTCAAAATTACCAATTTATCACATTTTTTCCAACAGGTATATACAGATAAGCTCGACACGTATAATGCAAGTGAAGTGCACTGAGATAGTTCAAAAGTCGAACCCACAATCCATCGTCCAATCACTTTCTTTGTCGGGGCATTTTTGGTTCCCTTTCATCTCCCAAAGAAAATAGGAAATGTTAGTTCTAGACATTCTAGAATCTTCCATTCCATGCAGTTTCCGTTCTCTTCATTGGCATTTCATGATCCATGCATGTAACCAGCAGCAGCCCATTCTTTCAGTTTCTTTCTCTCTTTTGGGACCAAAACTAGCCCCATTTATACTTTTACCATTATCATAGGAGAGTAGTTTTTTTTTTTAGTTTTCTGTTCCTTTGGACTAGCTAACTAATACCCAACGAGATACTGTAGATTGAAAAGCTCCAAATAATTTTCTTCTATCAATTATCATAAAATATGTGCCTTAGGATAAAATATTTAAGTTTCAGCCCACAGTCGAATGGGGTTGTGGCGCAGTTGGCTAGCGCGTAGGTCTCATAGCTTGTTGAGTTAACCTGACGTCGAGAGTTCACCCCGCAGATAGATGAATTGTAGCCATGGCCTAAAGTCCAAAAGTTCCATTTTCTTCATGTACCTTGAAGCAGCTTTGGTTATTGTTATTGTCTTGCCAAATGTCACTTTCTGCTTTGGTTATATATTATTCTTAATGAGGTGAAGGTATAGGTATCTTGGCCTAAAGTCCAAAAGTTCCATTTTTTCCCATATATTCTGGAAATATGAGCATAACTAAGACTTAGACTCCCCAAATATGAAGTTTTGAGATCCTTCACTTGCAAACTGTTAGTTCAAACCCTGCCTGGCCTGATCAAAATTTGCGCCAGGCCTGCACAAGCTTTATGATTTTTCATCAAATTGCTAGGCTCATCTGCTTAAACATTGCAAACTCGCCAATTACACAAAACAAAAGCTAATGTCTCATCTTGTGCTATCCACAACTGGTCTACTGGCTCCGTTGTGGACACCGTAATATCACCGGTGAGAACACAGCGGTGAGTCGAGCATGATCAGAAAGAGAGTAGTTTTCCGGCCATATCCCTTTCTCCACTTCACGGGGGAAAAGAGATGCATTCTTTACTGTAAAACCAATGGCCTCATCTTCATTACCTTCGTTCGAGTCATCCAAGCAGCAATCATCATCCGGATGTTCTGACCATGTAGAGTTCCAGATTCTCTGTAGTAAAGTAAACCAATCACTAAATGCTTTATTCTATGTAGTTAAGCACAAAAAGATTTACAACATGATGGAGATACGCAGCATACCTTGAATTCTTCATAATCTAGAACACCATTTCCGTCGAAGTCTGCTTGGACCCAGAGATCTTTTGTATCCTGGAAACTTAGTCCATAAGAAAGACAGGTTAAATTCACCTGTAGATGGTTCGTAAAAAAGGTGAGAATTTTATCACTACCATTATACTAATTATATTGAGAAAGTGAATGAAGAGTACCTGTCTAAGAGCATCACAGAAAGCCGAATAAGTTATATGGTTGACATTGTTGTCAGCCCTTAGAAAGGCAAAGGCATCTCTTTCAGCCAATGAAGCCTTTTGAAGTTGAAACTGGAACCAAGGAAACAAAACAGAAGTTTAGACGCGGAAGTACATATGATAAGTGGCAGGTTTGACTGGTTTTATGCATAAGGTTATCAGGAATTTGGAACAATAAACTAACAGATTAGCATGAAAAATGCTGAACAAACCTTTATTATACCGAAAGCTGCTTTGGCCCAACTTATCTTTAGTGGTTTTCGTGGCTTATTAGGATTACGAAGCCATATGAAATCGACACCGCAGATGATTCCTCTACGATTCCGATGACTAACCCACTGTAGGATATATGAGTAGAGACAACATATTTAATCAGTAAGCATTGCAGACTTCGACAATATAATGGTCTATTGATGAGATGCTAAACTCTGAAATTGAATAACACTAACCTTGTCAGCATCTGCACTGTTTGTATATTCATGAGCAATATCGTAAGATGACACAAATCCCTGGGACCTTAGGAACTTGTAGACATGCCCACGCTTGCTTCCATTCCAGTCACTGAAACAAAAACAATTCGAAAAACAAAATAAATTGAGGCCAAAGCAAAACGAAGGAAAAAAACACATAAAGCTTACCCGCAGAGTATGACAGGCATCTGGGTGAGCTTATTTTCTTTCTGATATGTTTCCAGATATAGTAGTATTTGATAAACCTAAGAGAAGAACACCAAAGCTGCAGATTAAGTATAGTCTGTATCTTAGAAACGAAACGGACATATATCAAAAGAATATGATATCTACCTGGTGAAGTCTTACGACTGATAAACTGGAATCGTGAGGAAACAATAGGTGGGTGTTCACGATAAGAATTTCTTGTTCAACACGGCTATTCTGATTTATTGAAAATTGGACAATTGACTGAACATGTAACAATTGAGCAACTCGGTCTCCACAGTCATTGAAGAGCAATTCTCTATAATTTAAAACCCTGAAGTAGTCCTTGTGTATAGCAGTTAGTAAACCTGGAGAAGCAAATAGGAACCTCCCCAATTCATCAACTCAATTCATAAACAAAATTTTAAAATTCGACTCCATGATCAGAAGAAATCAGTTAAAGAGCGCGTACCATCTCCTTGGTTGTTGGTTCTTGCGAGCTTGAAGGTCTCGTAGCCTGCAGCACCAAGCCTATCTTCAAACATATGCACTGATTCCTCGTTTCCAACCCAAAATTCCTAGTCATTGAACAAACAAATACATATTAAAAAGGAACAAGTCATTTGTTTTAACAAATCATTTTCAGAAAGTCAAACTAACGAGAAAGATAAAAACAAGTGAAAGAAAAGGGCACATGAAAGGAACCTGGACACAGATAATGGAAGAAATTTCACAGAGCAACCAATCTACAATCCTCTCATTTCTAGCTAACCAAAATGCTCTAAAATCACTCTCTCGTATGTTCGGATTCTGTTCAATCATCATACATGATAAAATGAGACCAGCAAATCTTACAAATGGAACAGGCACAAAATTAATGGGGGAAGAAGAAGAAGACACCTGCTGATCCAATCGCTTGTAGATAGGAGCCAGGATGTTGAATGTGGTACAGGAAACGCAAGGCTCTTCTTCCACAGGTGATGAGATTTTACCAGATTTAGTCCTCAAAACCGTTCCT
Organism: Hibiscus mutabilis; assembly: GCA_019671005.1. Classification (NCBI taxonomy): domain Eukaryota; kingdom Viridiplantae; phylum Streptophyta; class Magnoliopsida; order Malvales; family Malvaceae; genus Hibiscus; species Hibiscus mutabilis. The sequence continues at coordinate 52,793,655 of CM033726.1, forward strand.
CTAAATGGAAGACTCATTCTCAGTTGAATCCACGTTAGCAAATTCAGGGTCATTGTACAATCCTGCCAACACCTTTTCCCAAACAAAAGCATCATTCCAAAGACATTAAAATCGAAACAAAAACAAAAACCCAGAATCCCAAATAAGCCAAAAAGATTCCAAATTTCCAAATACCATTTCGGAAATCTCGCCACTTTTATAACTTTCCTTCCTGTCGTTCGAACCCAATTTTTTTTTCCTGCAAAAGGGTGCTTTCAAAATTTAAGATTCTTGCCTTTGGCTTGTGGAGAGCGTTTGATCCAAGCGTGGTGAAGTATGTCCTGATTCAAATGTTCCAGAATCCAAATTATTCATATATAGACAAAAAAAATTACATAAAATATGTGATGGAGAAATGATTGATAGAATTCAGGGAGGGAGTGGGGTAATTTATTTATTGTACATCAACAGCTAGCTTACCCCTCGAGCTAGGGGGAGATATTTTAAGTTTTAACCGTAACAACTACCAAAACAACCAACGTTCCTTTTCCATTTAGGTTTTTCTGATTAAACTGGGACTATAACTTCTATTTTCACTTTCATTTATAAATAATTTTGTCGGTTTTTAAAGGAAACGGTTAATTAGTTTTTATCATTTAATTTATCAAAATAGATTTTAATTTTTAGAATGTTAAGGTGTTGAAAAACTAAAACAAATACATCATTTTAATAATATACTACGGCAAATTTACATAAATATTGTATTTTTTTTTTCAAAATATGGTATTAGTCAAATTATTTCTTAAAATATTGTGATTTTTACAGTGAATTAAAAGATGAAATCATCTGATTTTGAGTTTGAACAATGATTTCAATTAATCGAATAAAAAAGAAAGATGATATCATGTGGTGCCGTGTTTGAACAGTGAAATTAAATAAAATAAAGATGGTGGTAGAAGGTGCCGAGTTTGAACAGTGATCATAGTGCCACGTGGCGCGCAACCAGTCAAGCGGGCACTATTCAAAGGCGGGCTCAGCTAGCTCCGTCAATGAACAGTGCTGGCATGTTTGACCGGCTTGCATAACAGCCTTGGCCAACGTCGCGTGCATGCATTGTTTTGGCAGATTAAGGTGACAGTGTGCAGTGTGTAGGGTGGCAGTGTAATGGGCACCGAGAATTGAATTTTTTTATTGGAGATAGATGAGTTGGGGTGTTTAGGATGTTAAAAAATGTATAGGGGTAGGAGTTATAATTGAGTTAGTATTATTAAGGGAGGTGTAGTGGTAATTAAGAAGAAGAAATTATATTTTTTGTGTTAAGTAGGTAAGTTTGAAAGGAAAATTTTGAGTGTAGAAGAAGAAATTATTGGTGAAAATATTGTAAGTAGATTCGATTTGTTTAAAAGTTTTGTTTTTAAGTTTTATTTTGTATGTTTATATAAGTTAAATTTGATGCATTTAGTTTTTAAATTTTAAATTATGTATTCATCTCCCCTTTTAATATGTTGTTTAGAATTTAGTAATTTTTACTATATTTTTACCAATTTATTATATTAAAAAATGTATTCAAAATATATTTAAATGAAGGCAAAAATAATTTAGTATATTTGAAATATATTAAAAAAATATTCGAAATATGTTTAAAATTTTGCTTTTAAGTTTTATTTTGTATGTTAGTAACAATAATTTAAAATTTAGTATGTTCTTGATTTGTTTATTCTGATTGAAAATCCATTTATGTGTTTTGAATATGCAGAGAAAATGAGCAACCACAAATTTGTGATGATTGTCCATTACAATAGAAAAATAGTGAAAATTGATGCCGGAATTGTATTTGAATCTGAAAGCACTACGAAGATGAGATTTGAAAAGAGAATCGCGCTTCGAGAAATGAATGAGAATATATCCGATAAAATTAGAGCTGGGATTCATGGTTTGTGGTACCGTGGCTGACATGTGATAATCCAGTCAGATATTGTGCAATTAATATCCAAGATGATGATGATGTTGGAATGATGATTACAGAGCATGAATCTATAGAGATTTGAAATATCGAGTTGTTTGCTGAGGTGTGTGATTTTCCCGACCTATCCAGAAACGTAGTTGGAGAATCTGCTTAAATGAGTTTCGGTAATAAGATTGATATGCCAGAAGGCAGTTTTTTCGCAATGTTGACAAGTGAAACATCGAGTGCATTTCATCCAGGTAGGCCTTTGACATATGCATCATCATACGGGCCGACTGTTGATGTTGATGTAGAAAACCTACAAGGTCAATTGGGATAAACACTTGAAGTTTCCAGCGAAGATGAAGATATTGAGGATCCCGATTTATTCCCTGATGACGTTGGTGATGCCCTTAATTTCGGTGTTGGAGAATTCGTGTCGACCAGGTACGAGATTACATGGTATGTACGAGATTACATGGTATGAACCTCTTGCTCATATGAGCTTAGCAGATTTCGATACGATGAGGGAGCCTCAATTTTCGGATATTCCCCAATTAACTTCAAATCAACATGGTGAATTATCGGTTGGGCTTCAATTTAATAAAAATAATTAAGCTACATTGGCAGTTAAAGAGTATAGCGTCAAGAAGCATGTGGACTACATTGTTATAGAATATAGCCAGGGGACTTTCTTTGACAAGTGTGTAAAATATGGAAAAGAGTGCAATTGGAAAACCCGAGTGTCAAAGCTTCAGAGGAAAAATATTTAGGAGGTCACAAAGTACAATGGCGAGCACACATGTTTACAAACTTCCCCAGAATCATCGAAAATTGGACTCGATAGTAGTAAGCCATCACGTGATGAAGTTGGTTGAAGTAAATCCAAGGGTTCTTGTTTCAGTGATTCAGCCAACCATTGCGCAATTATTTGGATATCAGATAAAGTACAAGAAATAGTGACGTGCAAGGGATAAAGCAATGCAATCGGTGTATGGTGATTAAGATAAGTCGTACAACGAGTTATGTGCTTTATTACTAGAAATAACATATTTCATCCTCGGCACCATAGTGAGACATCAAACCTCGGATGCATACGACCGAGAAGGCCAACTTGTTGAGGGGCATAAATTTTTCCATCGATTTTTCTGGAGGTTCAAGCCATGTATTGAAGGCTTTTCATATTGCAAACGTATGGTCCAAGTAGATGGCACGTGGTTGTACGGGAGATACTCTCATGTAATGTTGATTGTTATTGCGCAAGATGGTGAGAATAATGTATTCCCGATTGCATTTGCAATTGTTGAGTAAGAGACAATAAAAGCATCGAGAAAAATCAAAACACATAAATAGGTTGCAAGCATTGTGAAATTGTTGATATCATCCACTCTGATTTTGCACTTTGACAAAAAAATTAAAGGAAAACATAATGGAAAATTCTACAACGTTCGACGAGTACCGCTGAACACCACTAACGATAAATACCTCTAAACACCATTAAAGATTAAAAATCTCAAGGACTAAACATATAATTATAAATTATTTAAATATATAATTATAAAATATTTAAAATAAAATATTAATTAAATTATTTTCCATATATATAATTTTTGTTATTTTTTTTAGAAATAATTGGATCAAATACCAACCACTAAACCATAAGCCCTAAACCCTAAACCCTAAAGTCAATATTCAAATTTATGGTTTAGTGTTTATGGTTTTGTGTTTTAGGTTTGAGTTTGGAGTTTGGGGTTTAGGGTTTTTATTTTTTAAATTGACTAAGGTTGGTATTTGATCCAATTATTTTTAAAAAAAGTCTAAAAATATTATATATATGGAAGATAATTTAATTAATATTTTATTTTAAATAATTATATAATTTTATGTTCAAATAATTTATAATTATGTGTTGAGTCCTTTAAATTTTTAATCTTTATTAATTAATTTAATGATGTTCAACGGTGTTTATCGTTAGTGGTGTTCAGCGGTGCTCGTCGAGCGTGGTAGACTTATCCAAACATAATGAATACAAATTAAACTGCATAAATAGTTTATCGGTTATATAACACTTTATTATTGAATCTTTCGACTATGAAAAATTATAAAATTATTACTTGACTTTAAAAAAAATCAAGTTAGTCTTTCTAACTCATTTTCCTTACTATCACCTTCACCATCATCCTCCACCTCTACGTCGGCCGTCGTTCCTTCACCACCACCACCCCTACACATTGTCATTATTTCACCGTCCTATTTTCTCTTTTCTTCATTTTCATTTCTTGATTTTTATATTGTTTCAAGTCTTTAAATTTTTTATATAAATCATACCTTAATCAAAATTCATGAACTCAAACCCCCAAAAAATATAGTTTTTAATATGAAAAACACATTTTTTTTAGGAAAGTGCAACAAACACCATAAATGCAATCACAACACGTTTTGAATTACATTTCAGAAATGCACCAAATTCATTTTCCAATTTGAATTTCATCAAAACCCTATCATCTTTAAAATTCATATGCAATGAATTTTAATTTCTCAAATGCACCAAATTCATTTTTCCATTTTGAATTCCATCAAAACGTGACATGACTACAGATGAACAACAACATCAACAGCAATAGCTACACAAGAGGAAACAATATGATAATCCAAGTGATGGGCAATCGTTAAATTTGGATCTTTCGATTGAGATTAGTTCAGACCAATCATCTCAGGTTTCAAATGCTAACTCGACCGAGTTCAAACCAAAGATAACAATTCTCAGTTTCTTGAACAAGCTATGATGGCCATGACAGTACGTTTGTGTTTGAAATTAGGTGTTCGAACAAGTGAAATCTGTAGAAACTGTCAAAATTCAAATGAGTTTTTTTTTTTTTATCTACATGAGAGCTATAAAAATCTTTGAAAAAAAATAAGTTTAGCCTTAAAGGTTGTTGTTAGTTCTTGGATTTTTTTTTTGTTGTCCTCCCGGTTCTCCACGCTTTGCCTTGAATAATTCGGACCGATTCGCGTCGTACACCTAACTTTGGTGGGTGAGTCTCCCAATGGTGATTTTCTGCATACACAAGCCTCGAATTCATTTGAGCAACCCCATTAGTAGTTCTTGGATTTTTAACTGGTCATCCATTTGAGCATTCCTTAATGCAATGCTTAAATCTCAATATGGAAGTGTATGTGCTTAATAATCTATTTGTTGACCAGATGAATTCTATGGTGTTGGATTTAGAAGTTTTTAAAGATTTTCAATAGAATAAAATGGTGAAGGTTGAAGAGTTTGGAAGAACGGTGATAAATGGGGTTGATGAATGAGATTTAATATTTCAATACCCAATCTTTGGTGATGACGAGTTTCAAAGAATTTAATGTTAGGATTAAATTGAAATAATGTTTAGATATTAGGGGTTAATTTTTTTAAATTAGGACCAAATTATTATTATACCAAATTTAATTAACTGACACGTCATTTGCAGTTAAAAATTTAAGGGCAACCTATTATAGTTGGAGGACTCAAATAAAAGTATAATATAATCAAAAGACTACTTATGTAGTTTACCCATCAATATATCAATGCATAAAGATTGCGAATACATGAATTATCGAGTTCGCTCAAGCATTCAACAAAGGAATAATACATAAAAACATTCGAAGTATGGAAAATTTGCGAGGCAAACTTTGCCAAGTACTTAACCATCCTTCTATGTGGTTGTACTAGTAGAGTTCTCAAGTTCTTTGTAACCATCTTTCATTGAAGCCGGGGCAGGCAGTCCAGAAGCAGTGTCCTCATCAGTTGCAGCCTTATCGCTATCCGTGTCCGTAACCGCCTTGTAAACGAGGAGCCCCAGCAATGGATAGCTCAAAGTGGTCAGCACCCAATTCACAATCAGTTGGTTCAGCAACGGAACCTTGTTCTTGTCAACTTGCCAGGCAACTGCTGCTCCTGCACTCTGCACTCCCTTGTAGAAACCTACATATCTGCAAGTTTTATGCAGAAAATCTTTAAGTTAATGGATTCATGAAACTATGGACTTTAATCATGTGTGTATATGATAGCCATTACCTGCTGAGGACCTCTGAGTTATCAGCTAATGCTCCAATTGTCCAATAAACCAGGCTTTGAAACATGGCATCCAATAATCCATAGCAAAAGTACAATACAAACGGTTTGGCAAAATCGCTGCCGGATCTTTTGAAGTCCAACCGCTTTGGAAGCTTGTCAAAAGAGTAATTCAACTGATTGGCAAGGCCACTGGCCCAAATTGCGGTCCCAAGCACGGTGACAATTCCTACCCCAATCAAGCCTCTTGTTCTTCTGCTCTTGAAACTGAAGTCTAAAATGTATCCGATTCCGACTGAACCTATCATTTGAGATCCCCAATAGAATACATTGTTCAATCCTCTTGTTCTCAAATTAAACATCAAGCCGTTGACATCATTGAATTGGTAGGTGTAGAAGAAGTTGCTAGCCCAGGCAGCTGGTATGATGAGTTGCATCTTCCAGTTACAAAAGAGCTTAAGGATCTCAATGGCCTCGGTGGCAACGTTCAAGTATTTGATGTTGGTGCAAAGAGTACCATTGTCTCTAACAACGCGATCAGGGGAGAGAATTGCTAATGAGATAAGGGCACCAACTGACATGATACACATGAAGGCAATATATGTCTTGTCATTGACAGTTTCCGAGTCTTCCAGTTGTTCAAGATGAAAGGTATAAGTCCACCCATGACGCCACCCAAGTTGAAAATTGTCCAGAACAGAGAAATATAGGTGCCTTTACGACCAGCGGTGGGATAAGATGTCATGATAGCACCTTGTCCGGCCCAAAGAAAGCCTGCACCGATGCCAAGAACAGCACCGGCAATGATAGCAAAAGTCTGGTCAAGATGGTGATTGTAGTAGGGGAAAGAGGCAGCATAAAGGACATAAGTGGAGCAGCCCATGGCAAGGGTAATCTTAGGTCCAAAGATGTTGTAAGCACCACCACCAAGGATTCCGAAGATTGAGAAGGTCGTGTATAGAGCTGTGTTAGCGTTACTTGCTACTCTAGCATCAACTTGGCCTCCTCCTCCCAGGCCGGAAAGGGCGTTGAACATCCCGGGACAACAGACGCATACTAGACCTATTAAGCTAACCTGGACCAGGGGTGAGTTGTACCTGAAAGGAGATATTGAAGTTGCTTTGGCTGCTTCTACTTCCTCATCTCCTTGGAATCCCATGATTGATTCAGACTCAGTTGCTTAAATGTGATTCTCCTGATGCCAAGGAGGAATCTTATATAAGAAGAAAACATGGCGCATCGGTTTCGACGTGGGGAATTTTGGATCGAACTCCCATTGTTCTCATTGTCTTCCGTTAGTAACTAAGCAGACAAACTTTGAGTTCTTTTTACTTTTCTTGTTTTTTTCCCATTAATTTCATTAACATTTTATCCCAAACATGTTAGCTGCCATTTCCATGCCAATATCCGGTTGGATTTTGCTGAGCAGTAGCTGTCCAGGAAACTTAGTTCTCTAAGAGAATCTGAATATTTTTAGTAGAAAGGTTCCAAAATAGCAACAAAGCAGAGACAACTCGGTTTAATGGACTCCAAAATTTCCGATGGTTCCAAAATAATAATGTCTGGCAATCAAGAGGAATCGTGTGTTATCCACATATGTTTACAGTTGATCGTACATTAGTCCATGTTTATGAAAAATCATTTAATGTTTTCTACGTGCAGATTTTGCAGTTTCTCCGAACATTCACAGCTCAAGTTCCTGTAAGAAACAACGGACCGGGAGGCTAAGTTGCACAGATACGATTACGGGGACGGGTACGAAAACGGGTACGGGGACAAAAAATGATAATTTTCAAAATTACAGGGTGTGGGTACGGCAAGGATACGGCAAATATAAAATAAATTTTAATATATAATAATAATAATAATAATAATAATAATAAATCATTAAAATTTATAATACAATAAGGACTAAAATTATAATTGTATTAAACAATAATTATAGTTATTTAAATTCACTTCTAATGATTTTTAAATTACTTTCTAACACTTAGATTAGAAGATTACTAAAAGTAAATGACTAAATTGAATGAAAATTTAACTTTACATTCTAAATTAAGAGAAAATCAAGGACTAAAATAATAAAATTAAAAGATGACATGACTTAAATAAATATTTACCCATCCTTATTTATAACTTGAGTGAAAAATCGTTAAAACAAGTTAAAACAGGTTACAAATACAATACACACTTAATATCCCATATCCTTAAGATAGATAAAGCAATAAGAGAAAATAGCCTATAAATAGACGCTTAACCGTTGAAACAAAGAAACAATCTAGTCTTGGCCTTTTAGTTAAGATCAAGTGTACGTGGGTCATTTGACACACTTAACTAAGTTTATATTGTTTAGGTTGAGTGTTCAATTTAGTAGCTTTTTACTTGTACATTGTATCTTTTATGTATATACTCAAGCTTTAATTAAGATTGAATTTTAATTGAGTTTGATTCAATTGATTTTGAGTTTAGTTGGGTATAATTTGAACTTTTGAAGTTCAAATTAGTTTAATTATCTTTGAGTTTTTTAAGTTTGGATTAGTTAGTTTAATCACAAAGAATATGGGGATTTTATTTCTCATTTTGTAAGTAAATTTATTTTTGTACGTCCCCGGGTATGTCCCAATATATTTGTTCTTCTTATTATGAAATTCTTATCTTCTAAGGTTTGAAATTACTCTTGTCATTCTTCACTTTTCTAGGTTTGGAGCTTTTTTCTTATTATGAAATTTTTTATCCCTCTGTTGAACTATAGAATCTGAAGCTGTCCACGATATATGTTTGACCGTCCCCGAAAGTTCATGTCCTCGCACCATCCCTGTCCCGGAAACGTATTAGGGACGCGAGATGCCCTTAAAGAGGAGTACTTGTGCTTCATAGCCGGGAGGTATATCATCGATCGATGTATTGTCATAGCCTAAACCTGATATGAATATGGTCCATATGAATTTTTAAGCATGTCTGATTGCAGGAGATCAGTCGGGGGACTTTATTACCTTTCGTATCTAGATCGGAATATGTTGTTGGATAGTGTTAGTGTTGGTGGTGGTGGTGGAGTATTTGTGTTTATCAAAGCTCAACTGCTTGAGCTGTTAGGTGATGTTAGGTTCATGGTTTTGTTTTATTGGTCTGTTAGTTGTTTTGGAGTGAAGTAAATGTATCTATCGAGCTATTTTATTTGTCAGTTATCGAGCTTCTGACAACATCAAAGAGAGCAGCAAGTTGTCGGAGGGTGTCTTTATAGGGTGCAATGTCACAATTTGTAAACACAAATGGTTTAAATTTATTAAATTATTTTAAATTAAGACCATATTAATAGAATTCATAAATTTTGAGACTAATCATGTCATATTATTTGTTTGTAAAAAAATTAATTTAATAACTAAATTGTAATTTTTAGGAAAATAATTATCTATTTATTACACTAACACATAATTGAGTGACCTAGATTGTATTTTACCCTAAGCTATATTGGTTGGATTATCAAAATGAAAGTGAAATTAACTGAACCGCATGAAAGAAAACGGAAACAAAACTGTGCAAAAAAACAAATTTTCCAATTGGCAGCTTTTGAGGGCTCGCCATTTTCTGTCGAAATGCAACAAAAGGTAAAGGAATGAAGCCACTGCTGTAACCTAGATTCACGCTCTCCTTTACTGTTGCCTTATTTTTCCTTCGCTCAATTCCCCGTTTTCCGTATACTGATTCCTCCTCCTCCTTTTGTCCGGTGGATTTGCTTCATCCTTTGATCATCTCATTTGTTTCGCTTACCTCCGATTCCCACACTATTTAGTGAGTGTTTCCTTTTCTTCTCGTTAATCTTAAGCTATCGTTTGCTTTGATCTTTCTCAATTGTTGCTTGTAAACTTTCTATTTTGTTCAATTTTACTGAATTTTTCAACTGGTTAATCTTGTTATATCTTGATCTAAGTGATTGATTTTCTCATGATGAAGAATTTGTGATCTTATTGTTAGAAATCTGTTAATTGCCTTCTTTTTGTTGGCTTCTGTTTGAACGGAAATGAACAGTGTATTAGCAATGTATTTTCCACTGGAGCATTGTCGTGAAGGTGAAATTTTGATCATGTTTATGTTGTTTGTATCCACGATTTTCTTTCTGATGTGGAAGCTATGCTGATTGTAAACTAAGAGAAATTGAATTTCCTATTCAGATGCAATGTTCTTGTTTTGGTGGCTGAAGCATTTGTGTGCTTTGCAGGTAGATTTCTTGTTGCAATAAAGTTTTTGGTTGTTTCCCTTATCCATGTAACTAGATTGTGGACCTAAATGTCCTTCTGGTTTCAATGGGAATACAGAAGATTTTCCAATGGAAATCGAGGGTTAGTAGTTCCCATGGTCGTTTTCCTGGCTCATTAAACGGCCGGGGTAAGGAAAAGGAAGATGACCCTCTTAACGGGGCAGACTCGGGTGACGATCTGGATGACTGCAATTCCGAGGGAATTGGCTGTGAGCTTGGCATGGTGGAAGGTCAGGTTTGCAGTATACCATATGAACTTTTTGATCTACCAGATTTAAAGGAGATACTGTCGTTGGAGACATGGAACTCATGCTTGACAGAGGAAGAACGGTTCTCTTTATCAGCCTACCTTCCGGATATGGACGAATGGACTTTTTGGCTGACTATGAAAGATCTTTTCAGTGGTAATGATATGTATTTTGGGAATCCCGTGGATACATTTTTCAAAAGATTGAAAAGTGGATTTTATCCTCCAAAGATTTCTCGACTTAGAGAGTCCTTGCAGTTTCTCGAGAGGAGAAAATATTACCATGCAATAAGATCTTATCATCACAAAATGGTAAAAATGTTCATAGACATGGAAAGGTTGTGGGATGAATGTGACATGAGTGTTGGCATTGCCGAAAGACTTTATATGTGGAGAACAAGGATGAAATGCGGAGACGCCAATACCGATTTGCTTGACCTCAATGCAGTGCCTAATGATGGATGTCTGTTAACTGAGAATGTTAACCCAGATACAGTCATGTCCCATTTACCAAAGAGAATGAAGATTTGGGAAAGTGTTAAAGGAAAAGCCAATGTTGCCAGTGCATCTGCCAATGGAATGAACACTATTGTGCCAAACTGCAGTGCAAAGGGTGTTCTGAAGGTTATGACTACCGGCAATGCGACTTACACTCACGACCATCTTATGGTTGTGGGTGACATTTCGGAACAATGCCGATCAGTACCGAAGGGCCTACTGAAAGTAGTTCCCAAAGTTCCTTCTATCTTACCCCAAGTATCAAAAGTGTTCTCAAGAAGGTCAGAAAACGCATTGCATGTGGGTGCCCCGGATTTACAGGTCCGTACAGTGCCTAATTTGCCAGCACCCGCGTTCTTGGGAAATGCGGGTAACTTTAGTGGGTCACTGTTTCTATGGAAAAAGGTTGCTGGTAGCCAAATGAACCCTGAGCAATCTCGAAGTATGTTAATTCATCAGGATAGTGCTTTAAGAAGCCATAGACATTTACAGAACTCTAGTGAAAACAGAAGCAAGGAAGTTGGCATTGCAGATTTAGGTAAACATAAATTGTTTGAACTTGATGACGAAAGCGTAATTGGTTCAAAGAGATACAAATTTGGTCGGAATATGTGGCAGAATCTCGACATGGGAAAGAAAGGATTGTTTTCATCCCCATTCACCAACCAATATCATGAAGGAGAGAGGCAGACCAGAATCTTGCAAAACGAGCGTATGACCATTCTTCCAAGAGTTCCTGAAGCAGTCTTGGGTTCGGGAATTGAAGGAGGCATGCAGGACAAGTTAATGGCTTTTCCCAACCAAATGAAGAACCTAAGTGATTTTGAAGTCAAAAATTCAGAGAAGCCAAGTAAACCTAGCGGTTCAGAGCTTAAGTATGATCTTACCCTTCCTTTGACATACAAGCGAAGAAAGCCTCAAGCAAAAAACTCATCAGGCTTCACCAACTCACTGATAACAGGTACTGATATAAGATCTGGTAATCCAAATGAATCAAACCAAGCATTGCAGGAGAACGTGAAGGCATTGAAGATAAAATTCATGGGTTGGGAAAACGTTCCTTTGAACAGGGAATCTTGAACAGCATGTAAGGACCAGTATGTAGTTAGCTCTTCTTCCAAATATAAGAAACCTCCCACATCTTGTGGTCAAATCACCACTCTGTTAGAGACCTCTTTTGTATGTATAAGTCGGTATATATTCCAGAAAGTAAGTTATTATCTTCGTTAGATTGTTGTCTACTTTTCTCCACATATATTTTCACTGTCAAATGTCAATTAAGAGTAATATCAGTCCGATGATGGCCAGTGCATTTCCATTTCATCGGTATGCACTATATGATCTGTTGAAAGGTTTAGAACCAAAATCTAAACAATACCGATTCATGGTGGAACTTAAATTAGAATAAATCTAGAGTTTACATAAGATGAGATTTCAAAAATACCGATTCAGGTTGTGATCAGTTACCTAATAATCAGATTCTTAGCTTGGGAACATGGCATGTCAAAATAATGGCAGAAAAGAGAATAAAGGGGCAAAAACAGGGGCATCTTTGAAAGATAAGTAACTTTACTGGTTTACATTCTCTGCTATATTCCCTGCCTTTTAGGTGCATTCTATTCCGACCAGTTATTCCTTTTCCACATCATTAACGTGATCAAACAGTCCAAGGACCGAGGCGAATTCAACCTTTTGGAAATTCCCAGAACCCACAAATCGATTTTAAAAAGGCCTGATTTCTCTAGTGGAGAACCCAACAGGAAAAAAAGAAAGCTTTGAGCTTCCGTTAAAATGACTACACCGATGCTACCCCAACCTCAAACTCCATCTTCTTCCTCCAACCATCAATTCAACATGGCTTCTCACAACAACAGTCCTTACCTCTCCATTTCACCAGTCCCCTCATCCGGCAGGAGTAAGTTTTATTTGATCTTTTTGACCGGGATTGATCTTGAAACTGCGTTGTTTGACCGGTTGTTAGTTTTGCAGGAGTTGCGATATGTGATGCCTTGAGCCGATGCGGTAAAAAGATTGAAGACCTTGCCGACAACTTTTGGAACCACCATAAGATTAGCGATAAATTTGACTTTCACTTGATTTTATTGTACATGAATGTGTGATTCTGGTTCTTACATCCAATCTTTATTTGTCTGTGAAAGCAGTGAGGGTGAGTCCTAGTATCACTGATGCTGCAGTGGCAAGGCTTGCTCAAGGGACAAAGCTGCTTACAGAAGGAGGCCATGATAGGTTGTTCCAGCAGACATTTCAGACCTTGCCTGGGGAAAAGCTCTTACATTCATACGTTTGCTATCTATCGACTTCCTCCGGACCGGTGATCGGTACTCTTTACATATCCACTAAAAGAGTTGCCTTTTGTAGTGATTATCCCCTCTGCTACTATGATTCACCAGGGTACCAGCAGTGGATGTATTATAAGTCATCTCCTTTACTTTTGAATCAATGTTTTTTTTAAAAAATTCTAGTTGTCTGGACCGATCTATTGTATTTCCAATTGCCATATTGCTTGATATATAGGTGGTGATCGAGCTCGATAAGTTGACCGCGGTCAATCCTTCGGCAAACAGATTGAATCCGTCTGAAAAGTATATTCATATGGTCACCAGAGATGGATATGAATTCTGGTTCCTGGGGTTTATATCATATGACAAGGCACTCAAGTCTTTGACTGAAGCTTTGCAGCGCAGTTGCCATGCATTACAACTGTTCTAAGAAAATCGTTCGGGTCTTTTTAGTACAGAGACATGGCTATCTGGCCATTGGAAATTGCTGAAATGATAGAGACGAATCAGATAAAGAGTGCTGAAGTGTAATAAATTATCTGTTTCTTACCAGGTTGAGGATCTGTTTAGACACTTGCAGTAGTTTGTCTTTGTGTTACTATATGCTGTAATAGATTTGTTTGCAGGAGTAATGGAATGTAATATATTAAATGTGTTGAAAATTATAAATAATATTATCCATTATTAAATCAAATACAATATTATGGAACTAAATAGATTGGGATTGGAAGTCTTCATAGCCTCCGATTTCTTTCTTTTTTATCTTGAAAAAAAAGAATCTCTTCTATTTATATTCCTCTATATTATCCGTTTGTTATACGGAAAATTATTTAATACATACGTTTTGTAGTTTTTAAACTATACAAAACTTTCTATTTTTAGGGTTAGTGATTTAATTTGAAAAAAACTTTGATATACAAGCCGTGTAAACTTTAGTTTACACATGTTTTTTAGTTTTAAGGTTTAGAGCTTTAGTTTAGGGGTTAAGATTGTAGGGTTTAGAATTTAGAATATATGGTTTAAGGTTTAGTTTTTAGGGTTAGGAATTTTGGGATTTGAGTTTTTTAGTGTAAATTTGTAGGCTTGTGTAAAATTAGTTTTACAAAGCCTGTGTATCAAACTTTTACCCAATTAATTCAGGGTTAGATTTTAAGATTAAAAATTTATTTAAAGAATAAATATACAAGCTAGTGTTATATTATGTTGTTGGATTTATTTGCTTAGGTCTTTACATTTTATTGTTACTAAAAAAATCTCAATCATATTAAAATTTTGAAAACCATTAGGTTAATTTAGAATTAAATTATTGTTTCAAAAAAATTTAGAATTAAATTATAACAAATATGAGATCAATTGAAACACAATACAAATGTATAAAAAATAATAAAAAACTTGTATGGCATGAAGAATAGTACAAATGTAATAGAAATATACAAATGTATCAAAAATATAGATTTTTTTGTATAATCAAAATATTTTTCATGTTCATTTTACCGTTCATAAAGATTAATCTTTTATAAAATTCGTTATTGACAGATAAATTATATAAAACAAATTATCCACCTACAAAAATTATATAAATTTATAAACTTAATTGTCTCTCTTAAAATTATCCACCTACAAAAATTATATAAATTTATAAACTTAATTGTCTCTCTTAAAATTCAAATTTAGCCTTACTAACGAAGAGATGCAACTTTTAGGCTAAAAATAGATGAGTATGTGACGAAAAATTATTAGATAGACTCGGCTCACTACATCATTCATGGTTCTAGCCAATAATATCTATTTATCGATTTCAATTTTTTTAAAAATAAATCTTTACCTCTTTCCTATATATCAATAGAAAGAATGTAATTATTTGAAAGTTAAAATGAGATGGAACCACTAATAATGTAGTGAGCCAGTATTCTAAAATTTTAATTTAAATATTAATAAATAAAATATTCGCTTCTTCTATTTTTAGATTTACCTAACTAATAGATTTTTGTTCTTTTGATATAAAATTATTTAACCGTGTCCATAAAAATGGGAGAGTTAGAGTTTAAATGAATTAAAAATTAACAGTCTAAATAAGCAAAAATTTCTATTAAATTTTTTAGTAAAAAAAATTTGGAGTAGAGCACAACCCCCAAAGGACTACATAAATCCGTCTTTAAACGTCAGAGTGTCTTCATTCAAATCCCAAAAATAAGAGAAGATGAGTTATATCATGATTCTACACTGAATGAATAATAAAAATTATATATTAGAACAAGCACTGATCTTAGTATAACAAGTTAAGGGACTAATTTAAATTTTTTGAAAGTTTTAGACGTTTAAACTATTTTTTTTAAAAAAATTAAAACTTAATGAAAATTTTTCAAAAATTTAAAAGGGGACTTAACTAAAAATATTTAAAGAAATTAAAATTTAATGAGAATTTTAAAATCGTTTAGAGGGTCAAATTGAAAATTTTAAATATTTGAAGGATTCAAATTAAAATTTTTCAAAAATTTGAAGGACCAAATGTAAATTATTCAAAATTTTGGGGGAACAAGGACCTCTCAGGCCCTTACCACCGTCTGCCCCTGTATCAGAGTCACTTTGTTTTGGGGTTGAAATTTTGTAATAAATATAAAATTTCTACTAGTAAAATGAGTTAATATTTAATATACTGTTAGTATATTATTTTTTGAACGATATGTTAGTATATTCTTTTTAAACTGTATAATGTAAAATCTAAACCATTGATAAAAAAATCCTAAAATCTAAATCATCAAATCGAAACTTTAAATTCAAAATGTTAAAAATTTAAACCATAAATTTTAAACTAAATATCCAAATCTTAAATCGAATTCATTTATAAAACGAATTTTTTATTATATGCATGAAATATTTTCTTATTAGTCGAAGTGAAGGTAAGTCGTTTGTTATTAACTTATTACACCACAACAAAGAACATCTATTTCAACTTTCAATTGTCTAAAACAATCCTCGAAAAAAAGTCGGATTTTTCCCACCTCTCGACGTCATTGCCATTTCAGGTGTCTAAAACAAGCCAATCAACACCGTTTTCTTTCGGTTAAAGCAATGTGGAGGTTTTGCTAATTATCTAACTCTATTTCTCTCTCTGTTCTCCCTTTAATTCCATTGCCGTTTTCTCTTTATAAGCCTTCCAACTACAAGGGAATAGAGCCGCCTTTCATCCCACACCATAGCTCTTTTCCTTTTTCTTCAACCTTACTGTTAGTGTTAATTCTCTCCACGGTTCACCCAAAGGTATTTTGAGATTTCTATTTGGCTTAACGGTTAAAATGGTATTCAACTTATATATTTTTTTAGTTTGATACTTAACATTTTTTTTCGGACAACTTTAGTGTCTAATGTTTCATCCCGTCTGGCATCTCTACACGTGACTTGTTTTATTTATTTATTTATTTTTTTTAAATATGAACTTCTTAAAAATCCTTAAAGTTATAATTTTTTTAATCAAACCTTCAAATCATATCTCTCTCATCGTCCGGCATCTCCACACGTTGACAATTTACCGTTCACTGTTCAGGCGTCGGGTATCTCATCGTTCAGCACTTTTACCCTTTAACCGTCGGTTAGAAGTTCAATCGATCTTTTTTTTTTCTTTTATTTTTTGAATGTTCGTCGATGAAACAATCGACGATTGATTTGTCGATTTTTGTCGACGGGATGATAGGACTTTCAGTCGTGGGGACCGATGAAGACAAGAGTGGCCGATGGGTGGGAGAGGAGGAATTTAAGGGTTTAGAATTTTGGTTTGAGGTTGTAGAGAAATTAAGAGTTTAGCTTTTTTATAAAATTAAAGATTTTTTAATTTAAAAAATAAAAATTAATAAAAATACCAAAATATGTCACAGTATACTGTGTTAGATAAAATTTTAACTTACCTCACGAAAAAACTTGATTTAAGTTAAAGAATAAAAGCCCGAAAAAACGTTAAAAATTAGAAAAAAAAATGTATAAGCACCTTCTTGACTGTTAATTCTTTCTATTTCTTAGTTTAGGTCCAATTTTTATTCTTTTTGATTTTCTATTCGATTGTTTCGATACATAATGTGAAGCTGCCATGATACTTGCTTGACTTTGAGAAATGGTAATAATAATCCAGAATATGAGTTCTACCAGATCGGCTTCAGTCTTTTCGATAGAAACTCTTAAAATTCTGCCTTTTTAAGTTGATAGTGGTGAAAAGACTATTTTTTATAGGTTGCGTTTTAAGTTTTCCTTTTCAAAATGTGTTCTTTGGGATTCACATGGCTGGCTTATTATTTACTATGGAAAGCTATAAGTATAACCCAGTTTTACATAAACTGAAAAAATGGTTTTCTCAAAGGGAGACTTTTGGGGAAGCAACCGGATTCTAAGAGCGTAATGCTGGTAGTTTTGTTTTTTATCTGTGGATGGCATCCTGTGCTAGATTAGCTACCGGTAGATGCTTGTGCTTCCGGGATTCTATAGTGAATTAGATATTTTGTGTCTATTTCATGTTCGCTTGTTCTATTGGAGGACATAGATGTTTTCAGAAGTTCTAATTGATACTTGGTCGACAACCGTATTGTCAGCAGGTCATCGCCGAGGAACAACTTTCTAAGGTCAAGCTTAACTCTTGAATAAGGAATACATCACTATATGAGTGCGGTATCGAAGAAGACGTGGTAGCCGGTTTCCCTTCGACCAAAAATATTTTCAGAGAGGTAGCTGACACGGATATTCTCAAATATGCTTCATTTTGAGAGTAATTCATCTCGAGAATCATATTTTTCGATCACAGTTTCTATGTGCACGAACTGCCATCGTTGATTCCATGTTGCTCTTCAAATGTTGTGCCTCACACTGCAAGAACTTCAGCCTGTATTACATGTTGTGCTTCACCATATAGCTAATGTACCCACATGAATTCTTAATTTCTAGTCTAATGATTAGAAAAGGGCTTGTTATCACTGTGTTCCATTTCCTGTCGGGAATTTTTAATCCTGTAATTTCTCGTCGCCATCCCTTCACTAGTGGTTAGATTATATGATTATGTACCGACATGGAAAACCATTTAATACTCTGAAACTTCAGCTCTAACCGTATCTGGGACGTGGGACGGCCTTAAGGAGGCGTTCCGTCATATAGTTAAATAACATATCTCATTGCTTGCTATGGTTTGTCGATTATATAATTGGAAATATAGTGATGTATTCCTTATTCATCCAGAACTTTATGACAAAAATCTTCTTGATTGTGGCTTGCATGTTGTTTTACATGAAGTCCTAAACTATTTTAAACTTTGCTAATTGCTCATTTGCTTCTTCCAATTTATATATATATTTTCTTTATGCTTAAATAGGTTGTACATATTAATGGGCACCCCTTTGTATTGAGTGATGTCGAAAGGCCCTTCTCCAACCTTGAATATACTGTACGTTTGCATGAGGAAACTTTTAGATTATTCCTCTATTTTTGACATCTGTTTTTTTTTTTTGTCTTCATTATTGTTTCATTCTTTCATGAACAATGAATGATACCAATAGAATGCTTTGTTTTTGTAGCGCTGCCATGTATGCTTTAAGAGTTTGTGTTTCTATTCTATTATCAACTGGTCGTTATGAAGAGTTTTTAGTTTACTTGTCTCATGTGAGTTAACGGTGCCCAAACTAAGAAAAATAAATCATGGATTTAAATACAGTAGCTACACCTACACCCGTATTATACAATGTACATGCATGTGCTAAAGGCCTGCTGACATATAGCCTTTATATTGAACAGGAAATCAATAGGGATAGAGCTGAGCAAATGGAAGCTCGATTAAAGGAAGATATTTTGATGGAAGCAGCAAGGTATTTCCTTTGGTTCCACATTTTGTTTATTGTGACTTGTAAATGTTATGTTCCTTTGCTACATTTACCATTGGTTGCGTATGATAGCAAACTTTATTTGGAAATCTGACATAGCAGATATGGAAACAAGATCCTTGTCACTGATGAACTGCCGGATGGTGAGATGGTTGACCAGTGGGTACGAGTATCCTGTATTTCGGTGAAAACACCATTAGAGGTATAAGCTTTGGAAAATAAGGAACAACTGATCTGCCAAAATTTTGAATTATCATCTCAAACTCATTTTTTGGTTTCACTAGTACAGGTGTACGAGGAGTTGCAACTCGAAGGGTACCTGGTTGACTATGAGCGAGTGCCTATAACATATGAAAAGTCACCGAAGGAGCTGGATTTTGATATTCTGGTGAGTTCCATGTATTGGCCTTACTCTGCTTTTGAATCATTAAAATTTAGTTAGCCTTTTCAGTCATCCTCCTTCCACTTATTTCGTACTAAATTTCTGCTAATACTGTAATACATGGATAACCAATATCACCGCCCCAAATTTAAGTCTTGTTGTGTTTTGTTTTGGTTTGTTAATACTGTTTGTCTGCAACTTTTCTTTAAAAGTGATGGTGGAGGATTCTTGAGAGATTGAATTTTCTGTGAGTTTTTCTCTTGGGTTGATTTAGTGGGTACTTTCCCCCCCATATTGTTTGAATTCCATAACTTGTATAGAAACATATGGAAGTTCTGCAAAAGGTCTCATATAGTTAAATAAATATCTAGTTCTCAATGAATTTATTTAGATAGTTCTCCTATAAAAAAAAGAAGTAAATAATTCGGAGAGGCTGACCTCTTTACATGTTTTGCATATGTTCAGGCGTATGGTGACTCAAAATCTTGGTTTTTAATTTTAAACTGAAGATCATCATAGAAGTGCCTGTATTTGGTGCTCGGATGTCTTCTATATGGAAGCCTGGGTACGAGACCATGGCAGTATTTGATAAAATTCTTTTGTTGCTTTAATTTAATGATTGTCATCTTTCGTTCTGTGCATACGTGATATTAAGATATGAAGTCAATCTTGTGGTTTTATGATGTTACTAAATATGCAAGTATTAATCTGAACATTAATTTTTACTGTTAAGTATTTTAGTATCTCGTATTATTATCTGATTCTTCCTTTCTGTTTCCAGGTTAATAAAATTTCTCAAGCTGACATAAGCACGGATGTTGTTTTTAATTGTCAAATGGTGAGGAAGACTGGCATGGTTATTGCAACTTTAGTTTATCTCAATAGAATTGGAGCTTCAGGTACTGAGGTCTATTTATTTGTGCAATTTTAACGCAAACAAGCTATTAATATTCTACTATTTATGCCATCCCTGTTGTCAATATAAATGTCTTTATGTTACTCTATTCGGTTATTCAGTTTTTTGTTTGCTTGAATTTTCTCATTTCAGATGTTCTGTTTGCACTTTTTTTCTTATACCTATACTGGCTTCATAACAAATAACCATGACATAGGTGGCTGAAATTGATTACATGTTAGAAGGAGGAGGCTATTTCGAGTGGACTTCTTGTTTAGCAATTTGTTGTCTTACAAATTTTCTACTATGCTACCTAGTGGATGTGATAAAACTATTGAGCATGAAGCAAAATTTCTTTGTTTTATTTTTACACTTTTCTGCCTTTTGAAATCTTTTGAGTTTTCTTTTTCAAAGGTTACCATTATTAGGAGTTAAAAGAGAGGCTAAGTTCCCTAAGGAGCCGTTTAGAGAACTGTAGTAACATAGAGAAAGAAAAGCATGTGATTTACTAATCGGGTATGGTTTGACTGGAACTTGAAAAAAAAGAATCTTTACGAGATATGAAGCTATCTTGTGGTCTAGCATGAATAAATACTGTGTCCTCATTTAAAGAGCTTAGCCTGAAGCTACAACAGTGAGTCACAGAATCCTGTTTTTTTTTTTTTTGAAGAGAAAAATGCAAGATGATCCTCCTGATTGTAGAAATGATACTAGGAAGCTCCATTTAAAACCGTAACTATGTTTTCATTAAGCTGCTTTACACTGTCTTCTGATAATACTTCTTGACTTATATTTACTTCATCTGTGTAGTGTAAATGTTAAACCTGTAACTGGATTTAATGTAACATTCTGATTTCTAATGTTTTTTATATCTAATAACATAGGCTTTCCCAGAACCAATTCACTTGGGAGGGTTTTTAGCTCTGGTTCTGATATCACTAATAATCTTCCCAATTCGGAGGTGGCAATTCGTAGAGGAGAATACACGGTCATAAGAAACCTAACTCGGGTCCTAGAGGTATTTAATACAGCTACTTGCTCTTGGTTGATTTTTTTAACATTCTCTTGGGTATTTTTTTCCTTATAAATAGTGACATTCCTTTAGGGTGGTGTCGACAGGAAAAGACAAGTGGATAAGGTCATTGACAAATGTGCTTCCATGCAGGTATGGTTTTTAAGTGTCTCATTTCATTCAGGTTTAGCGTCCAAGCTTCTGTTCTAAACTTAATGCCAGTCTTCATTTGAGAAAATTTCTGCCGAGCAGACAATTGCCTTAATATATTCCTTGTTACAAGATTTTATTGTCTTTATCTGCAAGGCTTATTTAGTTTTCTAATACATAAATACAGCTCAGAGAAGCAATTTCCACTTATCGCAATAGCATTCTTCGTCAGCCAGATGAGATGAAGAGGGAATCATCACTATCTTTTTTGTGGAGTACTTCGAGAGATATTACTTTCTTATATGCTTTGTTGCAAGTCTCTTTCTACAAGGCTTGTTACAAGAATTTGTTGCTTTAACTCAATAACAGAACCTCAGAGAAGCAATTTCCACTTATCGCAATAGCATTCTTCGTCAGCCAGATGAGATGGAGAGGGAATCATCACTTTCATTTTTGGTGGAGTACTTGGAGAGATATTACTTTCTTATATGCTTTGCTGTAGATATTCATTCGGAGAATTCCTTTGATCATACCAGTTTTGCTGACTGGATGAAAGCAAGGCCCGAGCTATATAGCATTATTCACAGGTAAAGATATAAATGTAGTATTATAAGATTCTTCCTAATTTAATTTCAGGAACTTGTGCGAAACCCTTTATGATACCAACCTTACAGAAGCAGTAGATGCACAAGTATTACTTATTAAATGAAAAACGCTCAATAGGAACTCAACTGAGCAACTACCTGTTGAATAGAAGTTGCTTTGTTGGTTAAATTGCATCTGATTTTAATTCAGACATTAGATAGAGTTGATCTGGATTAGGCTGCAACAGGTTGCTTCTCCCCAACCCCATTTTTTTCCTTATTCATTTCGTTCAAGGAAATGCTTTAGTGAAGAAAGGAACGAAGAACAGTAAATGCATTCGTAGCAACTCAGTATGCTAAGAAAATTGTGTTGGATGAATGTTACACTTGACCGCATTGTGAAAGTTATTTTCTCATTTTCAATGTAAAGCTAAATTTGTTTTCAATGTATCATCTCAGGTTGCTTCGGAGAGATCCTATGGGTGCACTTGGATATGCAAGTCTGAACCCATCTTTGACAATGGTTGTTGAATCTGCCGATGGTCGCCCTCATGAAGTGGGTGTAGTTGCTGCTCTGAGGAATGGAGAGTTTCTCGGGAGCTAGACTGTCCTAAAAAGTGACCACTGTCCTGGTTGCCAAAATTCAAGCATATCAGAGAGAACAGAGGGTGCTCCTAATTTCAGGGAGGTTTCTGGATTTCCAGTTTATGGAGTTGCAAATCCAACTATTGATGGAATTCGTTCTGTCATTCAAAGGATTGGCAGCTCTAAAGGTGGTCGTCCAGTTTTTTGGCACAATACGCGGGAAGAATCTGTCATCTACATTAATGGAAAGCCATTTGTTCTCCGTGAGGTTGAAAGACCATATAAAAACATGCTGGAGTACACGGTAAGTTATGTTTGCTATTGTTTTATCTGTTAAAATTGTCAGGATCTTGTGGAGTAGCATTGGGACAAGGAACTCTAGTTGAAAAGTTTCTCATGCATTATAGAATG
The DNA here is from genome assembly GCA_019671005.1 of Hibiscus mutabilis. Lineage (NCBI taxonomy): Eukaryota > Viridiplantae > Streptophyta > Magnoliopsida > Malvales > Malvaceae > Hibiscus > Hibiscus mutabilis. Next base: position 52,816,807 of record CM033726.1, read on the forward strand.
AGTTATTGAGCTTACAGTAGCATCACTATTGGTTTATTGCTCGTTGCCAACATATTATATGTGTAGAAAGAAAAATAGTTGACCCATTTCCACGTCGCCAGGTAACATTTTTCTAAAAAGGAGTGGACTCTCAAGGGAAAAGGCACTTTGTTGAAAAATACGACACTCAGCTAGCTTGACTGTTTATTTCAGAGTTATTATTCGGTAGTCATATTTGACAAATAGGCTAGGCATGCTATAAACACAGTTGGTCTGAAAATTTCTTAGAAACAAGGACATTGATGCAGACACTTATGAGTTTATACGTCATCGTGAGATGGTGGAGACAGACATTCATTTTATTTAATCCAAAAGGCTGTGATAACCATATGGACTATCCTACTACTTTCTAGTGTGCATCAAGAACTGTAGCGATGTCCCATTTTTTCAATATGTATCGCTAAAATAAAAACGTGACTTTTTCGAATGTTTTTTTTTTAAAGGTATTTGGATATAAAATATTTATTCCGTAGGGGTTTACAAAAACCTCATAAAAATGGAGTCGCCACCGGCCACTTAGGTAGGCCGGACACCATAAAACCAGAGATTTAAAAAGACAGGGTTCGGGAGTCGGTTACGGATGGGGAAGGATTAGCACCCCCACACCGCCCAAAAATTGGTACTTTAATAATTACCGCTTTATTAATATTGGATTTTCCGGATTAAAGTGACGATTATTTTAAAATTCGGTCATAATTGCGAATAAATTTTAAGGGTCCCATTATCCGAGAATAAACGCCCAACCACTATCACTACGCTTGATACTGGCCCCGTTTACGCTCGGATAAAAGGACTCCGCATTAACAAGTTATATCTCGATATGCAATCTTAGTGGCAAAAACGTAAACATGACAAAACATTTAAACATAATAAATATTGACATACCAGAATACTAATTTAACATGAATGATATTTTAGACTAAAACATGTATATGTATATACATATTATTCTAAATAATAGATAAAAACAACTATAATATGTCAAAATAACAAGGCAGAAATAAGTACATATAGACAAACAAATATTTCGAAAAGACATGCATATTGGTAATAAAACATATTCCAACATATACGTGTCCACATATCGTACAAAAGGGGTAGGTACACTAACATGTAACCCTAAAAAAAGGAAACATACAAATATAAAATACAAAATACGCCATGTACGAATTAACTAAAATATAACATGCTTGATATGAATAACCGGAAAAACATGAATATCATACTTAACACATATATACATAAAAACATGAAATACGAGTCATATACGAGGGTCATAAAATAAAATAATATCAATACATACGATTATAATACGAACAATAATATTTACAAAGGAAACAGATGAAATGAAAGGAAAACGAAAGTCAGTGGCGTAAATTAAAGAACGATAATATGTAATTTAGGGACGAAATTGCGAAACAAACAAAACCTAAAAGGACCGTAATTGTAATTAGACCAAGGGGCGGACCCAAAGTGAAAAATCCAAAACGCGGGGATGGTTAAGGGCGTAATTTTACCATTCGTAAACCGATTCGGTGTAATTTAGGGACGAAATTGTAATCTTTTGAAAAATCGGGGATCGAAGGTGATTATACCATGCGGCAAGACAAAAATGAAAAAAATTGAAAACGCGGTGGGATTAAGTGTGTAATTTACCCATTTAGTAAAATAAAAACAACTATAAAGCCCCCCTTTAAGGCCGAAATCAAAATTTTGGCCATTTGTTTCATTTTCTTGTTTTTCAGAGTCCTCTGTTCTTCGTTTTCTCTCTTTGTTCATATAATACCCAGACGGAGGTCGGCCGCCGTATTTTTTCCGCCGCCGCCGCTAACTTGCCCGGCCGCGAGCCTCAAAAGACACCAAAATGACCACTACTTCATCCTCAACATGAATCCATGGTTGGATTCAGAGGATACCCCCTTTTTCACCCTAGATCTAGGAAATACGAACCAAAAATATTTTTTTTAGACCAAAACAAAACCACAAGGGGTCTTCCCCTCCCTTTAGTTCACAGATCGGCTTGTAGAAGCCGAAAGGCTTGTCACAGAGGAGGAAGGAAGACCCACAAACGACTTCAGTAAGACTACTCTCCTCTTTTTTTTTTCATTTTTTTGTTAATCTTTCGTATATGCATGTAAAAAAAAACAAGTAAGAAAAAAGAGACAAAAATTTACCACTGGACTGCCTTTTGATTATCTTTGATGTTTACAACTTTCAGGTTCTTTTGTTGTATTACAAGATCTCTGTTTTTCCTCTTTTTTGTTCTTACTCTCCTATTTTTTTTTTGCTAATCTTTTTTTTTCGCTAGCTAATCCCCGTTACAAAAGCCCCGTTTCATATATATTATTGCCTCTGTTTTTGGTTGCAAGTTGCATCTTCCTTTTTTCAGATCTGAACCGACACTTTGCTTGTTGTCTTTGGCATAATAATCAACGCTGGGATGAATATCGACGCGGTGGCGGTGTGGTGGTCGATGCCGTGACAGCGTTTTCGGCCGTTAGATCGATCGATCTAACGGTCGAGATGGCTTGAAGAACGATCGGCTGGATGAAGCCTCGATCTGATGAGACGGCTTGAGATTTCGCCACGTGGAGCTCCGCAGTCGAGGAGTCAGAACGCGTGGATCATACGCGCGCGTGGGATATTAAAGCGTCCGCGCGTGGACCACACGCGCGCGTGGCACTCGAACGGTCCATACGTGTGGAGCACGCGCCTGGCAGATATTTTTGACCTCGGTTGCATCGTGGCCGTTGGATCAGATCTTGATCCAACGGCCCACAGTTACCTGCACATTGTAATTAAATAGGATTCAGATTTGGGCCAAACGGGCCTTGTAATTGAACTTGTAATTGGACTTGGACTTCCTATTTATTTGGGTTTAATATATTTAATTTTTTCATTTTGTCAGCCCAATAATAATAATAGTATAATTATAACAGCAATACATATACATACGAAAATATATACTTATATTATACGATCATTAATTAATATAATATTCTAGTATACGTACGTATAATCATACATATAATTAACATAACATCTAAATATTAATCAAATACGCTCATACTCTAGATACATACGCGACATACATACACCCCTAATACGTATACATACCTTATACATGCACACACCACCTTATATTAGTAACATTCATATAATAAATATACATGCAATATTAATATATTTACAAGTGAAAATGAGTGATTACAAGAACATGCCCATAAGGAATTGAAATGGAGTATACTCCTAAAATGGACACATCTGAATTTGGATTTGCTAGGAATATAATCATTTTGATTCTCGGCATGTGCCTCAGAAACATGCCGCTTAAGGAACTGAAATGAACTATACTCGTAGAATGGACACATCTGAATTGTGTATGGTAGGAATATAATAATTTTATTGTCGGTAATTGATTGAAATATTGGCAGTTATACATGAAATAAACATGGTTTTTTTTGTGCTAATCGTTTTTGAATACTCATTAGTTTACCTCATTCAATTGGGAAGAAAAGAGCCAATTGTTACTGGAGTCTAAATTGATATCTCCACTCAAGGAATTGATTGTGAAAGAGTGGAGAGAATGGAAGCTCGGCTGAAGGAAGACATCCTGCGAGAAGCTAAACGCTATGAGGGTGCTATAATGGTCATTCACGAGACAGATGATGGGAAAATATTTGATGCTTGGGAGCATGTCAACTCTGAATCTGTACAAACTTCACTAGAGGTTTTTAAATGCTTAGAGGATGATGGTTTTCCTGTTAGGTATGCACGCTTGCGCATTACTGATGGAAAAGCTCCCAAAAGTTCTGATTTGGATACAGTGACTGCAAACGTTGCTTCTGCTTCCGAGGATACTGCTTTTGTATTCAATTGCCAGGTATTTCATTTTAAAATTTCTTTTAATGTATTATATGGATTTGCGTGGCTTACAAAGTTTCTCTGTTTGCCTTGTTCCCGTTTTACCAAATGTAATTGTCCCCTTTCTTTTCATAGATGGGAAGAGGGAGGACAACAACCGATACTGTAATAGCTTGCCTTGTGAAGCTTCGTATTGATAGTGGGAGACCAATTAAAATTCTGCTTGATGAGATGAACCATGAACAGCCAGAGGGGAGCTCCTCAAGCGGTGAAGAAAGTGGAAGTAATGCCACTAGATTGACCTCTAGCAATTCTAAAGTAAAAACTAAAAAAGAGCAAGGCCATGCATTTGGCATTGATGATATACTACTGTTATGGAAGATAACAAGATTATTTGATAATGGATTGGAGTCCCGTGAGGCCTTAGACGCAATTATTGATAGATGTTCAGCACTACAGAACATACGACAAGCAGTTCTTCGGTACAGGAAGGTATTCAACCAACAGCATGTTGAGCAAAGAGTGAGGAGAGTAGCACTGAATCGCGGAGCTGAGTACTTGGAGCGGTATTTTCATTTAATTGCTTTTGCAGCATATCTTGGAAGTGAAGAATAAGAGACCAGAGGTCCAAGCAATGAAAACGAGCATAAGACTAAGGACTGCGAGATTTTTCACTGTCCCTGTAAATCTTCTTTTCTGTCTAGAATCAAGCTAAAGGCTTAATGAATGCATAGTTTCAAAGATTGTTACATTTTTTAACACTTTTTGATTTTTTTTAAATATGCTTTTGTAATTAATTTTAATTTTTTTTTATGGAGGAGGAGTTGAGAGCATCACTTGAGTCCCAACACGGAGATGCTGTTATGGATGCCATTGTGAAGGCCCGCAATGGTTCTGTTTTAGGAAAAGGTTCTATGCTTAAAATGCACTTCTTTCCTGGTCAGAGAACTTCCAGCCACATCCAAATCAATGGTGCACCGCATGTGTTTAAGGTATGCTAAAAAGAAATACGACTTTCTTGAATTGTATGCAATGCATAAGTTAAGACCATCTAATTATTTAGTTCATTCTACCTTGGAGTTGGATACATTTAGCATTTCATAGATGTTTTAAAAGTAATCTTTTTTGTAATAAATGGTGTCCATGAGATAGGCATTTCTTGTTAAATCTACCTGATGTATTGCAGTGAATCATCTCCATATTTACCTTTCCAAGAGCCATATCAAGTTTATTGGAATGAGAAATGTAATGTGGTTCGTCATATTGTGTCAAGATTTTTTTTCTATGTAAAACGGAAATATGATTTTCCTTTTTGTGATCTTTTTGACTTCTTGTATTAGATCTGTCAATTTAGTCTTGCATTCAATGCACATGGTTAGTTTAGTTCAATCCCTCTTATCCTATAGGTCTCATCATTCATCGGAAAAACCCTTATATGCCTTCGAACCTATTTTTCCAGGTGGATGGATACCCTGTTTATAGCATGGCTGCTCCAAAAATTACTGGTGCCAAAGAAATGCTGGCATATCTTGGTGCCGAGGTCAATGCAGAAGGATAAGTGGTGGTAACTGATCTGAGAGAAGAGGCGGTTGTGTACATTAATGGCACACCATTTGGATTGAGGGAGTTAAACAATCCTGTTGATACCCTAAAGCATGTTGAAATTACTGGCCCTGTGGTATGTTATCCGTGATGTGGTTTACTGTTTATGGTTACTTATTTAGCACCAATTACTTGAGCTTACTTCTTGCATTGTGACCATGATGCAGGTGGAACACATGGAGGCACGTTTAAAGGAAGATATATTGTCTGAGATTAGACAGTCTGGTGAACGAATGCTTTTGCATCGTGAAGAATACAATCCGTCATCAAATCAGTCCAGTGTTGTGGGATACTGGGAAAACATATTTGCTGATGATGTGAAGACACCTGCTGAAATATATGCTGCTTTAAAAGAAGGGTATAATATAGTGTATAAGAGGATACCATTAACTAGAGAGAGGGAGGCTTTAGCTTCTGATGTGGATGAAATCCAGAACTGCAAAGATGAGTAAGTACAAGTATATATAGCTAATTGAAAAGCCTTATTTTTTGTTATTGCTTTAGGCAGCTTTGAGGTAAAGATTTTATTTTAACCAATAAGAAGGAACTGTAGTGGTGGATATGTTCTAAAGTGATTCCTTTGAATTAAATCATTGTTCTGAAGCTGAGATGATGTCTTTTGCAGCTCCTCCGGGTGTTACCTTTATGTATCACATACTGGATTCAGTGGAATCGCATATGCAATGGCAATTATCTGCTGCAGACTTCGTGCGGAGGTGAACTTTGGGACATCCAGTGCTACACAATCTTTGGCTGATGCACAACTAAATTCTTCACCTGAAGAAAACATGGCATCTCGGACTTCTGAAGAGGAAGCACAAAGGATGGGTGATTACCGTCACATACTAAGCCTTACTAGAGTTCTCATGCATGGTCCAAAAAGCAAAGCAGACATTGATATATTTATTGAAAGGTCTATCTCATTTATTTTTCTTTTCTTTTCTTTATTTAAGTTTTAAAAGAATTGGAATGAATTTTATCTTCTCACTATTTTACAATACCAGCAGTATGTATAATCAGCTTAGTGATTCGGATAATACAGAAAAGTAAAATAATGGATTATTCAGCTGATCTTTATTTTATTATTCTTCTTTCTAGACTAAGTTGAACATGACCTCCTGTTGCTTGTTTTATTTTTTATTTCATAGCTTTTAGTTTGTTTCATATTTCTGGGCAGTCAATTTTTTTTTATCCCAAATCATTTAACCAACTTATTGGCTCTTTTTCACCCTTTAATGGTGCTGAGTTTCTTTTTGTGAAGGCGTGCTGGTGCAGGGCATTTACGAGATGATATCCTTCATTATAGCAAGGAACTTGAGGTGGTTCCCCATGATGATGATGAGCACCGAGCATACCTCATGGATATGGGCATTAAGGCTTTAAGGTTAGTTATTGCATAGTTGCATGATCTAAGCATCTCTTTAGTCATTGCTAATTAAATTTGATGGTGCCAAGAGTTGCTCCTTTCTCACTCATTTACAGTAATGAGAATCTTAGTATACGGGATTAACAGAACTACGCCTAGTGTGCATTTTCACCATCCATAACCTTGTAATTCTTCATTCGCAAGCGTTACTTTTTCATCATCACATTCCGGTCTTACCTATACTGCACATCTCCAAATGAGACAAAATTTACATCTTGGATGGATGCAAGGCCTGAACTTGGGCATCTCTGTAATAATCTTAGAATTGTGTTATAATCTTCTTCATAATTCAACATGTATGAATGTACAGTACATGTTTTAATAATGCCTTTCTTCCATAATATTAGCCCTCCACTTCTTCGCCCCATCAATGTATGACCGATCGATACACATTCAAATGGTTTATGATTCGCTGATGAGAAACCTGATCAGGGCAATGGTGTTTAGAGACCATTTCTTTTAATGTAAGGGGTAGCAGATTACAAATTCATAGGATCATAAAGTTGAAGCTGTAACCCCTAAACTCGGCTCAGAAGAAATAGGTCGAATCTAAGAAGTCACGTTTGAAAACTTTTCCCTCAAGAAAACAAATTTTAAAGATTATACTTTAATTTAAAATAAAATAGCAATAGTTTAATAAATAAATAAATAAAATATTAATGTCATACTAAATATTCGAATATTTAATAAAATCTCTAAAATAAAATCATAGTAAAAGAATGCTAAAATAATCCGAAAAATATAAATAGTCACCAAGTATGAAATTACATCAATGTCTCAAAATAATAATCTGAATAACTAAAAATAGTTTCGTACTTAATAATAAAATAACCGGATGAAATGTGAGATCCTCCAAGTACCGCGTCGCCTAAAGTCCAACGATATCTGTAAGAGAAAACTATGGGGAGTGCAAGGAAAACCATAATTATAAAATACTAATATTTTCTTAAAATTCTTTAAAACATAAAACAAATGGTACAATATCACAAGCGTAATGCAATACACCCAACTATGTCCGCCAAAAAAATGAAGAAGGTTCCCATAACCTCCTCCCTACGTCCGCCAATCCGAAGTGGAATTCAGCCTGAAGGGTGAAACCACTAAACTTCTTCCGTACAAATCCCAACCCATGCTCATACATGTATGATGTTTAAAACTCAAATTTCATAAACACAATTCCATAAATCCGATATTCCATAAACATACGTCATAAATCCATAAATCTTGGTTTCCGTAAATTCTGAATGTTTCGAAAATCAAATATTTCATAAATCATAAATAAAAACTCATTCTAAAATCGTATGCATATGATGTCAACCATACAAACCATAATGCAGATCATTATCAAGCAAGATATAAAACCACATAAAAATCATTTATTTATAGCATTGGAAGAAAACACACCTCAAGCAGCAATAGCTTTAATGTCGCGAAGAACGCCTCTCACATTCAGATCTAGCACTAGGCTTAATTGAATTGGAATCTACGATATCAAACTCTACATTAAAAGTTTATCCCTATGCCACCAAGCTAAAAATATTAATACTAAACTAAAAAAATACTCACGTGTAGATCTCGTAGTACGTGTACAGTCAGATCGAATAAGCGAAGGAGGTGGTAATTTGTCTTCTTCAAAGTCGATGTCAACCACGAGAAAGAGGAAAAAATAATAGTTATGGTTGTGCGATGCTAGCGACTCGCCAGAGTTTAATCGAATTAAATAAAAAAAAGAAAAGCAAAGCAAAGCAAAGTATGTGTTTCGAACAGATTGAGAAAGAAGAGAAAGTGCAGCCGCAGACGAATGGAATATGAAATAAAACGTTTTAGGGCTGTTTGGGTTTAAATACATACTCAAAGGGTAAATTACACAATAAGCCATCCATCTATTTAAGGGTTTCTAGAATAGCACCCAAACTTTACCCAATTTACAAGATGGCCCCTAAATTCTGAATTAAGCCAAACAATTTTTAATTAACTCAATTTAACCCTTTAGCAAAAATTAGGTTCTCGAATTTTAAATTCCCAAAATTAATTTAGGGTTTTAACCTAATTTCCCCAAATCTAGAGTTTTGAATTTAGGGGTTTCAAAATTAGGGTTTTAAATTTGGGGTGAAAATTCGGGGTGTTACAACTCTCCCACCCTTAAAAGAAATTTCGTTCTCGAAATTTCAGACTTGATGATAGATCAAAAAATTAACGGACACAACTTAAAATTCGTCGTTCTGAATTCCTCATTCTCTAACATAAAAGTAAAATTGAAAACATCATAAATGTACCTGCTATGTCCTCTGGCTCATCATCATATCCCTCGTGAGCTCTAGTTGCATAAACCAAACCTGATCGTCTAGCATCTGATCTATTACTTTGTGCAGGTCTACCTCTACTAGCATTACCCGAAGCAAAATGCTTATTCTGGCCACTACCTCTAGATGGTGCTTGTACTAATATTTGAGATTGTGTCGGAGCCTGATTAGCACCATGGGCGAGTGGACAATCACTTCAAAAATGCTCTAAAGAACCACATAAGAAACATGCTCCCAACTTCTTTCGACACTCACCATCATGTTGTTTGTTACCGTAAGAACATATGGGAAAAGGACGGGAACCTGTCGAACCACGTACACTAGCGGTCGGAATGGCAGAATCCGTAAGTCTATCTCTCGAATAACCCTGATGGTCAAACTCATCTTTAGCCCTCTTTCTAGACTTATTTCCCTGACTGTACTAAACTGAGGCGGTCGATTACCTCTTAGCTCGATCGGTACCCTGAGATTCCTGTTTTTTCTTCATAGCTTCAATCCGCTCAGCAGTTCTGGCCCGTTGGGTGATCTCCTTATACTCCTTATCCTGATGTAAAGCAACCCCGGTCTTAATAGAAAAATGCAACCCTCTTAGAAACCAATCACACATATCTTTTTCTGAAGTAACCAACACCGAAACGTACTATAAAAGTCTCAAAAACTCTATCTCATAGTCATTAACGCTCATATCATTCTGCTCTAGATTCATAAAGTCATCTCGAGATTTTGTTAGATACTCAGGCCCAACATACCGGTCCTGAAATGTTGTCTGAAAAACACCAATGAAATTTGACTGGCTGAAACAACTCTTTCCTCTGCCTCCCACTAGTTCTGGGCCTCACCCTACAACAATGATATAGCAGCTCTCAATTTTCGGTCGGCAGGATATTTCATCTCAACAAACAAACGCTGGAGTTTCTTCAGCCAATACTCTGCATCAGCCGGGTTTGTACCCATCTTGCCATCAAACATGGTCATCCTGGCAGCTAAAAACTCGGTAGATATAGGTTTCCTCACACCCTCAAACTGGCGGAGGTAACAAAGCAACTATCGGTGTACTGTAGCAATATCTATTCCAACAGTCTCATTGTCCCTAGAGTCATGTGGGTCTCTACTCAAAGTTTGGTGAGAAGATGAATTCTCACCTCCAGCGTGGTCCTTAAGTTGCTCATCCCCACTAGCATTGTGAATCTCATTCTCATTATGCGTATGATCAACAGGGGGCGATAGATCACTCTCAACCGTAGCGGTACGACCTCGACCTCGATCACGGCCTCGGCCACGACCTCGACCGGTCGCTAATCTAGAGCTCCTACGAGGTTGCATAGTAATCTATCTACAAAAGGGAAATAATCCTAAAATTAGAGTTGGTACTTGGATTTTCTATTCAAAATATATCTTAATTTTTTTTGAAATAATATACTTATCGAAAAATCCCATTTTGTCTAAAAATATTTAATATGCATGCAAAAATCATTTTTGGTTTGAAATTTTATGTGAGCCTCACAATCCGAGGGTTGAACTTAGCTCTGATACCACTAAATGTAACCCCCTAAACCTGGCCCAGAAGAAATAGGTCGAATCTAGGAAGTCACGTTTGAAAACTTTTCCCTCAAGAAAACAAATTTTAAATATTATACTTTAATTTAAAATAAAATAACAATAATTTAATAAATAAATAAAATATTAATGTCATACTAAATATTGGAATATTTAATAAAATCTCTAAAATAAAATTATAGTAAAAGAATGCTAAAATAATCTGAAAAATATAAATAGTCCCCAAGTATGAAATTACATCTATGTCTCAAAATAATAATCTGAATAACTAAAAATAGTTTCGTACTTAATAATAAAATAACCGGATGAAATGTGAGATCCTCCAAGTACCGCGCCGCCTAAAGTCCAACGATATCTGTAAGAGGAAACTATGGGGAGTAAGCTAAAGAGCTTAGTGTGTTCCTAAAGTGCAAGGAAAACCATAATTATAAAACATAATAATATTTTCTTAAAATTCTTTAAAACATAAAACAAATGGTACAATATCACAAGCGTAATGCAATGCACCCAACTACGTCCGCCAAAAAATAAGGAAGGTTCCCATAACCTCCTCCCTACGTCCGCCAATCCGAAGTGGAATTCAGCCCGAAGGGTGAAACCACTGAACTTCCTCCGTACAAATCCCAACCCATGCTCATACATGTATGATGTTTAAAACTCAAATTTCATAAACACAATTCCATAAATCCGATATTCCATAAACATACATCATAAATCCATAAATCATAATCCATAAATCCTGGTTTCCGTAAATTCCGAATGTTTCGAAAATCAAATATATCATAAATCATAAATAAAAACTCATTCTAAAATCGTATGCATATGATGTCAACCATACAAGCCATAATGCAGATCATAATCAAGCAAGGTATAAAACCATATAAAAATCATTTATTTATAGCACTGGAAGAAAACACACCTCAAGCATCAATAGCTTTAATGCCACGAAGAACGCCTCTCATGTTCAGATCTAGCACTGGGCTTAACTGAATCGGAACCTACGATATCAAACTCCACATTAAAAGTTTATCCCTATGCCACCAAGCTAAAAAATACTAATACTAAACTAAAAGAATACCCACGTGTAGATCTCGTAGTACGTGTACGGTTAGATCGAATAAGCAAAGGAGGTGGTAATTCGTCTTCTTCAAAGTCGATGTCAACCACGAGAAAGAGGAAAAATAATAGTTATGGTTGTGCGATGCTAGCGACTCACCAGGGTTTAATCGAATTAAATAAAAAAAAGAAAAAAAAGAAAAGCAAAACAAAGCAAAGTATGTGTTTCGAACAGATTGAGAAAGAAGAGAAAGTGCGACTGCACACGAATAGAATATGAAATAAAACGTTTTAGGGCTGTTGGGGTTTAAATACATACTCAAAGGGTAAATTACACAATAAGCCATCCATCTATTTAAGGGTTTCTAGAATAGCACCCAAACTTTACCCAATTTACAAGATGGCCCCTAAATTCTGAATTAAGCCAAACAATTTTTAATTAACTCAATTTAACCCTTTAGCAAAAATTAGGTTCCCGAATTTTAAATTCCCAAAATTAATTTAGGGTTTTTAACATAATTTCCCAAAATCTAGAGTTTTGAATTTAGGGATTTCAAAATTAGGGTTTTAAATTTTAGGTGAAAATTCAGGGTGTTACAACTCTCCCACCCTTAAAAGAAATTTTGTCCTCGAAATTTCAAACTTGACAATAGATCCAAAAATTAACGGACACAACTTAAAATTCGTCGTTCTGAATTCTTCATTCTCTAACATAAAAGTAAAATTAAAAACATCATAAATGTACCTGCTATGTCCTCTGGCTCATCATCATATCCTTCGTGAGCTCTAGTTGCATAAACCAACCCTGATCGTCTAGCATCTGATCTATTACTTTGTGCAGGTCTATCTCTACTAGCATTACCCGAAGCAAAATGCCTATTCTGGCCACTACCTCTAGATGGTGCTTGTACTGATCTTTGAGACTGTGTCGGAGCCTGATTAGCACCATGGGTGAGTGGGCAATCACTTCGAAAATGCTCTAAAGAACCACATAAGAAACATGCTCCCAATTTCTTTCGACACTCACCATTATGTTGTTTGTTACAGTAATAAAATATAGGAAAAGGATGGGAACCTGTCGAACCACGTACACTAGCGGTCAGAATGGCAGAATCCGTAGGTCTATCTCTTGAATAACCCTGATGGTCAAACTCATCTTTAGCCCTCTTTCTAGACTGATTTCCCTGACTGTACTGAACTGAGGCGGTCGATTGCCTCTTAGCTCGATCGGTACCCTGAGATTCCTGTTGTTTCTTCATAGCTTCAATCCGCTCAGCAGTTCTAGCCCGTTGGGTGATCTCCTTATACTCCTTATCCTGATGTAAAGCAACCCCGATCTTAATAGAAAAACATAGCTCTCTTAGAAACCAATCACACTTATCTTTTTCTGTAGTAACCAGCCCCGGAACGTACTGTAGAAGTCTCAAAAACTCTATCTCATAGTCATTAATACTCATATCATTATGCTCCAGATTCATAAAGTCGTCTCGACACTTTGCTAGATACTCAGGCCCAACATACCGGTCCTAAAATGACTGTCTGAAAAACTCCCATGAAATCTGACTGGCTGAAACAACTCTTTCCTCTGCCTCCCACCAGTTCTGGGCCTCACCCTGCAACAATGATACAACAGCTCTCAATTTTTGGTCGGCAGGATATTCCATCTCAACAAACAAACGCTGGAGTTTCTTCAGCCAATAGTTCGCATCAGTCGGGTTTGTACCCATCTTGCCATCAAACATGGTCATCCCGGCAGCTAAAAACTCGGTATATATAGGTTTTCTTACACCTTCAGACTGACAGAGGTAACGAAGCAACTATCGGTGTACTGTAGCAGTATCAATTCCAACAGTCTCATTGTCCCTAGAGTCATGTGGGTCTCTACTCAAAGTTTGGTGAGAAGATGAATTCTCACCTCCAGCGTGGTCCTCAGGTTGCTCATCCTCACTAGCACCGTGAATCTCATTCTCATTATGCGTTTGATCAACATGGGACAGTAGATCACTCTCTGCCGCAGCGGTATGCCTCGACCTCGACCGGTCACTAATCTAGAGCTCCTACGAGGTGGCATAGTAATCTATCTACAAAAGGGAAATAATCCTAAAATTAGAGTTGGTACTTGGATTTTCTATTCAAAATATATCATAAATATTTTTTTTTGAAATAATATACTTATCGAAAAATCCCATTTTGTCTAAAAATATTTAATATGCATGCAAAAATCATTTTTTGTTTAAAATTTTATGCGAGCCTCATAGTCCAAGGGTTGAACTTAGCTCTGATACCACTAAATGTAACCCCCCTAAACCCGGCCCAGAAGAAATAGGTCGAAGCGAGAAAGTCACGTTTGAAAACTTTTCCCTCAAGAAAACAAATTTTAAAGATTATACTTTAATTTAAAATAAAATAACAATAATTTAATAAATAAATAAAATATTAATGTCGTACTAAATATTCGAATATTTAATAAAATCTCTAAAATAAAATCACAGTAAAAGAATGCTAAAATAATCCGAAAAATATAAATAGTCCCCAAGTATGAAATTACATCAATGTCTCAAAATAATAATCTAAATAACTAAAAATAGTTTCGTACTTAATAATAAAATAACCGGATGAAATGTGAGATCCTCCAAGTACCGCGTCGTCTAAAGTCCAATGATATCTGTAAGAGGAAACTATGGGGAGTAAGCTAAAGGGCTTAGTGTGTCTCTAAAGTGCAAGGAAAACCATAATTATAAAACATAATAATATTTTCTTAAAATTCTTTAAAACATAAAACAAATGGTACAATATCACAAGCGTAATGCAATGCACCTAACTACGTCTGCCAAAAAAAATGAGGAAGGTTCCCATAACCTCATCCCTACGTCCGCCAATCCGAAGTGGAATTCAGCCTGAATGGTGAAACCACTGAACTTCCTCCGTACAAATCACAACCCATGCTCATACATGTATGATGTTTAAAACTCAAATTTAATAAACACAATTCCATAAATTCGATATTCCATAAACATAATCCATAAATCTTGGTTTCCGTAAATTCTGAATGTTTCGAAAATCAAATATTTCATAAATCATAAATAAAAACTCATTCTAAAATCGTATGCATATGATGTCAACCATACAAGTCAAGCAGGTATAAAACCATATAAAAATCATTTATTTATAGCACTGGAAGAAAACACACCTTAAGCAACAATAGCTTTAATGTCGCGAAGAACGCCTCTCACGTTCAGATCTAGCGCTGGGCCTAACTGAATCGGAACCTACATATCAAACTCTACATTAAAAGTTTATCCCTATGTCACCAAGCTAAAAATACTAATACTAAACTAAAAGAATACTCACGTGTAGATCTCGTAGTACATGTACGGTTAGATCGAATAGGCAAAGGATGTGGTAATTCGTCTTCTTTAAAGTCGATGTCAACCACGAGAAAGAGGAAAAAATAATAATTATGGTTATGCGATGCTAGCGACTCACCAGGGTTTAATCGATTTAAATAAAAAAAGAAAAAAAAAAGCAAAGCAAAGTATGTGTTTCGAGAAAGAAGAGAAAGTGCGGCTGTAGAAGAATGGAATATGAAATAAAACGTTGGGCTGTTGGGGTTTAAATACATACTCAAAGGGTAAATTACACAATAAGCCATCCATCTATTTAAGGGTTTCTAGAATAGCACCCAAACTTTACCCAATTTATAAGATGCCCCCTAAATTCTGAATTAAGCCAAACAATTTTTAATTAACTCAATTTAACCCTTTAGCAAAAATTAGGTTCCTGAATTTTAAATTCCCAAAATTAATTTAGGGTTTTTAACCTAATTTTCCAAAATCTAGAGTTTTGAATTTAGGGATTTCAAAATTGGGGTTTTAAATTTGGGGCAAAATTCGGGGTATTACAGAAGCCCCTCAAAAGACTGGGGAAGAAGTATCCAAGTTCTATGTTGCTGAGATTCATGTCCTAGAGTCAGCATACCATTTTTCTTCAGGTATATTTACAAACACAGTTGGACACAGGATGACAGTTGTAGAACTGGAGAAGTTAAAACACAAACCGAAAACATCAAAATATTTGTTAGACTGTAAGAGTTGTTAAATGTTTATCAGTTTCCAATTGTGGAATTTGTATTATTTCGCTGGTAATGTTCCTTTTTCTTTTTCATCTTGCTTTTTACCTGTTTCATTAATCTTTGTAAAGGTTAAAGAAATAAAAATAAATCTCAGACAGAAAGATTCATTAAAAATCAAGACGATGGATATATTAAAGTCAACTATTCGATTTTGGCTATAAAACAAATAATGTCTTAAGAGGATTTTTATGTCTCAAATTTGTTTATCACTATGATTACGAGAGATCTGGTCCCGAAATCTGAAAAGATGGTGACAATAGGAATCTATGATCTTTCTCATTGCAGCGTAGGTGAATAAAACTCTTACGTTTAAGAATCAAGCAACTTGCGGGGATAGCTCAGTTGGGAGAGCGTCAGACTGAAGATCTGAAGGTCGCGTGTTCGATCCACGCTCACCGCAATGTTTCTTTTATTATTCCTTTTTTCTGGGGCCCTTTCAAAGTCCAGTATTGCCTACTTTTGAGTGGCGACCACAAGCTTTTAAAATGACGCCGTGTTTTCATCGAGAAACTGATTACCGAAATCGAGGACATAATCTCTGCCACTTGAAGAAAGAATAGACAGGCAAGAATCCGTGTCACTCTTTTGTTTTCAAGTCAACTAGTCATTACTATTCATGCATGAAAACAAAATGCATTTCCCTTGGATCCTTTGTTCAACAAGAATAACCAACTTTTGAAGTGAGATTCCAGAATTTGTCAGTGGAAACCCCATCCCTACACTTTGGAATACCATCGCAGTGTATTCACTGTAAGTTTTTTTAACCCCCAGATCTTTACACATTTAAAACTGATAGAAAAATCAAATATCTAAATTCTTCTATTTAGCTTACCTTACCGTACTAAAGCAAATTAACAATAATGGTTACAAGTTCACAGAGTTTGTGCTTCAGAATTCATCAGCTTACAAGTGTCTTTTACAGTCATTTCAGAAATGTGTAGATCATATTGACTTATGTAAGATGGTGTATATTCTGAGGCACAAACTCTGTGAACTTGACTTCTCAGCTCGTTGCCTGCATAGAAGGTATACATTACTCTGCATATAGCACTAACAATCATATCTTTGTTGTACAGATCTTAATTGTTGTCTACAAATACATAGTATATGTTAAAAGAGACCGGTTGAAGGAAGAAGCAATTTGGCATTGTCCTGGAACCGATATAGACACATGCACGAAGGTAATTTGCATGAAATGATGATAATGTCAGCCCTTAGCAAGGGTTGGATATCATTGCCTTTGAAGACACATCTCAAAAGAAAAGAAATTTCTAAAGGGAAATCAATATTCTTCTCCAACAGTTCCACGACCATTCATTTAATTTAGTGTTAGGGTTGGATTTCATTGCCTTACAAAACCAATGCTATTCTACTAGATTTTTTATGTGCACTTCCTATAGGGGAAAATGATAATGGTTCAAATAAAGCTCTCTTTATGGATGAAGTATCAACTGGTGTATATGAGCGGATACTATCATGTAATCATACTAGTATATTAAAAAAAATATCAATAGGCTTAGACGGTCCACTACCTCTCAAACAGTTACCTGCCTACATCAACTAACCCACGTAACAGAGACAACACTTCTAGTATTACTTCTTCAACCAGCACCAGAGACTCTTGATCTCTTTGATGACATTATTCTAATGTAAGAAGGAAATATTTTATACCATGGACCACAAAGTTATTCTTGACACGGCAATTGAGAATACATAAGAGGTCATTACCATTAAACCAAGTCCAATGTTTGGTATAATTTGACATATGGTAAACTTGATCCGAATCCGATCTGATATTTATCTGGTCTGTGACCTGATATGGATATTAAAATGATGATTCAAACGTGGTCTAAACCTGAAACAAACCGAACTGAACCAAAACAACTTAAATTTTAGAAGGACCAAAAGCAACCTGAACCGAAAAATAATTTGAATCGAAAGCAACCCTAATCTAATTTGCCTAAAGCTTATCTAAACCGAACATCAATTTGATTTTAACCCGATAATTGGATCAAAGTGAACGGATAATTTATTATTATTATTATTATTATTTTCTGCAATATAATAAATAGTAAAATGATTATGTTTTATTCTCCTTTTGTGTTATACCATTGATTAACTGCCACCTTTCGTTCAATATTATATTTCCTCCTTTAAAAGAAATATTTATATTCAGTGGCGGGCTATGTTGGGGCCCAAAGGGGCCCCGACCCCTGCTAATTTTTTACATTAGATAAATTTTGGTCTAATAGTATTTTGGCCCATGCAAAAATGAGTATTTAAATTAAAAATACAATGACTTATTAAATATTTAATCAAGTAGGGTTGAACCAAAGAAGGATGAGTCCGTGTTCTCAAATTTTTTAGTCTAATAACAATTTAGGTCTTTATTAGGGTCGCCTCGGGCATTCCTGGGGCTCCGAGCAAAGCTAAAAAATGAACCCCTATAGAGCGAAAACTAAAAAATGGATCTTATAGTGCGAAAACATATATCATTATTTTGAACAATTAATTTAATATTTCAATAATAAACCATAGAAACATTATTAAACTTTGTCAAACACATTATTTTTATTTTTTTATCAAGAAAATTTGAAGGAATTGAATTGTGAGTATGATATGAAGTTTGATTTTGATCAATAAATACAAAAAATTAAAAAATATTGTATCATTTATTTTTTATCGTTAGATTAGAAAAGAATAAGGAAATAATTAAGTTTGAAAAAAAAACTAAATTTTCAGATTTGAAAAGATAATTAATTTATTCATTTGATAAATTAAAAAATAAAATTTAGAAGATAAGAATAATTAATTTTAGGGGTTCTAGGCTGGTTGAGGCCCTTAAACCGTCGCTCATGGTGCTCCCCTAATAGTCGACCTTGGTCCTTTTAAGTTTAAATATTAGACAAATTATACATCGCCTTTTGAATTTTGAATTTAAATACCTAATAAGTCATGGTATTTTTTAAAATTCAATATTTCGCCCCCTCCCAATATTCAATCCTGGCTTAGCCCCTTTTTATATTTAATTCGATAATTCTTTATTGAATATTTTTTTACATAGTCTAATTCTAATTTCGTAAAATCATAAAAACTTTATCGCTTTAGAATTTATATAAAATTTTATTATAAAATAAAAAACAACCGGTGGAAACTCGATAATGGCCAAAATAAAATAATAGTAAAAAATATATTTTTATTCTAAAAAGACTTAATTTGAAAATTATTGCATCAACGTAAAATCTTTTATTAAAATAACTGTTGCATTTGTTAAAAAATAAATTTGAAAATATCCTAACGATACAAGTCAAGTATTTTTAACACTTATAATATGATCAAACAAATAGGTGTTAACATTTGGTCTAGTCAAGTAAAAAAGTTCAAGTTAGTTAAGTTTACGAATTAAATTTTATAACTCAAACTTTATTTGAAAAAATTCTGAATAGAGATTATAAAATTCGAGTCGGGTTGAGTTGTTCGAGTTTTTATTCAAATTTAATTGTAATTTTTTTAATGTTATAATACTAATTGATTCGAATTTAATTGTAAATATTTTTAATGTTATAATACTAAAGGGCCGTGTGAGCAAGCTGGACAAGATTGGATAGGCTAGAAAGGGTCGAGTGATTGTGCCTTCATTATCAAGTCTGTTTTTTTGATGCAGCAGGGTACAATATCTGTTGGTTCTCCTGGTATTTGGTCCTTAATTCACAAGTTCAAAGTGTTAGAATTAGACCATAACTAAATATGAAATCTAAACCCAGGATCTATCATGTCAAATCATCAAGAACAATAAACTGAATGAACTGAATTGCGGAAGCGTACCTGAATTAATCGATATATTGAAAACCTTGAATCTTGATGTTGAAATCCCAAATCTTTGGTATTGATCTTCCAAGAATATAGGTTTTCTCTTGACGTAAAACTCTCTGACGGGAAGGAGAGAAAAACAAGTTGACCTATTTCTTGGGGACCACTACCTCTTTATATAGTTGATTTAATAATCAACTATTAAGTATTTATAACTCTGCCCCTCATCGAATTATAAATACATCTTATGGTATCTACACTTTTATTTCCATGACATTTTAATACCCATGACACGCCTAACATAATTGGTCACTTAATTTTGTGTCATACTTTAAAATAGCAATATACATTATACATATGTGCCCACTATTACGGATTTTAATCCAACAATCTCCCACTTGGGCAACATATGTTTCCTGACAAATGTATAACCTTATGAGCTCAAAAATTTGCTATTATATAATAGGTATTCTGTAACAATCTCGTCCATCAACTATATTCATATAGGATCAAAGCAGTCTTTGTCGTATCAATCATGACAAGACCCATCAATGGTCACGTATACAAATATAGTCAAATGACATAGATCAATCATGGATGCGTAGCATGGAAAATTACATGAAATGTGAACCAAACATGTCTATTTCCAACTGGTCCTCCTAAACCTTAGTGAGATCAAACTTTACTGAATTCAGAGTGTACATAAACCAAAAGAACTTTATTTCTGCAGAAAATAATCTTAAAATATCCTTAAACTAAAGTAACCGAAATTGTGTCTAAACTGAATGAGCATTTTTCAAAATTACAAACTCCCACTAAACCTGAATATCTTTAAATAATATTACACCCACATGAGTAGTGTGCTCATGAAAGACCTAGGGTGATAGCTTCTTAATAAGCGCACAACTATGGAGTTTGTATCAACATGCTCTATAGACACACAACCACTCTGAATTTTCTTTAACAACTAGGAACTTAATATTTATGTGCTTCAAATTTGAAGTGTTCCTATTGTTTATAGAATAAATGAATGCATATTTATTGTCACAAAATAACCGAAGTGGTCTTTTTATTCAATCTATAATTAGCAGCCCATGTGACAAAATTCTTTTGCATCAATATTCTAATAGAATCGAAGTCAGTAAACTTGATGATCTCTAACTTACCAGAACTCCGATATGTAAGCATGTAATTTTTTTGTTCTCTAAACATATCTCATAACCCTATTGGCTGCTATCCAATGGTTCAAACTAGAATTGCTCAAATATCTGTCTAACATTCTAACAATGTACGCAATATCCGAACGCATACATACTTAAGCATAAATTAAATTCTCAATAGATTATGCACATGGAATCTTTTGTATTTTTTTTTAATTTCAAGGTTGCTTTTAGGGCATTGAGTAAGACTACATTTGTCTTTTTTAGTAATATGAGTATCACTTGGTTTACTCCCACTGAAACTGTAGTATATAGAATTGTGAACCAAATTTATCTCAAAACCAAATGAGATAAACAATATGAAATTTATAATTTCGTTAATGAGAGTCCAACTTAAGCTCATAGATGAATTTCTTTAATTTACAGATCATTGATTTTGTATCATTAGACACAAATCTATGATTGTACCATATAATTTGTTTCTTCAATGTCACCATTGAAAAACACAAACGTAACATCCATCTTATGTAGCTCAAGATTAAAATAAGCAATAAGTGTCATGATTATCTTAAAAGATTCTTTCAATAAAACTTGAGAGAAAGTCTCCAAAAAATCAATGTCTTCTTTTAGAGTATATCCTTTAGATACAAGACATGCCTTATACTTGTCCACATTATCATTTGCATCCCTCTTGGTTTTAAATATCCATTTACAACCAATTGGTTTGCACCTTTACATAATGAGACAAGTTCCTAAACTTTATTGTCTTGCATAAAATTATACTCTTCTTGAATGACATCAATCCAATTTTGAGAGTCAGAACTTTTATGATTTGATAAAAAATGATTGAATCATTTTCTATCATTCCATTATTATCCTTATTTTCTTGAATAAATACAAAGTAATAATCTAGAATAGTATTTCTCCTTCCTCTCGTGGATATCTTTAATGACACTTATTTTTTAAGGTTGTTGAGTTTGTTCTTCTGAAACAATTACCTTATCTTGAATGAGAGTTGTTCAACATTGTTTTGCTGAGGTACTTGATTCACTTCTTGATTAATGATAGGTGTAAAAACCTAAACATCATTAAAAGTGATAGTATGAATTAAATTATAATTCAACTTCCCCTCAATAGCAATGTATCTAACCTTATTTCTCCCTCCAAACTCAACATCCTAAAAATGTTAAACCTCTCCTTAAAATAATCTTTATTGTGGGATCATAAAATTTACAGCCCATGGATCACTTAAAATAACCGAAGTAGTTGCTCACTTTTGAAGTTTAATTTCTTCACATGTGTCCTAACTTATACAAAAGAATCAATACTTTGTAACTTATTGTTGTTTCTTTTGATTAGGACCTTTAGCAACTTTATTCTAATATATTTTTTATTGCCCTTATTCTTAGAGACACTAACTAAATGAGCACTAACCGAATGAGTACTTTTACACTTATAATGCTTCAACTTTTCTTCCTCTTTAACACAATTAGAAATAAGCTCATTTAAAGTCTATTTCTCCTTTTGACAGTTGTAACTAATTTTGAATTGGTTAAACTGTATAGGAAGCGATACCAAAATCATAAGAACAAACAATTGTTAGAAAGTTTGATCTTATGTGCCTTAAATTTTGAAGCAATATTAAACATTTTTTCATAATGTACTTCCTTACATTTCCTTGACCCTTATACTTCATAGACATCAAAGAAGGCATAAGTGATGCCATCTTAACCTTAATGTTTTGGGTAAATCATTTAGTAATTTCGTCAAGGAAACCCTTAATATGAGTAATCTCTTTAGATTTGTGCTCCTAAAGACTTATAGAATGTTGTTCTTTATGATCATTAGACTCGTACAATTAGAACAATTTCTCCTCTCAAAATCCCTTTTTATGGGTGCTTACCATGGTGAAAGGTGAAAGTTATTCTTCCCTTAGTGCAAAGTCTGTGTTCATACAACCAAATACTATATGTAAGTGTCTTTTCTATTCCTTGAAACTAGTTTTACTAAACATGAGTGTAGAATGTATTTAACAGATATTGTGACAGCAAAGATAAATTACCTAAATATAGAACAAAAATAAATAAATAAAATAAAAACAAGCTCACATAAATATTCATAAGTAAACAAATAAATTCAAAATAATGGCTAGTTCCCCTCAAGATACCAAGCACAACATTAATATCAAGTCTTTGGACGGTAATAATATTAATGTAGTTAAAGTACTCTTGTTATAGCAATCAAACATTGACAATAAACTATGTCAAACAATAGATTAATCTTTGGACTAACATATTGTTCACATAAAATACCTTATAATTGTCACACATTTATCACCACAGTTGTCGTTGTAATTCTGTCAAATATTAACTTTCCTTTGGGCCAATTAATAAACGCATGAATTACAAAAACCCATAATTATCTTAATATTTTAAATAAACAAATCTACACAAAAGCGGTCACTTTGGTGACGTTATGTTTCAATTAATCCATTAAAATATTAGACATCCGAAGCCAAAATATGAATTTAATTGTTTCAAAATATTTGTCTTAATTTTATCTTTCAATCAAATTAAAAGATAACCAAAATAATAATAAATTTGAATAAAGGTAAGCCTCATATCAAGATACCGGTCACTCCATTAATACTTCATCTTTGGACAAAACATTAACTTGTAAGTGATATCTTGGTATAGTAATCAAACATTGATAATAAGAACATGTCAAACAAAAATCTTCCTTTCGGCCGATTTATTGCTCACATATAAAACTGAATAATTATCACATGTTTATTACCACACTTGCACATGTAATAATGTTAATTATTAACCTTTCTTTGGGCCGATTAATACTAACATAATCTGACTTACATGCACAAAACCTTCTATATATTAAAATAAAATAATTTCTACAATAGAGGTCACTTTGGTGACTTAATGCTTCAATTAATTTATCTTAAAGTATATAACATAAAGTACCGATATCCAAATTTAAAATTATGTAACAGTCAAAACTGAAATTTCTGATAACACTTTAGTTTCCAAAATAACCCAACATAAGATTGTCTGAATAGGGCTATCAGAAATCGAAAAACCAAAATCTTTGACTGTTACTCAAAAAATTCCTTAAACATGCATTTACCAAAATTAAAGTCGGATTCAAAATAATCAATCTTTAACTAAAAGTCAAAAAACAGAAATATTATATAAATGAATAATTCATATATTGATCGCATGAAACTTTAATGTGCATAATAATCTAGCGATCAAAAGAAATGAATTATTGATCAAACTGAATCGAATATGAATTCCATAAGATTAATGACATGTTTTCCATAACCAAAACCAAATGTATATTCCATAGATAACATTAATGGCATAATTAAGCATAGTGTGAAATAAATTTAAGCCAAAGGTTCTGTTCAAAACTAAACAAGATTTAATAAGTTCAACCGTAATTTATTAGACTAATCCGAATATAAAGCTTTGAGAGCTAACATGATTATAAAGTTTCCAAGTCACGGTAAATTTACCACGACAAAGCCCAAGTCAAACTTTTTTTTAATAACTAATGATCAAAACTAAAATTTTGATCAAACCGAATTGAATATATATTTTAACTCAAATATATATGTCATAACTTGAATTATTATATGTAATTACTAAAGAGTCAAAAACAATACAGAAATTAAATGATAAATCAATATTTTCACATTCAAAATTGTACTGTTGCTAGTAAATTCTAACCAATTATAAGGCGCAAATTCCCATTGGTATTAAACCCAAAATTCAACAGTAGCAACATAAGGGTTATCGAACATGAAAAACTAAAATAAATTTAATATACTAACAATAGTAGTCGGCAAATTTAAAAAAAAGTGCGACTAATTGAAAAAAAAGTCTTGCATTCTAAAGAGAATTCGCAACATAGAAATTAAAACTACACCCAAATACATAATTGAAACACCGAAATATAATGATTTTAAACTATAATAAGGATTCAATTATCGTCAAACTTAGGGTTTTGATTTAAAAAATTTAAGCATAAATCAATTCAAACATCATATCAAAATTGAAACCTAAAATAAGATTTCAAACCGAATCAACCAAAATTAAATAAATCAATTGATTCTCAATGATTCAACATGACGAGGCACTGATGCCACTTGTTAGAATTAAACCATAACTAAATATGAAATCTAAACCCAGGATCTATCATGTCAAATCATCAAGAACAATAAACTGAATGAACTGAATTGCGGAAGCGTACCTGAATTAATCGATATATTGAAAACCTTGAATCTTGATGTTGAAATCCCAAATCTTTGGTATTGATCTTCCAAGAATATAGGTTTTCTCTTGACGTAAAACTCTCTGACGGGGAAGGAGAGAAAAACAAGTTGACCTATTTCTTGGGGACCACTACCTCTTTATATAGTTGATTTAATAATCAACTATTAAGTATTTATAACTCTGCCCCTCATCGAATTATAAATACATCTTATGGTATCTACACTTTTATTTCCATGACATTTTAATACCCATGACACGCATAACATAATTGGTCACTTAATTTTGTGTCATACTTTAAAATAGCAATATACATTATACATATGTGCCCACTATTACGGATTTTAATCTAACACAAAGGGCTTCCGCGTGTTAGGTATTTTTTATGGCTTGTTTGTTGGCGCAAGCTTATGACAAATGAGGAGCGTGTTAGGCGAACTTTTACTATGGATAGTAGTTGCCAAGTATGTGGTGCTTCGGTGGAGGATGTAGATCACGTGTTTCGTCGATGTCCTCCTGCGTTACATGATTGGACTGGGCTTATTTGAGCTGAGCGATTGTCATCGTTTCTAACATGCCTTTTACAGATTGGATCACGACAAATTTATCGAAATCCGTCGTGTTTGCTACGAGTTCAGCTAATTGGCATTTGTTGTTTGGTAACCTTCTGTGGCAGCTTTGGTTGCATAGGAATGCAACGGTGTTCAACAGTCCTAGGGAAGGGCCTTGGTCTATTGTTGACCGTAGCAAGCAAGTTGCGGCTGCTGCACGGATTCAGTAGCATGCACCTGCGTGCAGAACCGAAATTTCACACGATACAAGGTGGTCTCCTCCTGTGGGACAGTGGGCGAAGATAATACGGACGGTGCCTAACGTGGCTCTTATGGGAAAGGATCGTGTGGGGTCGTCGCTCATGATAGTGCAGGGACTTGACTTTTTAGGTTTTTTAAATTTCTTGGTATTTGCTTGGTTCTGGATGCGGAGCTTTGAGGTGCCTATTTAGGGTTATTTTATGCTTGAGAAGCAGGATATGGACGTCTTATTCTTGAAGTTAACAGTCTTGAGGCTTGTCGAATTTTACGT
Organism: Hibiscus mutabilis; assembly: GCA_019671005.1. Taxonomy (NCBI): domain Eukaryota; kingdom Viridiplantae; phylum Streptophyta; class Magnoliopsida; order Malvales; family Malvaceae; genus Hibiscus; species Hibiscus mutabilis. The sequence continues at coordinate 52,843,128 of CM033726.1, forward strand.
GCCTAGGTTTTCGGTGGCCATTCCTTGAGTTGGCACTAGAATGAACTTTGTCAATGTGATTGAGTTGTGCAGGTTCAGCATGTTCGCCGTAATAGAAATCAGGTTGCCGATGCTCTCGCAAAATCTGCTCGGTTCGATAGTCTTTAAGTTGCTCTTTTTGAGCAGCCGCCAGATGGTGTTTGCACATTTTTATTATTGGATAGTTGTAGTAGTTCAATTTAATTGCTATTGGATTGTTTCTGGCTGTGGTGTTTTGGTGTTAGCATATGTACTATTTTCTTTTATTTAGGTTTAGGGAAGTTTTTAATGAGACATGCTAGTATTTCCCAAAGTATGGTTTTTTTGAATAAAATCATACCTTTTCACTAAAAAATAATATTTTATTTGATAAGTACTTAGTCTGAATTTTGAAATAAAATTTTGATCTCGTTTAATTCGTTATAAATAAACATTTTTATTGGATAAAATAAAAAATAATTAAAAATACATATAGAGGAGCATTATAAAATTATTCTTAAATATATAAAGAAATTATATTATCATTTTGCGAGTAAATTATGTAAATTGTGAATTTGATGGCAGAGTGAATAATAGACAATGCCAAGCACCGGTTGGCAGATAAGTGAATTTGATGCCATGCCAAGAAGTTGTTGGACCCCGAAAAAAATAAGATAAGATCAGGCTCCGAATAGATAACAATTGGATCAATCTCTGAAAAAATAGCAGATAAAATGGTGCCAAGATTGGTTGGCAGATTCATGCCAAGCTCGGATGCCAAAGCAGTGTCGGCAGTATGACGTCAGCCCTAACCTGATCAGCTTATTAGTTTATCACTTCAAATCTGGATAAGATGATCATATCCCTTATCCCTTGCGCATTCAAATTTCAAACGTGAAGGCTTACCCCAGGGCTTCTTCTCATGCCTATTTAAAGAACGATCAAGCAAGCATTTAGAGGTGGGAACTTGAAGAGGATTTTATTGACGATCGGAAGAGAAAGGCTGAATGGTTCGACCAGCTAGACCGAGGGCTTGGAGCCATTGAATGGCTGCATCAAGAGATCCCCTTCTTGCTCATTCTCTTTGTTTAGTTATTTTATTTTTAATGATGATGTATTTTGAAAATGTTATGGTTTTTCGGTTATATCCCTCACCATGGAATAATTCAATAGTTGGTGAGGGATGTTTGCGTTGAAACGCTCTTTTCATGTTTAGTTTTTAATAATAAATATGCCTTGGCAATGTTTTATCTATTCGGTATACTTTAATGTTTTCTAAATACTATGCCAAGCGAGTGCTGGCACTATTGCCCTATTGCGCCTCAATATCTTAACAGACTTGGGGTGGCAACGATTAAGTTGTTGAATACTAAGGAGAGAAGCTTCGAGAGAAGTCGTTCAAGTAGATGAACTTACTTCGGGAGTGAAATCTACCCCTTAGAAGTATATATTGGATTTTAATCAAATTGGTTTATTTAAAAGCATGCACTATAGAGATATATGGGTTTTTACATAATCAATTTAGGGCAATAACCATCGAGAGAGGTTTTGTTAATTTTGAATATTCTCGGCAAACAATGGCAAGATAGGTCGTTATTAAAAGCTGGCACGACATGAATAGCGTGAAAACCATGCATTCCCTACCAACGATCATCATTCATTAAACCACATTCCTTGTCATCGTCTTTACTTTACTTTTATTTATTTTCTTTTCAAATATTTCCAAAACCAACTTCAAAACAAATAAACTTTTCTCAAGGCAAGTAACAATCAAAGCAATCGAATTCTAAGTCAATCTCTGTGGGATCGATACTCAGCTTACCAGCTGTATTACTTGTAGACCGTGTATACTTGCACGCAAGAGACTCATCTTGGCACGTTTTTATACTTTTCCAACACATATCTTTTGCCACTTTTTCCAGTATTCACCTAGAGAGTCTACACCCTCAGGTGATGAAAGGTTATAAAGTGGCATTTGCGAGCCCGAGGTACTTAGAGATGGCTCCTTGGGTTGAAGCTTTCATGGTTATGAGGTATAAATCACCGTATAAGTATTATAAAGGTTATACAAAGCGTTATGTAATAACTCTCTGTAATAAATCGTTGTATACAAAATGTCACATAACAAAACACTTTATCAGCAAAATGTGTCGATGAAGACACGATTTTTGGGTATAAATAAAAATTTTGTTATTGTTTTTAAGGAATTATTTCGCTTATCTTATTGTCTGCTTTTGGGTTTTCGAAGAGGAAAAGAAGAGAAAAAATATTTTGGAAACGAAACATAATTGTTTATGCTCGGATGGCTAGTTCGCTTGTTGTGGTCAATGATGAGTATCCTTACACTACAGGTGTAGACGAGTTGTTAAAGACGCATGAGTGTCGGGGTTTTCGTGCTGCTAACCATTTTCGTTATCGAATCAGTTTGCTAAAGGGGGCATTTAGCCTGAGTGCATGCTCTAGTGAGGGGAAGTCGTGATGTTTGAATCCTCTTTTCGCTTTTGAAGCTGGGTTCCATCTACCATTTCATCATTTTTTGTAAATTGGTTTGATGTGGCACCGGGTCAATTAGGTGGAAGTAGTTGGTGGACTTTGATGACATACTTCTTGAATTGTAAAATATATGAGGACGAACCCTTTATCGATGTATTCTATTACTTTTATAATGTGATGGCTAACCATGACAAGAATACAAAGGGTTTTATAACCATTGGTCATCGTAGAGGAAAAATGTCGGTGATGAGCAATCAATGCGATAATCTTTGCTTGGATAAGATAGAATATATCAAAGTGGAGTGTAGCATTGGAAGCTTTTCATTTTTTATTGTATGGCATCAGTCGGCGAAAGATGGGGTTACACCGCTTAACGTGGGAAAAATGTTGCCTGTTAAATTGAGGCTTATCAGAAGGTTAGAAAGTGACCTACCTTCGCATTTTGAGGAGGTATGCATTGTTAGAAATGTTAAAGTGTATTGTCTGGAGAGAAAAAAGCCCCAATGGTTGGGATGAAGAAGATTTCAATATTTTTCCAGATGGCTCCTTAGCAAATGTGCCTATTCATGCAGAGGCTTGGCTCTTCGGTGAGGGGAGCGATGAATGAGTGGCAAGGATTCTTATGGGTACTGAATACGAACCAAAGGGTTCTTTTCTGAGTATAAGGGCATTCATACTATCTATTAGAAATATCGTGGGGAAGATGTCCCTCTAGGTAGAGTCAGTAGAGAGGAATCTCATGTTGCCTTGAGGGGTTGTGCTACTGTTAACTCGTCCGGCTCTAGTCGTGGTAGAAAGGAGGAAAATGGGTAATCTTAAATACATATGTTGTGTCCGATTCAGAGGATAAATGTAGATGTCTACGGTTGGAACGCATGACAAGGAAACATATGGATATATGTATTAGTTTAATTTATCCTTTAAGAAAAATAATTTTTTCTTCTTATTTGTGTATGTTTTGTTCATGTTTACTGATGGTTGTTTGTTTTCGTTTCTTTCTTTTTTGTATGTGTGTGTGCTTTGTAGGGGTTATAATTTCTGCTCCTCGGGCTGTAGTGTTGGATACGCTGCTTTTTGTTTCTGTTATCGGGCAATTAAGTTTGCCAAGTTTGATGAAAGTGGCATCTTCAAAGGTTCTTAATACAGAATAAATGAATTTGCATTGTGTGTTAGTTGTAACCACTACTGCGATGCCTCTGGTAGACATTATCCTCGCTGCCCCTTGCGTGGAGATTTTCCATGGTATTTAGAATACCTCCGAAGAGGGTTCGGTGGATGTTGTAGAGGTGGCGCGAAAGAGTGTAGCAAGGCAAATAAAGACTTATAGTTTCGAGTGGGTATTTTGTAGTGATCGAAGATAAGATACCGGTAAAAAAACCGGTGTTCGATGTTGGAGTTGTTAAGAATTTACATGGATTGGGATTTGAGGTTGCCCTTACTTTTTTGGGATTATGCGGCTCCCTTGGAGCGGTTGCATCTGACATTGTCGGGATCGCCATTTCCGCTAGTTTGACTAGTGCTCTACCTGTTGCTCGTGTACCTTTAAGTATTTTAAATGGTGTGATTGTTGTATTTAGTTTAACAATTTTACTTTTTATCTTGTAATGAGCTTCTTTATTTTTATTATTGTTATTGGTATATTTGCAGGAGCAACTGCTACGGATTCTATTGTCGTTTATTGTTCATCTGAAGATACATCACATGTGGCCTCACATGTTGAAATTGTAACCCTCTCAGAGGTTGCAGTGACTTATTCGATGTTGTTGATCATTGATTTTTCATCTAGTGTGGGCTATAAACCTTTGGCCCCATGGGTGCGTTCTATCCTTTGAGGGGGTTTCGAAAATAGAAAATTGGTTTCATCCTGAATCTATTTCTAAAAGACTATTTGTATTATACTCGAATAGTTTTGATGCTTCCAAACCTTACACTAGTATTAAGAGGAATGTTGAGGGGGGTTGGGGTCTCATTCAGGAGTTAGGTTACATTTAATTTAATATGGAGAGGAATGCAAAGGCCCTTTTTGAAGAGAACGCAGAGTTGCGTTTGCAATTGAAAGGCTACACTACTTTCTTTGAAGAGAATTCAAAATTGCATTCGCAAGTAGGGGAGTTGCAGAATAGGCATTTAGAGGAAATTTCTAAAAAGGAAAATAAACTTGATTGTGCTCTCAGGATCAATAATAAGATGCTTACAACTATGGAATAGAGTTTCGAGAATGAGATTCAAGGATTTAAAGAAGAATGCAACAGACGAAAGTTTTGTAAATTTTACGAGGAGATTGACTGGGCTGAAAGATTCTCATAAAAATTAGATTATGGTGCTAGAAGCTACTCATGACGTTGATGTAGCTAAGAAGATTAAAGCAGCTGCAGATATGACCTCCAACTTTATGATCGAAGGAATGGGTAAAGCTCACGACGCTGCTATTCTTAGCTTCCAATTGGCGTGTGGTCTTTTTGATGTTAGGGGTGTGGATTTTGCCGCTCTCTGTGGAGTAGCTACGGACTTTGATGTAAGGAATCCTTTGAACCTTTCTGGGAGAACTTTGGTGCAAAGTATAAAGGTATTGTGGGTCCTGCTTCTTTTGAGCCGAACGCTTCTTCTTCTCTGAGTGATTGAAGCGGTGCTAGAGATAGGATTGATGATAGTAATGAGTTGGGTAAGTGTAGTGGGGATATATAATTGTTATTGTCATTTATCTTTGATTTTTGTATGAAAGAAATTTTTTTTTGGTGATTAAATAACTATTTTACTATTTTGTTGATTGCATTGTTTTGGTGAGATTTGAATCGTCAAAACGATTGGAATTATTTGAATAACCTTAAGCTGTTTGCGTGTTTGAGTTTCTTTGCAACTTGTTGTGGCTTACTTTGTTCTTTCTTCTTTTTATGCCCATTAGCGGAGTTGTGTAGCATAAATTATCTGATGTGGTATATGTAAGCCTTGCTATTATCGTTGTGTGATCTAGCTTGCCAGAAGTTTTTAGTTTCCCATGTCGCGATAAAGTTTTTTTATCGTTGGTTGTGCTGACACAACAAACTGGTTTGTGCAATTTATGAGGTCTAGGTAGTGCTACTAGTGTCCCCATAATATTATATTTAACAATAATACCTTTAAACCACTGAGAATAAGACTATTGTATTTATTCGCGCGTTCTTTTGAATATCGACGTGCTAGATGATTTAGACAATTTAAGTCAGATTGTGCTAGGTATTTTTTGGCTCCTTGTTGGTGATTTAGACAATTCGAGGTAGGTCGTGATGAAAGAGAAAGTTTTTTATTGGTAGTTACATGTGCGTACGCCTACCCATGCATTTATTGATTATAAGCTTGAAAGTTGTGTGATTTTAGGTATTTGCTCGAAACTTTAGGAACTGGAAATTAAATATTTGCCTTGGTAGCTTTTCATATAAGAATCTGAAACATCGTCGCTTGGTATTCCCACTATCTGCTATAAATAGGGCTTTTTCGGGTTTTTATTCTCATAACCTAATTTATAAGTGGTTTACTCTCTCTTGGAATTTCTCTTTTTTATAAGTTTGCTTGTACAGTTTTGAAAAGGGGAAAGGAAAATATGTTTGTGGTGATGAGCAGGATAGAGGGACATTTTTAGGTTATTTGTATCGACAAACAATAGTGTTCGGAAGGCTATGATTAGCCGTTTATAGTAAGGAGTTCCAACATATAATGTATTCAGAAAATCTTGGCTGCAAGGTTCTCCAAATACTATTGTATGTTGGTGTTTATTGCTACATCAAGAGGAGACGGTCGAGGGAGGGGCAAATTATCGAGGCGATTGATTTGCGTTGGAATTTGACCATTTTCTCTTAACCATTAAGGTGGTTGTTCGTTAGTCAGTTGTGGTGCTGGGTATCGTGACGACAGACGATTGCCTCGCGATGATTCGAAGCAGAACATAAGTTTTTGGTGTTAAAAATGGGAGAGACGTTTGTCATCTCTATATAATTTGCCTGCTACATTAAGAAACCCACTTTTTATCTCAGGGTATTTTATGGGCTTTTCTAGATCGAGTGCACTAGGAAGATTCGCAAGCACTTTGCCTATTATCTTTGTATAGATTGATAGTTGTAGCATTTTATTTGTTTGTATGAAAATTTTGTTTATGAGTATTTAGAGTGTTGTAGTCACTTTATTTATATTGATTCGTGCGCATGTACTTTGGTTATGTTTGAATGAGCTTTTGCTTTCTACATGCAAACATAATCATCTTTGCTTTTGAGATGGGTTATAGTTGGGATGGGGTTCGCTGGAGTGTGGGTTACAAATTTTTTTGTAAATTTGTAGTTTTTTTTTATCATAGTGACATATTGTCTTTCTTTAAGGGTGAATTGTTACCCCCTAGTAATTGGAAGTTTGTGGGGAACAAACTATAAAGTTAGAGCTATGCTTGTATTCTCGTGTTCGCATTTTGTTCTCTTCTTTTTTAACACCACTATAACTTACTAGGAGATCATTGGATTATGGTTTAAAAGTTTAGGGCATGACTGCATAGTAATTTGCAGCCATTATTGTTGCTCAAATTAGTTTTTCAGCTGTAGTGAAAATTACCCATATTGTTATAAGCCGATTTGCAACTAAAGTGTAGTATTTCTTTATTTATGGCTTGAAGCAGTTTATTGCTTTTCTTTGATTAACTTTTTTTCGCTGGAAGTAAGATTGAATTTTACATGTGTAGGGATAATGGACAGATTTCTGGGAAAGTGCTGGTGTACAGACAACCCAATATACATTTTAGAAATATACATGTGTTCAATGCTAGATATGTGAGAAAATTGGATTCATATGTAGGACATGCCAAATATGCTACTTTCTTTTCTTGAAAGGACCGTGGTCCCTGGCTGATGAAATGGTTGGGGTGATTTTGATGGTGATATATTCTTCATATTAATATATTCACAAGTTGGTTTCATTTTCGTTTGTTTCTTAATAACAGGTTCATTTTCCTTTTTCTTTGTTTTCTTTTCAGTTATTACTACACTACTTTAATAAATAGTTTACTATGATATTTTCATATTTATTTCAATTGGATGAATCAATTAATATCCATATGCGTTAGAGGGTAACAATTAAGTTACTCTTCAATTCTTACAGATGTATTTACTCGAATTGCCTTTACATTCCTACATGTTTATGGTAGATGCTGTTTGTAGCATTTTCATTGAGTAGATGTCAAAAGAATTCTTGGATATCATGCATAAAAAAGATATTAATCATACAAGAATATCTCCGTCTAATTCTTGTCCTAGTTTTTATCATCAAGCATTTATGATGCGAACTGAGGATTCTCTCTCGGTACTTTTGCTCGCCAAAGGTATTTTCTGTTATGTAGGAAATTGGGATGCTTCTGTTGCTTCAAGCTCTCATTGCTCATATCAAGCACATGTTGTTTTAGTTACTGAATTCTATCATGAAGTTTAACTTACCCTTCAAAATAGATGAATCTTGTTTTGAACTAGGTTGTAGATACTATTGTGAATTATATACGGTAAGATTTTGGTTTTACTTTTATTTTCTTTATTTTAATGTTTCTTGAGACGAGGTTGTATTATCTTTAATTACTGTATTGCTTCAAAGTCAGTAAGCTCTTTGCTATTATGAGCAGTGTAAATCGATGTATGCTTTCATTAAACAGTGTCATTTTCGTAAAATAGTGTCATGACTATTTATTATAGGTATTACGCAAATGACGATCGTTTATTCTTGATATTATGCACATTTACTTTAACAACGTTTTACTATATGCGATTCTTTCTTTATGTTCGCTCGCTTCAGAAACGACGATCATTAAGCTGATTCCTTCGCGCGTACTTTCCAAAAGTGGCGGATATTTGCACACTTTCTTGGAAGTGGCTAGTGAATATTATCTTGGTGTTTGGTCGCTTTATCATGCACACTTACTTGGAAGTGGCTAGCGAACCTTTTCTTTTCTTTTTCATATGAATAAAAATTATTGTTTCTCATCATTTAACCTTATGCGAGCTCTTAAAACGTTTTTTCTTTAAAAATGTTGAAACATAAAGATAAACTTCTGAAATGACAAACTTGTGAAATAGACAGGTAGGGAAATATATTGTCTTGCATGCTCGTATATCAATTTTTTAGATATGTAAATCCTTGCCCCCCAGGTAAGGGAATTATTTGTTGTAATTTTTGACACATTTACTGGGGAGTAACGATCTCTAAGGTGACTTCTTTTTGCGTACTTGTTAAAAGTAGCAAGCATTTTCATGACCTTGTAGTATTATTCTTTTTAGAGTGGATTTTTATTGTTCACGTGACGTTCTTTTTTATTCACTCGCTTATTGTTTTAGCGCATGGTTTTTAATTCTCGGGCTAACATTTTAGCGGAGTAAATTTTAGTAAGCCTTTGATCGCTACATGAGGCGTTTACCTTACATCGCTATTTGGAGCGGTATAGGTTTATGATCACTGGTTATCTTTCCACTCTACGGATGTTCACCGCGGGTCGTCTGGTCTTGACACGTGGCACATTTGTATTTATCCGTATATTTATCAGTCTTCTGTATAAATTGTTCGACCCTTTATTGTTGTGAGTAATGTAAATTAGTGTCGTTTTTGCGGATGAAGGCCACTTGCATTCATGTTATACTACTATATGCTATAAGCAATTTTTTTAATTTTGGAATAATGTTGTTAACTTAGCGTCGGTGTATACAACCCTTGGTTTATTTGCTCGATTGCTTTAGAATCGGCAAACTGATTCCTTTTTGCACACTTCTTAAAAGTGACGGACATTCATACGATATTTTATTTATTTTTGCTCGCTCGCTTCGGAAGCAAAGATCGTTAAGCTGATTCCTCTATGCATACTTCTTAGATGATCCATTCTTTCTTTATGCTCACTCGCTTTAGGAGCGGCGATCGTTGAGCTAATTTCTCTATGTACACTTATGTCGCTCAGATGATCCTTTGTTTATTTTTGCTCACTTGTTTAGGAAGCGGCGATCATTGAGTTGATTCCTCTATGCACATTTTTTAAAAGCAGCGGATGCTCAGACGATCCTTTGTTTATTTCTGCTCGCTTTCTTTAGAAACTGCAATCGTTGAGCTTATTCCTCTATGCACACTTCTCAAAAGCGGGGGACGCTCAGACGATCTTTTGTTTATTTTTGCTCGCTTGCTTAGGAAACGACGATCGTTGAGCTGATTCCTCTATGCACACTTATTAAAAGCGGCAGACGCTCAAATGATCCTTTGTTTATTTCTTCTAGCTTACTTAGGAAACGGTGATCGTTGAGCTAATCCCTCTATGCACACTTCTTAAAAACGACAGACGCTTAGATGATCATTTGTTTATTTTTGCTTGCTATGAAATAGTATTTTCTTAAATTTACCATGTTCAATACATATAAGGCTATTGAATATGGAAATAGGACCTTCCATTATGCATGAAAATCCTAGATCCACAAACAAAATAAAATGTCTCCAAGACTAAAAGAACTTTCAAGCTATTATATATTTAGGTCTAAGAAAAACAAATGGAGGAAGTATGAGAAAAACGGACCTTTAGGGAGATGGCAAACATAATGAGGTCCACGAATCTTCACTTCATCAGAGACTTTTACTTGTTGCGTTGCTCTAATGCAATCTTCTCTTTCCTATTGTGCTTGTCCGGCCTTGCTTTAACTCTGATCTGTTCTGTAAGCTTTTCCAAATAAATTTTTGCCATCTCCGTTGCTCTTGCTAGCCCTGGTTTTACAAGTTTTCCTCCCTCTATAAGGTTTGTGCCTTCGAGAGTCGTCATGGTTTTATGCAAGATATTGATTCCAGGTCTTTCTGGTTGGGATGAGGCTTATCTACGAGTATGGTTGTGATCTTTCTACTTCTGGGCTAATTGAAGTGATAGGGTATGGCACTATCTCCATGTCCTTTGATCAGTCTGCATAAAACCTTTTCTCGATGGCGTGGGAAACTTAACTTGTAGGCAAAAGGGGCCACTATCATCCTAGCCTTTTTCATAAAAGGTCTCCCGAAGATAGTGTTAAACGCATATGGGTTGTCGATGACTAGGAAATCATCCATCTTTGTGACCTTGTTTTCACCATCTCTCATGGTCACAGAAAGCTGGATAGAGCCCTTCACCTCGATGGTCTAGTTGTTGAACCCGTACACTGGGCTTGCCAGCTTCAATTCTAAGTTCAGAATTCCTATTTGCTTGAACGAATTCTAGCCCAACACTTCCACGGCACTACCTGTATCAACCAAAATTCTTTTTATAGTAAATGTTTCTATCAGCGCTGTAACGACAATAAGGTTGCTTATTTTTTCATCCAAAATACCGTCATCTTCTTTCTTGGAAAATGAAACTCGCCACGAGTTTTTGTGCATTGTTTTTTTACCATTTCTGCAAAACTGACATTATTCCTCATACGTATTCCTTGTGCCTAGAGTTTGATTGGTTCCACCTTTTATCCACTCTGATTATTATATATATAGTACCTCTATCATCCTGATTGTTTCTCCTATTGCCCTGCGGTCTTAGTTGCTGAGCCTCATTGTCGTCTTCGACTGGAGACTAAAAATCTTTCTAGTTGCCCCTTCTCACCGTGGATTCAATTACGTTCTTTAAATGTACGCAGTCATCCGTAGAATAACCTTAAGCCTTGTGAAACTCACACTTTCGTCTGAAATGCTCTTTGTGCTCTCTTTCCCTCATTGGTAACGGGGTTCTCAAGATTTATGCGTGCTAAATCTGGTGCAATATCTACGAAGGTGATTCTGTTAACTCATTATAAGTTATGTACGCAGATAACCTTTTCTTACGTAGATAACCTTTTCTGGGCTAACTCTCGCTATTGACCACTTTACGCATATTGCTGCGATTAACCATTATTCTGAATATACTATAGCCCACGGAAAAATTGTTGGCTTTCTCGATTCACTTTCTGATGAAGATGGGGTCTTCTGCACTTGGGGCCACGGTCATCTTGCCTCTGGCTCATATGCTGTGAACCGTGTACCATAATCCTTATGTTGTCCGCTTCTTTATTTTCAGTGTACAACTGAACCTTCTAGTATAACTCTAACAGCATCACTGGCGGTCAGACTAATAGATTATACTTAAGATACTGGTGTGAAGTACCATTGATGAAAATAGAGATAACAAACTCGTTGGAAGTCTCTTTGGTTTGTATGGTTGTGGCGTGAAATCTCTGGACAAAATTTTGCAGGAATTCTCTTGGCTTTTGGATGACAGACGTAAGATAAGTTGGGACCTTTTCAATACCTTGTTTGCTAAGAAGCGGCTCATAAATAGGTTTGCTAACTGATCAAAACTGGAAATCAAATTCCCTGGGAGCTGAAGATACCAAGCTTGAGCTGAATCCTTGAGGGTCATTGAGAATGTCCGACATTTGACTTGGTCGGGGGCACCAAACAAATCTATATTGTTCAGGAAGTGAGACAGGTGATCTTGAGGGTCATTTTTTCTGTTGTACATTAGTTTTAGGACCTTAAAGATGCAGATACATGATGTTTCAAGATATCTATGGACAAGGGTTCATTTTTGTACCTGCGAGGGTTTTGAGAAAGATCCTTATGCCGAAGATTCTCGATGCTCTGGAAATTCTTCTCTAACTGGTTCATCTTCTCCCTTAGTACTTTCTGTTCATCATCCTTAGAGGAACTATAGTCCATGTCTTCTGAATCTTCATAATCCTCCTCTAATTGCTGAGATTGTTACTATCTTATTTCTTGTTAGGGAAGATCTCGTTTCTCCTGAGCTACCTTGCATACGTTTTTTCTAGACAACTGTTTGATTAACTTCTCGTTCTTCTCCTATGTAAGTCTATGATGTTTAGCTTGATCTTGCATGAGCTTTTGCTATTGTCCGCATTGCTGTTTTGAAAGCAACACAGATTTCTTCATGCTTTTTATCTTTTACTGTAGCTCTAGAAATTGCTAGTTTCTGCCATCCAAGGATAATGCTCATTTGTTTGCTGCGCAACCTGGACCGCTACAAACCAAGGAGAGGGTTGGTCCCAAAACTTTTGCCAAAAATCCTTCTCGAACTGTTATAGCTGCTGCATGGCCGCCGTTGACGGTTGGTTTGATAAGATATCATCTTTTTCCTTTTTTGTCGATCGCTGTCGTCGGCTAATCCCAAGACATCACCCTCCGATACTTTTTCACCTGGATTGTCTTGGTTACCTCTACCCATTTTAGGGACTTTCAGGCTTGTAAATGAACCTGAAGGTCATGTACCAGTCCACGCTCACCGCACCAATTGTTGATTGCAAAAATAAACAGGGATCAAAGACGGTGATTCGATGATAATCAGAGTTATCGTCTCAGTCGGAGTCTGAGCACTATACTCCTCGTGCCAATGGTGATGTCTTCGATAAAAGTCGTCCCCTCGTTCCATTGTTTGCATGTTCTCTTTTATACTGCTAGGACATGTGTCGTGGCCAGGTTATCATGACATACTGGTAGGATTGGCTATGATTAGACGTCTTAGGTTTGTGTTGCTAGCCGCAACGATCACATGCATTTCCACGTGATCGCTGGATGCAATTCCGTTCATAGTCCTACTTTGCTCGCTATAGCCTGCGGAGGGGAGCAGATAATTCAGAGATAGTCGTATGCATTCGTCGTTGTCACGTGATCGCATTCGTCGTTGTCACGTGATCGCTGGATATCCTTCATGCGATATCGTTCGCGGTCATGTTTGCGGGCTACACGGTTGTGACACATGGCGATAGGTGTTTGTAGGTACTAATAAGCCTTTGAACTTTTTTTCTTCCCAATTAAACCCTTATACTCTGAGATTTCATCAATTCACCCATTGACCAACATTGACTGTTAAATCTAACATTTTTTAGATAAATTGGTGCAACATGTCGTGTTACAATGTCATCACTAGACATTTCATAATTTTTGTTCTATTTTTAAAAATTATAAAAACTTATAAAAATTATAAAACAAATAATTTTCCAACAAATATGTAAATGTTCAAGGACTCCAAACACCCATATTATATATAAAAATATATATGATTATTATCCTATACACAGACGGTGGAAACCTTTTGTTTCCACAAGCGCCTCAATTTTAGGGTTTATGATTTTAGTTTATGGTTTAGAGTTTAAGTGTTTTAGTGTAGAGGTTTAGAATTTAGGGTTCATGGTTAAATTTTAGAGTTTAGGGTTAAAATTTAGGGTTTAAATTTTAGGGTAATATAAGTAAGGATTTAAGTTTTAACCTATAAACCTTAAATTTTAACCCTGAACTCAAAATTCCATCAACAACCCTTAAATTCAAAACTAGTACATTGAAACCCATAAACTTTAAACCCGGGGACGAAGAGTTTTAGTGTAGGGCTGAATCTCAGTACGTTGCGCCGAAGACGTCGGTTTGGTGGGACATTGAGAACTGCCAGGTGCCTAAACACTGCGACCCGCATGCGATCGCGCAGAACATTAGTTCTGCGCTGGTTAAGATGAACTACTGCGGGCCGGTTTCCATCTCCGCCTACGGTGATACCAATCGGATTCCTTCTTCTGTACAGCAGGCGCTTTCCAGCACCGGCATCGCGCTCAATCATGTCCCCGCTGGTAACCTCATCAAGACCCTTAGGTTCTTTTATATCTTCAATTCTTAATGATAGTAGTAAATCGAGCTTGAATCATTACTTCTCTTGCGTTAATTTTGCAATGATCAGGAAGCATTATGGTACTCTATTAGAAACTTAGCTTTTCGTAGTGATCTTTAATAAAACTGGTTTACTTGCTCAGATCAAGAGTTTTATTTCATTTTTAACATGAAGTTAAAATTAAATTTAAGAGAAAAAGCAGGTTGTTGATGAATTGATGTTTAAATATGAGCAGGTGTGAAAGATGCTAGCGATAAAAAGATTCTAGTGGATATGCTGTTTTGAGCAGTTGATAATCCTGCTCCGGCGAACTATCTGTTGGTTTCTGGCGATAGGGATTTTTCCAACGCTCTCCATCAGTTACGTATGAGAAGATATAATATTCTTTTGGCGCAGCCTATGAAGGCATCCGCAGCCCTCGTTGCTGCGGCCAAGAGTGTATGGCTTTGGATGAGTCTTTCGGCCGGCGGTCCTCCTCTTTCAAGTGGTGAATCTACTAAACTTGCTAACGGTCACAGTAGTTTTAACCCTGAAATGTTGTATAACCCTCTTCCTGAAATGGTTCAGTTAGTCAACCAATGGTTTTTAGTTCTCAAAATGCTACATTGGTGAATCAAAATGCTCCTAATTCTGGAAGGATTGGTGACAGCAAATATAAAGGGAAATATACCAGGAAAACCCCCAATCAGCCAAGTGTATCAAGAGCCTCTAGCATGCCAACTACTATCATTCAAGAAAAAACGAACAATGGATACACGTACCAGCTCGAATATTCACAGGCAATGTCATTTAAATAATCACCACATGAGTTTTTTTGTGGCAGTGAGCCCGCTGTCTCTGCAAGCAAGTCTACTCCAAACTTCTTTCCCAGCAATCATGACTTTCCAGGAAGTAACAATGGTAATTACATGGGCAATGGCATCCTTCAAAACCATCGTCCTCATTAATTGAGGCCAAATAACCTTCCTCTGCAACCAGCTTCTGCACAAGATAAATTGTTACCCCCTAATACACAAAATCATGGTTTCCGCCCATTGCCTCCTAGCGCGGAGGGGCCTAGATATTTGTCCCCACCAAATATGCCTGATATTGGTAAGTTAAATATCTCTCAACCCTCCACCCATGCCCAAAATCCTTCTAGTTTTACCCATCGAAATGGAGAAGAGTTTAAAACAAACTATCTTGAGCCGTTCCCTAATCAAGATGTCCTAAATGTACCGCAAAAGAGCCATGTGTTGCACAACGGCCAAGAAAGTCAGCAGGCTAGTACTAGGTATCCATGCGGTCCTGAATTTCCACCTCCCTCATCCTCACCTCTTGTTCATCTAGCAATGGCAGTTGGGGAGCTCAGGGATGCTCGCCGCCATCTGAATATGTGCAAGGTCTTATTGGTGTTATCTTACTTGCATTAAACAAGCTGAAAAATGAAAAAATCATGCCTACTGAAGCGAACATTACTGATTGCATTCGTTATGGAGATCCAAAACACTGCAATATTGATGTAAAGAAGGCTTTGGATACCGCAGTTGAACAACATATGGTATTGAAGCAAAGTTTAGGGGCGGTGCAGTTGTATGTTGGTAGATATGAAAAACTATGGAAGTGTGTCAATCCCATTGGTGGGAACCCTAATCAATATTCAAGGACAACTTGGAATGGAATACAAAAGTTTTTATCATCCCCTGCTGGACGATCAGCAATGATGGCTTCTCAATGCATGTAATTCTATGCTTTGATGAACCCCTCTCTGTTTCTATTGTTTTCCCTTTTTTAATTGATCCTATGTTTTATAGTGGATTCCCTTGGCCTAACTTTGTTATCAAATCTGCAGATATGAAGCAGCTCTGGCTTTAAAAAAGGCATGCTTGGAAGAATTTGCTTTAGGCGATGCTCTCCACATCTTGAATATGGTAGTTGCCATGAAGAAATGGATTATAAATCATCAGTCAGGATGGCAACCAATTACAGTCACTTTTCCAGATACTATTACAGAAACAGATGCCAGAACTGCTGCATGATCTCATCAACAGTGGTTTTGGTAGTGAAAGTGGTCTTAAGATGGTGAAAGATGGTAAGCACATTGCATTTGGAGAATTTGGGGTGAGGGGTTAAGAAACAAGGTCCCTTTCATAAAAAAAACAATACAAATAATCAACCATCAAGGAAACAAGTGGTGGCTGTGATGTTTGGATCATGGCGAAAGCAAGTAGGAATAGGTTTTCATCTTTTCATGTTCCTGTTTAAGTTTTTTTCCCCTTAATTTTTATTTACTGCGATTCTATATCGGGGAGCTCCAGAAGGGGGTAAAGTTTTAGATGGAGTTAGCGTGGAAATTGTCAATGATCAGAGGTCAGAGTTAAGTAACGAATCCATCCTCGGCTTTCATGCTGATTTGGTATATGTTACAAACTATCCCTAATATGTTTGGTGGTTGCTGGTATTGCTCAAGTAGTTATATGCTAATGGCTTTCTTCTCTCTGACGCGGTTTGTTCAGAGTTTTACTGCTAGGGATAGTGGTAATTGGTAATCCTTTTTTTCTTCAGCAGATATCGTTTTATAGAGTTTGGTGTAGTTTCAGCCTGTATATATATACCATCTGCAGTATCTCCACCCATATCGTCCTATGGAACCTGTTGGGCAGGTTCTTGTTCAGTTGCTGCTGCTACTTAATGGTGATTTGTATGACCAAAAGTGGCAAAGATTGATGCAACAATAGACCTCATCAAAGCCTTTTGAAGGGGATTGAGATTGCCAAGCTCTTTGGCAATCAACAAATAACATGGAATGGGAGTGTATGATAAGAGAGCCGTATTCCTGGCGCGATACATTGCATGTAAACTCATATGGCCATTTACTCTAAAATTGAGTGAATTGTATTAGCTTGAGCCTTGGAAATATGGTTGTTCTTGTATGCTTGATTCCATTAAAGTACATATTTAAAATGTTTTACATCGACTGAAGTTGGCTAGCAGCCATTTGTGTTTGATGACTGAACTCAAATTTATAGATTTTGGAAATCCACTCTTGTATTATACTTGGGATAGTTTTTTATTTCATTTTCTCTCTCAATTGAAGTCTACGTATGAATGAAGATCTAATAAGATAAACAATTAAAGTTCAAATTCCAAAAATATATCATTTAGTATTATCGGTATGGAGCAAGCATATCTGGTCGGTTGGGTCAAGCTGCTCATCTTTGTTCCCTTATTTAATGAGACAAAACATATAAAACACCAATTTACTTATTTAAATTTAACAATATATATATATCAAATTAACAAAAAAATCCTTCAATAAATTCTCGGACGGACTCTAATCCAAAAAAATTAATCGAAACTCAGACCTTCTTGCTCCCAATCCGATTTTCCAACAAGAAAAACCACCTCTGTGAAATTTTGTCAGATTAAAATCCATAAGATTTGAATTATTTTGCCATAGTTGGATCTGAACTCCGTGTTTTTGGGCTTCTATCTTTTCCAATCGTAGATGAGATTTGGGCCGCCTGCTCCCGGCCCTTAATTCCTTCACCAGCAGTCGACAAGTTCTAAACTCGCAAGTACTTGGTACGGCAGGCAAAACTTCCGCCGGAAACTGAACAACAAATAGAGCTTAGCAATTGATAAGGCTAACTGAAGAAAAAGGGAAATGATTATGAGACTCAGTCAAGGATTCAGTCGGTGCATCAATTCGTTGAGGCAATTTCAAGTAGCAAAATCATATCCCAATCCTGTTAATCAAAGATCTTTTCTTTCACCTGTGATCCCGAACAGTTTTCTATCATTTTGTTTCTATTATTCCACTGCTGAGCCTTTCTATGAACTTACTAGTTTCTGTTTCAGAAAAAAGTAGAAATTGAAGTGTTGTTTTCTATAAATTGAAACAATGTTTTCGGAATTGGCAGAGCTGCAACCTCAGGTTTCAACTGACCTTCTCAAAATCATGGAACAAAGATTAGTTGCTATTGAGCACAGGAGTGCTTTTCTCGAGAATTTCATAAACCAGGTAATATCTTTCAGTCTCAGTTTTTTTTGTTTGTTTCTAATGTTTCTGTTTATTTTAATTGAGCTTGGTGGTTCTGTTTGAAGACAGCCAGAAGCCTCACCAACCGAGTATTCGAAGGCTAACAAAGAGCTTCGAAAACTTAGGGACTCAATGGACCTTATCAGTGAGTTGAGAACCAAACAGAAGGTATATTTTTTTGTCTTCATTTCCTTTCTTGTACTAATGTTCTTACAGTTTTATCCTTGTATTGGTGAATCAACATTTTGTTTACCTTGGCTGATGTTATCGTGTATCTTGTATTCAGTTAAGTTCACTTGGTTTGATAAATGATTATATAGTGTATGTACTATAGCCTTGGGGGTATCTTTATGCGCTATCCTAGTACTTTCTTTAGTTTCTATTAGTTTGTGATTTTGTCCTATGAGGATTCAGTTTTAAGCTTTTCTTTTTGTTACCTATTTTAAGTAGGAGATTGATGGTTTGAGGCAGTGTTTGAAAAGGCGAGGGAGAAGCGCGCTGAGGCACAGCGACGCGTTGTCTGGGTGTAGGCGACGCGATTTTGGTGAAGCGGTGGGAGGCGCAGCAAAGCCACATATGGCTGAGGCGGTGGGAGGCGCTGAAATCACAGCCTTTTTCAACTTTTTGTCTTTAACGTATTTTTTATTGTTTTATTATATTATTATTTAAATAAAAGTTTAATTAATTGGGCAAAAAGAGAGGAATTTGTTGAAGAAGACGAGAAAGAGAAGGGAAAATGGTGAATACTGTAACCGCTTCAATGGATGGGGCAGGTTGTCGAAGAAGAAGATAAGGAGAAGAGGAACGAGTGGATGAGAAAGATGAATTTTTTAACCCAAAAAGAAGGTGTGGGCTCCACTGCTGGGCAAAGTTTTTTACACATTACACAAACGTGTTTCCCTTTCATTTCTATAAATTTTAACCTTTTATTTTGAAAAGAAACAACGATTAAAAAAAATCACTTTAAATACATAATTTTTCAACAATAATTTTAATATTTGAATAAAATTAATATTTATTTAATATTTTTTATAAGTTAAGTTTTGAAACATTTTCATTTAATACTGAATAATAAATATAATGTAATAAAAAGTTTATAAATTTTAAATCAAGTATTTATGCAATTTACATAGAAAGAATGGAAGAAATAGTTATAGTATTTAGATGATAATTTTATTTGCACTTGATTAATAAATTTTTAATTTTAAAAAATTGCGCCTCACTTCGATAAGTCGCGTGCCTTCGCCTTACGCCTTGCACCTAGGACCACCTATCGCCTTGATGCGCCTTATGCCATTTTATACACTGGTTTGAGGTCATTGATGGCTGGATGCGCCGATGATAAAGATATGCTTGAGATGGCAACTGAGGATCTGGGTAAGGCTTTGGAAGAAGAGAAAAGACTGCAGAACTTGCTACTCAAGTCGTTACTTCCTAGGGATGATGCTGACGAGAGGGACTGCATTTTGGAGGTTAGAGCAGGTAACAAATGTTTGTTGAGATGGGCGCTTGAATGCTGGTTTCTGTCATTCTTTTTGTTGATTTCTTTCCCCATTTTTTAATCAGGAACTGGTGGGGAGGAGGCTTCTTTGTTTGCAATGGATGTATTCAAAATGTAAGCCAATACAACATGGTCTTCGGTGAATCATGAATTTTTTTTAGAATCTTCTTATCTGAGAGTTTTTCCTTGCATTGTTACAAAGGTATGAGAGATACTCACAGAAGAAGGGTTGGAGGTTCGAAGTGGTGGATATAGCAGAGTCTGATCTGAAAGGATATAAGGTATGCATTCCATTTTCTGCATTCGCTAGGGTGTTGGTATTTCTAAAGTTTATGGAATCATCTTTTGGAGTCCATATTCTGTCTGCATCACAGAACCTTGACTTCTTGTGCTCCTTATCAGGAAGCTAGTGCAGCAATATCAGGATCTGGTGTTTATGGGAACCTTAAATTTGAGAGTGGAATTCACCGAGTTCAGGTTTTGTTTCCGACTTTTTTACATGCAATATAAGGACTTTAAGCATATCTTGTAAACTTACATGGAGTTTCTTTGCGCAGCGTGTTCCGGTGACAGAGAAGTCTGGACGTATACACACTAGTGTCGTATCAGTTGCTATTCTCCCTCAGGCCAATGAGGTGCTTAAGGATTTTATTTGTGCTTCATTTTTTTATAGGCTAGTTATAAAGAGTTATGTTACAAATACACTACTCTAAATTGAAATTAAATTCAACCTATGAGATAAGATAAGAGATAAAATCCTAGCATAAGGGATAAATAGTTCAAACTTTATAGTTTATCCATACTACTTTAGTTTATCTACAGTAAATAAATAAACTTATCTTATCTACAACTAACATTCTCCCTCAAGCTGGTGAATATACGTTGTATAGTCCCAGATTGGATGTGAATCCATCAAAGGTTGTTTTTGGTAGAGTCTTGGTGAGCACATCTGCTAGCTGCCCTTCAGTGGGTACATAAGATAAATCTACTATTCCACCATTGACCTTTTCTGAGATGAAATGTCAGTCAATCTCCACATGTTTTGTTCTATCACGGTGGACTGGATTCTTAGCAATCCTAATGGCAGATTCATTATCACATAAAATCTCAAAATTTTCATTTTGGTTCATCTCCAATTCTTTCATCAATCTCTGCAGACAAATACAGATTCCTAGTGCTAAAGCTCTGTATTCGGCTTCAGCACTACTTCTAGAAACAACAGATTATTTCTTGCTTCTCCAGGTCACCAACCCCAAACGAATGTGCAATAGCCACTAGTCGACCTCCTTTCTGTTAACTCTCCAGCCCAGCTGGAATCAGTGAAGACTTTCACTGTTCTGTCTTCGGTTTTCTTAAAGAATAAACCATGCCCTGGAGTCCTTTTTAAGTATCTTAATATTTTGTATGCAGCCTCAAAATGCTCTTCTCTAGGATCTGCCATATGTTGGCTTACAATATTAACAGAAAAACCAATATATGGTCTTGTCAGAGATAGGTATATAAGTTTTCCAACCAGTCTTTGATGATGTTCTTTATCTATTCGAGCTCCTTCTTTCTTTAGCTTCAAGTTTGTCTCTATTGGAGTGTCTGCAGGTTTGCACCCCAACATTCCAGTCTCGGATAGGAGATCCAGAATGTACTTCCTTTGATTAATAACCAAACCTTTGCTTGATCTTGCCACTTCCATTCCCAGGAAATACCTCAAGCTTCCCAAGTCCTTTATCTCGAACTCTCTACTCAGTAGATTCTTCAAATTTCTAATCTCACTGAGATCATCTCCAGTGATTATTATGTCATCAACATAAACAATCAATATTACCCTTTTTCTGCTTGGTGTCATCTCGATGAAGAGTGTATGATCAGCTTGACTTTGCTTAAACCCACTTCTCAAAATAACTTTGGTCAATCTCTCAAACCATGCATAAAGGGATTTTTCTAGCTTGCACACTCTTTGATCTCCCATTTCCTTCTTCACTCCTGGAGGAATACTCATGTAGACTTCTTCTTCTAGCCTTCCATTAAGGAAAGCATTTTTCACATCTAACTGGTGAAGTCCCATCCTTCATTGACTGCCAAACTAAGTAGAACTCTAACTGTGTTGAGTTTGGCCACAAGAGCAAAGGTCTCCTTGTAATCAATGCCATATGTCTGTGTGAAGCCCTTGGCCACAAGTCTCACCTTGTATCTATCAATGCTGCCATCAGAGTTGTATTTCACTGCAAATACCCATTTGCAGCACACAAGCTTCTTTCTTGTGGCAAATCAACCATGGTCCAAGTCCCATTCTTTTCCAAGGCTTCAATCTCTTCTTCTACTGCTTTCTTCCACCTAGGATCCTTGAGAGCCTCTTCTACAGTTGCTGGAATTTGTATCTCATTTAAGCTGGCTGTAAAGGCTTTAAAAGAAGACATTAAATTCCCATAAGAAACAAATCTCTGAGTAGGATATTTTGTACATTGTCTGACACCCTTCCTCTTAGCAATATGTAACTCATCATAATCCATATTAGAAGTAGAAACTTGGGATAATTCATTACCTTCATCACCTCCATTACCTTCCACATTTTCAGAGGCAATTGGACTCAGTTGTAATTCTTGGCAAATGTCAGACTGTAAGATGGCCCCTGGAATAGATTTTTGCCTCATTTTGTAGACACTCAGCTCTTTACTCTGGAGTTGTGGAGTTTAGGTTCTTTGAGGGGTCGTAGGAGTAGATTTGGAACTTTCTGGAGGTGTAGTACTCATTGGATGAAGAGGTCGAGGACTGGTAGAATTTACTGGTGTTGATGATGGCAAAAAGGTTGTGGGAAGAGTAGAGGGAACCTGTATTGGAACAAGTTGGTTTTGCTATGGCAAAAGATTTAAAGGTTGAAATTCATCAAATTTCTCCCCCTGAATTGAAGATTTGGTAAAATATGAAATGTGTTCAAAAATGTAACATCCAGAGAAATATAAAACTTACGAGTATGAGGAGAGTAACACTTGTAGCCCTTATTTAGTGAAGAATACCCTAAAAAGAGGCACTTAATAGATCTAGGATCAAGTTTAGACCTAGAGGGACTAGTATTATAGACATAGGCAGTGCACCCAAAAACTCTCAAAGGAAGGGTAGATGACATAGGTGTAAAAGTAGGATAACTGTCCAGAAACATTGACCTTGGAGTTTGAAATTTTAGGACTTTACTAGGCATCCTATTAATCAGGTAGGTTGCTGTCAAGAGAGCCTCACCCCAATATTGAGTAGGTACATTATGAGAGAAGAGTAAGGACCTAGTGACCTTTAAAAGATGTCTGTTTTTCCTCTTCGTGATCCCATTTTGCTGCGGAGTATCGACACAAGAACTAATCTAGACAATCCCCTTCTCTCGAAAGAAAGAACCCAATGTTTTTGTAAAATACTCTCCCTCATTATCAGAGTGCAAAATTTGAATGTGACTGTTAAACTGAGTCACTACCATAGTATAAAACCTCTTAAATATTTATTCTACCTCAGATTTTTCTTTCATCAAAAAAGTCCATGTAGTACGAGAATGGTCATCAATAAAGGATACGAACCATCGACACCCATTTATATTTTTCACCTTAAAAGGGCCCCAAACATAACTGTGGACAAGAGAAAAAGGTTTATAAACAGATGGCAGATACGAATTTTTAGCATGCTTAGCAAGAGAACAAATGTCACAATGAAAGAATTGTGGTTTTTGATTGAGAAACAAAGTTGGAAATAACTTTGCTAAATAATAAAAACTGGGATGACCTAGCCTGAAATGCCAGAGCATAACATCATTGGATTTTTCAGAAGTTGAAACTAAAGAAGAGAAAGACAAACTCTTAAAAATTTTATGAGAAGAGAGAAGCGGTTCCCCATGAAGCACATAGAGCCCACCAGACAGTCTAGCATTACCAAGTGTATCGCCTTTTGAGCCCATTTGTCTGTAATTTACAAGTTTGGAGAGTGAATTTAGTCACACATTTCAGATCAATAGTCACCATCGACAAAAAGAAGATTGCATTTTAAAGCTGGTACATAAAGGACATCTTTTAACAGTATATTCTTATTGACAACAACAGAGCCACTCCCTGCAATAGGCGATAAAGAACCATTTGTTGTTCTTATAGAGGAGCGAGGAGATGTGGTCGAAATGTGTTGAACGACCCTTTGTCCCGATCATATGATCGAGGCTCAAATCAATTATCCATCCCGGTGCAGCCATGCGAGTGTCAAAAACGGCACCCTTTTTGTACCTTCATGAGCTGTAAGGGCAAGATTCAAGTCTTTGGTTTTACAGACGAAGAATCTGCGATTGGTAACAGGAACCAAAGAAACATCTGGATATTGACCATGGCTGCGACGGCTAAAGCGTGTTATAAGGATCTATTAGCCTAAACTAATACCATGTAGAAAATAAAGAGGAGTATTTTTGGCAGTGATCAATTAGATTCACTGTTTTTCTTGATTTCAAATAACACAGATACAAGGCCTTTTATAGGCTAGTTACAAAGAGTTATGTTACAAATACACTACTCTAAGTTAAAATTAAATTCAACCTATGAAATAAGAAAAGAGATAATAAATAATTCAAACTTTATAGTTTATCCATACTACTTTAGTTTATCTACAGTAAATAAATAAACTTATCTTATCTACAACTAACAGTTAGATGTATTTAGTTGACTGTTTTGTTGAGTTCTCAGGCTGCTTATACTAGTTCACTTTTTTTTTTAATTTCTCTCATTACTAGTTTTTGCAATATCATTTTTCCCTCTTTGACTAATGTTCTTGTTGAGGTTATGCAGGTAGATGTCCGGTTAAGAAATGAAGAATTGATACTTACAGGTCTGGTGGTTCTGGCGGTCAACATGCAAACACCACCAACAGTGCAGTCAGAGTCACACATTTGCCCACTGGTATAACAGTATCCGTACAGGATGAACGATTTCAGCATATGGTAGAGTACTCAAATGTTGTAGTTTAGATGTTTCGCTCAAAACGCCATTTTTTCCATATTGTGTGATAGTTTTTCGAGACATACTTCTAATGTTTGCTGTCATTCCTAGTTTTTCCCATCTTGGAGTGATTTTATTTGTTTCAATAAATAAATGTAGTGTGGTCCACAAATATTTCAGGGTTAATTAGAGTTGACGTTTGTATTGTTGTCCCCACCAGATTTTTTTTGAAACTATAGCAATTAAACCATTTTCTCTCCTATTTTTTTATTATTCTTTTAGGATACTATCATTTAGAATTTTTTAAATTAAACTTTGACCGAACTTTCAATTTTAAAATTTGTGAAATAAACTTAAATTGTCTTAATTTTTGTGGTTCAATTATTTTTTAAAATTCTATTCATTTTAAAGTTAACTGGTCTGTCTGTCCTAGTTCAATTCCGACTTCGTATTGGTTGCATGCAAACAACTAGTATTAAAGTGTATTTCACATCATACAATCCCTGTTTAAAGTTGATTTTTACTTTTTGATAAATTCCAATGTTCCGGTTATTCTCTATTTCCTAAAAAGGGAGCTTAACCCAGCTCAACCTATAAGAATTGTTCATGATATTTTAATGAAACCCTTACACACATATATATTTAAAATGTCTAAATATGAATATACAAATTTGTTTTAAAATATTAAAAGTATTGGTAGTTGAATTTAGAGTAATAAACTACTGGCAAGTTGATATATAATCCTATAAATTAATTTGCCTAAAATAAGACTATTAGTCCACCGTCAAAGCCGAATAAAAGCCTAAGACGGACTATATTATGACAATAAGATTTGGTTGATGCGTGGGAGGTGGGGTAAGTTGTTACCTTTCTTGCTCTTTGGGCTGAAATCATTTTGTTGGGGGCATGGAAAACGTTGATACTTTGAAAAAAATTGTCTTTAAATGATATTTTTTATGATAATTATATTTAAAATATTATATATGATAAATTATGCAATTAATCATTAAATGATAAATTCCATTAGTGACACGTACTAATATATTACGATAACACATGTCATTATATGATTGGTGTGGTTTAAACTCAAGTTGTTGAGAGAAATCTTCCCACACCTAACCATTGTGCCCAATTATTTCATTTTTCTAGTCGATCATATTTATATTTTAGGTTGAAGCTGGTGTTTAAATAGGATAATTTTTTTCAGGTTAAATTAAAGTTCAAATACTATTGTCAACAACAGTGACAGAACTATTAGGGGTGGGGAGGGGCAATTGCCCCCAACCCTAAAAATTTATTTTTTTATTTTAGTCTTCCTATATAAATTGTTTTAAAAATTAGTTTATTTTTGAATTTGCCCATCCTCACTTTCAAATATTTATGTTTTGTCTCCCTCACCCTAAATCTTGATTCCGTCCCTGGTCAACAACTGGTTCACCCTAATTTTTTTATTATATTTAAACACTAGTTTCAATGTAAATTTAGCATTATTATTTTATTTTTAGTCATCAAACCAATCTCGTGACGAAACTATATTAACATATGTCTGATATAGCCCCGTCCTAACTCTTTTTGATGGTTGTTAAAAATGACTTCTTTTGATTGTAAGATCTAAGAAGGCAACAAGTATTCCTGCAAGTAAGATAGGTTGCAAAAAGAATGTTTAAAGGTAGGTGATGAAAAGGTAATGTAATACCCGAATTTTGACCGAGCTAATAAATAATATACAATAAGTAAATAAATAAATTTAGTTCAAAATGCAGTCCATATAATAATGTTCAAATACCTAAAAATGTCCAATTTACATTTCTAAAATCCCAAAGCCCAAATACAAATTCATAAGGCCCAATTTACATCTGTTTCCCACCCATTTTATCATTCGTATAACCCAACAAACACAGATTCCCTAAGTCAGCTATTTTTTCCGCCCATTTATGCCATGTGGCAGCCCTGGATTGGCCAGAATCCAAAGTACACGGATTGTGCTTCTTTCTTCCGCCCAACTGCCATTACTGACGTCAGCAAGTCAACTCCCTATAAATAGAGAAGAGAGACTGTCAGATCATTAAGGGCTAATAATAATAATCATTAAA
Organism: Hibiscus mutabilis; assembly: GCA_019671005.1. Classification (NCBI taxonomy): domain Eukaryota; kingdom Viridiplantae; phylum Streptophyta; class Magnoliopsida; order Malvales; family Malvaceae; genus Hibiscus; species Hibiscus mutabilis. Next base: position 52,869,814 of record CM033726.1, read on the forward strand.
TAATAAATATAATAATATAGTAATAATGAAGGAGAGATAGAGGCTTACCTCGGTGACCGAATCGTCTCGGGAGCTGAATCGATGCTCGAAGCCGAACCGTTGTCGGAACTCTGGACGGACGTTTACCGGAAGTTGAAACATCACCGGACTTCCAGCGTCATTATCACAGAGGTATATTCCTTTTAGTATTTTTTTAAACTCATGCAAAAAGACATTAAAATCATGTTAGTTTAAAAACAGTAGTAAAAATAAAATGGAAATCGGTAGTTGTTTTGATGGCTGGAGTTTGACTTTTATGGCGGCGTTAAAGAGGGCCGAGATGGTTGGTCGGAGATGGGTGGTTCTGATGAACCGGGCTAGATTTAGGAGTTTAGAGTTCGAAATCGTGAAAATTAGGTTTTTTTAGGGTTTCGGCCGGCGGCCGGCCGACGGTTAATGGTGGTAGGAGGTTGTAGGTGGTTGCCGAAAAACACATCGGAGTTTGATGGGGGTGGCGTTTTGGATCAGAGGGCGGAGCATACGGTGAAGGTTTGCTGGAAAGTTTGAAACTCATCCGGTTCTTGAAGAACACGGATGAGCTTCATCCAAAAACGTAGGTTTTTGATCTATTTTGGATTGTTTTTCTGGGCACAAGGAGTTTGTGTTGAGAGGATTTTGGGGAGAGAGAGAAGCATGAGAGAGAGTGGGGAGGACGAGAATGAAGATTAAGCCTTGAAACAGGGCTTTTGTAGTCTAACCAAAACGTTGTCGTTTTGGCAGCGGGTTGGGGAAGATCCATGTACATGAATTCAGATCGGATAGGCAAGGATCCGCGCCCTGCTTTCAATTTCTTAAGGTTTTGGCTTTTCACTTTACATTCCTCTCATTTTAGTCCTCTTTCCCCTTTAATTGTCCCCTTAGGTTTGTAGTCGTTTCAATTGGGTCACCAAACAACTTGTAATTGGGCATTTAGATTTGTAATTTCTTCATTTTAGTCCTCATATTAATAAAAATCAATTTTAATATTCAATTTGTTTTTTTTAATTAATTATTTAATTGTTTCAATTAAATGTTATTAATTTATATGTATGCATATTTTAAAAGTAGCATATAGTATGTTTATGTTAGATAGTTAAATGCACTTAGATATTAATTAATAGAGCCTTTAGTTTAGGTTTCTTTAATTATGGTTCAATAATTAAATAGGGTAGATAATTGTAGATATTAAAAGTATATTAAATATGATTTTAGAATCCAAATATGGATGGTGTTTCATTGTTTACAATGGGTTGTTATCACATGGATTTCTTTAAATTATATTTAATATATTTCTTACTTAAAATTGATTATTAATTTAATTTTTAGCTAAAATCAAATAATTAATTCATTGTAGCTAATTAAATGTATATTGAATAGAATCTTTGAGGTTCAAATCTGGATGGTGTTCCATTGTTTACAACGTGGTGTTATCTCAGCCTTGGTTATAAATGTGTATATTCGATATACATTTTCACTTATAATTAAATAATAAATTGCTAGAGCCTTAATTAGGACCAGAACTTTAATTAATTAGAAGAATTAATTAATTAGAAATGTGATTAATTTAAGGGCTTTAAATATATGGAAGATGTTCATGAAAATGGCGTTTTTTCATAAAAGCCATTAAATTAATTAACATCCATAGATTTAAATAATCAATTAAATAGAGCCTTTTAGGAATAGAACTTAAAATTGACAAGACAATAAAATATCATTCATTAAAAACCTTTTATGTTGGAAATTCATTTTTAAAATACGAATGGGGGTGCTACCTAACGGGGTGCCTTTAATCTTGTTCGAACAAAATGAATTTCCTTATAAAAGGATATCTGCATTCGGAATTTAAATTCAATTAATAATTATGGGATAAATTAAATTCAAATTATTATTCGAAATGCCAAAATGCCACGTAAAAGTAAAGGTACCGATAACGGGCGTTCGTAGGGGGTGCTAATCCTTCCCTACACGTAACCAACTCCCGAACCCAATTTTAAAGACAGAATCTCTGGTTTGTTTTTCCGGTACCTCGAAGTGATCGGTGGCGACTCCAAACGTTTTTTTAAAGATAATAAAGAAAAATCCGATTTAATACGGAAAACCCTAATTTTCAAGATTAAATTAAAAATGGCCAGAAAACTCTAATTTTCTAAAAGACCGATCGTCGGGCTATTTTTCACGCATCCCGTTTTTTTTCAAAAAATGGTCGCGACAGGTAAAAAGGGAGGGTTGAAAATGGAGAAACAAAATGGTGAATTTGTAAGATGATGATGGTGTAAAGGATGTTCGGGTATGGTGATGAAAGGGGTTGAAAATAAAGATAGTATTAAAAAGAATTCAAGGAAGAAACTATGTTATAAACAGCATAATCCCAGACCTTATAAGCATTCGATTGAGGGTGGTAACAAGGACTTTGACTCACTAGATAACAATTTAGGAATCAAAAGTATCAAGGGGAATATAAGGGGTTAATGCCACAAGTACAAGTACTTGATAAGTCGATAAAGTTCAATGAAGAACTTGAAGAGAGAAAATTCTCACAAATGATAATTTTATAAAATGTATGAGATGTCTTACAAAGCTAAGGTATTGACTATTTATAACAAATGAAAGGGCATGGCCGAAAGGCTTGTGTCCCTTTGAATGTACACGTTTGTTTGAAGCATTACAAGTTATGCCGAATAGTTAAGGTGATAGTTCAATTTGGCGCCAAGTTGAAGAGGCACACGATTTTTCCTCCTACACCGAATAGGTGGTATCTTCTCATGGCAGCTAGCTTCACTTAGGTCCTTAGTTAGGTGGTTAATGTCCTTCCAGCTCCTTAGCTCACACTCCAGCTCCATCTAGCTAGCTACACTCCACTGGTCAGCTACCTGGTCCTTAGCTCCCATTCAGCTACTTTTAGCTACCGAGCTTAGTTAACCTCCTCATGCCTTAAGCTGCCTTTTAGCTCCTTGAGTTGTCATCCATTGTTCACGAGCTATCCTAGCTTTCATACCATAACCTTGCACCTAAAGAAAATATGCAAACAAGTAAATGAGCTAAACTAAAGCTGGAAACTTAATAAAAGTATGATGCACGCCTAAACAAGTATGCAAATGCAATGCAAACATAGGTAAATGATGTGTAACATGAAATATGCATGACATAGCTAAGTATAAGTATAATATAAAGATGTGAATCATAGGTTATGCATGAATATCATATATTATGTCAATGAATGATAACATATGATAATTCAAGTATATCTGAATATACAAGAGCATGCTTATAACAATATATAATGCATAAATAAGGTAAAAGAAGATAAAGTAAAGTAGAACTCCCTTAGTATTAGTCTTAATGATCTTTCATGGTGTATTCAAGTCATGAAGAAAATTGGTGCTGATTAGGATTGTATCAATGTCACTAATGAAATTTATCTCCATTATATATTGGTAATACTTTTATATTAACATAATACTAAAAAAATACCCCTAACGTTTGATTGAATAATTGTTTTTGTATCTATTCTTTTTTGGGGAGCAATTTAACCCCAACGTTTCGTTTTGGCACAAAATGGCCCCTCTACGGATGAAAATCTTTAGTCAACTAACAGTTAATGACTTGAAATGACGTGACAAACCTACATAACAGTGCACGATGACATGGCAGTATCATATAGACAAAGGTGTTGACTTGAAAAAATGACACATCAGTCAAAAAATAATTTTATAATATAAAATTATTTTTTCTGCTGACGTATTACTATGTCAAGTCATTTCAAGCTGTTTACCGTTAGTTGACTAACAACTTTCATCCACAGAGGGGTCATTCTGACCCAAAATGAAACGTTGAAGGTTAAAATGCTTCAAAAACAAGAATAGAGGTTAAAATGACTATTCAGTCAAAATGAGCATTTTTTGGCTTTATGCCTTTTATATTCGTGTAGTCCTATTGTATGTTTGGAGTATATTTTAACACTCCATATCCGTATGTTATTCTCCTCATTCTATGGTTAAAATCATTAGGTTCTGACTACCGGGTTGATTCAAGTAGTAGCAGCTTGATATCGCTTAAGCAGGTCTTGAATTTGAGGCCTTGTGTATGCGAAAATCTCCGTTGGGAGACTCATCTATCAAAATTAAAATGTGAGTCGATCCGGATTAGTTAGGAAAAAACCCTGAAAATCGAGAGGGCAACAAAAAAATGTCTAGGTTCCAGAAGTGTCCGGACTGAAGGGGACAGGTTAACACATCAATTTAAAAGAAAACCTTACCCTAAGAAACTTAATAAATGAAAAATGAAGGAACGGTTGGTTTGGGATTAGTTTTCAGTGGCCAACGATGGTGTCCAATAAGGGGGAAGAAAAGAAAAGTTTTCTTCTACAACCACGTCTTTCCTACCCATTAAAAAGTCCTTGAAAACGACTTCCAAGGTCTCATCTGTAATTGCATGGAAACTTTAGATCAAAAAAATCAACCAAGATTTGATCCTACCCACAAAAGTCTCTTTCTTGAGCCACAAGGTAGAAAATTTTGGGAAAATGTGAAAACTTTTCATTGGTTTAAAGAGATAAAATCATGACAGATTTCTTTTCCATTATTGGGTTTTTTAATTACTTTTTAATATTGCATGTAGATGCTGTATTGCCGGATCTAACAATGTTTAGAATCCGAGGCTATACGTATGGCAAGAAATGGTTAGTTTAAGTCCTTAAGTTTTGTCTCTTTTCCTCCTTTGGTTTTCCTGTTTTAGACCCAGATTGATTACAATTTATAATATAATATTTGCCCATGGTTAGATCTAAACTAAACAAAATTCCACCCTGTTGTATCTGACAAAAGGGAAGATTTGCTGCTCGAAAACAGGTATCTGACACCTCCCAACGACATAGGGGTGTTAGAATCTGGTCTGGAGAATCAAACAAGTTGCTCCCCTCAAGCTCTTGTTCTTCGATGAATCCTAGAATGCAAAACAATTTTTAAGTCTTCTTCCTTAATTGCCTCAAAAGAACCGTTACCCATCGATCAAAGGCAAAGGGTGTCATATGGATAAGTTCCCGGATGTTTTGTGCGGTTGGAGCTGGGAGGAGAACAAGTTGTTTGAGCTGGCTCTAGCTGTGGTCGATGAACGACACCCGGATCGTTGGGAAGTGGTTGCTGCTATGGTTGGAGGGAAAAAAACTGCAGAAGATGTGCATAAACATTATGTGGTACTCTTGGAGGATTTGCAGTTTATTGAATCAGGTAAACTCGACCATGAACTAGGAGAAAGGCAGCCGTGTATTCAAGTCGACTGCACTCGATCGGTTTGCTGGACTGATGATGATAACAAGTACACAACAATCTTTCTTTCTTGTCAGCTTCTTCTGCATCAATTCCTTTATTTTCATTTTGAAGTTACTCTTTCATATACATGCATCTGAGAATTTGTTGACCCTAGAAACTGAGCCAATTGCCGGCTCAAACTTGACTTGCCGTTCATAAGGGGACAAATAAAAGAACCCTGTTTTCCAAGGCCTCTCAATCTAATCTAGTTTTCCCTTGGTTTTCTTGGCTTTTATTTTCTTTATGGACTGTGTTTTGAGTAATTCGAGTTCATATCAGAGTATGTAATTTGGATAAATGATTCTGTCAATTTCATCTATGATGATGGATATTCAAAATCATAAGCTTTTGTTGTGTTCATTTTAAAGTTGCATTAAGGCCAATCAGAGTCTGTGTATTGTCTGATGTTTTATAATTTTTGTGCTTACAGCTTGCTGGTTCGGTTGGACATAAATTGATCCCCAGAGCTGCTGTACTGCTGCCTGCTGGTTTATTGAAGTAGATTTGGTTACAGAATGCAGGGTATATTAATGTATCAACTCTGATGTTCTATCCGAAGTTCCTTGATTTAATCACTCTCTTCATTGTAAAACAGAAGTTCTCTGAATGATTTTAACTTTTCAATTTGTAGTTAGTATGATGTGTTAAGACTTGTTTTGCTCGTCTTTCTTTTTTAGTAAAAAGGAAGTCGCTGATTTTAAAATCAGAATTCGAATTCCAAATTTATTGAAATACTGAGAAGGTTGTAGTTGGTGGAAATGCTTACAATCAAGGATGAAGTGTCTCCCAATTCCGAAATCAACATAAAGGTAGTTTACTTACAATCATGATTAAACGAGGAACTTGATTTCATAACATATCAGTTATTTTGAAGCTAGAAACACCCAGAATTTAGAATGATAGTTCTCCCCCCGCCTCAAGTCTTATCATGAGATTCAATACAAAATCGAAGCAAAATGTATAACCAGGGATGGACTAACTTTTAAGAAGTTATATTAGAAATTTAAGGGTGCGAAATTACAAAATTTTATGTATGCAAAATTAAATCATCAGTAGAAAGTACAAAAACAATACTTAAACTATAGGAGAATTTGAAATTTTCTCGCACCCCTGGACCCTCGTTCCATCCATGCACATAACAATACAGCTGAGGCAGACCCTGAAATTCTTCCTGTCCACGCTCTCTGGTCACTAAAGCAATGCACATTCAAGTCTTATTGTGTCATTTTCCCCCTACTATCCGGATTGCAAGAATGGTTTATCTTCAACAAAACAAGATAAAAAGAAGAAGAAAAAGAGCCAGCTTGTAGAGGCACAACAAAAGTCACTACAATTACCTTAGCCTCTTGTTAGTCGTGACTATCATGAACCTGGATCTAGATTCAATCACTAGCTTATACCAATAAGAATAAAGAAAAATCCCAAAATGAAATAAGGTAACAAAAAAAAAACACGAGCAAGGAGAGAATGGCGGAGACAGAGTCGGGGAAGAGGCAGTGCATAGGCGGAGAAACAACATAATCTGTTGGTAGATCCATTCATGCTCAGCCTGTTCCCTGTCTTTGTCCGTCTCTCCCATTTCCCTCAATCTCTTACCTCATCTTGGCTCGGTGTATCTTTTAAATCCTCTAAAGAAACCTGCCACCTTTGGATTCTACGGCTGTATGCTGTCATCTGAGCTATTTATGCTAAAACGCCAAAAGGATTACAGTACAACATGTACTAATCTGACTCGGTACTAGCAACTTCAAGTACCGGTCGGCAATACAAGAATGTTTTCTAGTGGGATCAGCATGTACTACATTTCCATCTGATAGTACTCACACAATCTCCAATGATATGCAATTACGTTACAATTACAATGACACATTTTCACTACAGCTGGAATAACCGTAGAGAAAACTTGAGAATTAAGTTTCTTGCACAAGGATTTAAAACCCCTTATTATATTCTTGTTCTCTTCTGAAGTTAATTGCAGGAATACACTAACAGTGATATAAATCCATACTCGAATGTATCCAGATCCGACTATTAACAATATATGAGCTAAACCCATATTTTAGTTGGACAAAATATTCATAAACCTATTTCTTTTTAAGAAAGTTAAACAATAAAGAGAATTCCCATTATGAATCCCTCAATATCTCCAACATTACTGCAAGAACAACCAAAGAACCTTTGCAAACTACTTGTGATGTCAAAAAGAACATAAAGGTGAAAGTAAGCATCATTTAGGAATAATATTTACTTCTCATTATATTTCAAGAGTTCGGATGAAGAATACATAGGCAACAGAGATTTTACAATTCGAATATGAATGAGATCAAAAGCATTTTTGCTTCCCTTTTCTCTCTTGCTAATTCTATTTTCTTTTATACATCACAACAGATCGAAAAAAAATCATAGAATTGGGATTTCTAACCTGAATGAATACACAATTTCCCATGTAATGCCCATTTCCAAGAACGAGGCTAGAATCTCCAGCCAAGTGAATATAATTAACTTTGTCTGCTCAAATTCTCAAGTGATTTTCTAAGAGATCAGGAAGAGTTATTTTCCCTGAGTTATTAGTATCAAGCTTGCTGAACTGATCGCATATTTGCAATATATCCTTCTCCCCAATCCTCCCCATTTCTTTGAGCTTGTAGATGACATACTCCGATTTACTGCAATGAGAAATTCAAGGTGTAAAATGAATACAGAACAAAACAAAAACATTATTACCACATGGTTTTGTAAATTGAATGTTGATGCAGGATGTGGTATATGCGGTAAAATGGTCGGGTTTGGGGTGGTCTTAAGATTATTGCGGTAAGATTGTAGATACAAGCTCGCCGTAGGGGCACACTTTCGACCGAGGTGGTTTTTCTTGGTATTAAATGGCTATTGGTGGTTTTTCTTGGTATTAAATGATTCTTTTGTTATTGGAATAAAGGTATTGGAAAGGCATGTAGAGATTAAAAGTGATCATTTAGTATCAAACTTGAGACATCTAATAGATGATATAAAATCTCTTAGTGCTAGTTTTAGGGTGATTTCTTTCAAAAATGTTTTTTCAGACACCTTGCTAAATTTGCTACAATTACAGTAACAAGCCAAGTTCAATCGAAAATATGCTAGAAAGATCGAAAATCCAACCTGATAAAACCGTTGTTATTGATGTCAGCAGCTAGCAAATCCTCAATAGTGATCTCTCTCTGCAACACCCACTCAGCAATCCTCCGATGCCTTTTGTTAACCCTTGCTTCAGCCAAATACAGAAAAGCTCTAGCAACAGCCAGAGTCGAAATCAGAAGCCAAGCACCGGCAAACAACCTTCCGGGCAGAGTCTTAAACGCCCGATCCCCGTACCCGACCATAGTAACCGACATAACAGACAAGTAAACAGAATCAACCCAGTCCAAGCTCTCCACAAAGTACAAAATCAGAGATCCAATTCCAATACACAAAACCACAACCCCAAGTGCCAAACCAACCTTAAGCCTAATCCTCATCCTTCCTTTATCCACATCGACGATATAATCCCTAGCCGAAAACCCTCAGATCCGATTTCTCCATCTGAATCCCAGTCAAAATCATGTTCTCTTGCAAGTCAAGAACATAATTCACAACCCCACTCAACAAAATATCGATAAAACCGAAACCCACCAACACAAAAACGCAGGCGAAAATCTCGGTAGCCGGGGTTAAAGGCGCTATATCACCATAACCGATGGTACACATGGTGACTATACAGAAGTAAAGAGCATCGACAACCGGGTGAGTCTCAACACCCGAGAATTCATCTCTGTTAAACGAGTAAATAGCAACACCGAGTATCAAGTAAATGGAAAGCAAGAAAACAGCTTGCCTGATAATGGTGCTGGATTCGGATTGAGGTTTGGGCACCTGGGGCGTCTTGGGTTTCAAATCACGCATGACAGCCATTGCAGGAGCTGTTTTACATCGCTTGAGAGAACCGGGCCTCTTTGGTCGTGTACTGGGAACAGGACAATCGAGACAAGGGGTTGAACCTGTGGATTGTGTTCGATTGCCGATGGGAAAAGAGCTGGTGTGGATATTGACTGTGGGATTGTGAAGTAGAAGCCATGATGAGGCTCTTCGAGGAGGTGTCCAAGTTGGGGTTTTGATTGGGGGAGAGAAAAGGCTCATCTGCCATCTCAGAAAACCAAAAACAGAAGAAAAACAGGGTTTTCTACTTTGAGATCGTGGTAGTTGTTGAGCAGTTGGTTTCAGACTTTGAATGTGGGGTTGCCAATTATTACATTGCTTCTAAGGAATTACCAACACTGGAACAGCGTCTGTTTTTCTATTTGCGATTAAACGTAAAATGGATCCTGTTGCTTCATATAGTAGATGGGTATATTATAAATTTCATCATTCAACTTTACTTTCACTTTTATTTTGGAAATTAATAAATGGATTTTGTTGCTTCAGATAGTAAAATGTTTTACATATAATAAATATCCACTAGGTAATATTTTTCTAAAAAATATCAATCAAACCACAACGACAGAGGTATTATTATAAATAAATCGTATTGTTTTACATAACTATAAATAAAATCTTATCTACATGATGTAAGTAAACTATTAACATCATTTGTTTGGCTGCCATTAGGTTTTGTTGTGCATTTTTATTTATTTATTTTAGAGAACTTTTAATAAAATAAATGGTAAAATTCAACAGGCTAAAATATTAAAAAAATGCAAAAAGATAAAAAGAATTATAAAAACATTATTTTTGTAACACCCCTAAAAAGATCTTTAATATTTTAATAAAGGCTAAAGGTTAAAAAAATGTAAAGAATAGGAGAGTGTTGCCTTGGGGTATTGATCCCATGGCCTATGGGTAGTAAAGCCAAGCCATAACCATCTAAACCAATAATAATTAAAAGACTGACTTTTTACCTACCCGAAATGAATGTTCATTCTAAATCTAAAAAAATATCAGATCTCTAGAGGTTTCTAAAAGCCACCTTCAACCCCCTTCATCAACCGCCTCTCTGATCAGCGTTACTGCCAGGCCGTAGCCATCACTGCCAGTATCGAAAGGAGCGTCGCCTTCCCCTGAACTCAGCACCGTCCTCCACTCCCAGAGATGTGTCGCCGTTTGCCATGAAAAATCACTGGAAGGTTCAGGGGAATCCTAAACGTTTATCATCTCATGTCGTTTTTGGCCGCTTCTATTGTCGGTGAGAGTCACCGCCACCACCTTTGTCCTCCCCGTGTCGTGGCGAGCAAGATCTGACCCTTTAATTATTTTTCCTCTTTCAGTTTATGGGTCGTCGAAAAATATGAAAATATATTCGATTTTTTCTTTTGGTTGTCGTGTCGTAGCAGTTTTAACCTCGATAGGCATTAGAAACTCGGTTAAAAATGTTTCTCAAGTTATTTTCCACCGTCTAGTGGTGTTTCTAACAAATTTGGGTTGCGTGTGGCTTACACGCGCTGTCGAGGGGCGATTTGCAGCCACCACAACATCACCCCTCAGGCTAAACCGGTCTAGCCTCTTGAACTGAGCTGGTTTGGCTCTGAACCAATTATACCAAATCAGCCTGAAGCATAACCCCAAAATTGGCCTGTAATTTTTTTTATTGGGTCGGCCTGTTAAAGCCCAATGACCTTTAGCCTCATAGCCGACTGGTCCAAGACAAAACCCGACCTGACCGACCTAGCCCGAGTTTGACCTGACCGACCCGACCTGAGTTCAAACCCGTCTGACCCGATCTGACTGAGTCAACCTAGCTGAGTCAACTCGGTTGACTTTGACCAGTTGATTTTGACTCTAACTATTGACTTTTTGGGTTAACTTTGACCAAAAGTTTACTTTTTTTACAAAGTCATATTTTGAGTTTTGAGACAGATTTTGAAGTCTGTTTTGCAAAATTCTAACCTGAAAGCCTTCGAAACTGATCTTGAACCTCAAGCATGTATATGTATTTAATTACTCAATTTAAGAGCAATGCATTTGAGATAATGACTGATTTTGAAGTATGTTCAATTGAAGGTAATTCGCATTTCCATGTATCTGAGTTATCGATGGACGTCGAATACGAGGCCAAGAGGGATTGAAGATGCATCAAAGATCGACCGTTGTAGCTCGAAATCGAGGTAATACTTTACTACCACTTGCATGTGTAGTGACCTAAAATTTTCCAACTCGCTAAAAAAGTTTATCAAGTTCTTTGAGAAAGACCTTTGAAAAATGGGGCTTAAGAAAATCTCGGCATTTTGAAAAGAAAAAAAAACTTGAAGTCGCCATCGGTTACTAGGGTAGACAGGACACCATAAAACCAAAGATTCATTTTGAAAACGGGTTCGGGAGTTGATTATGTGTGGAGAAGGATTAGCACCCCGATCACGCCCCATAAGCCGAGGTCAGAATTTAAATTAATTAAATTAAATTATCCTAATCTAACCTAAAAGGCATAACCTAACACTAAAAGGGAACTAACATAAAAATTGCATAAACAAACATTTAGAATTAAAACATATAAATAAATGTATAAATAACATAAATAAAGTACGTAAAGTAAATATGCAATGCCGGGATTAAAATTAACAAAAACAAAACCAAAGGGACCAGAAAAGGTGATTTTAACACTGGGAATGACCTAATTGAAAGAAAATTTAAAACACAGGGACTTAATAGGGTATTAACCCCTTTAAAATCAAAATAATTAAAACAGAGGACCAAATTAAAAGCCAATAGAAAAGGGGAAGGACTGAGGAAGTAAAATAAAAAAAGGAACGACTTAAATAGGTATTTTAAAGACGCGGAAAGACTAAACACGAAATAACTCATTTTAAAAACGGGATTAATTTTAAAATAGGGATGAAATTGCAATTTAAGAAAAACTGTGAGGGACCCGAAGTGGTATTTTAAAATGCGAAAACCCCTCTCACACGTAAATAAAAAATGCGAAGGGGTTTATGATGTAATAAAGCCTTTAAAAATGGGAAGGGGTATATATGTGTTATTTTGGGGGAAAATGGCCCTAAGCCATTTTAGAAAAACCTGCTTCCATTTCTGAAAAATTCTCTAAAATAAGGATGAACACCGCCGTGGTGTTCATCCTCAACCCAGAAACCGCCCCTAATTCCCAGTTTTCGGCGACGCTCTACCACACCTACCACCACCAGTCGCCGTATATCGGCACCGAAAAACCCAAAACCACTACCCAAAATTCCCTTTTCTTTACCCTGAATCCAAAACTGACCTTCATTTTACACCAAAAAAACTATTTTTGTCTAGATCTAAAAAAGTCGAACCAAAAACACTAAAAAGGAAAGAGCTTTCGTTGCCGGCTCACCTCTTTTAGCTTGAAGATAGTGGGCTTATCACCGGTGGACACCGTAGACGGCCGATAGAACACCAAACTCGAGGTGAAAACTCAAACCCTAGATATGGCTTCTTTTTTATCTATTTTATGCATGCAATAAAAAAGGGAATACCTTCAATCTTTTTTGCTCTATTGCTTTTCAAATCCCGAGGAAAAGTCCATTTTTACAAATGTTTCGGCTTCTTTTTATAGCCGATAATATTACATAGATTAGAAATAAAAGAAAAAAAATTAAAAGCCTATTGCTTACCGTTGTGTTTTGGTCGGATTCATGTCCGCCCCTAGCCTTGTCGGCTCTGAAAACTCTTCTTTATTGTCTATTGTTTATCTTTGTCGGCTCTGACTTGTTTTTTTGTGTTGCATGTGATATTTGGCTGAGCACGGAGGGAGAGCGGGCGACGTGGTCATCAGAGGAAGTGGGGGACCATAAGTGGAGTCCACGCGCGCGTGAGGAAACGGGAACGACAGATGTGTGGAAGTTGATAGGTCGTGCATGAATTCCACGCGCGCATGAGAGGCACTGGCGAGTCGCGCGTGAGAGGCGCTGACTAGCCGTGCGTGGGCGCTTGAGGGTTCTGGAACGTTCCCTCCTTCAAATCTGAACCGTCCGATCTACCTCAAGATCCAAGGGCTGAGTTGACGCGACGTTTGGCTGATGATAACCCTAATTAGGGTTTCCTTCCAAAGCATCTGGATCGTTCGATCAATCAGTCAGATCTGACGGGCCAGATTTGGCTGCACAAATACAACAATTAATCGGTTAAGGTTTTGGTTATTAGGCTTTAGGGTTAGTTATTTGGGCTTTAATGTTTTGGGTTTTAAGACTTTGTAAATGAACTTTTAAAAATAAACATTTGGGCTCTTTATTTATTGTAAATTAAATTTTTGTTTATCAATTTTGTTTAATAATAATAATAACATAGTAAAAAACAAAAAATAATAACCGACTTAATAATAATAATATAAATGATGAATAATCATAAGAATATACCAATATAATATAATAATAATAATACATAATAACAAACGAGACATTATCATAACACTAATAATATTTGGGATTATAAACAAATATAATTTTTGGGTTTTGCACTAAATTAATAATATATATAAAAACCAAAGCCCATTATTATAGAACCTACATAAATATAAAATAGACTAATGCCCCAGATAAAATTAGTGATTACAGTATACTTTTCGAAACTTATCAGTGTTGGTTAATGCAAGAATGAATGCGATTAATGCCTGAATATCTTAAAGTCATAGTGATTACGGTAGAAGGATAATAAATTGGATAAGACCTGAACGACTCGAATAAGAAAATTGATGATCGTTAGAAAATTCCAAACTCAGTGAAAAAATCTGATAAAGCAGTTAACCTTGAAATCTTTAGTTCAAATTAATGCCTAAAATACTTGGATGAGAAATAAAAAAATACCCTAGAGGTATAAAAATGACTTGAATACCCCTGAAAGTGGAAATGATCTGGAATTCATATATGATCTGATAGAACCTCTGATTCAACCTGTTACATTTTTTTATTTGTTTGGAAAATTTTGAAATCATGTTTCTAACCTTCGAGAGTGCGAAATGCCTAGATTTCCTTAATTTCTAAATAAATGACTGAAAAACCTTTTCCTGGAAATACTCTAAATAAACATCTGAGGAATAATTTACTAGAAGTACACCTTATGACCAGATTGATTAAAATGACTAAAATATCCCTAAGTTTTGAAATGTTTGAAAATACGGTTAAGCACCGAAACGACTGTAACACCCTTAAGTGCTGAAATAACTATAATACTGTAGTGACTTGGAATAAGTTGAGAGTGTTTATATTCCTAAAAGCACTAATACGAATTTAATGACAGCAATACCCTTACGAGAGATACAACCTAACTTATGTACGTCAATCGCTTCTGATAGTGCTACAATACAAGGAAAATTACCGCAAGAATACATGTTAGTTTTCGTAGCACATACAGTGATTTATTGGTTAAAGTGACATGTTTTGTTATGCAACGTAGTCAGTTCCAAGAAATGAATACTCTTAAGGTGTACCTATCTGGTTTAATGGTAAATACCGTAATGATGGGTTCCGATTAGTTCAAAAGGACTTGGAATACTTGATGAGCAGTTAAAATTCTTGAATTCTGCAAATCACCGTTTAAACTTTGTTGAGTTAGATTATCAAATTTCCCTAAAGGTTAGAATGACTATAATGCCCCTGGTTGGCCAAAATGATTAGAACATTCCTAATATATTGGATATCCTGAATGATCTTGATGTATCACTTCCTGAATACCTGGTTGGAGCCGTTAGTATTAAAACTCCCTTTTATTAAGGATCTTGTAACACCCTTAGCCCGGTCTTGCCAAAATTAAACTAAAATGATCACATTAGGTTTACCGAAGCAAACTCGAGCTAAAACCTAACCGGGCCATTTTTTCTTTTTATCTTGTCTAGATGTATATTATTTTTATCTTAAGTGAACATGCTTAAGCGGAAACGTCACATTAAATTTAGATTGCGAAACAGGGTTCATTTGCTCAACATTTCACATTAGGGACCAAAACATAATATTTGCAAATTATAGTGTAATATCCCAAAATTTGCTATGTTGATTAAGGGTCATTTAGTACTAATATAAGGGCTTAACAGCTTAATTAGTGACTAAAATGACAAAAATATAAAAGTTAGGATTTTCTCAATTATGGACTGTAGAAAAGAAATTTTCGAGGTTTTAAGATGTTATGTGATAGAGAACGAGTAAAATAGGATACTTACAAATTTTGGTTAAAATCCAAGGAAATTGGAATGGGAATTTAAGGTTAAAGTTTAGTGACCAAAATGATATGTTTTTAAAACTTGGGTGGTACAAGTTGAAATATGAAAAGTTGAAGGACCAAAGTTGTAATTTCCCAAAATTTAGGTATTTTATTTCATAAATAGATAGAGCTTCTATTGGTGTGGAAAGAATGAGGAATTACTAATTTGATCCGATATTTCAATTTTTGGGAAATTGCAGTCAAAGTTTAAGTGGAATTCAGATACCTAGATCGAACTGGAAAATTATGAAATTTTATCATATGTTAGAGAAAGGTTATAAAAGTTATTTCCAAGTGTTGGAAATATTTTAGTTCGATTCAGGATGAATCCTGTGATTTATTTTGATTAAGGAATTTATTTAGTAACCGATAAAATTCTTGGCATTTATTGGTAAATCTGATCAAGCTAAAATTTCGGAGATGATTCTATAAATTTTGGAAGAGTTATCATATATCATTTTATAGATATTTGGAGAATTTATCAGTAATTGTTTTATCATGTACATGGATTAAACAGATCATGGAGAAAAATCTGATATAGATTCCAGGAATAAAGATGCAGTATAAGATATTGAATTCCGATCGAACTGCAAAGTTAAGTGTGCTCAGGGTATAAGATGGGTGACCTATTGGGAAGGTCTTATGTCAGCACTTGAGACTGATAAAAAGGAATCAGTTCGAGTTAATATTATTCGTATGGATTTCTGATAAAAGATTATTAAGAGGATTTTAGCCGATAAAGATTTCGGGTAAATTATTAGTATATTAGACCGAGTCAAAATTTAAGTTTGACTTCATAAATATGGAATATTTATTTAATAATACTATTTATTTTTCAGATATGGAAATAAGAAATTTTTAGAATTTATCTGATAGCCCGAAAAAGGTAAAATCGCAGTAGAAGTATTTTATGAATATCGAGAAATTGGATCGAACTGGAATTTTAGAGGCTGATCCAAAAGCCATGAAAATTTCATAAAATATTATTTTATGAATATTTTATTATATTTTATTGGATTCCAACTAGATTTAGTTGGATTTTTACAAGAATGGCAAACTAGTAAATAAAAACTAGTTAGAGGGCAAATTGGTCATTTTGCCCCATGGCATTTTTGAAATATTTAAAAAGTAATAAGGGTAATTTTGGAAAGAGGAAATGAGAGATTTAATCTTGTCCCTTGATTGGTGATAAGATTAATCTCAATCGTTAGATTTTAATGACAAAATTGTAATTTCACTATTAAATGAATTTAATATTCATCTAATAGTCACATGTGTATAATAATAGTGAAAAGATGAACAAATTTTTCCAAGCTCGATTCAAGCCCCGAAAATGTGAGATGCTAGGGAAAGAAAGAGAACAATTTTCCAAGCTCGATTCAAGCCCCGAAAACTCGATTTTCAAGTAATCTCTTCAACTACAAAGTTGTTTTACTCTTCAAGCTCTATCTTTTGATATCAATAATTCATGGAATACATGCTTGATTGATGAGAATTTACATGAGAAAGAAATTAGGGTTTATGGATCAAATTGGGGCTTTTGAGATTTTATGATTCCATGATTGAATTCAAGTTCAAATCAAGTTAGTATGATGTTAAAATCATGATATTGAGTTGGGATTTAAGTTCTACATGTTTTGATTATTATGAAGATGATTAGGGTTTATGGATTCAAGTTTAATTTAGGGTTTGTGATGTTGAATTAATGATTTAGTAAGCTTGATTTGTTGTTTGGAAGTAAGACCCTAAGTTAATTTGATAGGGACCAATTCGACAATCTTAAAAGTTAGAGGACCAAATCTGAATTTGTGTGGAATTGGTGTGTATTTATGTTATTAAGGATGTTGGAGATATGAAGTTGATGTTAGAATGCTAAACCGATGTTAAATTGAATTAGTGGCCATTTTGACAATTTGTCAAAGTTAAGTGACCAATTCGAAAATGAGGTTTTGGATAAGGAATAAATCTAAATTTTTAGTTGTAATGATGGAATTAAGGTGGTAATGTTGAATTGAGGACTAATTTGCAAAGTTAAGAAATTTGTATCCTTACCTTTGCATTATTAGTGACCATTCGATAAAGAAGGAAAATTAGAGGGAACTATTATGAATAATTATTTGATGAAGAAGGTGATAAGTTGGTGGTTTAAAGAAATAATGGGACTAAATTGACAAGTAGAGAAATAAGGAGAAGTTAGTATAAAAGTTGAAGTTAATTTTGGAAGCTGTGTAGAAAATTGGATTATGACAGTAAGTTTGAAAATTCACCATGAATTCTAAAAAAATGGTTAGGTGGTGAATTTTATACCGATGTAAAGATTTGTTCGTCTAGTTTTGTTTCCAACAAAAGAAAACTGATTTCGAGTACCGAGTCAAAAGATATGAATTTTTAAGTGACGAAATGTCAGAAAACATAGCACCAGTCTGTTACGAATTCCAACATTGTAATTGACTTTGAAAATTTGCCATAAATTGTACAAGTTGAATTTGGGATATTAATTTATATGGTTGAAAATCTTATTGAATCTAGTTTCTTTCAGAACAAACAGAATCGAATTCCAAGTTATAGATTATTTTATAGAAATATTTCTTTGAAGGTAGTGATGACTCGCGTACCATGGCATCACATGATTATGTACTTTGGGCTATGATAAAGGAAATGATATGCAAATGATTGCATAATGAAAGAATTGCTATGATAAAGGAAATGATTGCATAATGAAAGAATGGTTGTGATAAAGGAAATGACATGCAAATGATTGCATAATGAAAGAATGGCTATGATAAAGGAAATGATATGCAAATGTTTGCATAATGAAAGTATGACCATGTTATAGAATATGATATGCAAATGATTACATGATGAAAGAATGATTACTTAATGATCATGAACCATAAATATCATGAATTCTATGACAGAATTGATAGATGATATGGAACATATTGAAAGCATGTTTATGTTGAAGTAATTTTTATGCATGTGAACACCTGATGAGCAATGATGGCATGACTCTTAAGATAGACATGATACATGATTAATTATGCATTACAGATGGCTTGAATTTTTTATACTTTGACTATAATACTTGAAATATAATTATGCAAGTAGTTAAGCTAAAAAGCTTAATGTACACAAGATTGGTAAAACAAATCAAATCTTGTGATTTGAATATTATATTGGACAAATGAACTATACAAGTAAGGCAGTTCTATATATGATAAAATATTATTAACTGCAATTGAAAATCATTCGACATTTTGCAGAGCTATGTTATTATAATTATTGTTTATATGATTATGATTATGTTTCACTAAGTTATACTTAACGTGTGATGTGTATCACACGTAGGTACTTCAAATGAGATAGGAAAGGAGGAGCTGCACATCATTGAATCAAGTTAATCTGTATTATCAGTAAGTATCACCACATCCTAGTCTAGTAGGGAATGTATAAATTTTAAATAAGTAGTTATTATGTATGATCTAGCATCATGAATCGGTTTGAAGAATTAAAAATATTAGAAAAGATCCTTTAAAGGGTTTTAAACTTAGTTGGTCATTTATCCCGTAGTGATTTTGAAAGCAAGAAAGAGTCTAGGCAGCACACATAGTTTTCACCCTGAATTATATTCTCATTTTAATAAATGCTTAAAGTATTTTATAAATCAATTCAGGGTTAAAACTAGTTGTGGTTGCTAGACATAGTTTTGTTTGAAAATCAAGAAAGGGCCAACCACTAAACTACTTTGTCGAGGAAAAAATAAAATAAAATAAAGAAAAAAAATTACAATTCTGAAAATCAGTTAGTAACATCTTTAATATGTATTCGAATATCGAATATACGTTAAGGTTGTTACATATAGGGTCTTTAACACAGTTAAGATTACCCAACCTTAATTAATCCAATTTCATGCTAGCGTATTGAATTCCATCTCAAAACGGTCATCTAAACTCATTCAATTGCATTCATAACAATTAGGGACTAAATTGCAAGATTTCCAAACTTCAACAAGGCCGTATGGATACAACTTAACTAACAAAATGGCTGCCTGTACCGATACACGTATAATCGTATCGTTATGGTGTATTGACCTATCCGTACCGATATGACATTGACCTCGTACCGATACCCCTTTGTTATTTCAAAACTCAAAAATCCAGTAGCTAAAGCCCGTACCAATACGTTACCCTGCGTATCGATACGGCTTGTTAAATTCGAAGGGATTGTTTCGGTACGCATACCCGTGTACCGACACCAGAACATAATTTCTTTTATTGCGTACCAATACAGTGGCTAGGCGTACCGATACTCTATACTTTATTTCGATGAAATGAGCCTGATCAAGACCGTGCGTATCGATCCTTGGGTACCCATACCGGTATACAAAGGCTTATAATAACCTCTAGGTCCAACGTATGACACTTTGGGTCACTCTAAACAACCTTAACACATTTCTAAACAATATATAACACCTGGAACATTCTTGATCATCAACATACGAGCATCTTAAGCAAGCCTAGCAAGTCTAGAACAATCAATCACAAAGTCTATAGGTATGCTCCATAGTCAACATCCAAAACACAAATCCAACCACATCTCAAACACTTTAAACCACTTACAAGTCCAAACCAACATTTACAACTTGCACCAACATGGAGATCACCAAAAACCTCCCAAAACAATATTTGACACATTGCCCTTATTACTACTATTAAACGTTTTAAACCATACTTTGAAAACAAGTTCTTGAAATTCTTTCCTTGCTGCCCACAACCTTTAATTCTCTGCATTGATAGAAAAGAGAGTGTAAGCACACCAGGCTTAGTGAGGAGTGCTCAAAAACCAACGACCATCAATGCGTTATAAATCGTTTAACCATTCTTTTGTTAACCATTTTCCAAAACACTTTTAAATTATCATTTCAACATCATGCCTTATGAAAACCATGCACTTAACATTTCCAAAACAGCATATTAGACCATATGCAACATGTATCATGGATTCTACAACATAATCTCATATGCAACCCTCAATTTAAGCCTTCCCATGCATAATATCCCATATGCAAACCTTAAAGAGTATTCACATGTATAAATCATATTATACAATAATCCATTATATTGGCTTACAAATCCATTATACAATAATCCATGAACATGATACATCAATTCATTATATTGGCTTACAAGTGATCCTTTCTCTATCTCATTTCTCTCATCAAACCACATCGGATACATAGATTTCCCAAGTGATATCCCAATCACTTAACAACCCAATGGCATAGAGTAAATGCAACACATGCATTACCTCTACACTACCACGGCTCATCCTTCAATTTGGAGTAAACGCCTCCAATGCATCACCTCTACGGTCGCAGCCGGAGTAAAAGCCATTGAAACATTACCTCAACAATATTAGTGTTCACATGGTCGGATTAAATACTTTCAACATATCACCTCTACAAACCATGGACGACTTATTATAGTGCACTTTAAATCCTATGGCCAGCCAATTACATATGATAACATTTTTATAACATTTTCAAACCACCACTTGCCAATATAATCCATCTCATTAACATCAACTCACTATTTTTATATACATCAATTAAAACCATTTCCTCAATTCTTTCAACCAAGCATTACCAATGTTCAAAAACATTATCAAATCATGCATTACTTCCAAATACATCAACATCATTTCATAACCATTTATCAGCATTAAACCATGCTCAAATCATGTATAAATAGTGAGTAATCAATCTATTAAAACAGGTGCATAAAATCTATTTGCCAAACTGAGTTCAAGAGAGAATTCATACTTTACTTACTTCCGAGCTTAGACCAGCGATTCAAGCTTGATCTAAACTCCCAAACACAACTTTCAAACCTTTAAAAGCTGTAAATCACGTTCTCACTCACCGACACAAAGCCTCGCTTGCCGATACGATAACCACGCCTCTAAAGATTTTGAAACGATCGTTCAAGCTTGAGGACCAACTTTTCCTATTTTATCCACACAAAAATAGAGGATTCAATGCATCAAAATGCATTCAACAACATAGCAACATAAATCCCCAACTTCCACTACCCAATTCCACTCCACAACAATCGAAATTAACATCAAACATCTTCCAAACTTAACACAGCCACAATCTAACATTTTAACTCAAAAATTAACATCTAAAAACACAACAACAACATTCTTATACCTCCAGCATTCATAAAACCTCCACAACACCTCAAGAACTCACAACTAACAACCTAGAAAATTAGAGATTCACATAGTTTCAGGATTCCAATGTTAAAACCCACTTATTAACATTATTTAACATCAAAATCATGATTAAAATCAATCAAGAACTCAGCAAAATAGAGCCTATACGAAAATCTACCAATCTAATCAATTAACCTTTGATTAAACCAATTTTCCATAATTAAATCATCAAATCAAGTTAGAAATCATATGTAAAGGATCAATAACTTGGGAATTTTAATAAAGAACCTTGTATTAGAGGAGAATAACGAACCTCACCTCTAATGGTTGCCTTTCCCCTTAATTGGATGAATTTTCTTGAGAAAACAAAATCAAATCAAATATGTTTTATTA
Organism: Hibiscus mutabilis; assembly: GCA_019671005.1. Taxonomy (NCBI): domain Eukaryota; kingdom Viridiplantae; phylum Streptophyta; class Magnoliopsida; order Malvales; family Malvaceae; genus Hibiscus; species Hibiscus mutabilis. The sequence continues at coordinate 52,891,920 of CM033726.1, forward strand.
GAAAACCATTAAAGATTAATTTGAAATCAAAAGAATGTTGAAATCATGAGTTTACCTGAGAAAATTGAAGTGGAAAAAGTGTTTGGCGGGAGAGAATTTTAGAGAAAGATTTTGATGAAAAGTTAGTTACGTCAAATTGTTTTTAACCTTTTTAATTATCTAATTAATTCTCCAAGCCTTTTTATATTACTTTAAAATCATTTAAAATAGCCAATTAAGGGAGAAAAGGTCTGATATTAGACGCTGGGTAAATAACTCCTTAAAGATTCAAAGTTTTGACCATTTTACAAAACAGTCACCAAAAATAGTTTTAAAACTTTACATTTTGGTCACTAACCAAAATGTCCAATTTTGAGACCCCTTTTTGTAAAATTGATTTTATCAAAATCATTTTCGTATTAAATAATGATTTTAGATTATTTTTCTATATTTTTATCTCATCCGAAAATATTTATCTCGAACTAAATCCCAAAATTGACTCGAACCCTCTAATCTGATCCAACAGACCTTGTAAACCACTTAGGAACCTCCTAGGCCTAAAACTGGGGGGGTTACAGATCTTGTTTCTAAAATCGGTTGGAAAATTGTTAGAATATCAGTGTCCCATTTCTTACGATTACTATGTGCCTCTGGAAAATAAATTAATCCATATGGTGTGTTCCATGTGCACATGAATATTATCCTTGGATTGAAATCAAGTTTTTTCCTCTAATTTGAAACATGGCTCTTGTCCATCTAGAAATATACCTTTGTGTCTGATCTGAAAGCATGCTATTTGTTTTCTGATATACTGAAAATATATATGTCTGATTCATTTTTTTCACCAGTACTATTGTCTGCTCTAAACTGATTTTTTTCTGGGGTACTATTTAGGATATGATAAAAAAGTCTCTACAAGTTCAGCCCTGATCAAGTTGGTAATTCCTTATGGGCCCAAGGTATTCCCTTGTGTAGGTTCCTACGCTTCGACTAGGGTAATTCTTTATGGACCTAAGATAACCCCTTAGGTCAGTACCTACGTCCAATGGACCTAGGGTAAGACCTTATGGACCTAAGGTAACCCCTTAGGTTGGCTCTTACGCCCTATGGGCCTAGGGTAAGTCCTTATGGATGCAGTTTTGAGGAACTGCATATCTGTGTACGATTGAAGGGTAGTTAGGTGCTTCAAATAAAACTATCATTCCTCTTTTAAGTCTACCCTACTGAATAAATTACCAATGTTTGAAACTCTTTGTATGGTTTCTTCATGCACTCAATGGAACACACTAAACTCCATAGTTCAATTTCATTAATCTATCTCTCATCTAATTCTTCGGGCTATAAGCATTTTGTCTGGTACCCATGTGATCAGATAAAGAACAACTCTGTTAATGTCAAGTGTATCGCTACCACGAATATCAACTCTTAATTGGAACTTGGTGTTGCCTGGATCATCATGTCAGTATTATTTCTTTGCCATATACCTACTTGCGCCTACTGCATCATTTGGTAGTTTTGTATTACCGAGAATTTCCAAGCTTATATTGTTATTTACCATTGCAGGTTAAAAGATTGAAAATGTTGTAGTTATCAGCATTACTATGAAAGTTCCTTCGGCACTGCTTGTAGAGTGCGGTATCTGTGTAATTATGGGGCATATATGTCACATCTTGTTTTACATTTGAATCTAAAATTTTATTGATAGGTTATCAAATTAGGTTGGTCAACCGACACAAGCCCGACCGACCTGACCCAAGTCTGACCGACCTGATCTTTCGAGGTGCGTTCCTTGCGTACTACGTAAATGTTTTATTTGAACTGGTCATGTGCACATGACTAATAATTTTTGATTTTGCAAAACATAACATGTTTCCTAATTTTAAGCATGATCATTTTATCTATCTAATTTATGCCTAAGCACATGGTTTGATAGCATGCTCTCTTGTTACTATTTTTTTTAAAAATAATTGTATGTTTTATATCTACTGCTACTATTGCTTATTATTGAATACTGTTAATACTGCTTAAACTATTTTGCTGGGATACTTGGGACAATATATGAAGTCGCTGTTGGTTCAGCCCTGATCCGACTGGTAATTTCACCTGTATTAGGTTCCTACACTTTGGCTTGGGTAATTCCGCCTGTATTTGGTTCCTACGCTTCGGCTAGGGTAATTTCGTCTGGACCTAAGGTATTCCCTTAGGATGGAATCTACGCCCAATAGGCCTGGTTAACGCCTTTATAGATGCAGTTCTGGGGAATTGCATACTAGAGTTCGGTTGGAGGGTAGCTAGGTTTTACATGAAAACTTTGGTCGCCCTTATAACATGATTTTCTGAAATGATTTATACTTGTCTTAACTATTTAAATGTTTTATTCTGCACTTAATGGAACACACTGAGCTCTCTGGCTCACTCCCCAAACCTTCCCCCTTTCAGATATTTTGGATAGGCTACCATGTACCTGACATTCGGAGGATCGACACATTTTGTTCTCCCATCCACCATTTTGTTCTTTTAAGGTGACATGTGCCTATATTTCGGGATGTATGAAATTATGCTATAAGTATTTTACTGCCATACTTGATATTACTTATTTGTGATTATTATATGATATGTTTTATAAATATAATTTCATCGTTCTACGTCGATTTATGCAAATATAATTTTAAATTAGGCGCTAGAATTTTTGACATATTTTCTACTTGAATTTTAAATCTAAAATGTACCTTGTTAGCCTTGGTCATTTTGCATACGCCAATCTAGTGGTTAATTTGGTTGGCATGTGGCCGGCCTATAAATAAATTTTGTCCAACAGTGGCTGGCCCATGGTTTAGTATTTGATAATTTCGAATAAACTCAATGCCAAAATCTGAATGAATTTGGTCACGAGTTGCAGTGTAGTGTAGACAGAAACCATTTGGGTATTAATGCTGGCCCATAGTTTATATTTGAACTGAAAAGCCCAACGAGAATCAAATATTTGAAGGGGGGACAAAGTTCCATGCGGAAGGTGCCTTTGTTTCCTTTACACGAACCAAAGCATTCTTTTTTCACATAGATGTGATCATTCTTAACAAAAATGCTTACGGCTGAGTAATAATTGATAGATCTATTAATTTAGATTGTATTTTGCAAAGATCTAATATAAAATGATTATTTGAACTTAATTTTTTTTAAAAAAATATCAAGACTCAAACTCTTGATCTTGTTGAAAGAACTTAATGTCTTATCTCGTTATATAATCGATTATTTGTAGATTTTTTTTTTTTGAGGATGGCATTGAAAAATTCTCCAAACTTTCTCTCTCTCCCCTCGAGACAGATGAAATGACAAAATAATGGGGTTTTGACTTTTGAATGCTGTGGCGGATTTTAGGTGACACTAATTCATTCGTTAGCAAATTAAGATTAAAAAAAGAATGCACTGTTTCTATGTTTTATATTCAACTGCTGCAATTACTCAATGGAATACATCAAACAGAAAAATCCTTATTACAGGCCTAGGTTTATGGCCTCCCTCACCCTTTCATTAACATATGGAAATGGTCAAAATATTCATCAGAGGATACAATAATTATGATAAGAAAATGGTCAAATGGGAGACGAACTTTGGTCCTAATTTCAAAGGGACAAACAGCGAAGAGTTCAGTACCTCATCGTCTTATGTTTATGTTGCAAATAATGTTATTCGAAAACTACTTGCATGATATTAATGTTGAAGCTCATTGCCTAACTGATATTGAATTTTTCCCATGTCCACAGACTAATTTGTTTTCAGTTTTGTTAATGGGTGTTTGAATGCTTTAGGGTCTGATTGTATTTGCCTTCCAAGGTTTATTACCTTCTATTAATAATACTTGCTGCTAAGAGAAGAAAGCTATTGCCTCACCAACCTATAAATACCTTCAAAACAATGTCCAACATACCTCAAGCACTTAACTTTTGTTTTTATTCGATTTAATCCAAAATATCCAACATTAAAATTGAATAACTTTAGAACAATTAATTATTGGGTTACTCCCTTTAATCAAGATTGTATATGGATTGAGTCTTGGCTCGATTGATATAGTTGTTATCGTAACAACAAGGAGAATGTGAGTTTGAGTGCACAAACTAACCACTAAATAATAAAATAGGACGTATAAGAAAAGAGTTAAAAAAAAACTCAACTAATTAAACAACTCGAATGATAGTTATAAATGTATATAACAACGATGATATGTTGATAAACTCACGTTTTATTATCACAACCCAACTGCTATCTAAATGGGATAATTGCGAGCGCCTATTAATATAAATGAACCAACACAAAGGTCTAAAGTATGGGTATATCAACAAGATAACCAAATAAACAACAATTGTAGAAGCGACCTTAAATCCAACCCTAAAAAAAGCTTTCTACAATAGAAGAAAAAGCATCCATCATTTTCATAGGAAAAAAGAAAAGACTAATTAAACAAAACAATACAACTCAATTATGCAAAATAAAAAACAATAAAATTTGAGTTATTATATCATGCACTGATAGTGGAAAGTTTTTTCCCACAAGCATGCCTCCTATCCCCTAAACTCTAAAACCTAAATTCTAATCATAAACCCTAAATTTTAACCTTTAATTAAAACATACACTCCTAAACTTTAAACCCTGAACTAATCCCTTAAACTCTAAATTGAACCCACTTGTGAAAAAATTTTACTACCGGTGCATGAATATATTTCCATAAAATTTATGATAAAACTCAAAGAAGATGAAGAGAGGGAGAAATAATAATCTACAATTAATTTAAAACTAATATCGTCATTGATGATGAAGACAAAAGAATTAGGTTAACCCATGGAATTGATTTATGCCACATGGAAAAGACAATGGATACAAGTTTGCGAGCTTGGACATTTTGGAGTCTCTTTTTGTCTTCTCCTTTGTCATGCACGTTGTATATTATTCCAATTTCGTTATCATCAAACGTAAACAAACCTACACTCTTGCGTCAAAAGTTAAAAAAATATCTCCTTTTTATAATAATTATTTTAATGCAACGATGAGTGGGAGCAAAAATAGTATGGGCTAAACTCCAGGATCAGGTGATAAAATTATGATCTTTGTAGGCATCCTGGGTGACATCCATGGTAGATTTTGTTGAGTGGCTTTTCCCTTTAGATTATGATTTCTTCTGTTTATGGTTCCTTTTTCTTATTTCAATACGAAATTCAAAAATTTTCTAACAATATCATAAATTTATCAAAAAAATAAATTGATAATTTTCTTTGATAAAATTTTAGAGGGGAGAGGAAGAGAGAACTCCAAGGGAAGGAAGGGGTTCTCCTAATGGGTCTAGAACTCACGACTTAAGAAAATATGAGATAACGAAGATGAACAGTTTGGCCAACCAGCCAAATGTGCTCACTCAGTCTTTTTTTTAATTATTATGTGACTTTTAAAAAAATCATAATTTTTGTTAAATAAAATGCCCAGAATTCTAAAGAATCTACATGGCAATAGCATTGTGGTTTGAAGAATCTCTTTCTTTGTAATTCTCTTAAACAATGAAGAACATATTCATTAAATTAATGATTTAGATTAAGCTTCCAGTAACCGTTTTATTTTGATATTTTAAATAAGAACAGAGATCCTCTGTCCCTTTTCGGTACTCCTACTTATGCCTCATATTAAAGATTTTAGGTTTAGGGTTAATGTTTATGGTTATCGTTTATGATTAGACTTTAGGAAATTTGGGATAGAATATATTTTTAGGGTATATAATTTAAGGTTTAAAATTTAAAATTATGACTTAAAAATTGATTTTTTAATGTTGAGGTATAGAAAAAGACACCGAAAAAAGCCGAGAATTTTTGTCCTCCAAATAATTACACTTCAGAGAAAGAAAGTGTTTTATTTTTCTGCAATCAAAGAGGAAGGTTATAATGCATCTCACTTAACTGTTTGGTTCTAAGCTGAAGACAGGGGGGAAACATCTTGGGAAGGGGGCATGGCCATACCAACTTTTATGGTTAAGTGTATTTTAAGTCTCTAGAAGTTAATAGAATTAAATCTTTCCCCTAACTCTTCTTGTTTAATTATTTTTAAGACATGTTAATTTTAAAATTAGTGAAATTAAACTTCAATCACTATTGTTTTATGGTCTAATTATCTTTTAGAGTCTTGTTGGTTTCAAAGATAAATAGCTTAGCCCTCTTCCATATTTCATCCTAATTCTGCCCTGGCTGAAGAATGAAAAGTCAAATGAAAGTCTACCCCTTGTTTCTAAAATTCACAATATATCACTTAAAGCCTTTTGATTTTTTAGGTATATTTTATAATTTTATGATCTTTTTTAAAATTTTCGCGTAATTATAAACTTTTAAAACTATCTTGTTATTTCAAAAAATAAATTATGAATTATATATTTTTTAATTTTTTAAGAATTTTCTAATATATCTTAGAAATTCTTTATTTTTTAGAATTGTCATTAAAAATATTGGAAAAATACCAAACTGATATTCTGGTTAGAGTTGAGGGACCAAATGATGTATTAATCCTTGATTTAACATGCCATCAAGAGGTTGTTGTTATAAGTTTAGTGAATGTTTTGCAACTGTTCAAAGTTTGGTGATTAAAATAGAAAGTAACAGATAGTTCAGTGACTAAGTATGTAGTTTATCCATATTTAAAATTTATTAGGGTAAATAACCAGTTTTCATTTTTTTTAACGTTAGAAAATGATATCTTCTCTTTAAGTTTCTTAAAAAGTTGCAAATGAAAGCAAAACCATATCGAGAATTTGTTGAATTAAAATTGATTCGCAACCAAGTGAAGTCAGAATCTGGTTAGTTATATAGTCAATTAAGTATCAAATATTAGTTAAAAGGTTAACCGGGTTTATGGGTTTTTTTTTCTGTAAAAAAATATTATCGAATTCAGAGACAACATTATCAGAAATACTCATGAATTCCGAATAAAATAATAAAAAATACTTACAAAATACAAGGAAAAAACAGTTATTACCAGCCATAAAACACATCGATCAACTTGTCTTCCGCTTCTTCTTTTTTGAATCTTTGATTAGTTTCTATATAGATAGAGCATAAACAGCGAAATATAAAGTCAGAAGTCAAAACCTCAAAATGTTGCAATCTAGCTTAGCAATTGTCTTATCAGCCTAAAAATGGCACCACGACCAACCATATTTTATTAATATTCTTTTGTTATTAAATAGTTGAGTTAATTGCATTATATGTATTCACACTATGATCCTCTTCTTTTGGATAAATATTCATCTAAGAAAATCTCAAAAAACTGTACAACTTTTTAAGACCATACCCCGCACCCTATACACCCAGCAAACTAATTAACAAATGCCCTCATCGAGTAGCTAAGCAACTGTCAAAATTGGTAAAACGACTACAATCCAACAATCTTACTTTAATATCTCGCTCAATAAGAATAAAAATATCAGATTTCAATCTTGGCCTCTTTTCATGCATCCTACCATTCCTTTCATTCCAAATGTAGCAATTGAAACCACACTAGGCTAGTCAAGCAATTGTTGCTTACATGGACTTCCCCTTACTATTCTGTTGTATCCATTCAGAATCTCTGGCCAACAATTATGAACCAATGCTGGTTGCAGGCCTGTAATATCAGCAACCAAACCTGCCTCGAGTAAGTACGGTCTCTTGACTCAAGCTCACTATAACAAAGCAAACATAAGGGATCAACTTGACATCCTCACCTCATCATCCTACTCTTTGTTGGTAATCTGTTCAATACAACAAATCAGAAAATAAAAGATTGTCTAGGAATAGAAAGACGACCCCAAAAAACACGAGTCCAAACCACTTTCTTTTTTTTATGCCTTATAACTTCCCATACTTCTCTCGCCCTATACTCCCCTCACAACTGTTGTGGCTAGAGCATCCTTAAGTTTCATCAGTTTCTTCCAAGCCTTACTATTGGAACTTTTAACATGGACATTCCAAACAGACCATCCCTTCAGTAAGTATTGGTTCACCCAGCAACCCAAAGTGACACATTATGATCCTCATTTTAAATTGGTTTTTAATTTTTTGAACATGCAACATTAGTTATCGGTTATCGCATTATATTATCACATAATGCACATCAATGTTTACACGATAGTTTGTGCTTTTTTAAAAAATGTTATTAATAATGGACATGATTAGACTATACCGATAGTTTGAGGATGAAATTTGAAATGTCGAAAAGTTTGAGACCAATTTAAAATAAAGGTCACAATCTAGGGATGGAATCAAAATGTTCAACAGTTTAGGAACTAATTTAAAACGAAAGTCGCAATTTAAAGATAAATTGGATCATTCAAAAGTTTAAAGATTAATTTAAAATAAATTATAATTTGAGAATGTTTGATGCAATTAACTCTAAATAGTTTAATCTCAACGCATTTTTTATCAAAAAAACTCAACGCATTTATTTATTAAATTAAATATATTAAGCCCACAAACAATTCGATGGTCTAGCGGGATGAGGCATCGGGCTCCTTAAGCAAGGTTAAAGGTCGAATCCTAATATTGTGAACGGAGAAAACTGGGTTGAGAGGTCGCCTCATATTGACTCTTTGCAAAATTTGATCTAGATTAACCTACTAATGAGTCGAATACTAATGATTAAACAAAAAAAAATACATTAAACCCAACTCTGCGTGACCATCACACTAGTGTAATTTAAACAAAACCAAACCTACTTAAGTGTAATTAAATTAAAATAGAATAATGATGATGAAGTTTTAGTTCAGTGGATATGATTATTGTTATAATATATAAGAGTATATAGATTCAAATAGAGATGGCAAATGGGTCATTCGGTCCGGTTTCGGTTCGGGTCATTTCGGGTCTGACTACATTCGGTTTAAATTCGGTTCGGGTCTGGTTCGGTTTTAGTTCGGGTCTATGGTGATTTCGGTTTAGGTATCGGGTTAATAGGAGATCGATCGTTTTAATCGGGTTTTCAGGCCATGTTAGGTTTTTCCACCCTATACATGACTTTATATAGCCTGTATATTTGGCTTTTTAGTGTGTTGTGCGACAATTCAAATCTCATATTTATTTATTTATTTTTAATATATTTTTTATTTCAGGTTGCCTTCGGTTTGGGTTGCTTTCGGTTCGGGTGAAATCGGTTCGGTTCCATTCGGTTCGGTTGAAAATCAGCTCGGGTTCATTTTCGGTTCAACTGAAATTCGGTTCGGTTCGGTTTATTTCGGGTTTCGGATCAAATTTGAGTCATCGTGTTTGGGTCGATTTCGGGTAAACCAGTTCAGTTTTCGGGTTTCGGGTCAAATTTGCCAGGTTTAGATTCAAATATATTTAAGTATATAATATCCTCAAATTTATAAGCGACGAAAGATTTTGATAGTTTAAGCATTGTTTAAAAAAATCAAAATGCAATAATACAATCTTTTTAATAAATACAAGTTGGATTAAGAGAGTTCTCCTAACTTCTACAATACCTGAATTCATATTAGTCGATTAATATTCAGATATCGAGTGATTGTATAAAAAGATAAACTACACCATTAGCCGTTGAACTTTAGATTGTGTATTGATTTGGTCATTAAACTTTAAATCACTTCAATTTTGCCAGTAAACTGTCAATTTGATTATTAAACTATTAAATCGTTAACAGTGTGATGACGCGATTGTTTCTTTCTCTTTTTTTTTTTTACATAAAATCGTTAATTCATTCGACCGTCGTTATTTGTCAATCGTCGCTCATCACCGGACGTCATTGGCGGTAAGATCAATACCAAAAATATTCATATTTCACTCATCTTTTATCTCGAATTGGTTTTCCATGAAAACCACTCAAAATAGATGAAAATCCATCTAATGGTTCGACATTCTAATGCTTCAATCTCTTCCGATGATGAGATTAGTTTCAAAGCACATTGTTCGTCTTCTCAAACCCCAAAAATGATGACTTTCTGTATTTTAATTTCATGAGCTCTAAAGAGATTTAAAAAAAAAAAATTGATAAAGTAATAGAGGGCAATGAGATAAGTTTATTGGTGTTTAGTATAACCAAAAAACGTCAAGAGAATGGTAATTTCCAATGATGGCTGAAAAATAGGTAAAACCCCCAAAATTTGATGAAGAATAACGGTGATAAAAAAATGATATTTTGCTTCCACGGCAACACCAAACTACCACATCATTGAATTGTTAATGAATGAATGATATAATGGCCAAATCAATATGCAATTGAAAGTTTAGTGTCAAAATTGAAACATTTTAAAGTTTAGTGATCAAACATAATCTAAAGATTAATGACTAATGGTGTAGTTTACTCATTTAAAAAATTGCATTCATATATTTTATTGTGATAAGTCTTAATTTTTTTATTATTGAAATATCACTAAAAATGGAAGTGAAAATTCAATCATTTAAATCATATTGAAAGTGTAACTTAACACTAATACAAATTGTAATTTTATTTTTAATAAAATATTTTTCTAATATTAAAAATATAAAAATAAAAATAAAATAATATTATAAATTTATTAAAACAATAAATGAAATTTTAATGGATTTAAATGTTTTTTTTTTAACCTGTACATATATAGGTGGAATAGATAGATTCTAGATAAATTATAGGTCATAGATTATAGATAGAGAATATGATAACTTCATACAAGATTTAAAAAAATCATTTTACTTCAATTTGATATCAATATTATTATTATTATTAAAAAGTAATTGGTATTTTCAACTAAAAATAGGGAATAATTAGGACTCATTTTAACATATTAATAATAAGTAGACATTTTATTGAAGTAAAATTCATATAATTTCAAGAATTAAATTATAACATGAGTTAAGATAGACTAATTTCACTTATAGGGATTGGATTTTATTTTATAAATTAAAAAATAATAATAAATAAATAATCTTAAACTCAATTACTAATTTAAAATGATTGTGATCAAACACCTCCCCGAGTGCATGTTTAGTAATTGTATAAAATAGAAAGGATTAAAAAGCATCCAACTCGTACATAATTTGCATTTCTTAGATCAGAAAAATTAGATTTGAATGGATTATTAATAAAAAGAATTATATTCGGTTTCTGATTCATGTTTAATGTTCGTGATTATCTTTTTAGTAGTTTGATTATTTTCACTTGATAAATAACACAGTGTCTTATCACTACACAAATTATTTGCTAATCATGGTTTTATTTCATTAGTATTATATATTATTTAAAATTTTCTATATAAAAGGAAGCGAAATCTCAGTAGAAAAGGTCACTTCAAAAAGAGATGCTTTTGCCTACAAATTATGTTGGTTTTAGCCTTGGCATCTGTTTCTATGAGTTGATCCCTTCGGCAATTTTATTATGAGAATGAAATGATCGTCTTTTTCAGTGGTAAGTCACAACTCCAAGCCATGCCAAGCCAGCAATCTTATATTTTATGGCATTTCATTATTGTTTGGAGCCAAGAAAAAAACAACTGGGATACGATTGAAAAAGAAAAACCCAGAAATTTTTGACCAGGCTGCATCATAATAACAATATTTTACATGGAAAAAGACTCTCCAAAGAGCATATAAATATGCTTTTCAACAAAGAGACTCCAAATCCCTGATAGTGTTTCATTTTCATTTGAAGTTTGAACTCTCTTCTTTTCAATATTATTCTGTGCTGTTCTCTTTTTCTTTCTTTTATGGTGAGTTGGGAGGGTTTTAAACTTAATTTCTTTACTCATTTTTCCACTGATTATCAAGGAAATTTTCAGCTTTTGCAAATTTGTCTTCTTTTTCTTATTAAATTAATTAGCTTTAGTTTTTGTTAACAATCTTTACTTCACATCTAAGGTTTCTGAGTTTGACCAATTAATGTTCATTTGTTTGCTGCAGCTACAATACAGTAAATCCTATAGATTTCTGAAGTTTTGAGTTTAAAAGTAACATAAAGCAGCTCAATGGCCTCCGAAAATGGTTTCAATGGTGTTAAAGATACTGACTTGCATGAAGCCGGTGCATCGAACAGCCAGGAAGAGCCAGAGAAAGTCTCTGGCGTGAATGGAGAGAATCAAGAACCTGAGAGCACCAAAGGAGATGAGAAAACTAACACGGTTCCATTTTACAAGCTGTTTTCCTTTGCTGATTCTAAGGACATCTTATTAATGATCATCGGCACGCTCGCTGCAGCCGGGCAAACGGTCTATCAATGCCCCTTATGACAGTCTTGTTTGGGAATCTCATTGATTCTTTCGGGAACAACCAGAGTAATGGCAACGTGATCAAAGTCGTCTCCAAGGTATGTAGCATGTAGCATGTAGCATGAACATAGCTTGTAGGATTGTATCAATCGTCTCACTTGGGAATTTATTAACTGAATTGATAAAAATGTCATAGGTTTCTTTGAGATTTGTCTACCTCTCGATGGGGGCTGCGGTGGCCGCGTTTCTTCTTAAGAAGACCTCTCATTTAAATCATATTGCTTGATGTATTATTAGGACTGAAGTACTTAAAGATTCTATTTTGTTTTTCAGAGGTGACTTGCTGGATGGTCACGGGTGAAAGACAGGCTGCTCAAATACGGAGCCTGTACCTAAAAACCATATTGAGGCAAGATGTTGCTTTCTTTGATGTGGAAACAAACACAGGGGAAGTTGTTGGCAGAATGTCTGGGGACACAGTTCTCATACAGGACGCCATGGGCGAAAAGGTATACAACTATATTATCCTAGTCTCGACTTGATCATTTAGAATCCTTGTTGAGTGAAATAATTTCATGGGAATCATCACTTACATGTAACCATGGAATATTCACCTATTTTTTGCAGGTCGGGAAGTTTTCGCAGTTGCTATCCACCTTCTTCGGAGGCTTTGTTATAGCATTTATCAAAGGATGGCTTCTTACCCTCGTCATGTTATCCGCTATCCCTCTACTTGTACTATCTGGTGGAACTATAGCCATAATGATATCTAAGATGGCAACTCGTGGGCAAAATGCTTATGCTAAAGCCGCTACCATAGTTGAACAAACAATTGGTTCAATCCGAACTGTAAGTTCCATCTCAAAATTATTTGCAGTCATCGATTTTGCTTTTTCTTATTTGGTGAAAATATATAACCAATCATTTGATCTGGTTCCAGGTTGCGTCATTTACTGGTGAAAAGCAAGCCATAAACAATTACAACAAGTCACTTGTTACAGCTTATAAATCAGGCATCCAGGAAGGTACTGCCGCTGGACTAGGTGTTGGCATGGTTATGCTAATTATATTCTGCAGTTATGCGTTGGCTGTCTGGTTTGGTGGGAAGATGATTTTGGAGAAAGGGTACACTGGTGGTCGAGTACTTAATGTGATTATGGCCGTATTGACCGGTTCCATGTGCGTTTAAAATTTGAATTTTCTCCATTTTCTACTTTATGCATGCTTAATAGGCTAAATTCTTTGGTACATATGGATGTTTCAGGTCCCTGGGTCAGGCATCTCCGTGCATGACTGCATTTGCAGCCAGTCAAGCTGCAGCGTTTAAGATGTTTGAGACCATCAAAAGGAAACCTGAGATTGACACCTACGACATGAGTGGGAAAGTGTTGGAGGACATTCGTGGGGATGTAGAACTGAAGGATGTTTATTTCAGTTACCCTGCCAGACCAGAGGAGCAAATTTTCAGTGGATTCTCTCTTTCTATTCCGAGCGGCACAACAACTGCCTTGGTTGGACAAAGTGGAAGTGGGAAATCAACTGCGATCAGTCTGATAGAGAGATTTTATGATCCACAAGCCGGTGAGGTTCTTATTGATGGCATTAATCTCAAGGAGTTCCAGCTTAGATGGATCCGGGGAAAGATTGGTCTTGTTAGCCAGGAGCCGGTGTTGTTTACGTCAAGCATAAGGGATAATATTGCATATGGAAAAGAAGGTGCAACCACGGAAGAGATAAGAACCGCGACTGAACTTGCAAATGCCTGCTAGGTTCATTGATAAACTACCTAAGGTTTTAATTTATTGTCCAATTAGTTCTATTTTATGCCTCCAGTACTTTTATTTGTGAATTGTGCATTTTGATTTGCTTTTGAAGCTTTGGACTCCATGCACAGGGACTAGATACCATGGTTGGAGAGCATGGAACTCAGCTTTCCGGTGGACAGAAGCAGAGAGTGGCAATTGCAAGAGCAATTTTGAAGAACCCTCGGATTTTGCTTTTAGATGAAGCTACAATTGCTTTCGATGCAGAATCTGAAAGAATTGTGCAGGAGGCGTTGGACAGGATAATGGGCAATAGGACTACTGTCATTGTTGCTCATCGTTTAAGTACCATTAGAAATGCAGATACGATTGCCGTTATTCATCAAGGAAAGATGGTTGAAAAAGGTAGATTATAACTTAATAGTCATATATCTTGAACTTTTGTAACTTGATCAGAAATGGAGCTATGAAATAGATGTGTGTTATCAAGGGAACTTGTTTTTATTTGACTCACTAAACCGTGATTTTTCCTGCATACCGGTGTATTTTCCAGATGTGAGATTACTAATTAGCAGTGTCATGCTGCACAACTACATATTTTTCACTGTCTGAAAACATTTCTTTGAATTGTGCAGGGTCACATTCAGAACTACTCAAGGATCCTGAGGGAGCTTACTCTCAGCTTATTCGTTTGCAAGAAGTAAATAAACAGTCGGAACAGTTGCAGATGTATCAGACATTACTCCAGAATCGTTTAGACAATCGAGCCTAAGAAGGTCATTGAAGCGATCAATCAGCAAAGGATCATCTAGAAATAGCAGCCGTCATTCTTTCTCAGCACCTTTTGGTTTACCTACTGAAATGAATGTTACTGATCCTGGAATGTTAAATACAGAAGACCCTGATGAATCACCATTGAAAAAGCCTCCAGAGGTTCCCATCCTCCGGCTTGCATACCTTAACAAGCCAGAGATTCCTGTGATCTTAATTGGAACTATGTTTTCCGCTGCCTATGGTGCCGTACTTCCGGTTTTCAGTATCCTAATTTGAGTATGATCAAAACATTTTATGAACCAGCTGATGAATTGAAAAAGGATTCGAGATTCTGGGCACTAATATTTTTGGCCCTTGGCCTGGCAACATTTTTGATATGTCCAATACGATCATACTTCTTTTCTGTCGCTGGATGTAAATTAATCCAACGAATCAGATCAACATGTTTCGAGAAAGTGGTCCGCATGGAAGTTGGTTGGTTTGATGAACCCGATAATTCAAGTGGTTCAATCGGCTCAAGGCTCTCAGCAGATGCAGCCTCGATACGTGGATTGGTCGGAGATGCACTAGCTCAACTGGTCTCAAGCTTCGCATCGGCACTGGCTGGTGTGGTCATTGCTTTCATTGCAAGTTGGCAAATGGCATTTATTGTCCTAGCACTAATCCCTCTGGTAGGGGTCAATGGATACATTCAAGCGAAATTCATGAAGGGATTTAGTGCCGATGCAAAAGTATGCTCGAATATCACTTCAATAATTGTGAAAAATAACATGTTTTTAAGAATATTATGATTTACATATGTTAATATAAATGGTTGCAGATGATGTACGAGGAGGCCAGCCAAGTTGCTAATGATGCAGTCGGGAGTATAAGAACAGTTGCTTCCTTTTGTGCAGAGGAAAAGGTAATGCAACTCTATAAAAAGAAATGCGAGGGTCCGATGAAAACAGGGATAAGACAGGGTTTGATCAGCGGAATAGGATACGGAATTTCATTCTTCTTTTTGTTTTCCGTTTATGCGACAAGTTTCTATGGAGGAGCTCAACTTGTTGAGCATGGCAAGGCAACATTCGATGATGTTTTCCGAGTGAGTCTGACATCCTTGGACCTTTTCCCCAAGGCATCATATTTACTTTGCATGTCCCTATGAATATGATACTGAGACCAATATCTATTTCGCAGGTTTTCTTAGCTTTAACCATGGCAGCTGTTGGAATTTCTCAATCAAGTTCCTTTGCTCCTGATTCCAACAAAGCCAAGATCGCGGCTGCTTCCATATTTGCAATTATCGACCGTGAGTCTAAGATAGACCCGAGTGATGAGTCTGGGAGGACACTAGAAAATGTGAAGGGCGATATTGAGCTTCATCATGTCAATTTTAAGTACCCATCAAGGCCCGATATTCAAATCTTCCAAGATTTGAGTTTGTCTATTCATGCTGGCAAGGTATTGATCCTATGCCATACCGAACTCACAAATACTTCACTTATACGAATACCAATCTTTTCGTTTTGTTCAGACCGTTGCCTTAGTTGGAGAAAGCGGGAGTGGGAAATCTACAATAATCTCATTATTGCAAAGATTTTATGATCCTGATTCCGGAGTTATCACTCTTGATGGAGTCGAAATCCAAACGCTCCAATTGAGATGGTTGAGGCAACAAATGGGACTTGTGAGCCAGGAACCTGTTTTGTTTAACGATACAATCCGTGCCAACATTGCATATGGAAAGGGAGGAAATGCAACCGAGGCAGAAATTTTAGCTGCATCAGAGTTGGCCAATGCTCACAAGTTCATCAGTTCATTACAACAGGTTAGATACATGTTGGCAAATCTGCTAGACTAATGACTGGTTACTGATCTTTTCACCTATAATCCAGGGTTACGATACTTTGGTAGGAGAGCGAGGACTTCAATTGTCGGGAGGACAGAAGCAACGTGTAGCCATTGCACGAGCAATCGTTAAAAGTCCGAAGATACTTCTATTAGACAAGGCAACGAGTGCATTGGATGCTGAATCAGAGAAAGTGGTTCAGGATGCTCTAGATAAAGTCATGGTGAACCGCACAACCGTCGTGGTTGCTCATAGGCTATCCACAATCAAGAATGCAGATGTTATTGCCGTGGTTAAAAACGGCACCATTGTAGAGAAAGGAAAGCATGACACTTTGATAAACATCAAAGACGGTTTCTACGCGTCCTTGGTGCAACTTCACACGGCTGCCTCTACTTCGCAAAAGTCGTAACACGAGAATAGGAGTTATAAATGTTGAAATCGAATTCTATACTTATACAATGTCACCCTTCAAAGATGATTCAAAACTTTTGAGTTCAGCTCTGCCTGATGGAGCTTACTCTTTGTATTGTTCTGAGAATTTGCAGGATAATTCTTTGATAGAATATTTCATGCAGATAATAATATATTAGGCAGATTTTTTTTCCATCAAACATAATCCGTGACCCATTGTTTGTTTGTTCTATCAAATATAATATATCATTGTTACTTGCTTTGTTGAGAGATGATAGTGAATGCAGAGACATAACTACGATCAGACAATGAAAATAATAAAATCGTCTAATTTTAAAATCAATTTAAAACTATTAAATATTTAATTTAAAATTTAAGAGAAACAAAATTTAGTTTTACAAATATTCAAACTAGCAAAGATTAAAATTACCATTAGACAAAAATTTATGAACACATCCCTCTTATTCTCTTAGTAGCTCGTCTCTAGATGGATAACAATCAATTGCATACAGATGTGCTATGAAATCTATTAGTTAAATTTTACTATTATTCTTTTATTTCGTGTTTAATTCGATCATTTTAAGTCTTTATATTATTTAAATCAATACTAAAATTTTAAAAATGAGAGTACAAAAATTAGAATCACAATACATATTGATATACTAATAATAACAATTAGGGAAAACTACATTGGCAATCACCCAACTATCACCTTTTTCAAGTTTTGGTCACCCTACTAATTTGTTCATTAAAAAAAATTTTACCTTTTTTGGTCGGTAAAAACGGTGACATAAATTTTTTAAAATATTTTTAATATTATTTTATTATTTTTTCTTTCTTCACATATTATTTTTTTGTCAAAATAATCACTAATGTTAGTTTGAATAAAAACTTTAAAAATAATGTGGATGAGAGAAAATAATAAAATAATATTAAAAATATTTTAAAAAATCTACATTCACATCACCGTTAGTCTTTTAATGGCGGGTGACTAAAAAACAAAAAAGAATGTAATATTAGTGATCATTTTGATAAAAAATTAATTGGGTGACAAAAACAAGAAAATAGTAATAGTTGGGTGACCATGATAGTTTACCCTAAAAATTAATTTCCCATATTCATTATCACTCATAGTCATTAGTCACTATGCAGACAGGGACAACAGCAAATTATCAACTTTATTGGTTTCCATGAACTTGAGGACCAAGGCAACTGGTTGTTGAATTTTCCAAGCAAATTAGCAACCTTTTTTTTTTACTTCTTTAACGTGTTAGACTTAAACCCATCTAGAAGAATGCCATTTCTTTCCTGCAAGGATTTTCGTTCTTGGGATGCAAGCGATTACAACGGTCCCCAGAAAAGAAAATCGTTAGGATCAGTGATCATGACACATTAGCGATCAATTATTGTTTGAAAAAGAAAAAAAAAACACGTCTTGGCAAAAATCAAAGCAAGTTCATCGGTTTGACCATTACGAGTCTGATTGTTAAGTATTCTGGATTTCTTAGCTCGTTCCTGCAAGAACCCCAAAAGAGAAATTTTATCAAATTGGTTCGATATAGTTTGCCTACTATAATTTAAGATTCATAATTTTACAAGAACCCTAAATTATTTAGTCCTCAGATAGCAAGGAAAGTGGGTTTTTTGTATGAATGGAACTAGGGATGTTGAGCCTTTTATTATCTTTTTCTTTATGGATTCATTCTGTTTGATTTATTTTGCCTTCTTTGTGTTGTATCCTTTGCCTCATAGGAAGTTAAAGTTCAGATTTTTGGATATTTTACTTTTCAGACTGTTTCATGAAATATTATGTTTAATTCTTTAGTCAATGGGTAGTCAATAAGATGTTTGCTTCTGTCAATGCTTTAATTCCTTGTTAATTAAGCAATTTAAACTTTGCAGTCAACCCTTTTAATTTTAAAGAATGGCGGCCCTGGTGCTATCCATCAAATGCTGTTTTTGTCGATGAAAAGTCTTGTAAGATTACAACAGCAGAAGCTCGTATGATTTATAAGTCCTTTGATTCTCCAGTAATTTCTCAGTTCCATTTTTCAAGAAAATGCCTTTGGTTATATGACATTTTCACTTCATTGACCATTTTTACTCCTTGCAGACGACGTATAAGTTCTACATCTTTTGAAGTAATTAAGGATCGAATCTCAGGTGTCACACGATGGCCATTGAGAATAGCTTCAATGGTGACTCTGACTTAAATGATGCAAGCGGGTCAAAAAGCTGCGAAGTTCCGGAGAAAGACCGTGGCATGAATGGTGAAAATCAAGACCGAGAGACACCCAAAGGAGATGAGAAGACTAACACAGTTCCTTTTTTTAAACTGTTTGCATTTGCTGATACAACAGATATTCTGTTAATGATTGCTGGCACAATTGGTGCCATTGGAAATGGTATAAGTATGCCCCTCATGACAATATTGTTCGGTGAGCTTACGGACTCTTTTGGAGAAAACCAAAACAACAATGAGGTGGTTGATGCGGTTTCTGAGGTAACAATTTCTGATGGACTTAATTTACAAGGTTTTTGTTGCTAGTACAAGTGCATGTCACTCTCCATTCACTCACTGGAATTTAGTTTCTCAGAATATGGTTTGCTCTTAAATACCGGACTGTTTTCACCTGTATTGGGTCGAAATTGATGATATGGAATTACTAATAAACGGTTCCTTGAAAAATGTTAGGTTGCTCTGAACTTTGTCTACCTAGGTGTAGGGGCTTTGGTCGCGGGATTTCTCCGTAAGTGCATCTTGCATGTCTTTGCTAGACGTTTTATTTAAGGCAGTTTTAGTTATGCATTAAGAAACTGAGAAGCCTGTGTTTGTCATTTTCCATAAGTAACTTGCTGGATAGTCACCGGACAGAGACAGGCTGCAAGAATAAGGGGCTTGTACTTGAAAACCATACTGAGACAAGATGTTGCCTTCTTTGATGTGGAAACAAACACAGGAGAGGTTGTCGGGAGGATGTCTGTAACACTGTTCTCATTCAAGATGCAATGGGAGAGAAGGTATAATAATACTAATACTGTGTGTGGCATCTAGACTCTGCAGGGTGACGAGCCATACTAAGTTCCATTCACCTTGTCTGTGTAATAATGGAGGTGTCCGCTTGATTTTTGCAGGTTGGGAAATTTTTACAGATGATATCCTCATTCATTGGAGGTTTTGTTGTGGCATTTATAAGAGGATGGCTTCTTACAGTTGTGATGTTGTCCTCTCTGCCTCTTCTTGTGATTGCTGGTGCGGCAGTGTCCCTCATTGTAGCCAACACGGCATCCCAAGGACAGAATGCTTATGCAAAAGCAGCAGCTGTTGTTGAACAGACAATTGGGTCAATCCGAACTGTAGGTCTTACAGACAGAAATATACTCTGCATATTGTTTACTTTTTTTCCCTTGGATTTACAAAAAAAATGACTGTCTGTTTGATCTGATATCAGGTTGCATCATTTACTGGTGAACAGCAAGCCATGAGCAATTACGACAAGTTTCTCGTTAGTGCCTACAGATCAGGTGTTTACCAAGGATCTGTTTCCGGAATAGGCCTTGGATTGATTATGCTAGTCGTTTTCTGCAGCTATGCATTGGCTGTATGGTTTGGTGGGAGGAAGATTTTGGAAAATGGTTACACAGGTGGTGATGTAGTCAGTGTTATCGTTGCTATAATGACTGGTTCCATGCGAGTTAAATACTGAATTATTTATTTTCTCCTAACAACATGCATTATTTTGCCAGAAGAGGACTCATTTTCTCATTTCCCTTACAATGATTCAGGTCCCTGGGGCAGGCATCTCCCAGCGTGAATGCATTTGCTTCTGGTCAAGCGGCAGCATTTAAGATGTTTGAGACTATTAAAAGGAAGCCTGAAATAGATGCCTATGACACAGAGGGGAAAATATTGGAGGACATTCGAGGGGATATTGATTTGAAGGATGTCTGTTTCAGTTATCCAGCAAGACCAGATGAGAAAATTTTCAATGGATTCTCTCTTTCCATTCCCATTCCCAGTTGGCACAATCAGCTGTCTCTGGATTTTATGACACAAAAGAGATAACTTAAATGGATCAGGGGAAAGATTGGCTTGTCAGCCAGGAACCTGTGTTGAACTCAAGCAAATACTACGGAAAGGAAGGGGCAACAGATAAGAGCTTCGCAAATGCTGACATTGACAAACTGCCTCAGGTTTTAATGTCTTCTTAAAATGGCTACTTCCTAGTTCATATCTCAAAATTTCCGGTTTCTAAAATTTACCTCTACTTCGCATTTTTTATAGGGCCTAGACACCATGGTTGGTGAGCATGGAACTCAACTCTCTGGTGGACAAAAGCAGAGAGTGGCAATAGCAAGAGCAATTCTAAAAGACCCTCGGATTTTACTTTTAGATGAAGCTACAAGTGCTCTAGATGCAGAATCTGAGAGGACAGTACAAGAGGCACTAGACAGAATAATGGTGAATCAGACTACTGTCATTGTTGCTCATCGCCTGAGCACAGTGAGGAATGCAGATATGATAGCTGTTATTCATCAAGGAAAGATGGTTTGAAAAAGGTACGATAAATCATAGCCATATAACTCATCTTAACTTATTGATGTCTGCAGCAACATAACCAGTGTCATGTCGCCAATTGCATAAAACATGGTTTTTGATTGATCAGGGTTTCATTCTGTTTTGCTCAAGGATCTTGATGGAGCTTACTCTCAGCTTATACGTTTACAGGAGGTAAATAAAGAGTTGGAACAGGTGCTGGATGATGAAAATGGAAAGAAAATACCGAGAAATCAATTATACAATCAAGTCTTAGAATGACGTTGGAGAAATCTATCAGTAGGGGTTCATCTAGAGCAGGAAGTAGCAGTCCCCATTCTTTCTCTGTATCTACAGGACAGAATGTCACAAATAACGTGTCGGCAGATGCAGAAGCTCCTCCTACAACAACAACACCAGTGCAGGCTTCGGAAGTCTCAATTCACCAGCTTGCATCTCTCAACAAGCCGGAGATTCCCCTGCTTCTACTTGGAACTATAGCTTCAGTTGTCAATGGATTAATACTTCCTGCTTATGCTTTGCTCCTTTCTGAGGCCATCAAAACTTTTTACAAACCACCTAATGAACTTAAAACGGATTCAAGATTCTGGGCACTGATATTTATGGCCCTTGGCTTGGTCTCATTATTGGCATATCCAGCAGAAACATACCTCTTTTCCGTTGCTGGATGTAAACTAATCCAGCGAGTTAGATCAATGTGTTTTCAGAAAGTGATTCACATGGAGGTCGGTTGGTTTGATGAACCTGCTCACTCAAGTGGTTCACTTGGAGCAAGGCTCTCAGTAGATGCAGCAACATTACGTGCTTTAGTTGGAGATGCACTAAGCAAAATTGTTCAAAGTATTGTATTAGCCATTGCAGGTTTGGTCATTGCTTTCATTGCAAGTTGGCAGTTGGCTTTGATCGTCCTCGCACTTTTTCCTCTCATAGGGATCGACGGGTACATTCAAGTGAAATTCATGAAGGGATTTAGTGCAGATGCAAAGGTATGCCCAAAGCTAATGACCTGCAGTTTATTCCTACACCTAGTTTAACACGATGAACTCCAAGGAGGAAATCATAATCGTATCACCATACGCTTATATTGGGTTATGAATTTTTCATAAAGTGAAAGGCATATGCTTTTAACAATATAGTTTATCTTAATTTAAGTCTAATTGTCTGCAGACAATGCACGAGGAAGCAAGCCAAGTCGCGAATGACGCAGTTGGGGGTATAAGAACAATTGCTTCCTTCTGCGCTGAGGAGAAAGTGATGTGTCTTTATAAAAGGAAATGCCAACGCCCGATGAAGACAGGGATAAGGCAGGGTTTAATCAGTGGAATAGGATTCGGGGTGTCATCCTTCTTAATGTATTCTGTTTATGCAACAAGTTTCTATGCCGGAGCTCAACTTGTGGAGCATGATCATGCTACTTACTCAGATGTTTTTCAAGTAACTCTTCTTGCTAGTTCGAATTATCTCTTAAACCATTTACGAGACTACCGAAATTCTTTCAACATTTTTCATTGATACTGAAAGTAATATCCATTTCCCAGGTTTTCTTTGCTTTGACAGTAGCATCTGTTGCAATTAGTCAATCAAGCACCTTTGGCTCTGATTCCAACAAAGCAAAGACAGCAGCAGCTTCCATATTCACAATTATCGATCGGAAGTCTAAGATAGACCCAGGTGATGAGTCGGGTATGATATTAGAAAATGTGAAAGGCGAAATCGAGCTTTCTCATGTGATCTTTGAGTATCCATTAAGGCCAGACATTCAAATTTTCCAAGACTTATGCTTGGCTATTCCTGCTGGCAAGGTAAATCAAACATTGCATTTTGAGCTTAATCTCTTTCAACTTTCAACATACTTCACAAAATTGACCCTATAGGGTCTAACTTTTCATGATGCGATTCTCGTCTCAGACAGTTGCTTTAGTTGGAGAAAGTGATTGTGGCAAGTCGACCGTAATCTCACTATTGCAGAGATTTTATGATATAGATTCGGGTTATATTACACTAGATGGAGTTGAAATACAAAAGCTGCAATTAAAATGGTCGAGGCAACAAATGGGACTTGTAAACCAAGAACCTGTGTTGTTCAACGACACCATACGTGCCAACATTGCATATGGAAAGGGAGGGAATGCAACCGAGGCCGAAATTTTAGCTGCATCGGAGCTGGCCAATGCTCACAGCTTCATTAGTGGCCTACAAGAGGTGAGACATCCTAAAGCATTCAGCTAGCTAGCTTCATGAAGGAGTACAAATTCCTCCTATCCTTTTTGTTTTAATTCATATTACAGGGTTATGATACTGTATAGTAGGAGAGAGAGGAGTTCAATTATCAGGTGGGCAGAAGCAGCGAGTAGCGATCGCACGAGCCATAGTTAAGAGTCCGAAGATATTACTCTTGGATGAAGCCACAAGTGCATTGGATGCTGAATCAGAGAAAGTGGTTCAGGAAGCACTAGACATAGTAATGGTGAGCCGCACGACTGTTGTCGTTGCGCATCGGTTATCGACAATCAAGAATGCAGATGTTATCGCAGTGCTTAGGAATGGGTCCATTGTGGAGAAAGGAAAGCATGAGACCTTGATAAACATCAAAGATGGTTTCTACGCTTCCTTGGTGGCACTTCACATGACTGCTTCATCATCATCATCATCATCATCATCATCATAAAGGACTAAAAGAGCCACTTTCTTATTCTGTGCTGTAAGTTGTAGCTAATATGAAAATTCAAACCTGCATTACGCATTTTTATTTCTTATTTTGATTGGAGAAGAAATGTACGATAGCTTTATTTTTATTTCTTATTTTGATTGGATCAGAAAATACCGAGAAATCAATTATACAATCAAGTCTTAGAATGACGTTTGAAAAATCTATCAGTAGGGGTTCATCTAGAGCAGGAAGTAGCAGTCCCCATTCTTTCTCTGTATCTACAGGACAGAATGTCACAAATAACGCGTCAACATATGCAGAAGCTCCTCCTACAGCACTACCAGTGCAAGCTTCGGAAGTCTCAATTCGTCGGCTTGCGTCTCTCAACAAGCGGGAGATTCCCGTGCTTCTACTTGGAACTATAGCTTCAGTTGTCAATGGATTAATACTTCCTGCTTTTGCTTTGCTCCTTTCTGAGGCCATCAAAACCTTTTACAAACCACCTAATGAACTTAAAACGGATTCAAGAATCTGGGCACTGATATTTATGGCCCTTGGCTTGGTCTCATTATTGGCATATCCAGCAGAAACATACCTCTTTTCCGTTGCTGGATGTAAACTAATCCAGCGAGTTAGATCAATGTGTTTTCAGAAAGTGATTCACATGGAGGTCGGTTGGTTTGATGAACCTGCTCACTCAAGTGGTTCACTTGGAGCGAGGCTCTCAGCAGATGCAGCAACATTACGTGCTCTAGTTGGAGATGCACTAAGCAAAATTGTTCAAAGTATTGTAGTAGCCATTGCAGGTTTGGTCATTGCTTTCATTGCAAGTTGGCAGTTGGCTTTGATCATCCTCGCACTTTTTCCTCTCATAGTGATCGACGGGTACATTCAAGTGAAATTCATGAAGGGATTTAGTGCAGATGCAAAGGTATGCCCAAAGCTAATGACCTGCAGTTTATTCCTGCACCTTGTTTAACACGATGAACTCCAAGGAGGAAATAATAATCATATCACCATACGTTTATATTGGGTTGTAAATTCTTCATAAAGTGAAAGTCACATTCTTTTAACAATATAGTTTATCTTAATTTAAGTCTAATTGTCTGCAGATGATGTACGAGGAAGCAAGCCAAGTTGCGAATGACGCAGTTGGGGGTATAAGAACAATTGCTTCCTTCTGTGCTGAGGAGAAAGTGATGCGTCTTTACAAAAGGAAATGCCAACGCCCGATGAAGACAGGGATAAGGCAGGGTTTGATCGGTGGAATAGGTTTCGGTGTGTCTTCCTTCTTAATGTATTCTGTTTATGCAGCAAGTTTCTATGCCGGAGCTCAACTTGTGGAGCATGATCATGCTACTTTCTCAGATGTTTTTCAAGTAACTCTTCTTGCCAGTTCGAATTATCTCTTAAACCTTTTACGAGACTACCGAAATTCTTTCAACATGTTTAATTGATTCTGAAAGTAATATCCATTTCCCAGGTTTTCTTCGCTTTGACGGTAGCATCTGTTGCAATTAGTCAATCAAGCACCTTTGGCTCTGATTCCGACAAAGCAAAGACAGCTGCAGCTTCCATATTCGCAATTATCAATCGGAAGTCTAAGATAGACCCAGGTGATGAGTCTGGGGAGATAATAGAAAATGTGAAAGGAGAAATCGAGCTTTCTCATGTGAGGTTTGAGTATCCATTAAGGCCAGACATTCAAATTTTCCAAGACTTATGCTTGCTATTCCTGCTGGCAAGGTAAATCATCCATTGCATTTTGAGCTTAATCTCTTTCAACTGTCAACATACTTCACAAAATTGATCCTATAGGGTCTAACTTTTCATGATGTGATTCTCGTCTTAGACAGTTGCTTTAGTTGGAGAAAGTGGCTGTGGGAAGTCGACTGTAATCTCACTATTGCAGAGATTTTATGATATAGATTCGGGTCATATTACACTAGATGGAGTTGAAATACAAAAGCTGCAATTAAAATGGTTGAGGCAACAAATGGGACTTGTAAGCCAAGAACCCGTGTTGTTCAACGACACCATACGTGCCAACATTGCATATGGAAAGGGAGGGAATGCAACGGAGGCCGAAATTTTAGCTGCATCGGAGCTGGCCAATGCTCACAGCTTCATTAGTGGCCTACAAGAGGTGAGACATCCTAAAGCATTCAGCTAGCTAGCTTCATGAAGGAGTACAAATTCCTCCTATCCTTTTTGTTTTAATTCATATTACAGGGTTATGATACTGTATAGTAGGAGAGAGAGGAGTTCAATTATCAGGTGGGCAGAAGCAGCGAGTAGCGATCGCACGAGCCATAGTTAAGAGTCCGAAGATATTACTCTTGGATGAAGCCACAAGTGCATTGGATGCTGAATCAGAGAAAGTGGTTCAGGAAGCACTAGACATAGTAATGGTGAGCCGCACGACTGTTGTCGTTGCGCATCGGTTATCGACAATCAAGAATGCAGATGTTATCGCAGTGCTTAGGAATGGGTCCATTGTGGAGAAAGGAAAGCATGAGACCTTGATAAACATCAAAGATGGTTTCTACGCTTCCTTGGTGGCACTTCACATGACTGCTTCATCATCATCATCATCATCATCATCATCATCATCATAAACGACTAAAAGAGCCACTTTCTTATTCTGTGCTGTAAGTTGTAGCTAATATGAAAATTCAAACCTGCATTACGCATTTTTATTTCTTATTTTGATTGGAGAAGAAATGTACGATAGCTTTATAATTGTACTAATGAGTTTTAGGTTTTTAAAATATTTTGTTTGAATACGAAGGAGTTTATTTTGATCGTTTTATAATATTATAACTGTCTTTTGAAGCTAACTCAACTGAGTTGAAACAAGCCACGTCTTAAGAGATTTGTTGCTATTCTCATTAGGTGTGTTCATATGGCTTAAAAATTTGTATTTTAAATTCTCCGTCCAAACGCATCATAAAAAAATGGAGATAATTTACAAAGATTATAGTTGGAGAAAATACACCCATGTATATAAGAAAAGTATTATCCGACCTGCCGGATCCGAACCAGCGGCCTAAGGATTTCAGAAAGGATAGCTCTAACTACAGTCCTCCGCTCTACCAACTGAGCTAAGGTCGGACAAAAAGAACTTTTACTTAAACATATTGAAATTGAAAGCAATTTCCTACAACCTCTGTTAGTTGAAGCTTTAAATGCAAGTTCGTATAGGATACAAAACATAATTATAACATGTAGTTCCATTGCATAAATAACTTGATTTTGACACGTTAAAAAAAATCAAATAACATCATTCAAAATTATGAGTGTTAATTTTCTAAATTATTATCGTTCAGTGACAAATGTGTGTAGTGTGTGAGAGGGCTTTTGTTCCCCCAAAGCACAATTTTTTTTTACTTTTTTTATACATACTTTTAAAATAAATTAATTATAAATTTATTTTTATTTTTAAATGTTTATATTTTATCTTTAATTCTGATTTCGTCCTGGAATTTATATATATTAAATATGTTCTAATGACATTTAACACTTAAATTAATGGTTAGATTAAAAGAAAGGCCTAAATGATATGATATTGACACTTGTCTCATAAGTTTGATAAGTTTTTATAGTTCAAAAAAATACTCACTTATTCTCTTTTAAGTTTAGAGAGAAAAAAAAGTCTATCTTCTTATAATTTTTCTCTTATGGCCTTTTTTTTTTGTCAGTAGAAGCATCACTTTTGATGTTGATCGTCGATTACCGATGTTTATTTTTATTATTATTTTTTATATTTTATTTTGGTTTGTTGTTTTTCTCCAGCTTTTATTCTAATTTTTAATAAAAATCTTTTTTGTTTGACTTTTTTTCACATATTTTGTGCATGTTTGTTTGCCTTTGCGGCATGTTTTAACTCTGCTCTTGTGGCACATTTTACTTTGTTCTTGTGGCACGTTTTCACTGTCTTATGGCACGTTGTTTGCCTACCTTTGCGATATATCTATGACCGTGTAAAGATTCTCATGTCAGTCGTATCTGATTTGCAATTGTCGGTAATTTTCAGTTGTTAGATTTTTTTTTGTGCTTATTTGCCGACGTATTAATATCTATTTTGAGAAATAGCTTGTAAGTTTATTTTGGTTCGCTCGTCACTTTCTCATTATCTCTAAAAATACAAACAAAGAATTAATGTTGACAATCATTAAGTTACTATAAATAATAGTCGTTAGCAAAGAATGTTCAAATCGTCGCAGCTTTAGGTTGTGTCGTAAGCCATGTTTGTCCCACGACAGCTCGTGCTGTCTACGTCTATGATACGGTAATTTGATCCGCCAATGATTCTGTATTAAGCGGGACGAAATTGGGAGAAGTAGAGAATGTAGGGGAGATCAAATCCATATCATTTCTTTCTGAAGGTTCCGAGTGTTTTTGTGCATTTGATTTTTTTTTCTATTTTCTTTTATGTTTGAGTGTCTTGCTAGGCATTATCCCAAAATCTTCTCTTTAATTGGTTGTATTGTTAAGGTTATATTTTTTATTTCAATATAATTTATTATCGTTTAAAAAAATGAAAAATTAATTCATATATCTTTGGAATTTGTTTAGTAAGTAAATTATAAATAAAAAGTTTGAAAAAATCATTTATATGTCCTTAAAGTCTTTAACTTTAAAACCTAAAACATGAATCCTAAATACTAATATTTCTTAAACTTTAAGGCTTAAATTTAAATCATAAACCCTAAATTTTACCATTTAAAACTTAAACTCTAAACTAATCTATTAAACTCTAAATTGAATTTGCTTATGTTTTTTTTTCATTAACAATACATAAAATATTTTTTAATAAAAAAAATTTTGGGAAAAGAATTCCGCCAGATATTCCTAAAATAAAAAGAAATTTAGTCATAATTGAACAAATCCGGATATTCCTCCAAAAATTCGTAGCCAGTTTTCTTTGGCTGATCATTTTACTATTTCGCAGGGAATTTTTATTTCCCGATAAGGACACAAGGTGCTCGTTTTGCCTACGTGGCAACAAAAGGGGCAATGTACTGCCACTTGGCAGAAAAGCAACGATGAGGTGGCAAAAACCAAACCTTATTAATCGGATGAGGTCATTTAACGCTGATATTCAAAAGAAACGCATGTAAAAGTGTACGTAGAGCGTGGCAAACCGAATTCCTCACGAGCGCGCCACTTCCGACCGCATTAACCCTTCCACGTCAGCTTTAGATTTAATTCAACCATTAGTAGCGTGACACGTATACCAGCCCTTCCCCTCCAGGAAACCGAAACCGTTGAGGGAACGTATATTTTCAATATATATGAAATTGCTTTTCCTTCGATTCAATCCAATCCAATCCAATCCTTTTTCAAAGCTAAACGGGAATCGATACCATCGGATTCACGCCATGGAGACCTCGGGTATTGTTTCTAGGACGGTCTCAAGGCTGCCGGCAGCTAGGGTTGATTTTGGCGGTCGGTTTTCAGGCGAGTTGAATTTTGGTGTCGGAGATTCCAGGGTTTCAGTTAGGCCGAGGATTAAATCTTTCCAGAGATTGAGTTGCCAGTTTTCTGATTTAGGACATGTCCAGTACTATGTATCTCCGAGGGGTGGTTGTGGTGGCGGTGCCACGAAGAAAGACAAAGGAAAAAGCTCTGAGATCAGGAGAGTCAAGAAGAAGTTGAAGCTTATGAAAAGATTGTCTAAGGATTTGTCCATGCTTCCTTGGATTGCTGCTGGCGAGGATATTAGGATTGGATTGGCCGCTGATGTTAAGGTGACGATGATTCAGGTAAAGAGATTAATTTTCCGTTTATGTTTCTACTTCTGTTTTTTGTGATTGGTTTGATCTGCTTCGTGACCTGATAAAATAGTTTACTTGCTCTTGAATTGACTTTAATTGAACTATGATCCTTTCTTTGTGTGAGAATTATTAAAAGAAAAAGTTTGAATTTGGAATTTTGTGATATATTGGATTGAATTTGAAACCTCATAAGGTGTTTTGTTTTTTTTTCCAGGAAGCAAGTGATGTTTTGTTGGCACAACTGCAAAAGTTGAAATTAGAACAAAAGGAGTTAAAGAGAAAATTGAAAAAGGAGCGAGCGCAGCTCAAACAAACTTTGGGGAAATCAGAATCATCATCTTCTTCCTCTGAATCAAGTGACAGCGATTGTGGGGAGGTGCTTGACATGAAAACCCTGAGAAGCAATGCTTTGAAACCATCCCTTGAAATAGAAGCAGCACCAGCGGTGGCAGAGGAATCAACATTAGCAAACTCAATTTTGGAGCTAGAGAACTCGGATTCGAGCCCCAAGATTCGAGTTCGAGTTCCTCATATTGATGGTGAATGTTGCAGCATCTCAAATGGCTTCAAGGCTGACTGTAGCAACAGCCTTCTGGAAGGGACATCAACCAAGAAGATTGAAGTTTGCATGGGTGGGAAGTGCAAGAAGCTGGGAGCCGCTGCGCTGTTAGAAGAGTTCGGAAAGAAGGTCGGTGCAGAGGCCACCGTTGTCCCCTGCAAATGCATGGGGAAGTGCAGGACGGCTCCAAATGTGAGAGTCTCGAACACCTAAATCGAAACAGCATCAAGAATCCATGAAGACTCTATTAGGCTTGGGATCAATTCTACATGCACAGGCGTTGGGTTGCAAGACGCCGATCTGATCGTGGCAAATCTTTTGGGCAAGGGCATGGAGGATGAATGCTTGATGCTCTCATCTTAATTCTTCATTTTGTTCCATTCTTAGATTATCGTAGTTATGGAGTAGTGTGAATAGGAGACTAGAGTCGATGTTCTCTAGAATCTAGCTGAAATTGTAAAAATGCTTTTTATCTTTGGCTTTGAAGTAGTAATGTCAAATGCAGCTTGAGATTGTAGTTTGCTCTGTAACTATCATTTCAATTTTTTACCATTTCCCTCTTTCCGCTCTCCGGTCGGTTTTCCTCGACCCATGTCTTCCCTGGTTCTCATACATAATATTTCAGGTTGAACCAATTTACAGGACAATGACCGACAACGGATTCTTTTAGCCACCCAGCAACTACAAAAGAAAAACGCACCTTTAAAACATTACACCAAAAAACTTCATTTAGCGGCACGTTTAAAACATTATGCTAGTTGCACATTCAAAACATCACACAAACGGCTCTTTAGTTGCTCGATTTGGGATCGATCATCTAAATAACAAACATTACGGCCATGGCTTCTGCAGTTTCGGCTAATCCAGCATAGACCAATAAATTCGAACAGTCTATAACAGGGCCAGTCCAGATTTCCAGTTCCGGCATTAGAGGCCTCTGCATCATAAGAAGAGTGGCAGTTGAGGTTAACAACAAAGAATGATTGCTTTTGCGACCCAAGAGATCAACGATTCAGCAGTAGAGACCCTTGCCCATCATTAAAAGCTTCGCTAACTCCTGAAAGGACTTCGAAAGCCTCGAGCCAAGTCGATATAGGATCACTGTCACCACAATCACGATTAAAAACCAGATCATTACGAACTTTCCCATCATCCTTTGAAGCATATGCAAAACCTTACCTCCTTGGTAAACAGCTTAAAGAAAAGCATATGTTCCAAGAGACTCCACTTCATTACATTCCCTCAGGCAGCAGGATTCTCCGTTTCTAGATCTTTTGGGGATTGCATAGGAAGATGTCTTGATAAATGCTAAATATGCTTGCTTTATGAGATTATAGCAAGCAAAGAATAGCTGATTACAATACATTTAAACTCAAACACTTGAGGTATTTTAATGAACAAAATTCAGCTGAAAGCAGGTTAACTGCTAAAAAATGCTGGATTTCATAGATTTATTGTCCAACTACAGGGATTGATAGAACAAAGCCCCAGGGCCCAGACGCATACATATCAGACTACATTGGTCGGAGGTTCTCTGAAAAAGCTTTTGAGGTTCCAAGAAGCACATAAATTTCTTCTGCACTGCTCCTTGCCCTTTTTTGTTTGGTTTATGCCGCAAGATTCAGAAAGATGGCAAAACACAGATGTTATTCCATGGAATGCTGCTCCGACCTACATAGCCGCCTGACAAGCGTAAATAGAAGAAATTAAAGTAAATAACCTTCTGGTACTAGATTAGAATAAGTTTCATACGAACTGAAAAGCACACTAGTTGCATCTAGCATGAAAATCAACTGTCCCAAGGTCCCTCTGTCCCCTCCTTTCCACCTCTAATAAATATTTGTTCCCTGAACTAGTAATGCATCAGTATGAGCAGTATATTAATAAGTTATTAGAAATTTCATTCATCTTAATGTCTACATTCTCTGGTAACTAATATTAATCCAATTCCATTCTTCCACTAGTATACAAATTTTTTGCGGGTAAAGGATTCTAACAGATTACGCAGGTTAAAAAATTTCATTAACAATGGCATGCAGTTTCAACATTAAATTAGAATCAGAACACTTCCACGAGCGCAAGAACCATAATGGAACATTGAAGAAATATTGTTTTTTTTCTCCCTAGTAATAGACTTAGAGCATAGGACTCTCTTTCTACATGAACACAGTTAATAATAACATGAAATACTAACTTGGTCTTAAGTTTCAGAATTATATATGTTTTCGTTAAAGATAAAGTGTAACAACAATTATCTTTAGCAGAAATCGCTGCACAAACCAATCCAACATGCAACAATGTCAAAGAAACTACCTCTTCATTCCGTATAAAGCATTTTGCACGTTTTCCCATCCTGAACTAACTGATTAATAGCATCCCTCTTCCCCGTCCTTGGAAACCTGATGAAAGATTGGAACTTCGACCTCATAATGATCCTGCAAATGTGACCTCAATGTCACAGCATTCTCCTCGCTATTAAGACACAACCGCGAAGGCAAACCAACCATAATCATCGCAGGAGACATCTCTGGAGGAGACCCTAAATTCGTCCCCCAAGACTCCGCCAACATCTTCCCCATCTTCACCACTTCATCATGGTTCCTCTTCATTATCCCAACAATCCCTCCTTCGAACCTGTTAACAAACTCCAAAACTGCAGGAACTACTAACTGAGAACTATAATCCCTGGTCCCAATCCAGGCGCTTTCAATGGGTAATCCATTTCCATACTCATGTTAAACAACAGGGTGATGCAAATCAGATGATGAAGCTGATTTTTTACAATACAGAAATGCTACAGAAGGCGGGCAGAAGAACCATTTATGTAAATTGCTAACATAAAAATCAGCTCCAGCTTCCTTGACATCTACTTTCACACTCCCAATTGCGTGTGCCGCGTCTACGAAAACCTGCTCTATTCCTCCCGCCCCACAAATCCTAACTAATTCTTTTACCGGAATAACAACCGATAGCATTGATGTAATATGATCGATAATCCTATAACCTTATCTTTCTACCGTTGGTTTTTCCTTCATCGATTGATTTTTTGAATTCGGAAATGATTTCTTCCTCTGAATTTAACGGAAATGGTAACCGTACCTCGATAACTGAGCCACCGGCGCGCGTGACATACTCTTGGATTGATTTTTTAACGGCCTGAAACGCGCAGTGGAGCATTAAAACCGTGTCATTTTTCTGGAACTTACCTTCGGCAAAACTACGGCCGATCCGTTGGAGGACGATGGCTGCGGCGGTTGTGGCGTTATCGACGAGGGAGACCTCGTCGACATGGTCGGCGTTTATGAGGTCCTTTATGATTTGCCGCGACGCCGTTATTCCGTCACGGAGGGTATTGAAGTAAAAGGCATCAGGTTGACGGAGGAACTGCATCTGCAAATGGCGTTGGGCAGTAAGAACCGACCGGGGGCAGCTACCAAAACTCCCGTTATTGATGCGAGCGACACGTGGGTGGTGGTGAGAGAACTCGTCACGGATACCGACTCGGTAATAAACTTGGAGGAAAGTTTGGGTATTTTGGAGCTGCGGTGAGCCGACTCACCGTTTCTGGGGTCTTCGTGCTGCATCGGCGGAGATTGAGAGCGAATGATAGAAGAATCAAAGG
Source organism: Hibiscus mutabilis (assembly GCA_019671005.1). Classification (NCBI taxonomy): domain Eukaryota; kingdom Viridiplantae; phylum Streptophyta; class Magnoliopsida; order Malvales; family Malvaceae; genus Hibiscus; species Hibiscus mutabilis. The sequence goes on from CM033726.1 coordinate 52,926,052, forward strand.
AAATGAGGGTTTTGTCGAGAAAATGGGCATGATTTTAAGAACTCGAAAGTCGACACAGCTCCAAAACAGTACGAACTCAGTTTTTTGTTTTGTTTTGGGTATTCTTCACCGGATGTCCCTTTTGTTTAAGGTTTGTTTTATTTTGGTCACTCAAATTGAAAAAAATTATTCTGGTCACTTATGTTTTCGAACGTTATCGTTTTGATCACCCGAACGTTAGCCTCCTTTATCCCTCGTTAATATGATGACGTGGCATGTTAATAAAAAAAAGTTAATTTAAAATTTGACCTTCAAACCTTTAAAATTTTATTTTTTTCACCATCTTCATAAAATACTTCATTTTCTCTAAAAAAATCTCTAACTCAAACCCTAACTGCTCTCTCTAAAAAAACTTTATTTTTCATTTCCTGACATTTTCCCAGATCTGTATGGATGTTGAGCATGCAAAATGCAGCATCTGCTTGAATATATGGCATGATGTAATCACTATTGCTCCTTGCCTTCATAACTTCTGGTATGTAATTCATTTCTTGCTTGTTTCAGTAATGTAGATTGCACAATTGATTATTGCCTTTAGCAACGAATTCTTTCCTGAGTGGTTAAAGAGGTCACAAAACATTCAAGTGTTCTATGCCCCCAGTGCAGAGCTGTTGTACAATTTACCGGAAGAAACCCATTTCTGCGCAATATTGAGGAGGTAACATTTTGAATTCTTCGTATTTTATTATTATATGGGAATATCGCTTGAACCATCCTCAATTAGTAGGAGAGTACCGTCTAAAGTAAATGACTGAAACATACAATGTGGTGCAGCATTTATCATGTCAGTAACTTCGGATTGTCAACATATATTAGAGGCAATATAATGTAAGGAGTTAACATTGTATTACTTACGAATATGTCTGGTTGCTTTTTGGCATTTTTTTCTTATTGTTGGTGATTAAGCAAATGCCGTGAAATTGAAATTGGGAGAAAACTAAAACAAGATAAGTTGTAGATTACTTTCTGTTAGATCAATTGATAAAACTCCAAAGATTTACTTTTCACCTTAAGGACATGCTTTTATGGGTGAAATAGGAATAAATAGCATGAACAATCCTAATTCTATTTCTTGTTTTAGTAAACAAGAATCAGTATGTTACTTGTAGAGGAGGGGTTGGGGTTAGGGTTTGAGGTTTTTTTTAGAGAAAATGAGATTTTATTGTGAATATGGTGAAAAAAATTAAAATTTTAAAATTTTGAGGGTCAAATTTAAAAGTAACATTTTATTTTAACGTGCCATGTCATCGTATTAACGAGGGTTAACGGAGGCTAACGATTGGGTGACCAAAACGATAACGTTCAAAAACATAAGTGACCAGAATAATCTTTTTTCAATTTAAGTGACTAAAGTAGAACAAGCCCTGAACAAAAGGACCTCTGGTGAAGATTACCCTTTTGTTTTTAATTATTAGGATAAACGACAATTGTGGTTCTTTTTTGTTTTCAGACTGTTTGATTTTGGTCATAAATTTTAAAAAGTTATATTTTGGTCACTTATATTATCAATTAATAACATTTGATGCTGGATCATTAACTCTCGTCAATTTGATGATGTGATGCATTAACAAAAAAATTAATTTTATATCCAACCCCTAAATTTTAAATATCAAACAAAAATGGTTAATTTCAAATGCCATCCTCCTATAAACTTTTAAAAACTTAGGGGTCACATCTAAAATGAACCTTTTTGTTAACATGTTATGTCATCAAACTAACGAGAGTTAGAATCATCGACAAAAATGTTATAAATCGTTAATATAACTGACCAAAATATAATTTTTTACAACTAATGATCAAAATTAAACAGTATAAAAATAAAAAGGACCACCAGTGTAGTTTATCTTAATTATTGTTCTTGTTACTGTATTTGTATCGTATCCATTGCGAGAGTGGGACCGGAAATCGTAAGATAACGTTAATGGCTGATCTAGAAGGAAGACGAAAGCGATACGCCACCGTTTTATCCCCCGAAGACAGTTAAACGTCGCCGTGCCATTAGATTATGAGAATATCCATTTGGGGAAATAAAAAGGTCCAGGGGTCAAGAATTTGACACGTAGGAAAAGCGAGACGCCATCGTTTTGGTTGAGAACACGTCATAATCTATGATGTCAACAGCGGTGGACCAATCACAAGAAGTGATCAAGCCAGCAGGGCAAATGAAGCATTGTTGAAATGGGTGCGTCAGTGGAAATCCACCATCGAAAGATCAATGGCAATGGGCTCTGTTTCTGGTGCTCCTTTCGATTAAGAGCCGAAAACCCAACACATAGACGGAGAAGAAAGAGAGAGTTACATTAAGAAGAGTCAATAGATTGTTGGGGTTCCAAGTCCTTGATAATTCTAATAAAAAAAAACTCTCCTTTCTTTCTTGTTCCGTCTCCTATCAGGTGCGAAATTTCCTTTATTTTTTGTATTGTATTGTATTGAAAAACAAGCCCTGGATTTAATCATCCCGTTTTGAATTTTGGATTTTAGGCTGGAATTTGGAAGAAGGGATTGTATCAAAGCTTTAATTGAGGTGAAGATAGAGAGCCAAGTGATCAAATTCCCTTTTGTTATCATGTGATGTGAATTGTGGTGAGTTTTTGGGACATTCTTGAATCTTGATCCAGTGATTGCATTCTGTGAATATCTTGAATCGGGTTCCTTCAAAATTCAACCTTGTTCTTTGTTTGTTTATGGGGTTTTAAGGTTTTCTTCCGGCTTTTGCCGGTGAGCATTGCGTTGAAGTTATTGGCTAACGTTTGATTCTTTCCAATAGGTGGAATTTGATTGGCATTGTATTCAATTAAGGGAAAATTTCAATTGCAATGTTGGATTCTCTTTCATCTAAACCTGATAAAAGTGCTATTGCTCCTGCTCCTCCCACAATCTCCCCTGTAGCACCTAGATTTCCTCTGCCTAATTTACAACCAGATCAGATCCCTTCCTCTTCAATAAAATATCTCACTATGCTATCACCGGCAAATGGGGTTAAAACAGGAAGCTCTGTTTCCCATCTGAGTACTCCCCCTGGCCTCCCTGTATTTACATCACCGGTCCGGCCTGCTGCTGTGCCTTTCCGAACCTCTCCTGCAACTCCTCAACCAGTTGCTCTCTCATCAGGCTCATCGCTGCCCACATCTTCACCTCCATATTTTTCGAATGGGTCAATGGAGCAGCAACAGGAACTTCCCAGTGCTATAGAGGAACCTGTGCCCGATGGAAAGTCACCATGTGTTTTATTCTCAGCTCATAAGGTATGTCTAATTCTTTGAGGGATGAAATGAGAAGCTGAAGTATTTTTATTGTTTTACTATCTCTTTTCTAAGATTTTGCTATCAAATTTTCGAATTTCTATTTTAGATTTTATGATTATGTTCATATTATTTACAATCTATTTATCTTTGCAGTTATATGCACTATTTCTTGTATAATTGATTCGTCCACTTCCATTTATTTTGTGTATCAGGTGTTGAAACACAAGAAACAAGCAAATGTACCTAGTTTAGGTTTTGGAGTATTGGTTTCTCCTGGGAGGGAAGCTTCACCAGGTCCCCAAGTGATTCAACGAGATCCTCATCGATGCCATGATTGTGGAGCTTATTCGAATCTATATTCCAACATACTAATTGGCTCAGGCCAATGGCAGTGTGTAATCTGCGGGAATCTAAATGAAAGTGAAGGTGAATACATAGCATTGAGCAAGGAAGAGCTTTGTAATTTTCCTGAGTTGTTATCACCTTTGGTTGATTTCATTAAAACAAGCAATAAGAAACCAAGTTTTGTTCCAGTTACTGATTCGAGATCTTCTGCACCGGTTGTTCTCGTCATTGATGAATGTTTAGAGGAGCCACACCTTCAGCATTTACAGAGCTCCCTGCATGCGTTTGTCGATTCACTGCCACCAACAACAAGAATTGGAATCATTTTGTATAGTCGCACGGTATCAGTCTATGACTTTTCAGAGGAATCCGTTGCTTTGGCTGATGTGATTCCAGGTGGCACTTCACCGAATCAGGAGACCTTGAAAGCATTGATTTACGGAACAGGTATATACTTGTCTCCAATGCATGCTTCAAAAGAGGTGGCACACCTGATATTCTCGTCATTGAGGCCATACAAGTTGAATGTTCCAGAAGCATCAAGGGATAGGTGCTTGGGTACTGCGGTTCAGGTTGCTCTGGCTATTATTCAAGGACCATCTGCTGATTTTTCTCGAGGTGTGGTTAAAAGGCCAGGTGTTAACAGCAGAATCATTGTGTGCTCTGGTGGACCAAATACTTACGGCCCTGGATCTGTCCCTCATTCTTATACACACCCTAATTATCCTCATAAAGAAAAGAGTGCATTAAAATGGATGGAGCATCTTGGTCATGAGGCTCATCAACAAAACACAGTGGTTGACATTCTCTGTGCTGGAACTTGCCCTGTAAGGGTTCCTTTGCTGCAGCCTCTTGCAAAAGCTTCAGGGGGTGCTTTTGTTCTTCATGATGATTTCGGTGAAGCCCTTGGTATAAACTTACAAAGGGCATCTGCCAGGGCTGCTGGTTCCCATGGTTTGTTGGAGATACGCTGTTCTGATGATATTCTTATTACTCAGGTTGTGGGTCCGGGTGAAGAGGCTCATATAGATACACGTGAAACCTTTAAGAATGATATTTCTCTTTGTATTCAAATGCTGAGTGTTGAAGAAACGCAATGCTTCTCGATATCGATGGAGAATAAGCATGACATCAAGAGTGATTTCGTTTTTTTCCAGTTTGTCATTCAATACTCAAATGTTTATCAAGCTGATATAACTAGAGTGATTACTGTCAGATTGCCAACCGTTGATAGTGTTCCAGAATATCTTCAAAGTGTTGAAGATGAGGTGGCTGCTGTCCTAATTGCCAAGAGGACTCTCTTGGGCGCAAAAAGATATTATGATGCAATTGATATGCGTACAACAATAGATGAAAGAGTTAAAGACATTGCTCTAAAATTTAGCTCTCAAGTGCTACAATCGAAGCTTCATCGGTTCCCAAAGGAAATCTCTCTACTACCAGAGCTTCTATTCCATCTTAGGCGGGGCCCATTGTTGGGAAATATAGTTGGTCATGAGGATGAGAGATCTATCTTGCGGAATTTGTTTTTGAATGCATCCTTTGATCTTTCACTTCGCATGGTCGCCCCTCGCTGTCTGATGCATCGGGAAGGAGGCACTTTTGAAGAATTGCCAGCTTATGATCTTGTCATGCAATCTGATACAGCGGTTGTTCTAGACCATGGTACAGATGTCTTCATTTGGTTGGTATGTAAATTAAACCATCTTTTAGCTTTGGCCTGTATATCTGCTATAGTTGCTTCTATGTTCATCTTTGACTGTGGAGTCTGGCACGCATATTTGTGCTATATGTGGTCCTTTTTCACAGCGTACCTGAATACGAGATCCAAGAATTTATGTAGTTTGAAAGCTAGTTCCAGGCAAAGACCTTAGGGCATTTCTTCCTATGCCACACATAAACAGGAGTCATGCCTGGTTATTGTTCAGAGTTGTATTTCTCTGTAATATCAAGCCACAGTTGAAAAATGATGCTGGCCTGATGCAGGAGGAACTTGAAAAAAAAAAGCCTTTCTTGTGTGAAGCTATTCATGACTTGCTAAATGCAGAAAGTAGCTACTTCATCCGTCTAACATGTTTGTATCATATTGACTTGGTAAATTATATACATACATACACTGTGACAATCTGACCCTGGATATCTGTATTTCTTTTTTCACTGTTCTACTATGTGTTTGCATGGTATGTTATGAGAGACTGGTGGATTACTTGGGATTGTATTTAGAAACTGCATCTGTTTATTTATTTATTTCTGGGACAACATTGAACATCTTCCTCTCAACTGCTGCCTCAGGGTGCTGAACTTGCAGCTGATGAAGCAAGAAGTGCTGCAGCTTTGGCAGCTTGTAGAACATTGGCTGAAGAGCTTACAGAGTTGCGATTTCCAGCTCCTCGGATCCTTGCATTCAAGGTTTTTATTCTCTCGATTTACCCCGCCTTTTATTAAGTGTGCATTGTTGTGGGGTTTCTTCTTCTTCTTAACAATTACAGGAAAAAGAACTTAATGATCTGGCTTTGTTGCAGGAGGGGAGCTCTCAGGCTCGATATTTTGTTTCTCGGTTAATACCAGCACACAAGGATCCTCCTTACGAGCAGGTAAGGGAATGAGAAAGCCTTTTTCAGTCTTAATAGGCCCTGTATCTTACTGAAGAAAGAAGTTAATGTATTCAGAGAACAACCAAGTAACTATGGCGTGATACTTGTGCAGGAGGCAAGATTTCCACAGCTCCGAACCCTTACAACAGAACAACGGACAAAACTGAAAAGCAGTTTTATTCATTTTGATGATCCCAGCTTCTGCGAATGGATTCGGAGTCTGAAAGTAGTGCCGCCAGAACCAATCTAAGAGAGTTGTTGCGTCATTTATTGGATATATATTTCTCCTCGTGAAGCGAATGTAAATGTAATTCATCTTTTTGCCTTTTTATTAATTATTTCTTCCCGATAAAATTCGCCTCCCCCTCATTTGAGCTTCAAATAAACAGCTATACTTAATAGTAACTAAAGTAAAAACATCATTGTCACATTTTTAGCTAAGAATGCTTTGGTGTAGAGAGCAATAGGTTTTGTTTTCTTTTTTCTTTCATAATAAACCACCCGGGGGATGGGGAATGGTACAAAGCAGGGGAAGACAACCTCAATGTGAAATTGAAACCTGTTAATGTCGAAAGGCTTTTTTTATCCCCTCCGTTCCGTTAAACGTCAAACAGGAAACCAAGAGAAAGAATAAGAAAGGAGAGAGGAAGATTATATCTTCGTATGCAAATTTGGAAATGTACCAGATAACAGAAACTCTATTCCCTATAATCAATGAGCTAACAAATAACAAGCAAGTCATTGAAGTTGAGGCGCTGCTCCTTGATTCGGTTCATCACCATCAAGAATCCCCCGCATTATTTGATTGATACCACTTCCTCGAGCCTATAGTTTGAAACACAAATATTTCAGCAGTCAAAACCCACCCAAGGTAATAAAATCAAGGGTAAACTACGCGAAATACCACTGAACTTTACCATCTGACTCAATTATACCACTGAACTAAAAAACGATACTATTATACCTCTGAACCTTAGTAAAAGATCATATATTTATTAAAGTTCAGTGGTATCACCAGTGTTACAATTGAACATTTTATTAAAGTTCAGTGGTATAATCGAACCCTTTACTAATAAGTGGTATAATAATATCGCTTTTTGTTCAGTGGCATAATCGAGTTAGATCCTAAAGTTCAGTTGTATTTCGTGTAGTTTACCCTAAAATCAATCTGCAACTTCCAGACCCCCTAACCTTTACTCCGACCGCAATTGCTGTTTTTAGCTTTACAAGCTCACCCAATCTTAAGGACCCCTTTCTCTCATCTCTAACAATGATCAATGGTACCTTTCTTGATTTAGCCATCGTCGGTAGGTGCTTCGTCAACCACTTCGGATTGCAATCAACAGCTAAAAAAATAGCCTACAGAGCCAACAAAGATATAGCAAAACTTGAGGTAAAGTACAGCAAACACAAGCAATAAACAAACTAACTAAAGAACGTGAGGCAACCTGAAGCCTAACACAAGGAGATTGGTCAGTGCTTCCCTCTTCAGTGATGGCCGGCATCCGTTCAAGTACACGTTAACACCAACTGCAAATTGTTGCTAATGCCACAAATATTATGATCAGATAAATGATAAAACCATAAGGTTAATCAAAATAAAACCAATAAACCATTGAGAAATCAAACCTTAAGCCACACTTTTTCAGGCAAGGAGTTTCCCGCCAATATTCTCGCCGAGTCTATTGCTCTGTTCATTCAAGTACTTAAAATTACTAAGTAGTTGAATCAAAACGAGGGCATTCTTTTAATTATCGGTAATTTATTTGAATTATTTACCTTTGGATTGATTTGAGCACATGAACAAGCCGTTCTCCTTGAAAGGAACTGTCAGTACTCCAAAAAAAAAGGTAATAAATCAAATGACTCAAATTTTTTACAAATATATAATGATAGAAAATAGTAGACATACGCTTGCTGTTGAGGAACGGGGGCATCTTGAATGTTGTTTTTGGTGGCCTTGTTTCGAGGCGGCATGGTTCTTTTTCGCAGAGTTGGCTCGCCACTTGTTCGATGAAAAGTTCGAAAGAATTGTATTTAAAGGAAGAGTAAAAGATATTTGAACATGGGGCCGTTGAATTTTATGTTTATGGTGTAAAAATCGGCCCATTTATATGGTTATCAACTTAATAAGCCCAAGTTGAGCTCTAATTTTCTTATTCATTCTTTTGGGCTAGATGGCCCAAGTTATAGCATATTCTCCTATTATTATTAGTTTATATGTCATCGTTTATATCATTAATTATTTTATATTTTTAAAAATAATATCTGAATGAACCCAATGAGTGGCTCCAGATTAAAGGAGTATAATGTTCATTTTAAAATACTCGGGTTCAAGTACTTTTATGTGTTAGGTGTTTTGCTTTTGTCAAATGGTTAAAAAAAATTTGAACATATTCTAACTTAGTTACTCCATTTACAACGTCAAAATTCAAACTTTTAACTAATCGAGACTCTTTTTAATATATTAAAAAAATAATATCAAATTGACCTCAAATAATAACAAAAAAACGGCCGAATTTTATGTACGGACATATTTGTTAATTTGAAGCCCCATCTTTTGTTGGGGAGGAGGGGACCCTTTCCAGTAATGGTCTCGTATCCTTGGACGCTTGTGTAGCCCAAAGTGAAATTTATCAGAATTGGTTTTAAAACATGAAACCGAGTTTCGATGCAGTTAAATTATGGTTTTATATCCAATATATTGGCGGTGTAAATTTTTAATTTTTATAAGCACAATAATTTTAAGGTTTGAGGTTTTATTTTAAGGTGTAGAGTTTAGGGGTTTAAAATTTAGGGATAATGGTTAGAATTAAGGGTTAGATTTATAATTTAGGGTTTAGAGATTAGGGTTTAGGATAATATGTTGAGGATTTAGGTTTTAACCTATAAACCCTAAATTCTATTCACAATCACTAAATTTTAAACTATTAAGCATAAACCCCTAAACTCTATACTCTAAATTGAAGCTCTAAACCCTAAAACTAAGGCGATTGTAAAAACTAAAAGTTTATACCGCACAGTGTATCAAATAATTATCCTTAAAATATTATGATTAATACTCTCCAGAAGTAATCAAGCAAAGATTAGTTGTGGTCCTCACTTGGTCAAAAAGAGATATCGCAATTTGCATAGCTTCAAGGTGAATTAAAAAGTATGATAGGCAAGTAACATGGTAAAAGAAAAAATTAAGCTCCTTCGTTCAAGTTGGTACCTAAAAAATTTTTGCTCTCAAATTAATATTTGAACTAGACATTTTTTCCCAAGTCGGTACCTAAAAGAATTTTGCTCTCAAGTTATTACCGAACTTTAATTCCATCCACTATTTGATACTTTTATTAACAATTTGTCTCAAAACTTAAACATTCTATCATTTTGATCCTATTTCGAAATAATTCAATAAATTTAACTCTTCATATTTAAAAATTCAATCAATTTAGTTATTTATATGATATTCTCATACCAATTACCTAGCGAGTCTATCGGATTAAAGCTATATAGATCGACGAGGCAGATTGTTGGATTCACAGATTCCAAAAAAAAAAAATTTGTCCACGTGACAATTTGATATCGAAGTTTTAACTTTTAGAACGTGCTTCAATGCCAGTATGCCACTGCCAGTTATCATATTCTTGAAAAATAATTTGATTTTCATAATAATAAAATAAAATCCAATCCATCGCAGAGTCTATTCTGGCTCTGTTTTCAGGACCTTTGATGTTCGATAATCCATCAAGCAAGTTTTGAGTGCATTTTATCAAGAAGGAAATTGCAGTCGCTCTTTTGTTGCGATTGCTATGGTTCATTGGATTAGAACAAGTGTCTACCAGTAGGAAAAATAATAGAATGGACCTTAAATTACAAATACTAACCCTTCAAAATGATTCCTGCAACCAAAATGAATAATCAAATTCAGTGTTCAAGTTAATCTTAAAACTACGTGGATTCAATAATGAAAAAATCACAGATTAATTCAGTGTTCAGGTATGAACCACTTACATATACAACAAGTAAATAAAAAACTAAAATAAATGAATCCAAGACCAGTAATCAGATTCCAATTTTTAGGCAGTAAGAGTTGTTGGTCTTGTTTCAGCAAATAAAAATAGAGTGAATAATGTTATAACAATTGCCGGATTGTCTTTGTCACCAGCTTTGTACAAAAAGAGCGACGAGTAGCCATTGACCTGGACTGACAAACAATGTCTGAATCACCTTGCAGTCATCAATGAGTAACCCATGTTGAATGTAAAGCAAAATGATTCCATGTGTGATCAATGTGCTTCCTTGGTTTTTCGAATGACACTCAAACTAAGAATCGTGATGGATATGAGAGCATACATACCCAGAAAAAGAACAACTTTATCAGAAAAGAACGAAGGATGTTTACTTAATAGGCAAGTATCTTGTACGAGTTTCAATCCCGTCAAGTAATGGTCGGTAAAAGAGCACGCAGAAAATGGATGTCCAACATGATAGTAGACTCTCATTTCACAATCAAGCTATGTTTTGGAGGAAAGTCAAAAGGGTATTAAGGTGTAGAAAACTGACAGATTGCTCAAAAGAAACATACCTGAAGTTTTGGATGTTCATTAGCAGAAGCAAAAACAAGATTATCCAAACCTTTAAAATGCTAGCCAATTTCTCAACTTGATTGATGTGGTCTCACAATTGATGCACCATGGTGTATATTCCTGTTTTGCAACATTGCAATAAGTGTATATTACAACAAGCTTCTCGACTCTTGATTTAAAATAATATATAGCAGGCGAGATAATTAAAATGCTGCAAATTACTACCATCAATCTAATCGTGTATCCATTCATCCAGTATTTAAATTTTTCATATGCAGCTCTAATGGGACTAATTAGCTTGCAGATCTCGTTGGCATATGCTAAAAATTCATGGAACGACCAAAAGAAAGACGCCTATAAAAGAACATTCTTGGGACTGTTCAACAAAAAGTCATCAAATGTCTTTCCCACGACAGCTAGTACACTCGCATCATTCTGCAAATTTCTTAATACAGAAGTTCATTAGGAGTCGGACAAATTAGAATAAATATTAAATTCAAATTTCATGAGGTTAAATAGAAGATATCTTTCGGATGTGTAGAGAAAGGAACTTCTTGCATCGACATGATGAAAATGATGACACTTACATTTCCCTTTTCTCATTTCTTCAACTTTCACGAGAAATGACGGGATTACAAAACTACCAACATTCTTTGCAGGGCAAAATTGTAGGAATAAAGCTACGAGACGGTGAATTCGAATTATTGAAAACGTGACAGAAAAGCTTATATGCAGATTTAGTTATAGTTTCAAACAAAAGACAACAATGACAAAGCAAGTAAGCAACTGAGCCTAAATCATATCCAACAAACATTATGCAAGAGAAATGAGAGAAAACGTAAATTTTGAACCTCACCTATCGAGCAGTTTTAATTCACCAAGAAAAACACTTCAAAAGGTGATTTCTAACTTAATAACCTTTAATACATATGCTCAAAAACTCCATTTCAAAGAACCATTTTATTTCATGTTCCTTGATAATCATATGGCGACAATCATTTGTGGGGAGATTTCAATTGCAGTTATATGAACAAAGAATAAATTAGAAAGTTGGAAGTTATATATTCATTCAGCCAAACAACCATAAGATTTTCGGCACAACCCAAATAAGCTGCACCAAGAAAATATTGAGGTTGAAAACAAATAAAACCTAGAACTCAACAAATAGGCTGTCACCTATCAGGCAGTTCTAATCTAACAAGAGAAACACTTCAAAAGGTGATTTCTAACTACATAACCTTTGATACAGGTGCTCAAAAGATCCATTCAAAAAAAATCATATTATTTTGGTGCTAGGAAAACAGATTTCATGCCCCTCGATAATCAACTGGACTTATAAGAATAGAGAATAAATCAAAAAATATGAAGTTGCATAGTCATTCAGTCATACAACCACTTGGATATTCGGCACAACACACATAGGCTACACCAGAAAAACATCGAGTTTGAGACCGGTCATAAGTACCTATTTTACTTCATCACATTCATCTCTATTCAAGAGAATATCTCGATATTTATCGCTCACAAAAAAAAGTTCTAGATAGGATATTCTTCGTTAAGCATGAGGTTCATTGTAGTTCATAATGTTTGCTTGTTCACAACATACTTGAAAATTGTGGGTAGAATTGTTCTTGGCTCACAATAACCTTTGATACAAGTGTTCAAAAGCAACATTCTGAAGAAACCATGTTATTTTGGCGCTTAGAAAACAGATTTCATGTCTCTTGTTGATCATTCGGTGACAATCATTTTTGGGAAGATGTTAAATTGGAGTTACAAAAATAAATAAAGAATCAGAAAGTAGGAAATGGTATATATTCGTTTTGTCAAACAATGTTCGGCATAGCACAAATAGGCTGCACGAGGAAAACATCAAAGCTGAGACCAGTCATAACTCATAAGTACCTCATTTACTTCATCACCTTCATCTTTATTCAAGAGAATCACACTAACAAATAGCACTAAGAATTTCAAAAGCACAGTCACCAATATCAGTATATAATCAAATGATATCTAATTTAGTAAATAACTAAAAATGATTGAATAAATTTCAAAAGTAGCATGAGGTGGCAAAGTTAAACACATCACTCTTGCAATCCATTTAATTTAAAACTGTATGTGAAATATTAGATTGACTTTATAAAATCAGAATGATCCCTTCCCAATGAGTTAAAAGCATTCTTCTGTTTATAAAACTTCTAATGAACTTAAGAATACATTAAATAAAAAAAGTAACTGAACATTGGCAATTAATTTCAAAGTGACATTCAAGTATTATTCACTTGACAAACTGAAAAGTCTTTTAAGAAACTACTAAACAATAATATGTACGAAAACTATGTAATAAATTAATGAAAATAAACAAAAAAAGAATAGTTTGAACCTGAAATTAAGAATAGTAAGTTTGTTCGTAATGTAACACTTTGAAATTATTCTGCAGCCAAGATGAATGTTAAAATTCAGTGTTCAAGTCAATCTAAAAATTGCATGGATTTCATTAATGCAAAATTCGATATTATGAACCACTTACATCAATGACAAGAAGTAAATCTCAACACCTTTGTCATTTGGAAGACAAAGACTGCATTGCACTTACTCTTTTCTCATTATCTTGCTGTAATTCCTCTTACTCAGCATGAAAACGTTCAGCCATAGAAACAGAAAAAATAGTACTTTAATCGAGTGTATAAGTTATTTAGAAGATGAAACGTGCTGACTATTAAAGCTGGAAAGAAATAATATTCAGATGAAGACAACTCAAAATTTTACCCTTCAAACTGTAAGCATCGCAGCACTCTACCTCATTCTCTGGAAGGCCCAAACCCCAAAGAAACTGCTGAAAAAATGGTTTCTGGGGAATTTACAATAAAAGTTGTCCAGTTCTTTTGCACAATAATCATGCAAATCTCTAATACATATGCTCAAAAGCTCTATTTCAAATCTGAACTAGCTTGTCAGCTCAAATTCACCAAGAAAGACTCTTACAAATGTGAGTTCTAAGTTAATAATCTTTAATACATATGCTCAAAAGCTCCATTTCAAATCTGAACTAGTTTGTTAGCTCAAGTTCACCAAGAAAGACTCTTACAAATGTAAATTCTAACTTAATAATCTTTATTGCATATGCTCAAAAGCTCCATTTTAAAGAACCATTTTATTTCATGTTCCTTCATAATCATATGGCGACAATCATTTGTTCGAAGATTTAAAATTGGAGTTACAAGAAGAGAGAATGAATCAAAAAGTAGGAAGTTAATTATTCATTCAGTCTAACAGCCCCTAAGATGTTTGGCACAACACAAATAAGTCGCACCAGGAAAATATCGAGGCTAAAAACGTTCATAAGTACCTCATGTACCGAAAAACAATCCAACACTAAAACTTTCCAGACACCCTTCTCAAGATATTGTAAAAAGCACAAACAAATAGCAATAAGAACTCGGGGAATATACTATCATCTATCATGCAGTTATAATTCACCAAGAAAAACACTTCAAAAGGTGATTCTAACTAAATAACCTTTATTACAAGTGCTCGAAAGCTCCATTCCAAAGAAACTATATTATTTATGTGCTAGGAAAACATATTTCTTGTCCCTCGGTAATCAACTGGACTTATAAGAATAGGGAATGAATCAGAAAGTATAAAGTTGCATATTAATTCAGTTATACAGCCACTCAGATGTTCGGAACAACACACATAGGCTGCAACCATGGAAACATCGAGGCTGGGACCGATCATATGTACCTGTTCTAATTCATCACATTCGTCTCTATTCAAGAGAATCTCTCTATATTTATTGCTCACAAAAAAAGTTCCAGATAGGATATTCTCTGTTAAAAACGTTCAGCCATAGAACAGAAAAAACAGTATTGTAATTAAGTGTATAAGTTATTTAGAAGAAGAAACGGGCCGACTACTAAAGCTAGGAGGAAATAATATTTCAGATAAAGATAACTCAGAATTTCACCCTCTCAATTGTAAGCATCGCAACACTCTACCTCATTTTCTGGAAGGCCCAAACCCCAAAGAAACTGCAGAAAAAATGATTTCCAGGGAATTTACAATAAAAATTGTCCAGTTCTTTTACACAATAATCAACACCGCATCAAAAAAAAAAAGCAAAGCATGGAATTAATCGAAATCAAATATTCAGACAAACAAATTAGAGCTACAAATTTTAGAAATTTGAGCATCAAAGAGATCCAGTTATTGGGAGCCAAGAACAGCACCACCTCCAGTTTGTCATGAACTATCAAACATTAGGAACCACAACGAAACTCATACAAATCTGTACTAGCTTGTCAGCTCTAATTCACCATGAAAGACTCTTACAAAGGTGAGTTCTATCTTAATAATCTTTAATACATATGTTCAAAAGCTCCATTTCGAAGAACCATTCTATTTCTTGTCCCTTGATAATCATATGGCCACAATCATTTATGGGGAGATTTCAAATTGGACTTATAAGAACAGATAATGAAATAAAAAGTAGGAAGTTTTATATTCTTTCAGTCAAACAGCCCCTAAGATGCTCGGCACAACACAAATAGGCTGCACCAGGAAAACATCGAGCCTGAAAACGTTCATAAGTACCTCATGTATTGAAAAACCATCCAACACTAAAATTGCCGGGGACACCCTTCTCAAGATATTGTAAAAGGCACTAACAAATAGCACTAAAAAGTAAGAACTCGACAAATAGGTTGTCACCTATCAGGAAGTTCTAATCCAACAAGAAAAACGCTTCAAAAGATAATTTCGAACTAAATAAACTTTGATACAGGTGCTCAAAAGCTCCATTTCAAATAAACTATATTATTTTTGTGCTAGGAAACAGATTTCTTGTCCTTTGATAATCAACTAGACTTATAAGAATAGAGAATGAATCAGAAAGCATGAAGTTGCATATTACTTCAGTCATACAGCCACTCAGATGTTCGGCACAACACACATAGGCTGCAACCATGAAAACATCGAGGCTGAGACTGATCATATGTACATGTTGTAATTCATCACATTCCTCTCCATTCAAGAGAATCTCTCTATATTTATTGCTCACAAAAAAAGTTCCAGATAAGATATTCTTGTTAAAAACGTTCAGCCATAGAAAAGGAAGAAAACAATATTGTAATTAAGCATATCAGTTATTTAGACGAAGAAATGGGCCGACTAATAAAGTTGGGAGGAAATAATATTTCAGATGAAGATAACTCAGAATTTCACCCTCCAAGCTTTTTTTTTTTGAACAAAATTTCACCCTCCAAGCTGTAAACATCGCAGCACTCAAAAAAATTTTAAATAAAGTTTGAGTTGTAAAATATGACACGTAAATTCGAATAACACAAAATTTTTTAACTCGATTCGACTCGATCGAACGCTCATCCTAAGTATTTGGGGCATACATAGTTACACCAAAAAGGGACAAGAGATTTTTTTCCTTCTATATCACTCTTATGTGTCTGATTTAAAATACGAGTGACCGGAATAAAAGTAATTCAAAAGTTCATTAGTCAAATTAATTTTTTTAATATTTAGTGACAAATAAGAATAAAAAGAAAGTTGTGAGATGAATTTTATAATTTACCCCTCCAATAAATGTAAAGCAAACACTAGCCTGAGGCAATTCGAGGCCAGCGGGTAGGGTCCCAACTCTACCCAAGGATGGCAATGGCGTATATATTAACGTTTTATTGTGAGTTAAAATAGTTTACGAATAAAAAATATTAGTCAATGTTTAGTAAACAACTTGAAATTATTTAACATAATGACACGCCATAAGAAAAAATATTTTATATTTTATATATTTTTTAAAATTATTTTTTAACTCATGTGTTATTTTATAAAGTCGATATATTTGTCTATGTGACACTACTATTACGGAGTGCAATGCTACGTAGGTTTGTCAAGTCATTTATCGTCAGTTGACTAACAGTTTTCATCTGTAGAGGTGTCATTTTGACATAAAATAAAATGTTAAGGGTTAAATTACCTTAAAAAAGAATATAAGCTTAAATAACTACTCAGTCAAACTTTAGGGACATTTTTAACATTATCCCAAAAAAATAGTTAACTCCTCATCCTGTACCAGTAATTTCACTATTTCAAATCTCCATTACAATCATCAAATGCTTGGCCGCATGTTATTTCTTTTTTTCCCAGGTTAAAGCACAAAAAAGCAGGAAAAAAAAGAGAGACAGAGAGTTAAGAAATTTAATGATTACCAGAAAAAGTTTAGTGAAATCAATAACTGTTCTGTTTTCCTCCCATACTCACATGACAAGGACATGTACATATACATTGTTTATGTAGATGTTGGCACTTTAAAAGTTCAACCAGTCAACCACCCAATCAACTTGCTCCTGAATATATGCTTGATAATACATTGTGTGGCTTAGGCAAAGTGTTACAAATGTTTGTTTTCAGTGGCTTTGGAGAAAAACAACCCAAAGTTAAATTATTTCTTACATGTCAATTCAAAAGAAAAGTATTTCTTATATATATTTGATTTATCTCGAATTTGGTCTCTCATATTCAATTAGAAATTCCCCGTAAAAATATACCATATAACTTAGGAGATGAGTTTGAACCCCACCTATAACAAACAATTTAGTCCGGTAACATCTTCTTATAGAGCACGTGAGACAAAATCTCGAGACAAATCAAATATAGACACTCTGAAGACGCAAATAATAAATTTGTTGAGGAATTTATCGACAGTTTGATGAATGATACTTTAAAAGTTTTTTTAAAAAAATCAAAAATTATTAACGACAATAGACGAACCTACATCCACAATGGAGCCCCTCGCCCCAAACAAACTTTTACTATAATACATTTTTTTGACAATTTTAGACCTGGTAGAAGCGTCTCTTTCCTTCCTTTAGATTTTTTTTCTCCCCTCCTCTCTAAGTAGGATTAGGACTAAAATTTGTCAAAAAAAATCTCTCAAAATTTGATCTTCCTTCGTATTTACAACCATGAATAAAATGGTCTTAATGCAAAATGAAAGTTATTGCTCAATGTCAAAGCAAAACCTTTCTGTACGCATGTTCCTGTAATTGTCACTTTCATTTCATATATGGCACTGAAGATATTTTTTTTGGGTTCATTATGTGTCACGGGAGTTGTTGTTGTGAAACCCTTCTGTCTTAATCTCTATCATTAAATCAGTGGAATCTTTAACAATAATGAACCTCTGATGTTTCGGGTCAAAGTAGCTAACTGATCTGGTCCAAATCCGAGGTTTAATTTTGCTATACAAAATTAGAACAGAGTTTAACAGAGATGTCCAATTAGGTTGTTCGTGGTTGCTCATGAGCAGAATGCAAATCTAAGAAAGATTTTGTTAAATTTA
The DNA here is from genome assembly GCA_019671005.1 of Hibiscus mutabilis. Classification (NCBI taxonomy): domain Eukaryota; kingdom Viridiplantae; phylum Streptophyta; class Magnoliopsida; order Malvales; family Malvaceae; genus Hibiscus; species Hibiscus mutabilis. Next base: position 52,944,206 of record CM033726.1, read on the forward strand.
AGGAAACATCACCCGAAACCCATAATCTCTTTAGAAAAGTTGAAGGACCCAGCCATGCACGCGGGGGCCTGAATGTTGACACTCGACAGTCACCGAAACAAATGAAAAAGCAATGTTTAGGGTTGTCTTAAATGACCATCGGATACCCTGTCTTTTTTAAAACTTCTCCTTTGCCTGGTTTATTAAAACCAGCTCACGTTAGTCTAGCAGAATAAGACGTTAAATTTTTTAAAGAATATCAAATATTTGAATCTTGAAATTATGAATAAAAAAAACTAAATTAAGAGCATTATTTTATGCCTATGTAAAATTCAATAAGAATATATCTATGGAGGACTCAAATGTCGGTGGTTAAAAAGCTCAAACCCTGAGTTCCAAGTTCCAAAGGCTGAGGCAGTGAGTTCATTACCACCGAGTCCAGTGCTACTGGTTGGTTCCTCTTTGACTGGTCAAGCCTATTCCAGTCAATCTAGCTGTGCCATATGTTCCTCTTTAACTAGGGATTAATGTGGTTCCAAGTGCTATGTTCTGCCATTTACATAAAGCCCAATTTGGACAAAGCAAACGACACCATTGATCTTTGTAAATTGTATTTATTGGCATTGACCGGAACTAATACCCCTTCCCAAAATCAAAACTTTTCCTTCTTGTTTTCTGCATATTATGTATCGCCCTCCGTTCATCAGATCATGTATTTAACAAACCACCGATCTAGAAACAGAAAGTACATACCTTTTTATAATTCGTGATGATTATGGTGAGGACTGGGTTTGTTTATTTTTATTTATCTTTTTTCAGTGAGTTTTAAGATGTTAACTGAAAGCGTGAGATCACATGAAATGAGATAGGAGGGAAAATTATGACTTTTAATCTCCATGAAACTCTCCCCAGAAACAGAACCACCATCAGATCATCTTTATCATCAATTATGTGCCTGTTTTCAGCTTCCTTAAAGCTCTAACTTTTCTGGGTAATTCTTCATTTTTTCCCTCATCAGCTGTGTACATAAGGGGACCTACTGCTTAATTTTTGGTGGGCAGCGACGGTCACTTTCAATGATGTTTATTTGGGTGGTGGTGGTTCTTTCAGTGATCCCTCTAATCACCCAAACCCCGTCTCTCTCGAACACACTTGATTACTAGCTGGTTAGGGAAAAGGGATATTATTCTTGATTAGAAGAAGAAAGCATCCTAAGCTTTCTGCGTAGGTGCTTGGGCTGAAAGGGAAAGTTGCAGATCTCAGTCATATGGAGAGATCTTTCAATGTGAGTTATTCGATCATTGCTTTTGCTTTTGACTTTCTGCTTTCATGTTTTAAGTTTTTACTTCTTTCTCCTGGAATGGTCTAAATGAGAAAATAGATCTTCATTTTAGAGTGAGCGTGGGAAACTGGTAGTGATAGTGAGTGAATGCATTTCCTTCTTCCATTATAGATTAGCTCTGGCTCTCTTTGAATACCTTCTTTTTGTTCATCAATCTGTGAGTAATTTATTTTCCATTACTCGGTTGGTCCAGTCTGGTTCTGAATATCTGATAACTATGCTATTTTCAGGCTTGTTTGATTCACATTGTTGTTAGTCTGGCTTTGATTTTCTGTTATTTGAACTCTGAGTTTGTTTAATGGTCATACTTATCTAAATTACTTGATGAATAGATTGTAAAATCATGGTCAATCAGGAATAATAAAGAAAAATGGGAAAAGGCAAGCCATTTGAACTATGATTTAATTATTCATGTTAAAGTCTAAAACCATTTCTTTTCAGATGGTGAATGTACTTTTGGCAGTTACATTTCTGAGTCATATTACATGGGCTGTCAAGGGCACCTCACATTGCAAACAGACAGACCCCTGGGAGATTCGGCCTCACAGTGTCTCCATTACGGAATTTGGGGCGGTTGGAGATGGTGTCACTCTCAATACGAAAGCCTTTCAGAATGCCATCTTCTACCTCAATTCGTTCACTGACAAAGGTGGGGCCAAGCTTTTTGTCCCAGCTGGCCGGTGGTTGACAGGAAGCTTCGACCTCATCAGTCACCTGACTTTGTGGTTAGACAAGGATGCAGTAATTCTTGGATCAAAGGTAAGTCTTTAGCTTACTTCAAAACAACATTGAAACTTAGTCACATGGTCTTTCCTGTGATCCATTCTGGCTAGAAATTTGGTGATATTCCGGATTTAATCTGTTGTTGCAATGATATAAAATCATCTTTTGTTGTTTCAGAATCCTGATGATTGGCCAGTTGTTGATCCTCTGCCTTCCTATGGCCGAGGTAGGGAGTTACCTGGAGCAAGATATCGAAGCCTCATATATGGTTGCAATTTGACCGATGTGATCATAACAGGTTAAGAAGCATCCAATGAAAAATCATCTTCCTTGAGCATTTTATTTCTTTTCTTGATGCCAGTGTTTCCTCGTTCAGGTGATAATGGAACTATCGATGGCCAAGGCAGTGTTTGGTGGAACTGGTTTCAAAGTAAAACTCTGAACTATACTCGGCCCCATCTGGTTGAGTTGAAGAGCTCAACCGGGGTTGTAATCTCAAACTTGAATTTCTTGAATTCTCCATTTTGGACCATCCATCCGGTATACTGCAGGTTAGTGGTCCTCGTTAAGATAAGCATGCTCTTCAAATCTTGCAATGAAGTTGTGACTTTTATTTTCTCGATGCACAGCCGCGTCACAGTCCAGAATGTCACAATTCTGGCTCCTCTGGATTCACCAAACACGGATGGGATTGATCCAGGTAAATTCTTTATGCTAACCTGGGAATTCTGTTCGAATTCCATTCCCAACATTCTACTAATATGATTGAATACATACAGATTCTTCTAATGATGTGTGCATTGAAGACTGTTATATAAGCACCGGGGATGATCTGATTTCCATCAAAAGTGGATGGGATGAGTATGGCATTTCATTTGCTCGCCCCAGCACAAATATTATCATCCGCCGACTCACCGGCCACAATCGAAACGGCTCTGGGATTGCAATTGGAAGTGAGATGTCCGGAGGTGTTTCTGAAGTTCATGCAGAAAACCTTTATTTTTACAATACAAGCACGGCTATCATAATAAAGACTGCTCCTGGAAGGGGTGGTTATGTGAGAAATATCTATATATCAAATGTTACCTTGGCTGATGTAGACACAGCTATAAGGTTCAATAGTAATTTTTCTGAGCATCCAGATGAGTTTTACGATCCAAATGCTCTCCCTCTAATAGAAAGGATCACTGTTAAAGATGTCAGAGGAGATAACATAAAAGTTGCAGGCCTCCTCAACGGCATAGAAGGGGACAGTTTTCATAATCTTTGCTTATTGAGTATTACTCTCAATGTAACCTCAGAGTCTCCATGGAACTGCTCGAACGTTCAAGGGTACTCTGCCTCGGTTTCCCCAGAAACTTGTGAACCTCTAAAGGAAAGCATCTACCCCAGGCATTATTCAGATTGTTACCATCTATCGAATCATTTGCATAGTTCAGGTAATCAAACCAGAAGTTATTGGTTTGGAATTTTGAATTTTTTTAGTTTGGAATTTTGATTCTTGCCGTTTCTCAACACAACAGCCCATCGTCACCTCAGCAAGGAAACGATGGCCGACATACGAAGTTGACTGGAGTAGCTTGAGAGATATTTTCTTGTAACAAATAATTGAGCGATATGTTAGAAAAAAAATGAAGCATGCTTCTTTCAAAAGCATCCCCCCCCCCCCCACCTGCCCCCCGCCCTTTATTTGGCTTGTTATATAAATTTTGGTATGTTACCCAAGAGCAAGTTGTTCGAAAAGCTCAATGAAAAGAGAAATAATTACATAGCCTTTATCGTGTTATTGTGATCTAGCCAAGCCAGTTTCCTGGAAACTTGCATCTTTTGTATGAAAGGGAAAGGCACTTTCTTTGCTTTGGAATGATATGTGGAGAAAGTTCTGAATTGTATTACTACGAAAATGACATGCTAGACCTTTTGTTTATGAAAACTGTAGCTGTATTTCATTAACCTGAAGACAATTGAATTGAAAAGTCCATAAAAGATTTGAAAAAGGAAGATAAAATTGAAGGAGTTTGAGATGTTTCATCAAGAATGCACACAACAACAATGAATCTTTTTTCTCAGAGGCTGAGAACCTTAAAATCGAAAGGAGTTTTTTTATCTGGGAGATGCCTCACTGCCATCTTTCTTTATAACAGAACATAAAACCTGCCTTGAAATGTATGTTTCGAGCTCCCTGGAAACCTCGGTTAGTTTCAGATCGAAATTGCTCCTATACTTTTGTTTTGGTGATGGTATAACGCTAGCGAACATTGTAGGAGACCCCGAAAACCGACGCCTTTGACTAGTAAGCCTTACTGGTGAACCTGGTAGTTTGGCTTTGGAAATGAGAGGAGTTGTTCCTGAATTGGCCATGTTTATTTCAGGGTTCATGAGTGGGCCACGTTTTGTTTCCAGTGGTAATGGCTTCAATGGATCAAGTTCCACCTCTGGCTTTTGCATCCTAAGCCTTTCTCTAGCCTTCTCTGCTGCTAGAACAGCTTTGTCCCTACTAAGACTTATCAGTTTCCATGGGTCAATGCTTACATGGAACCCTTGTTTCTTGCTGGTTAAGGTGGAAGCTTCAGGATCTCCATCAATTCTTATGGACAACCTCGACGAGTTCTGAAATGGAACATACAAGTAAGACAGGCCTGCTCGAATTCTTTTAGATAAACTTCTAAGATGAAAATGTCTTGTTTATGTACCTGGGTTCCCTGTCCTCTGCATATAAACCTTGATATAAATGATGGTTTTTCAGGTGAATCAAAATCAGAACTATCATCCGACGAGACATCCGAGTCGTCGAATGGATCTAGTGTAAATTGGTTCTCCTCTTTCATTGCCAGTATATAATCATATGTTCTCATTCCCTGTAAAAACAATCACCTCAATGGTTAAATTGCTGAGATAGTGACAACATAAATCCTCTACAAAGGAAAGGAAATTGGCAGATGAAAATGCATGCCAAAAGTTTCCAAGTGACATTCTCAGAATTGTTATGATTACAAATGGTTACCCTACGAAAAGAACCGAATATCGAATGAATATGACTCCTAAACTGACCGATGGAAAGAGCCTTTTTTCATGTCCATAATAAAATTACAGTGGAGCTGTTGAAAGAATGAAGCGACAGATAAGAAGGAAGCTATAACTTACCTTTCTTATAAGAACAACATGAAAAAAGAAAAGCTGTCCCATTGCTGCTGAACCATAAGCAGTAAACAAGGCCAACAATATCTGTGATAATTTCTAAGAGTTAAAAGCAAATACAAGAATTTGAGATATTTGATTTCAAAGTAGGCAAGAGATGCCAATAGTTACTGTTATTGTGGCAAGAACTTCTCTAGGGAACTCTATATACAGCCTCTTCTTCAGCTCCTGCTCGATTCCCTTCTTATCTGCAAAGCACCTCACAAATATGGCAATGGCAGTTCCTCCTTCTAGGACTAGCTGTAATAGTATTTGATATGATAGTCAAAGTAAATAGAATTAAACTTAGAATTTCAAACCTTTTGAAGGAAAATTAGGGGCATTTTTCAAACCACTTACCATTAACAAGACAAAGATCATTAGAAGAATGAATGTTGTATAATTTCTTTTCCCTACACAGTTGTTCAACCACTAACAAGATAACAAAACAAGCAAATCTATATCAGCAAACACATAAATTGCTTTCTCGAATTACATGCAAACTGAAAAATAAGGAACAAAATTCGAAGGCAACTATCGGTCCTTACCCTGCAATGATGATCAAAGCCTTCGACACACCGGTTGCAAGTCCTACAATGCTTGCTATGCCTTTTCACCTAAGATAGAGCACATAAAGATGTAAAAGACAAAGGGAAAGAACGTATTTAATTTTTTGAAAGAAAAAAAAAACTGGAATTGTTCACATCACAAAAGGCAAACCTCAAAATCACAGAGGGAACAGTAGGAGATGTCATCCTCTTTAAGGTCAGGAGAAATTGCATCATCCTTAGTGACAAGGGGAAATGGAAGCAATGGTTCTATTTGGACATTGGTTTTCAGAGGATCCAGATACTTCCTCCTAATAAAAGTCGTAAGAATCTTCTTCTCCAGCCTCCTAAAAAACCTTACAATAATCTGGGTCAATATGAACCCATAATTTAGCTTCAAAACCCCTTTAGATTTGCCTCTTTTCTTCTTCCTGGAGCTGGTTTTATCAGTAGGATCGATAGCAGTACACCTAATAAATAGGAACATGACCGAGAGTGCCTGGAATTTTCCAAAAAAAAAAAAAGCAAGTCAACAGCTCATTCCCGTTGAGTTTTGGGCTATTGAAAAAACAAGTTCAAAAAATGATTGAGAAGATTACCACGAAGGAAAAGAGAGTTGTGACAGTGATCTCAGCGATTCTGTTTCCGAGAAGAAGGCCTAAAAATGTATAAAAGGCCACAACAAGAAAACTATATATCGCCATTCCTACCATCTGCAAAAAAATCCCAGAATTTCGATTCAATTCAAAGTTCCATCCCAACAAATTCATAAAAAAAAAGGTTTAAGAAAGTGTTGACATTTACCTGTAAAGGATGGAAAGGCCGCTGCCAACCATGGCGTCTCATGATCATCATAGCCATAAAACTTTGCAGCGTTTCTCGAACCAAAAAAAACAACAGAATTTTTGTGGGACTTGAATAAAATTAAAATAGATTAAACGATTTAGAAACCCAAATCCATAGATAGGATGTGTTCTGGAACTGCAAGTTCTAAGAGGAAACTTTATCTTTGTTAGATATTCTGTGTGTTTTTAATGTTTGTCTCGAAGTTCACGCTTAGCTTGAGAGAGAGCCCAACGGTCGACTTCTGATAATGAGATTTAAAATTAAGGCGGTTTGAAATTTGAACGGCGATCGTAGATGTAGATCAAGTCCCCTAGTTCATCTGACGGTTGTGAGTTCATCTTCGTCGTTTACTTTTCTATGTTTTGGGGGCTCGGGAAGACAAAGATCGTGTGTGGGGACTATTACGCTCATTCCATGGGCCAGCCCAGCATCCGTAATTATTATATTTTAGGGACTTGTTTGACAATTAGCGAAGAGTTAATAGCGGATTACATTAACTGATAGTAGATATCTGATAGTATTAGTTGATTTGACTAGTAGATTACATTAGCTGATTGTATAAAAGTGTTTGGTAAAATTAACTGATAGTTAATATATGTTTGATTATTTGAACAAGCAAAATGACATATAAGGACATGATTATATTTGATACTTGTTTGAATAATTTATTAGTTATTAACATTTTGTACCTATTAATATTAATTAGATTATGAAAATTATTTTTTTAATATTATTATTGAGCATATATAAGGATGTATATATTAATTTTTTATTTGTAAAATTATCTTTTTAATATAATTTTAATAATTATTAAATTAAGATGTATATATTAATTTTTTGTCTATAAAATTATATTTTGAATATAATTTTATCAATTATTAATTTTATGGCCTTGTTTGGCAATTAGCAGATAGATGATATCTGATAGTGTATTACATTAGCTGATTTGACTAACGGGTTGTATTAGTTTATTGTATAAAAGTGTTTGGTAAAATTAACTGATAGCTGATAGCTTTTTGATTATTTAAACAAGTAAAATGACATATAAAAATATGATTATACTTGATACTTGTTTGAATAGTTTATTAGTTATCAACATTTTGTATCTATTAATATTAATTATATTATGAAAAATAAATTTTTTAATATAACATTACTAAGCATATTTGAATGATCTATATATTAATTTGTCTTTTATATGATTATTTTTAATACAATTTGATTAATTATTAAATTTAAATACAAATATAAATATAAATGTGTGAGAATAAAAAAAGTATAATTTACAAATGTAATGTAAATGCGTGAGGGTGAAAATTAAAATAAAAAGGTTAAATTTAGGTTATTTAGAGATTTTTTATAATTGTTAAGGGTAAAAGAGTCTTTATAACTCCAATGTCAAAATTTTAAATTTCAAAAAGCTCTTATTAGTAGCTTTTTCAAAATTAGAGATTTCACCACAATCCTCTATTCCAATCCACTATTCACCAAACATTTAAATTAGTGGATTTGACCGGTCAAACATCTAATTTTAGCTCAAACATCTAATTTTTGCTCAAACAGCTATTTACCAAGGATAAAATAGTCAAATTAATTTATATATTAATTTATTATTTATGAAATTATTTTTTAATTGTATTAGTTAATCAAATTTATGTTATTTAGAGAAATTTTTATAATTAGCAAGGACAAAATAGTGTTTACAAGTCTTTTATTCAAACCTCTAACTCAAAAAGCTCCTAAAATGAGCTTTTTAAAAATGAGAGGTTTCACCTCAATCCTCTATTACAATTTTCTATTTATCAAACATCCAAGTTAACAGATTTGACTGATAAAATCTTTAAAAATGCTTCAATCCTCTAATTTTAGTTCAAAAAGTTGTTTACCAAACATATCTATATTTTTTAACCTTAATTATTATATTCTATATGATACTTTGGAAACTTTGGAAAGCCCATAAAGTTTTAGCCCATTAAATACAAGCCCAAATCTCGAAATAAATTTTGTAGTTGAAAAAGTTAAACAAGATAATTTTATCAGACTTGTCGATCTTGACTCGGATTTGAAATCGAACTTAGTTCAACTGATTTGATTAAAAAATGATTTAGATTCACTTAATTATAATTATATGGCTTTTCAAAAAAAAAGTATGATTATATGATTTAAAATCTAAAATAATTTAAATATAAAATTAAATTCGAATAACTGAATTTAATTTGACTCAATCCAAAATTAATCTGATTCATTCAAGTGACAATTCTATATATTAGATAGACTGAAAACCCTTAATCAAAACATACATATAAACCCTTGATTAAAGCATAAAATTTGAGCTGATGAATGTATGTAGTTTCACTATATCTCTTCACATAAACTTTATTTAATTATGTACAAAGTAAAATCATCTACAGCACAAAAATACTTGAAGACTTAACCACTAATTCATTCTTACACGGCCAGTACTTTAAGCTTCCAGCATGCTTAGAATAATATATTCTATAGAGTAAAAAGTACAAGGCATCTTTAGGTTATCACATCCTAAAATCTTCCTTATAGCTATACCTATACAAGCGAAACTGAGAAATTACAGATTTGCAACAGTATCAAACTGCACGTTAGATCATACTGCATCGTAAAAGAGATGGACGCCTCTCTGGAATTGGCTATTTAAACTTATGCAAAAAAGTCAAGATATATGCTGAGCTAGTTAGTGGAGAAAGTGGTGCAAGACTGTGGGAGCTGCGGCGATCCAGGAAGATTAGGCACCCCATTGGACGAACTGTTATTCCCACCATTGTTACTTCTTGGTGCTCCGATAACTGTTGAAATAGCAGCAGCTAAGGCTGCAGTGAAATTCGGATTAGAGGCAATGGCTGCCGTAACAGTTTTAACCATAGAAGCAGGTCGTTGCCATGGCTGCATTGTCGATAATGCAGAAAACTTGTGGTGAGCCAACATAGGGTGCCCTAACATCTGTGGATGGTAACCGTGCAAAGGTAGCGGAAATGTAGCCGCAGAAGGCGGCGGCGGAAGTAAGAAGGGAACGGCGTTCGGGCCCTGAGTCAAGTCAAGGGTTATGACGGGGAACGGCGAAACCGAGGTAGATGATAGGCTGGCCATTGTTGAGATATAAGGTAAGGAAGGAAAGTGGCTAAGACCATCTTTGCTCGTGGTTGGGCCTGATAGCAGCATTGCCGCTGCAGCCGACGTTGTGTTAGCCATAGAAATGGCTGGTGGCGGTAGAGGATGATTGTGGTTCCCTTCATATGTTGTTACGAGAATGCCTTTGTCCTCTGCGCATCGTTGTACCTGCTTACGGACCGGGCAGCCGACAGCCATGGTGCAGCGGTAGTAGGAGCGCGGACAAGGATTACCCTTCGCCATCTTTTGACCATATTTCCTCCATTGACATCCATCACTTATCTGAAAAATCACAATCCAATCCAATCATTCTCGACAAATTTCTCTTAAACTGCACAGTAGCGCTGTTTAACACTTACAAAGGGAGCTTCTGATCTGGCTCTAATCGACACTCTGGATTTCTTGAAACGTACTTCAGAGGCTTGTTCTTCATTATTAGACTGATCTAGCTTCGGACATCTTGTCGGACCCCAGCTTTGAGATGTTTGGTCGGGACCATCTTCAACAGAAGCGTGCTTTCCCGGAATTTGAATCATTCGATGATTGTGTTCCTTTGATACGACTTCCTTAGTGTTCGCTTGTGATGCCCATAAATCTTGTGTTCTGTCGTTGGATGCCGAAGGTTCATTGACACCTAATGCAGCCGATGATCGTGGGTCCACGACTACATCTTGCTGTGTTTGCAAACAACACAAGTTTGCTAGTCTAATCAAACAATCTTCTTTGCCTCTAAATATAATAATTAAACAACAATATATTTATGTAAATCCTCTAAATATCCAGGGAAATCAAACCCTAAGAATGAAGGAAACAGACATTTGGTTTCCAAACTGTTGATTATATGCTAGAAAACATTTGGTGTCTTGAATTAAACTTAAACATTTCACCTTAACCCTTTGATTTCCATGCGCCTGTTTTTGCACCACCATGAGTAGTTGACCTTGTAGTTCATTGTAGCTTTTGGCAATCTGATCCAACATGCTTCTCAGTTTACGATTCTCTTGGTGTAACCCTTCGAACTCGATCTTAACACGAATCATCTGAAAAATAAAAACCCATTTTCCATTCAACAAATATAAACTCACAGAGCAAAGAAATTAAACAAAAAAACATAGGAAGACTCTTGAGAAATCTAACTTCAGCTTCGGGTTTCTCTTCATTGGTCGTCCTCGAAACTCCGGAGCTAGAACCGAGAAGATTTAATCCCGTCTAAAACGACATATAATATTTAGTCAAGGATAAATAAACTCAAACTGGATATTAATTTAAATCAACAACTAAACATAAAAAAACAGATCTATTCTTGGTGAATAATTCAAAACCTTACGTTTACATCTGAATCGAACGAAGAAGATGAGAGGTTCTTGCTCACTCGATGATGATCATGCGATTGATTAGGAATAGAAAAGAAATCCATTTCCTTGACGGGATGCTTAACATGATCGCAAGAATCATCTGGGGAGCCATCGGGCTCACCGGAATTCTGGTTAGGGAAGTCACCGGAGTGCAAGAACGACAGTTCTCGAGGGTACTGCTTCTCCATGACTAAAGCAGAGATTAAAAAGAGAAACGAGAGAGTAGTAGTTATATAGCCTTTTCATGCTTACAACAAGAAACGGCTATTTTCACAACACCTATATAATAAATTGATAACAATAAATTAAAAAAATGATTTTTTAAGTGACATATGGTTAGAAGCATCATTTATCGAACTCAAGATTAATTATTTGAATAAAAATTATCTATTTTTTTGGTGTTTCTATCTATGTTTTAACACAAAAAATAATTTTATGGCTTACGGTTAAGTTTTAAGTTTAGGGTTTAGATTTAAGGTTTAAGGTTTAAGATTCAATGTTTAAGGTCTAAGATTTAAGGTTTAGAATTTATGGTTTTCTTTTTTTAGTGTTAGAGTATATAAAGGTGTACCAAAAAAGATAGAAAATTGTTATCCAATTACTTTTAAAGTATCTATTGGTTTTGAAATTAGTTAAATTTAATTTTTATTTTTAATTTTTTAATTTAAATTTTAGGTCTCTAGCGTTTAAATATTCATTAAATTTATCAACAATCTCTAGAGCATGTGGTTAAAGCTCTCAGTTGACGCCCTCCTCTTTTTTTAGGTTGTGGGTTCAAAACTCATTTGGAGCAAAATTCCTCTTCTCTTCCCCAATTGCGGAGTCAAAATTTTCATATAGTGATGTCAGAGTAGAATACGAGGTGTGAGGATTCTCATACCACTACAATATAAATATTGTTAACCCATACCCAAACAAATCTTGTGGGTCAATTCTAATATTTCCATGAAAAAACTTATACTAATCCCTTGAAAACCTCATTTAATTCTTTGAAAATCCCATACCACGAGAAATCAAGTGAGGTCAATTGACCCCTTAATCTCTACGTGGTTCCGCCACTGCCCTTCCCCTAAGTAAAAATTATTCAAAAAATCATTAAATCCTTAAAAATTGAAATTAAACAAATTAAGTGTTATTTTTTAAAAAATAGATATTTATCAACTTTAGAATTAAATATTCTGACCTAAATTTTACCTCTAGAAGGGGCAATCACTAATCCAAAATATAGATTACAAAAAAATAATTAAACCTTAGGGTGGTATACTAATACCACTATTCTTAGTTTTGTGTGCGCGCGTGTACATCATGCTGGTCATGCAATTGGGTGGCAGAACTAGAAATTGCCGGTGTCAAAGGGTTAATCACACCTACAATTAGTAGATTCTTCCTACTCTGCTTAGCTGCTAAAACTTGTACATTAAATCATTTTTTAATCATAATTAACATCATTGAATATGAGCACCATCACTTACTTGAGTTTCAATTAGGTCATTTTTTTATAATAATAATTAGGTGCCAGTGACATCTTTTATTTATTGGTATGGATATTTTAAGTTTGAATTTCATTCCATTTAAATTATTATTTAATTAATAAAAATGATTTTATTCAAAACTTATATTTGAAACTGTGTGATATATTTTTTACTAAAGAAAATAAACTTATATTTTTAAAAATATTTTGTAGATGAAAATTTTGAATTTGAATTTAAAATATCAAGTATATATATACACACTTATATTATTGTATTTACCAATTGGATAATGCTGCCCTTGTACTCTACCATGTAAATCTTCCAAATAATTAATTTTTGTGCACACGGTACCACAAAAAATATTGACTTTGGTTAATAATATCAGTAAATTTTGTTTAAAATATTAATCTAATTGTTTTACTAAAAATACATAAGGATTATGTTTGACAATTAGCGGATAGCTGATAGCGTATTACATTAGTTGATAGCTGATTGTAGTTAATTTGACTAGCGGGTTGTATTAGCTTATTGTATAAAAGTGTTTGTAAAATTAACTGATAGCTGATAGATGATAGCTGTTTGATTATTTAAACAAGCAAAATTACATATAAGGACATAATTATATTCGATACTTGTTTGAATAGTTTATTAGTTATCAATATTTTGTATATTAATTAGATTATAAAATATAATTTATTTAATATAACATTACTAATCATATTTGAAGGATCTACATATTACTTATTATTTATATAATTAATTTTAATACAATTTAATTAATTTTTAAATTTAAATACAAATATAAATATGTGAGAATAAAAAAATATTAATTTACAAATGCCACAATGTAAATACGTGGGGTGAAGAATTAAAATAGAAAATGTTAAATTTAAGTTATTTGGAGATTTTTTATAATTGTTAAGGGTAAAAGGGTCTTTTACAACTCTTATGTCAAAATCTCTAACTTCAAAAAGCTTCTATTAGCGGTCTTTTCAAAATTATAGGTTTCACCCTAATCCGCTATTCACCAAACATCCAAATTAGCGGATTTGACCAGTCAACCTCTAATATTAGCTCAAACCTCTAATTTTAACTCAACCGCTATTTATCAAACAATGCCTTGGAATTGTAGTTAAAGTAATTTTTTTATATACACATCCTTACCTATTTAAATTCTAAAATATAAAATTTAAATATCTAATCCTAAATTCTAAATCTTAAACTATAAATTTTAAACCCTAAATTTTAGATTAAATCTTAAACTCTAAAATAAATATACTTGTATAAACCGAAATTTAAATAGTTTATGTAAAATAATTTTCTTCGTAGTTATACGGATGACTAAATTGACAATGGACATTATCCATTAATTTTAACAGCTGTTTTAGAAATGGATGGTTAGTCCAAGTTTTTTGCTTATTAGAAATCATTGTGTTACAATTTTCCAAGATTATTTTTAAAAACTTGTTTCATAAATTTATACATTTCTTGACAAATTCAAAGAAGATCTTTGGCAAAAGCAAAAGATAAATGAAACGTGGTAAGTAGTAATATATTCTTTTAATCTAAAGTTCCGCACAATGCTTCCAATCCATGTTACAAAGTAGAAATTACGTATCCAACAATCAATTAATTTAATAAGAACATAAAGTTTTTAAACAAGATTAGAGATTCAAATTTTGATATTGTAAATGAAGATTATTTAGTTAAGAGGATCACCCTATGATGATCATCTGCAGTATCCGATCTAGATTAGTCGGTTAATGAGTCGAATACTTTTAGTTACCAAAAAAATATTATGCACATGTTTCGGTATAAATTCATTCTGGTTTAAGTTTCATCATGTGTGAATTTTATCCTAATTTATTTTAGTTTACGTTTGGATATATTTTGATAATCAATTCATCTATACAATCAATTTTTGAATACTTATATAAATGTATTTATTGTATTTATAATTGTGCTCGTTTGGGTTACTTAGACGCTAATCCTTAATGTCAGCACCAAAACACCACATTTTTGGGGTTTTATTTATTAAATTAACCTAAAATTTAACCTTATTCTTTTTCACGATTGACATTATTCTTCATTATCGTTTGACCACTGTTGGTTTTTGTTAGGAGGCTCAAACGATCAACCGAATATGCTAAGAGGGAGGGGGTGAATTGGATTTTTTTTCGGTGGATGAATGGCTAAGTAATAAAAATTAGAACACAAAGATTTATAGTGGTTCGACTTCTAAACAAGTCTACCTCCACTACCTTAGCTATCCACACTAAGGATTTTCCACAAATCCACTAATTTGTCTTTCCTTTTTTCCCGAGATCAAGGAGATAACCCTTACAACCAAGACTTATACCCTAAAGTCTTGAAACACTCTTTTACAAAGAGACTACAAATTAGCAAACAAAAAAAAACCTTACTAGGCAAATGTGTTTGCACAATTAAGCTTTCACCCAAAATCTTAAACACTTGAGCAAATGTGACAATTTGGCTCACTAGTGTTTTTCTACAAAGAATATGACAATTTTAAGCTCTAAGACAATTTCTCTAACATTGAATATTGATAGTTGGTTTTTTGCTGTTGCATGGCTGCTCGATTAAGTCTTTTAAACCCTCAAAGGAGTTTGTGGTCGTTACTAGCCGTTGGGGTTGATTTGGAGCCGTTGGAGACTTTAATTCCAGCATTAAATGCAGTCTAGTGCAGGCGTATTAGTACATGGACTTCGGGTATCGGTACCTGCCTCAAAATAAAAAGAGTCGTTGGGCAATTTTACATTGGGTATCGGTACACGATACATGCGTATCGGTACAAACCCATCCATATCGGTACGGTCTAAGCCGTATCGATACTTATTTTGCTACTGGAATTTGGGATTTTGGAGAAACAAAGGGGCGTATTGATACGGGTAAAACGAGTATCGATACAGTTGACTAGGTATCGATACCTTGGAAAGGATATCGATACTCACAACATATTTTTGACACTTTAACTATTTTGATAGTATTTAAGCATGCCAAAAACCCTTTAAAAAACTTTCAAACATATTTTCCAAGTTAATGGACTTTTAAAATATTTTTGCAAATTAGTTTAAGTCCAAAAACATTTTTCATTTAAGTTATATCAAAATTAAATATATCAACAATCTCCCCTTTTTGATATAACAAAACCACTTGAAAAATCATTTTTGTGAAAACTCCCCTTAGAAAAATAATTTTAGAAAAAGAATATATTTTGAGAAAAATTTAAAGCTCCCCTTTTCTTTTTGAAATTGAATTTTTCAAACCTATCTCTCCCTCTTTTTTGTTATATCAAAAATAATTTCAAAACTAAGTTTGAAATCACATTTTAAGTTCAAAACACCAAATGTTGAAAGATTGAAACCAATCGTTAGAAATTTAGTACCAATTGATGGGAATATCAATAGTTGGTGTAAAATAACAATGAAGAAAAGAGACAAAAAATATTTTACATGAACGAATTTTTTAAAATTTGGCTCCCTCTTAATCAAGCATCAAGTAAATTGTTAGTCCAACAATTCAAGAGAAATAAATTAAATTTCAAATAAATAAAACAAATAAATACAATAAATTCAATTGAACATGCTATATATCAAAATATATCAATATGCACACAAAGCATGACAAAAAGAGACAAAACAATCTTTTTTACTATACGTACCGATATGGAAGAGGCCGTATCGGTACTTGGTTGAAGGTCGTATCGGTACAGTATGAGCTATACCGGTACTGAAGGCATAAAAATGGTGAAAAGTGCAGTAGAAACAACTCAAATAGCCTTAGAACTTAGTTTAAGTTCATACAAAGGCTTTAAGAGGTCATAGGTATACATTTTGCACATTTTCCTACACATGCTTTTCAAAATTAAATTTCAAATAAATACAAGAAATTTAATTGAACATGCTATATATCAAAATGCACACAAAGCATGACAAAAAGAGACAAAATAATCCTTTTTATTGTACGTACCGATACGGAAGAGGCCGTATCGGTACGGTATGAGCTATACCGGTACTGAAGACATAAAACTAGTGAAAAGTGTAGTAGAAACAACTCAAATAGCCTTAGAACTTAGTTTAAGTTCATACAAAGGCTTTAAGAGGTCATAGGTATACATTTTGCACATTTTGGTACACATGCTTTTCAAAACATAACATTTAAAGCATACAAAGCATGAATTTCACCAAATTCAACCAAACACTACAAGTTTAAGGCCAAAAACATAAGGGTAGACATATTAAGCCAAAAACATATAACTCATGCAATTTGAGACTGCCCCTAACTATACGCAATTAGTCACAACATGAAGTCATATAAAAATTCTTAGATCAACATGAAAAAAGGACATGGAATATGATCAATCAATTGCATGAAATTAAATTTTACCACTTGAACCAAGGTAGGATATTAAGCCTTCCTTCTTCAAGTATCATTCCTCCTTTGTGTGTCAAGAGCTTCCAAAATTTGACTTTGATCATCAATGGCTCAAGCCATCTACAAATAGACAATCAAATAATTTTGGTATCCAAATTGCTTTGGATCCAATGACATTAGTCCAAAAAATATTAGTCCCCTTACGAATC
Source organism: Hibiscus mutabilis (assembly GCA_019671005.1). Classification (NCBI taxonomy): domain Eukaryota; kingdom Viridiplantae; phylum Streptophyta; class Magnoliopsida; order Malvales; family Malvaceae; genus Hibiscus; species Hibiscus mutabilis. The sequence continues at coordinate 52,961,393 of CM033726.1, forward strand.
CATTTTTCAATTTCATCATTTTTCTTTGAAACAATTAGTCCTTTTGGGACCCAAATGTTTTCTACTATTTTGCCTTTGAAAAATCTAGGGGGAACTAGATTGTCTTACATAAAAGTTTGATTTAACAAAATTTTCCATTTTTCTTTTCAAGACTCTTGTAAATCAAAACTTTTTTCTTTCTTAAGATCATCCAACTCCTTTTGATGATCTTTTTGAACTTGTTGAAGCAAATTTTGTAAACCAACATTCTTTTGTTCAAAATCATTGAGTTTTGCTTCAAGTTCATCCTTGGTTTTAGAAATCAAATTATTTTGAATTTTTAAATTTGAAACTATTTTCTTGTTTTTCAAAATATGATTTTTAAACTCTAAAACCAACTCATCATAAGCATCTTGTAATTCATCAAAAGAATATGAAATTGAAGTAGATGAAATAGAAGTTACCCTTGAATTTTCTTCGAAGGCCATGAGACAAAGGTTGGCTACCTCATCATCAGTGGAGTCCTCTTTGTCACTCTATGTAGCCACAAATGCTTTTATATCTATTTTTTGTTGAAATGAGGGCAATCATACTTGGTGTGCCCCAGCTATTTTGCATTCGAAGAATATTACGAGATTATTCCACTTTATTATCGATTCATGTCTTGATTCTTCCTTTTATTGCTTCATGAATCAGGTGAACTTCTTGAAGAGCTTGACCATATCTTCTTCTTTACTATCATCTCCTTTTGAATCTTCTTGTTTGCTTGCAGAGGATTTAAGAGCAACATTCAATTAAATGGCTTGCTTTTATGTCTTCTTCTTCCCTTTTGACATCATCATCTCATGGGTTAGCAAAGATCCCATAAGCTCGTCAAGCTTAAGCTCCTTCAAGTTTTTTGCTTCAATGATTACCGTCTTCTTGGAATCCCATAAATCAGGAAGTAAGTAAATCAACTTTCTTATAAGCTTTTCTTCCAGGATCATCTCTCCAAATCCTTTAAGCTCGTTGGCTATGGTAGAGAATCGATCAAACATAGCTTTAATGTCTTCTTTCAGGTCCATCTTAAAGTTTTCATGGTTGAGGTTGAGAAGTCCAATTTTAGTTTCCTTCACCTCATTTGTACCTTCATATGTGACTTCAAGTTTGTCCCACACATCCTTGGCACTTGAGCAAGAGGATTTCTTTGCACACTCATCGGGTCCAAGTGCAAAAAACAATATATACATAGCTTTATCATTGAGTTGCATCTTTTTTCGATCTTCCACATTCCATCCCACCTTGCTTCTTTGAGGAACAAATGACCCATCAAGAACAATATCCCAAAGAAAATAGTTAATGGTTTCATGAACAACATCATCCTATTCTTCCAATAGGAGTAGTTGGCATTGTTGAAGTAGGAGGCTTGTCAATAGATTGCGCCATGATTTTCAGTTGATGTAGAAAGGTTGAGCACTTCAAGGATCGAATCTAGGATGTTAATCCGGCATAGAGAGGAAGCTCTGATACTAATTGTTAGGAGGCTCGAACGATCAACTGAATATGCCAAGAGGGGATAAATTGGATTTTTGCTTCGGTGGATGAATGGTTAAGTAATAAAAATTAGGCCACAAAGATTTATAGCGGTTCGACTTCTAAACCAAGTCTACCTCCACTACCTTAGCTATTCACAATAAGTATTTTCCATAAATCCATTAATTTTTCTTTTCTTTTTTCCGAGATCAAGTAGATAACCCTTACAACCAAGACTTATACCTCAAAGTCTTGAAACACGCTTTTATAAAGAGTACAAATTAGCAAACAATGAAAAACCTCACTAGGCAAATGTGTTTGCACAATTAAGCTCTCACCCAAAATCCTAAACACTTGAGCAAATGTGACAATTTGACTCACTAGTGTTTTCTACAAAGAATATGACAATTTTAAGCTCTAGGATAATTTCTCTAACATTGAATGTTGGTAGTTGGTTTCTTGTTGTTGCATGACTGCTTGATTGAGTCTTTTAAACCCTCAAAGGAGTTTGTGGATGTTACTAGCCGTTGGAGTTGATTTGGAGCCGTTGAGGACTTTAGTTATAGCATTAAATGCAGTCTGGTGCAGGGCGTATCGGTACACGAGTTTCGAGTATCGATACCTGCCTCAAAATAGAAAGAGCCGTTGGGCAATTTTACATTGTGTATCGATACATGATACATACGTATCGGTACGATCTAAGTTGTATTGATACTCATTTTGGCTACTGGAATTTGGAATTTTGGAGAAACAAAGGGGAGTATCGATATGGGTAAAACGGGTATCGATATAGCTGACATCGATACCTGGGAAAGGGTATCGGTACTCACAACATGTTTTTGACTCTTTGGCTATTTTGAAAGCATTTAAACATATCAAAAATCCTTTGGAAGACTTTCAAACATATTTTTCAATTTAATGGACTTTTGAAATATTTTTGCAAATTAGTTTAAGTCTAAAAACATTTGTTGTTTGAGTTATATCAAAATTAAATATCTCAACAATTTTCATTTTCTACATAACTTGTATTAAAATATTTTCATCCCCTTTTCTTCTTTTTTAGTTTGATTTTCCTCAGAATTGTCAAAACTCAAATAAAAGTTTTGACCTTTTATCTAGGCCTGCTATGTAATCTTCACCGTCGGATCAATGTGAAATTGAGCTATATTATTTTCTTCTCCTCCTCCTCGACCTCCACACCATTCTTATTTTTAAAGAAAATACTCTAGCATCAGTAAATCAAAGGAAGTCTAAAATTCTGAGTTTAAAAGGAAAATTTTAGGGTGTTTTGCATAAATTTACCTAAACGGACGAAATTCAAAATTTTAATAATTAAATTATTTTTTTATAATTGGATAACAAAACTGAAATACACTAAAAGTTGGGTGACTAAACGTATAGTTCACCCAAATAGACGCTGATTTAATGGTCATGGAAAAAGCGACGTCTCATTTGGAGAAAAAAATCTCAAAGTTGCTGGCAAAATACCAAATTTTGAAGCTATGTATTCCTATTGGGTACAATTAAAAAAAATTATAGACCATTTACTCACCTAATTAGGACATTTTTTCGTTGAAAGAGTTCATTAAATATTTCTTCAATGAAAGACTTTACTAAAGTCCTTTGAAATAAAAAAAACGAGTGCAGACCTCTTCCCGTCTAAAATGTTGTTGACTGAGTATATTTTTTATGCACAAAAGTCTTAGTTTTAATTAGAAAATATGCGGAGAAGTTTGGTCAATGACTGAAAGCTTGAAATAACCACTCATTTGGAGCACTTTGACTATCAACGTTTTACTTTGATTCAAAATGACTCATCGATGGGTGAAATTCTTTAGTTAATTAATGGTAAACACCTTAAAATGACATGAAGATTTTACATAGCATCATACATTGAATGATTAAGGCGTGGGCTATCCTTAATAAAGGCTCGAGTTTGTTCCCTCTCAAAGTCAAATTGCAAAATCTTTGTAAATGTTGCATTGTTATATTAGCATATGATGTTGTATAGTATTCTCACACCATATAAAAGTGTTTACTGTTAGTGAACTAACTATTTTTATCCATTGAAGGGTCATTTTGACTCAAAATGGAAAGTTGAAGATCCAAGTCATCCAAAAAAATAAGGGTCAAAGTAACTATTCAGTCAAACGTTATGTTTATTTTTTTAACATTATGCCTAAAAATAATACATATTCAAAATAAGAAATATATTTCTTCTCTTTTTTCAAACTAAATAGTATGAATAGTTTAAAATTACATAGTGAAATTAGCTTATTGTTAAAGCTTATGTAGTAAATATAGAGAAAAATAACTCCCTTCGTGAACATTGGAGTAAAGGCATGGTTAATGGCTGGTGGAGAAGTTACATGCCGAAGCCATGGCTAAAAGGACATATCTTAATTGGGGCAGCGGTTGTAGCTGACTGGGACAATGAAAAGCACAGCCGTAGCCACAGCCAGGTGCGGCTGAAGAACCAAACCCTCCTAGTTAGGACTTCGGATGGAACCGCACCTTTGGGGTGAGTCTTGGGTGCGGCATGCTATGGTGCGGCTAAAAGACAAGTATCGAAATTTGTACTTGAGCTAAAAATGTTAGACTTTTTGATAACATTTTCTTTTGGTTTTTTAAGTTTTTTTCTGCAAGTATCGATACTTAGTTTTTTGATAAATTTCCAGTTCGGGGACAAAAGTATCGAAACTTATAAAAAAAAGTATCGAAACTTGTTCTTGAACTGAAAATGTTAGACTTCTTGATAACATTTTCGGTTGGTTTTTTGAGTTTTTTTTCCTGCAAGTATCGATGCTTTTTTGATAAATTTTCAGTTTGGGACAAAAGTATCGATACTTACAAAATAAGTATCGAAACTTGTTCTTGAACTGAAAATGTTAGACTTCTTGATAACATTTTCGGTTGGTTTTTGAATTTTTTCTGCTAGTATCGATACTTGTGTCCTAAACTGAAATTTTATCAAAAAACTAAGTATCAATATCGATACTTACAAAATAAGTATCAATATCGATACTTACAAAATAAGTATCGATACTTGCAGAAAAAAACTAAAAAAACAACTGAAAATGTTATAAAGAAGCCTAACATTTTCAGTTTTTCTGCAAGTATTGATACTTATTTTGTAAGTATCGATACTTAGTATCGATACTTGCAGAAAAAAACTCAAAAACCAACCGAAAATGTTATCAATAAATCGAACTTTTTTAGTTCAAGAACAAGTTTTGCTACTTATTTTTGTAAGTTTCGATACTTTGTCTCAAACTTGCCATCTTTTAGCCGCTCCGTAGACATGACGCACGTTAGATTCCCACGCACCATTGCCCACACGTTCTGTTACCCCTCGACGCCCAGCAATCGTGCTTCTTAGGGCTGTAAATGAGCCGAGACAGATCGAGAGCTACTCTAGCTCGACTCGATCAAAACTCAATTAACATTCGATTCAATTAGACTCGACTCGAGCTCAAACTCGGCTTGAGTTTTTAACAAGTCGAGCCGAGCTACTTGATACCCGACTCAAAAAGCTGACGAGCTACTCGAAAATATAATAAACTATTTTTTATTGTTATGTTAGTTTAATTTTTAGCTTAACTTTCTTTATATTTTCATGTATACTTTTTTTCTCCTACTAGGATTAAGGTGTTTTTAATGAGTCACATAAAAATATTTCTTTCGTATGATTTTATCTACAATGAAATCATGCAATTTGATGGGTGATGTTATGTTAGCTTAATTTTTAGTTTATCTTTCTTTATATTTTCATGTGTACTTTTTCCTCCTACTAGGATTAGGGTTTTTTAATGAGTCACATGGAAATATTTCTTTCGTATGATTTTATCTACAATAAAATCATGCAATTTGATGGATGATGATTATTATTATTATTATTATTATTATTATTATTATTATTATTATTATTATGAACATGGTTGTAAATGAAACGAGAAAGATCGCGAGTTACTTGAGTCCGACTCGGTCAAAGCTCGATCAGTACTCGACTCGAGCTCGACTCGAGTTATTAACGAGCCAATTCGAGCTCAGCATACTCAAGCTTGAGTCAAGATAAAACTCGAGTATAATTATTAACGAGTCTAGTCGAGTTAAGCACTACTCGAGCTTGACTTGGCTCGTTAACACCCTAGTGCATCTCGTGTACACTGCAATTGCTTTTATTCGTTGCTATGCCTATCACGTTCCTGTTGACTGTTCCATAGCATATAAAAACCCTAAACGTACATTCTAGGTAGAATCCTCAGTTCTCGCACACGGTGGATTAACAGGCAGCCCCGCCCTACATTCCTATGCTTTGGGCATTTGCCTAAACTTTAGGTTAACATACGCTCGCATCACGTCTACGTATATCTAAACTCTAAATTATAAACTACGTAAAAACCTCCGATAACTGAATGCAAAAAAAATCCCCAAATCCTAGGTTTTCCTTCTTCTTCGATTTGTGCTAAACTCGACGGTTTTCTGCTAGGTACTGCGTTCTTAAGCTTCTATTTGAGCTTGCGTCGAGCCTTTCATCTCCATTGATTTCTTAGGCGGTCGATTTTCAAGTTTCATTCTGTCGAGGAGGGTTTTTTGCTCCGGTTCTTTGGGTGGTTTCTCTCAGATTGTTTGAAGCTCGGCGTTGATTTTCTTGATGCGGTTTGGTTCTCTTGATTTCCTACAGTGGCTCAAGTTTCTTTGGAAGGATTGCCATAATGCTTTAGCATCAAATGAAAATCTTCATTCTCGGCTTAAAGGTCCTTCCCCCCCATGCCCAAGGTGTTGCTGCGCTAAGGAAGACATCGAGCACATCTTGTTCTTTTGCCCCTTTGCCCAAGCGGTTTAGAGTATTTCAGGTTTTGTTTATTCTCCAAGAATTGAAGGTTTTTTTGAGCTTTTTTAAATGGTCAAAAAAAGATTTTAAAGAAGGACTAAAACTTATTTCCTTTCTCTGTTGGCAACTTTGGAAAGCTAGAAACAACATAATTTTTAAAGATTATCAGGATGACCTTCTTGATGTCTAGAAAATGGTTGAATACACTTTGCAGAATTCAAACTTTCCTCACAAGAGCAATCTTCACCCCCATCATCTTTTTCAACCTTTCCAAGTTCTTGGTCTCCTCTTGCTCCTAGCTACCTCAAAATCAACTCAGATGTTACTTTCTTAAATTTGTCAAAAACCTCAGGTATTGCTGATATCATCCGCAATGATGAAGGATATATTGTAGCAGGTTCTTCAAAAGTTATTCAAGCCTTTTCTGCTTGTGAAGCTGAAGCTGAAGCAAAATCCAATATGGTCTTGAATATGCTCTTTTCAAGATTTTTCCAATGCTATCTGCGAATGTGACAATCTGGGTATCATCAAAAGATTAAAACTTCATAATTTATGAACTGGATCTGTAACCCCCTCGACCCGACCTAGACGCTCGACCAAATCGAGAGAATTACATTAGGTTTACCAAAGCAAACCGGAGATAGATTACGAAAACTGGTCCATTTTTTCTTTTTATCTTTTCTAAATGCGTATTATTAATCCTAAGTGTACATACTTGCAGCGGGTGAGTTTACAAAGGAATCGGACCACGGGAAGGCAACCAATTGCATAACATACCTTTTAGGGACTAATATGAAAATATGCTAAACTTAAGGACCAAAACTGAAATTAAGGTTACCAATCATCAATTAGTCCAATTACATGCTTAAATGTCAAATTTTAGGCCAATACGATCATTCAAGCTTGTACAATTGCATTCACAAAACTCAAGGACCAAAATGGAAGAAACAGAAACTTCCAAATATTCCATAAAACAGAATTAACTGCAGCCGTACCGGTACGCGTACAAATGTGTCGGTACGCCTTAACAATTTTCAAAACTCAGATTCCAGTGGCTAAAACTCGTACCGAAACACTTGCTCGCGTATCGAAACACCTAGCCAAAAGCTTGAGACCGTACCGGAACACTTGCTCGAGTATCGATACGCCTAGACCTGTAATGTTCCAAATTGCTGTCTAAACACACTTTGATGATAACCATAACACTCCAACATTCTCCAAACACTCAAAAAACATTACTATGATACAACCCTAACCAAAACATCACAGAATCAACATCATTACATGGCATTCAAACACTCAAGATTTTCTAAAGGCATGCTTCCTAATATCATTTTGCCACATAACCAAAACTCCCATTTGGCACTTTAAGGCCATACACAACATGCTTACACATCTAAAGCACCATAACAAACATGCTTGAATCATCAAAACATGACAACCATTCCAAGACAACTAGATGCATACCTAAGCACCCCTTTAGCATCAACATAAGCAAAGATTCTCAACAAGCTTAACAACAACAAACCAACCATAAAATCCAGCACTTCACATACTTAAAAACCATGGGAAAAACATGATTACAAGTCCTAAAAACATGGCGAACACATTGCCTTATTAACCGAAAACAAAAACCGAGTTCATACTCAAGTATTCTTGCACTTGGATCACTTCAAACCTTGCCTTTGCTGCCCCCAAACCTTAATCATCTGCATCATTAGGAAAAAGAGAGCGTAAGCACACATGCTTAGTGAGGATGCACTTAAAACAATGGTGTATTTAAAATCCCTTAAAAACTAAACACTTGTTTTCAAACCATGCTTACGTCCAAAGCATTTTCATTGATTCTAATCAAAACATGCATATCGACCATATGCAACAACATTTACAAATCACATGCTTAAATCCCAAAGCATTTAGTCATCTCATGCTTAAATCCAAAGCATTAAATCATATTACCATGCTTAAATCCCAGAGCATTAAAAAGTAGGCTCAACTCATGAACTTGCATATATTGGTATTTATACTGACCTTGGATAGACGGCCATTATCCTTGATTAGCGGCCACTAACCTTTAGGCAACCGTTAACCTTATAAATCGGACACACGGACCTCTCATGATAGTCGACCACTACCATAACCCATACCATACCGACCGCATGATATAACAACCTTGTCGACCGCAAGATCAACATCAACAAGGGGAACCAACCACTCAACCCAAGTGATAACATCATAGTCCGAGTAACCGACCACTTACCTCAATGACCCTTAACCACGGTCGATTTTTAACATATTATAGTGCACTCTATCATATGGCATGCCAACTATATCTGAACGTTTTCTCATCATGTCATATAGCCAATATATCATTTACAAAATCATTTACTCACTGTTTTACAATGCATTATACAAAATCATCACATATGCAAATCACATTACCAAAGCAATAACACCATTCCCGACCGGAATGAAAACCAATGCTCACTAGCATTTCATATACTTTTAAACCACTGCATATGTACTTAAAATCATGCATTTACAGTAAGTAAAAGCAAACCATGTTTACGACCAAAACATGAATTACACATGCTCATATTCGAACCGATATTAAAGAGCAAAAGAGGGAAACTTACTTCTGAGCTTAGGTAAGTGTTTCAAGCCTAACCTAAACTCCCATAAACATTTTCAAACCTTTGAAAGACTTTTAAAACCGTTTCCACTCACCCATACACCTCGCCTTGCTCGCCAACGCGAATCGAGCTCCTAGTAAGCAACAATCAACGTCAAGCTTCGTCGCCTTGATTATCCCCTATTTTTAACCACATAAAACCAGAGGGAAAATGCATCATCATGCATTCAAATCATTGCCAACAAGAAATTACCCACAACTCACAAGTTTCCCATTCACAAACCATCCGAAACTTATCGAAAACATCCTCAAACACTTCCAAAATTTAACCCAGCCATAATATAACGATTCGATACATCAAACCTCATCAATTCACATCTAAAAACTCTTTCCCAACATCCTTTTACTTCCAACAATGATTAAACTCCATTAACCTCACAAAAACCCTTAGCTAACAACCTTAAACATTAGAGATTCAACTTGTTTCGGGATTACAATGTTAAAACCAAGCTATTAACTCAATTAAACATCAAAAACATGATCTAATCTGATCATAAACCCGACAAAACAGATCCAATTCGAAATATATCAATTTCATCAATCCAAACACAATTAAACCAATTTCCCTTAATTAAACTATCAAAACACATTAGAAAACAATTGTAAAGAGCCAAAAACTTGAGAATTTCATTAAAAAACCTTTCATTAGAGTAGAAGATCGAACCTTACCTCTAATGGATGCTTTCTCCCTTAATTTGATGATTTACATGAGAAAAAAAGTTAAAACAATAAGGTTTTGGTAAACTAACAATAAGAAATCATTTGGAAACAAAAGATTTAAGAAAAGAAAGATTTACCTGAAGATTTAGAAGAAGAAATTGATGTTTGGCTGGAGAGATTTTGAGAGAAAGTTAGTTACGTAATTTTTGTTTAAAAGATTTAATGACCAAATTAATTCTCCCCAACCTATTTATATTTTCCAAAACACTTTAAAAATAGCCAATTAAGGAATAAAGTCTGATATTAGACTTTTGGACAATTAGCTCCTTAAAGATTCAAAGTTTTGACTCTTTACAAAACATTCACTAAAAACAGTTTTCAAAGTTTGTATTTTGGTCACTAGTCCAGAATGTCCGATTTCCAAAACTCGTTTTTCAAAATTGATTTAACCACAATCATTAATATATTTAATAATGATTTTAGAATATTTTTTCACAATTTTATCACCTTCAATAATATTTAATTCGATTTAATCCTAAAACTGATCGAATCTCTAATACCGGTCCACCGGACCTTCGAACTAACCCTTAAAACATCTAAGCCCAAAATCGGGGCGTTACAGGATCACTGCCCCCATTGAAAGGAGCATTATACTTTTATCCTCTTCCTTTTCTTCATGCTCCTTTTCCTTTGTTAAAAGAGGGAGAACTTCGTTGCGGACTGGGTGGCAAAAGCTTCCGCCCATAATGTGTACCCTCCCAACTGGGTTGATACTTGATTCACCACCTGCTTCTCTTTGTAACTTTCTTTAACTTATGAATGAATGTTTTTTTTTTGTTCAAAAAAATTCTAAACTACGCGCATGGCTCATTATGATGAAAAAGACTTACCAGCCCTTTTCAATTTGAAAATCGTGTAAATTAATCCATTTAAAAAACAACTGGAGTAATTTGGTTCGTTAATTTTGAGAATGAACAATTATGACTAACTAAATTTTATATAATTTTGATTAACAGTAACAAATCTTATCCTATATGGTTACCGATTATATCAATGTGATTGATATATATGATGGTTTGGTGTGCAACTTGAGATGGAAAGTGACAAAGTCACAATGAAGTGCTTTTAATCCTATGATTCCCAAAAGGCAGGCTCTCCTACCTATAAGAAAATTAGTTTCAAGCTTCTAGACTTTGAACATTGAACTCTCCAAGGTGGAATCTAAGGTGCAATAGGTTATAGTATGGTTATGGTACGGTATTAACCAAAAATATTATAAATAAAATTTAAAATGTTATCTATTAATTTAAAATATTATATTTTTATAATATTTTCGGTTGATAGTTAAGTACCGATACTTAACTACGAATATTGATATTTGTGTTAAACACCAACCGAAATTATTATTAAAAAATATAACATTTTATTAAGTTATGTTTTGTAACTTTCTCGGTTGGTTTCGATAAATAAAAAACTTTCTCGGTTGGTGCTGTAAATCGCTCTCTTTCCTACCCTATGCATCTTCTTCTGTTTGCACTTTGCACGCGTTGAAAGAGGGTAGTGCCGGGTGATCACTCATGATGTGACTGGCAAAGAGGATTGTTTCAAGGCCCCAAGTAGCCAGTTTATGTGGGTAAATCTCTGGTAGAGTAGTCAAATTTACCGCTAAAAAATATCACAATCAAAATATTAAAAAACACGAAATTTAAAATGTTACTTATATAATTTAAATGTATATTTTTTTGATAACATAGGTTAATGGTAAGTTTCGAAATTTATAATCAAATTCTGAAACTTGTGAAAAAAATATTTTAGCAACCTAAAATGTTATCAAAAAGTATAATATTTCGATTGTGTAAGTAATACTTTAAATTCCATGTTTTCTAACATTTTAATTATGTTGTTTTTTAACCTTAAAGTAAAACGTGGCACCCTAAACTTGCGGGAGTTTATGTTCTTTTTACTGATGATATGATACTTTGATGTGTGAAAGAGAATGGACATCTTCGATCTTGTGATTTGATGAAATGGTCCTTAGAGGTTACTCTAGTCTATATGGTTGGAAAGTAAACGAACTAAACGTTTAACGAACTGTTTGTGAATCGTTTGGTGAGAAGTTCGTTTATTTATTAAACGAACGAACATGAACAATGTTTTATGTTCGTTTAATTAAATGTGTTGAGATATTTGATTTTGATATAACTTAAATGAAAAATATTTTTAGACTAAATCAAATTTGCAAAATATTTTAAAAGTCTATTAACTTGAAAAATATGTTTGAAAGATTTTCAAAGGGTTTTTGACTTGTTTAAATGCTTTCAAAACAACTCAAAAGTCAAAACAGGTCATGTGTACCTATACACTTGTTAGTGTATCAATACTCAGGCAGCCGTATCGATACTCGTTTTACCTGTACCGATACGCCCCTTTATTTTCTCAAAACTCCATTTTCTAGTAGCAAAATAAGGTATCGATACGGCCTCAGCTGTACCGATACACTATGGGGTGTATCAATTCACCTGCATAGTTTACCAATACCCTGTGCAATTTTGCCCCAACGGCTCTTTCTATTTCAGGACGCGTACCGATATCTGTCCCCGTGTACCGATACCGATGAGCACAGAAGTGCATTTAATGTTGGAAATAAAGTCCCCAACGGCTCCAAATCAACCCAACGGCTAGTAATGGCTACAAACTCCTTAGAGGGATTAAAAGACCTCTTCAAGAAGCTATGAAACAAGAAACAACTTGCCAACATTCAATGTTAGAGAAATTGTTTTAATGCTTAAATTGTCATATGTCTTTTAGAAAATACTAGTGAGCCAAATTGTCACATTTGCTCAAGTGTTTAGGATTTTAGTTGAGAGCTTAATTGTGCAAACTTATTTGCCTTGTAAGGTCTTCTTAAGTTTGCTAAATTTGTTTTCTCTTTTAAGATAGTGTTTCAAGACTTTGGGGTATAAGTCTTGGTTGTAAGGGTTATCTCCTTGAACCCGAAAAAAGGAAAGTAAATCTAGTAAATTTGAGAAAATCTTTAGTGTAGATAGCTAAGGTAGTAGAGGTAGACTCGGTTGGGTAGTCGAACCATTATAAATCTTCGTGTCCCAATTTTTATTTCTTATCTTTCATCAACCAAAGCAAAAATCCAATTCACCCCTCTTGGCTATTTCGGTTGATCGTTCGAGCCTCCCAACAAAATGAACGAACAAGAAAAGACTCGTTCGTTTATTTACGTTCGTGAACGTTCGGTAATCCGTTCATTTATGTTCATCTAAAGCTATTCACATATATCCATTTATATTTATTATTTTTATAACAAAAGTATTATATATTTTAAAAAATAAATTTATTCACATATCATCTTTCGTTATGTTCGTTCAAATTTATTCAAATATGTCATTTTATGTTCGTTCGTTTGTGTTCGTTTACGTTCATTTATCATTTTAACAAACGAATATGAACGAACACTAACAAGCTACATTCTTTAACAAACGAGCACAAACAATAAATTATGTTCGTTTAGTTATTCGTGTTCGTTCATTTATTTAGTTAAAATTAAATGAACGAACATAAATATACCTTCGTTCGTGTTCGTTTACATGCCTTCTCTATGATTTGCGGTTGTTTTATCTTAAAACCAAATGGTTCTGTCTATAACACTGTTCCATGTGTCACTTAAAACACGTTTTTCTACTTGTTTGTTTCAAGTCCCCATCTTATCAAAATCAAGGGGACCACCCTTCCTTCCAAGTTGATGATGGAAAAGTCCCCTCAAGTTGGGAGGTGATATATATCTTTCACCAAAACTTAGATAAAATGTAATCATTTTTAATCCGATTTAATTCCAACAAATTTTGATCCGATTTAATTTTATAATCAATTTAAAAAAAATCAAGTTCAGATCGAAATAAATATATTTCACCCCAACTTAGATAAAATGTAATTATGTTGATGCACTTCTAGCCTCTTGTATCTCGGATACCATGTTGAAATTAGGAGTGATCAGAACAGACAATGATGAAATAAGGTAAATATAAGTCCATTTTACAACCGCTAATCCTCAACTAAAAATTACACGATAAACATTTAATTCTTAAAATATGTTTGACTAAAAAGTTTACCAATAATGGTAGTATAAATTATGATCACAAATATGGATTATTATATAAAAAATATAATCACTTGTGTAATTCCTCAATTTTGAATCCTTTTGCAAAGCTCCGATTACACTCTATTCGGTGGGAAAAATTAATTACAATAATCATTTAAATATACCGATCCACGCTATAAACAATTATACCTTAATCTAATTATTTGATAATTTAGAACCCGTTGAGTGGTCATTATAATAACCCGTTTACCGTTCATACCAAAACCTAAATTGAACCCAAAATCAAAACCCATTATCCATACCCAATTTGCCTAGGCCTAAACCAAACCCGTTTATAACCCGACTCGACCCGGAAGCCAAAATATACCCAAACCTAAAAGCAAAACCCTACCTAAACCTAAATACATCAGCCACCGCTGCCGCCGCCGTTTTTGCCGCCGGCCACCCTAAAATCAATCTATAACAGAACCCTAAAATCTCAAAATCCCTAAATTAATTAACCCTAAAACTAAAATAAAATAATCCTAACCCTAAAACCTAATCTACAGCCTCCAGGCCCTAGCTGACCTACACCCTGTCATCCCACAAAATCCGCCATGAAATCCGGCTGCCATCATCAGATCTGCAATCAATCAAATAGATTTTTTATTTTGTTTATTTTGTACCATATCGGTTATAAAACCGAATGAAAAACAAATGAGAGAGAGAGAGTTTGAGGGGGAGTTTTAGAGGGGATTTCGATCAAAAAAATTGTAAACAATGGGAGTTTAATCAAAAAAAAGTTGTAAGGAGTTTTGAAAGGGAAATAAGAAAAGTGTTCTTGAGTTATTTTTTTCTTCTTCAGATCTTTGTTTTTTTTAGTTTTAAACCCCGAATCAAAAAATAAAAGGGGAGATCGAGCTTACCTGGTCGCCGTCGTTATTTCTCCTTCGCCGTGAGGCTTTTATCGCCGGTGAACGGCGCGCATGACGGAGGTGGCGCCGTCGGTGAGGTAGATAGAAAAAGAGTTGAGAGAGCTGTAGGTTTAAGTTTAGGTTTAATCTTTTTTATCTGATTCGAATAAACAAACAACCCCTTAATTACTTAAACCAACACAAGCAAAACATCGCCGTTTAAGCTTCTCCGACCCGCGGTGACCCAGTAACCCGAGGATCCACGTTTTTTCGCAATTGTCTAACTACACCATAAGCCCCTCATCTTTTCTCCCGCCTTCATTTTGTCTATGGGATAATTATGCTTTCGGTCCTTCTTCTTTTCATGCGCATTTAATATCGTCCTCTTTTGCTTTTTTCTGCAGCATTTAATTTCATTTTATTTCAATTTGGTCACTGTATTTTAGCCTTTAATTTCCAGCATGTTATTTCTTATTATTTATGCTTATTTCTTTATGTTTTATTTTTGTTTCATTTCATTCCCATGTTATTTATGTTTTTGCCATGTAATTTTAATATTGATACATTTTAGTCTCTAATCTTTAGTTTCATGTAGTTTTAGTTTAAATCATGCATTATTATTATTATTATTATTATTATTATTATTATTATTATTATTATTACACAAAGTACTTTATTTAGTATAAATATTATATAGTAGTATAATATATAAAATATATGTATATAAATTTTTACCTATTGCTTATATTTTTAAGTACAATAGTTTTTGTATATTTTTATTAATACTCTATATATATTTGTAAAACATTGTAGAGTATTTTTGTCTAAATACTATGTATATAATATAATAATAAATATTTATTTTTGTAAAGATATATAGACTGCTAACTTAATATATGTATAGGTATATTTTAATAAATAATACATTATGTACTTTACTTTAAAGGATTATATTTTAAATATATATATAAAATAATAAGATATAAAATAATAAGTACTTATTTTTTTGAAATAAAAATTAATATATATAAAAACTACTAACTTCAAATATATATATAGATAGATTTTTTTATAAATATAATTATTAAATATATTTTACCATAAATAATATATTTTTAGGTATATATATATATATATTTATACAATACTTTATAAATGACATCATAATATTTAGATAAGTTAAGGATTAAGGTAATATTTTTTTATTTAGGGGTTGAGAATTAGTGTTTTGGGCGTAAAGGGATGCGGCCTTCTCGATACTCTTAAATAAAATAACATTCTTACCAATTTAGGATACAATATTTAAGGGGATTTTCATTTATTTAGAAAATCGAGAAACCATTTTTTGGACGTAAAATGGATGTAAATTTCTCGGTTCTAAATAACAAAACGTTTCTTTAAATATTTGGAACATTTTCATGCAGTCAAGAATCATATTTTAAATTTTAATCGAATTCGGAATTTCAAACGCCAAGACATTAAATAATCGAGTAGGTACCAATTTTGGGCGGTGTGGGGTGCTAATCCTTCTCCATCCGTAACCGACTCTTGGACCCAAAAATTTTTATCTCTGGTTTTATTTTGGTGTTCGGTTTACTATTTTTAAAATATTCGGTGGCGACTCCATATTTTTAAAATTTTAAAACTCGGGCGGGGCTTTCAAAATCAAAATAATAATAAAAGAAATTTCAAACCCGAAATAAAAGAGAGCGTCGAACGAATTTGGGTGATTATAGCTGGCGACTCTGCTGGAGACGGTTTTTTTTAAGGCGAGTCAAGCCAAAAGTCGAATATTCTTTGTCTTTGTCGTTGGAAATTAATAAATTCGATTTTAATTTAAATATAATCATGTCTTTAGTTAATAGGACATGCATTTTATTTTTTGTTGATATAATTGTTTTACTTTTATTGTTTAGTATAAGTGAATATAGACATAGGGTGTCAAAAGGTTTGTGAGTTTCTCCTCACACACCGTGCACTTGCATTGCATTCTATGAGCTTTTTACCCGAGCTCCGTCCTATTTTAAGTGGAAGTGTGATACCACCTTCGTGTGGGTTACCACTATATAGGTTGGTGAATCTCTTTCGGGATATATTTCTTATGTTTTCGTGTAGGTTACCTCCGTATAGGCATAAGGGATGTATCCCCCCTGAATTGAACTTGGTCCCTTTGAAGCCTATAATGGGTGAGGAACATGGGCTTTGTTACCTTTAGTAAGGGACAACGAGGACAATTTGGGTACCCTTCCTTAGAACCGAACCACATGTAATGGACCATAGGAGCCTTGCTCTAGAAACGGAACCCGTTAAAAGTTCAAAGGAGAAACGCTTCCAACATTTTGTCTACTCTTTAGATTTATTTCATGAATAATATGTCGGGTAGAAATCATACCAGGTAGGATCTTTTTCTGTAAATAATAATATTTTGGGTAGATACCATGCCAGGTAGGATCTTTCTTTTTTTAAAATAAAAACATGACTGGTAGATATCATGACGGGTAGGATCTTTCTTTCCATAAATGATAGTATATCGGATAGATACCATGCCGGATAGGATCTTGCTTTTTGTAAATAAAAACATGTCGGGTAGGAATCTGTTTATATTTCATTATGCCGGGTAGATACTATGTCGGGTATGTTTTTTTTGTAAATATAATATTCAGGTAGAAAAGCATGACGGGTAGGATTACATTTTTCAAATAAAGCATGCTTATCGATAGATTTTATACCGTTTGTTTTATGAAAATTACCATTTTATCGGTACTAACTTGTTTATTTTGTTTGTGCATTGCAGATACATCTCATGCATTTTCATGTTTGCATTTCATTATCATTTCCAAATCAAGGGGTCTGATTCCATAAATTCCGATCGAAGCTATTCTAGGGCATCTGAGTCAGCTACATCTCATTAGTCTTTCATTCAAGGCAAAGCTCAAGAAATAGAGAGTCGTCTGACAAGATTAGAGCAGGCATGCGAAGACATGAAGAATGATATAAATGAGAAGCTCGAAAAGGCGCAACAAGCAACTCGCGATCATATCGCGCAATCAGGTCTTTATCACATGTGGGAGCTAGTGCCCAAAACAACCCTAATGAGTATGTCATCCCTGATTCGACCATCATCAACAAGATGGGTCAAGCAGGGATCGAGGCGGTCGAGCGAATTAAAAATTTGTGCAAGCGGGTTGAAGAGAAATCCAAAGCTGCAGAAGGGGCAAGTGCATCATGTGAGGTAGATGCAAGAAAATTAAGTCTAGTCCCGGATCTGGTGATACCTCTAAAATTCAAGATGCCAGAATTTGAAAAGTTCAATGGAACAAGCTCCCCGTCCGCTCACCTTACCATGTTCTGCCGAAAAATGACAGGGCATGTAGGCAATGAGAAACTCTTAATCCATTGCTCCCAAGAAAGCTTAAAGGGGTCTACTGCCAGATGGTATACCAATTGAATCAAGACCATATACAATCATGGAAAGATCTGGCCAAAGCCTTTACCGAGCAGTACAAGCATATAACTGACATCGATCCAGATCGTCTAACACTGTAGAGCATGAAAAGAGGCCCGATGAAAGCTTCCGGCAGTAAGTGCAAAGGTTGAGAGATGTTGATATAAAAGTACAACCACCGCTGCTAGAGAAAGATATAACGCCTACCTTTGTGAGGACTCTGAAAGACCTATTTCTGAAGTATATGTTGGGCAATCAACCAAGAGTTTGGAAGACCTCGTGATGTCTGGCGAACTCATTGAAGCTGCTATCAAAGAAGGGAAGATTACTGACCCTAGCCAAGAAAGAGATAAAGCAAAAATTCATACAGTGGGATCTTATCCGACCAACCGACCTTGGTCCTCACTCCAGCCAAACTATTTACATCGATCACAAGCTTCTCAGAAAGTCATCTATCCTATCCCGATGACATATACAGAGCTACTCCCGATGCTTGTAGAAAAAAGCTTGATATTTCCAGTCTAGTCTAAATCAAAAGAGCCTCCTTACCCATAAGGGTACGACGTCGACGTTGTCTGCGACTATCATATAGAAAGCTCGAGGCACACCACAGAGAATTATGGGGAATTGAGAAATAAGGTGCAAAGCCTGATCGGCTGATCGAGACTGGAACTCTGAAGTTCAACAATGGGGTGCCCTGGACGAGTTGATCAAAGATTAAAAAAGAATGAATGACCTGCAGAGGCTTAATTCCTTTTGTTGGCGTATCTTTGTAGCCTAAAATCTTTTTGAGTAATGCATGAAATCAACCTTTTACCTAGGCCTGAAGGTAAAAAGGAAACCTTTTGTAAGGGCATGTGATTATTCAATACATTCCCCATGTTTTGTTTTGAACAAAAAATCAAAAAAGATTTCAAAATTTAATTCATTCATACTTTCCAAAACTTTTGTCCATATTTTCAAAAAACCACATCGGTTCTAACCTGACAATTGATCCCTCTACTTCATGAAAAGAAAATTTCTCATTTTGATTTTTTTTTTGAAATAAAAAGATTTCTTGCATCACTTTTCTTAGAGATAGAAGGTACAAAGATCTAAGGCCCATGTCTATTCAAAACAAGAAAAAAACCTTCAAAGGTATTCAGTCAAAATGATATCTAGGACAACATTTGATTGGACAAAGTCGTCGTTCATTTGAGATGATGAAAAGAGACAAGCCTGCACAGATCATTCAGTTCAAAAATTTGAATCAAGAAAATAAAAATAAGAATGAAGAAGATTTGGGGGGCAAGCTTTTGCTCGAGAAAATCATAAGATCGAACTGAACCAAAGAAAGAAGATTCCTGTGAATATTTCATGCATGTCCATACATCATGACAAACATAACATTGCATCATGGCATCACCAAAACGTGACCATGCATCATGAAAGCATACTTAGAGGCATATGCATCATTGCATCTTTTAAACATGACCATACATCATAATATACATAACATTGCATCCTTACAAAAGCATGCATATGCATCCCATTTGCATAAATACAAGAAATAATTTTCAAAGACAAACTCTATCCTCCCGTAGGGATACTTTTCAAATTTCAATCCTTCCATAAGGATATTTTTTTCCAAACTACTGGAGAATTTTCAAAACTCAATCCTTCCATAAGGATATTTTTTTCCCAAATTTCTGGAAAATTTTCAAAACCCAATCCTTCCATAAGGATATTTATCCAAACTTCTGGATAATTTTCAAAACCCAAACCTTCCATAAGGGTATTTTTCCAAACTTCTGGAAAATTTCAAAAAACCGAGTTTCATAACTCAATCTTTTCATAAGGATACTTTCAAATTTCAATCCTTCCATAAGGACATTTTTTTCCAAACTACTGGAGAATTTTCAAAACTCAATCCTTCTATAAGGATATTTTTCCAAACTTTTGGAAAATTTTCAAAACTCAATCCTTCCATAAGGATATTTTTTTTCCAAATTTCTGGAAAATTTTTAAAACTCAATCCTTCCATAAGGATATTTATCCAAACTTCTGGATAATTTTTAAAACCCAATCCTTCCATAAGGGTATTTTTCAAGACTTCTGGAAAATTTCAAAAAACTGAGTTCTATAACTTAATCCTTTCATAAGGATATTTTTCCAAACTTTTGGAAAATTTCAAGAAACTGAGTTTCATAAACCAATCATTCTATAAGGATATTATCCAAACTTTTGGATAATTTTCAAAACCCAATCCTTCCATAAGGATTTTTCCAAACTTCTAGATAATTTCCAAAATCGGGTTCTATAACTCAATCCTTCCAAAAGGATATTTTCAAAAACTGAGTTTCATAACTCAGTCATTTCATAAAGACATTTTTAACTTTATCCTTTCATAAGGATATCCTTTTTTGACAAAATAAATTTCCTATTTTCATCCCAACTTAAGGAGAGAGAAAGAAAAAAAAGAAAAAAAAAGAAAAAATTCAAAAAAAAGAGAGACAGATGACAAAAAAAGAAAAAAAACAAAGGTGAAAACCCGAAAGGGCACCTTAAAAAAAAGAGCAAGAGAGATCTTTTCAGAATATCCTAGGCACGAACCCAAAATGAGGCCCGGGACGTTCAAAATGATGAAACCAGTTATCTCATCTCCCTAGAGTGACAGCGGAATGAGAACCAAGACGAGTTCGTCTCCCTAAAGAGGCAGCGAAATGGACCAGACATAAAGTTTGTCTCCCTGAAGGAGCAGTGGAACAAACTTCATCAGATTTATCACATATCCCTGGAGTGGCATCGGATTGAGAACCAAGACAAGTTCATACCTCTGAAGAGGCAGCGGAATGGGCCTAACCTAGTTTATCTCCCTAGAGCAACAGCGGAGGAAACTTTTAGATGTAATCAGGAAATATTTTGTTTGAAAAAAAATGAAAAAATAAAGAAAAAAAATAAAAAAAAATAAAAAAATCAAAAATCAAAAAAGGAAAAAAAATAAGAAAACAAGAGAATAAGAAAAAAAAGAAGAAAAAAAGAGAAGATGAAAAAAAGAAAAAGAACACAACAAGGTGAAAACCCAAACGAGCGCCTTGAAAAGATCTTTTTCAAAAAATCTCTAAGGCACGAACCCATAAGGAGGCCTTAGACATCCAAAATGAAGATACATTAGTCTCATCTCCCTGAAGTTGTAGTGGAATGGACACAACACTAACATCGTCTCCCTGAAGTGGCAGTGGAACAAATTCAGCATCAATTTTATATCCTTGAAGTTGCAGTGGAAAGATTGAAGCTGCATCATCTTATCTCCCTAAAGTTGCAGTGGAATGGGCACAACACTAACATCGTCTCCCTGAAGTGGCAGTGGAACGAATTCAGCATCAATTTTATATCCCTGAAGTTGCAGTGGAAAGATTGAAGCTACAACCGTTCATCTTCCTGAAGTTGCAGTGGAATGTGCACAACACCAACATCGTCTCCTTGAAGTGGCAGTGGAACGAATTCAGCATCAATTTTATATCCCTGAAGTTGCAGTAGAAAGATTGAAGCTACAGTCGTTCATCTCCCTGAGGTTGCAGTAGAATGGACACAACACCAACATCGTCTCCCTGAACTTGCAGTGGAACGAATCTAGCATCAATTTTATGTCCCTGAGGTTACAGTGGAAAAATTTAAGCTACATTGTCTTATCTCCCTGAAGTTGCAGTGGAACAGACAAAATTACAACAAGTAACCCTATCTCCTTGAACTTCCAATAGAGTAGGTCACCCATCTGAAAAGACGAAGCCACAACAGCAGACTCTATCTCCTTGAACTTCCAATAGAGTGAGTTACTCAACAGAAGATGAAGCTTCACCAAAAAAAAGAAAAAAAAGAGGAAAAAACAAAAAAGAAAGAAAAAAAGAAAAAAAGAAAAAAAGAAAGTAATAAGGCGTTTGTTTTCGACCGAGCATCATTATACTTTGGTAAGTCTCAACCTAGAAGGCAGATGAGCAGATTGATCGAAGAACTCAACATCCTCGAAGAGCGGAGATCGAAGACCTACTGAAGACTGAAGATCGAAGATAGAAGACCGACGCCGAAGAAGAAAAGCAGCAAGCCAAACTCATTTTGCTTCCCCAACCCCTATTTTAAAGATTTTGCTTCCCTAAGAGTGACAAAATGGATCAATCCAGTCAAGAAAGAAGACGTGTATCAAAGAGAAAGAAGATCTACTAAAGAAAGAAGACATGCGTCAAAAGGGAAGAAGTTCAGTCGGACCGGACAAAATGGGTCATTTTTAGTCTTTGCTCTATTGCCGTTGCACAACAATAAGTAAAGAGGGGCAATTGTAATAACCCGTTTACCGTTCATACCCAAAACCTAAACTGAACCCAAAATCAAAACCCATTATCCATACCTAATTTGCCTAGGCCCAAACCAAACCCTAAACCCATTTATAACCCGACCCGACCCGGAAGCCAGAAATGCCCAAACCTAAAAGCAAAACCCTACTTAACCCTAAACACATCAGTCGCCATTTTCTCCACCACCGCCGTTGCCGTTCTTACCGCCGGTCACCCCAAAATCGATCTATAACAGAACTCTAAAATCTTAAAATCCCTAAATTAATTAACCCTAAAACTAAAATAAAATAATCCTAACCCTAAAACCTAATATACAACCTCCATGCCCTAGCCGACCTACACCCTGTCATCCCATAAAATCCGCCATGAAATCTGGTTGCCATCATCAGATCTGTAATCAATCAAATAGATTTTTTATTTTGTTTATTTTGTACCATATCAGTTATAAAACCAAATGAAAAACAAATGAGAGAGAGAGTTGGAGGGGGAGTTTTAGAGGGGATTTCGATCAAAAAAAATGTAAACAATGGGAGTTTAATAAAAAAAATTGTAAGGGGTTTTGAAAGGGAAATAAGAAAAGTGTTCTTGAGTTAAATTTTTTTAGATCTTTGTTTTTTTTAGTTTTAAACCCCGAATCAAAAAATAAAAGGGGAGATCGACCTTACCTGGTCGACGTCGTTATTTCTCCTTGGCCGTGAGGCTTTTATTGCGGTGAACGGTGCGCATGACGGAGGTTGCACCGTCGGTGAGTGTAGATAGAAAGAGAGAGTTGAGAGAGCTGTAGGTTTAAGTTTAGGTTTAATCTTTTTTTATATGATTCGAATAAACAAACAACCCCTTAATTACTTAAACCAACACAAGAAAAACGACGTCGTTTAAGCTTCCCCGACCCGCGGTGACCCGGTAACCCGGGGAGGATCCGCGTTTTTTCGCAATGGTCTAATTACACCATAAGCCCCTCATCTTTTCTCCCGCCTTCATTTTGTCTATGGGATAATTATGCTTTCGGTCCTTCTTCTTTTCATGCGCATTTAATATCGTCCTCTATTGCTTTTTTCTGCAGCATTTAATTTTCATTTTATTTCAATTTGGTCACTATATTTTAGCCTTTAATTTCCAGAATGTTATTTCTTATTATTTATGCTTATTTCTTTATGTTTTATTTTTGTTTCATTTCAGTCCCATGTTATTTATGTTTTTGCCATGTAATTTTAATATTGATACATTTTAGTCCCTAATCTTTAGTTTCATGTAGTTTTAGTTTAAATCATGTATTATTATTATTATTATTATTATTATTATTATTATTATTATTATTATTACACAAAGTACTTTATTTATTATAAATATTATATAGTAGTATAATATATAAAATATATGTATCTAAATTTTTACCTATGGCTTATATTTTTAAGTACAATGTTTTTTGTATATTTTTATTAATACTCTATATATATTTGTAAAATATTGTAGAGTATTTTTGTCTAAATACTATGTATATAATATAATAATAAATATTTATTTTTGTAAAGATATATATACTACTAACTTAATATATGTATAGGTATATTTTAATAAAAATACATGTGTGTACTTTACTTTAAAGTATTATATTTTAAATATATATATATATAATAATAATAAGAAGTACTTATTTTTTTGAAATAAAAATTAATAAATATAAAAACTACTAACTTCAAATATATATATATATAGATTTTTTGATAAATATAATTATTAAATATATTTTACCATAAATA
Source organism: Hibiscus mutabilis (assembly GCA_019671005.1). NCBI lineage: Eukaryota > Viridiplantae > Streptophyta > Magnoliopsida > Malvales > Malvaceae > Hibiscus > Hibiscus mutabilis. The sequence continues at coordinate 52,985,607 of CM033726.1, forward strand.
ATATATCTTTAGGTATAGATATATATATTTATACGATACATTATAAATGGCATCATAATATTTAGATAAGTTAAGGATTAAGGTAATATTCTTTTATTTAGGGGGTTCGAGAACTAGTGTCTCAGGCGTAAAGGGATGCGGCCTTCTCGATAGCCCTAGATAAAAGAATATCCTTACCATTTTAGGATACAATATTTAAGGGGATTTTCTTTTATTTAGAAAACCGAGAAACCATTTCCCGGGGGTAAAGGGATGTGAATTTCTCGGTTATTCTAAATAACGGAACGTTTCTTTAAATATTTAGAACATTTTCATGCATTCAAGAATCATATTTTAAATTTTAATCGAATTCGGAATTTCTAACGCTAAGACATTAAATAATCGACTAGGTACCAATTTTGGGCAGTGTGGGGTGCTAATTCTTCTCTATCCGTAACCGACTCCCAAACCCAAAAAATTTTATCTCTGGTTTTATTTTGCTGTCTGATCTACCATTTTAAAAATGATAGATGGCAACTCCACATTTTTAAAATTTTAAAACTCGGGCGGGGCTTTCAAAATCAAAATAATAATAAAAGAAATTTCAAACCCAAAATAAAAGAGAGCGCCGGACGGATTTGGGTGATTACAGTCCCATTTCGTCCAGGTGACCTGGGTTCGAGCACTATGTTGCACGGTGTATGTGCCTTTTAAAGGGCTAAGAAAATTGAACAAATACTACCTTATAATCACACCAACATATTTAAAAAATTGGATAATTTACCACATACAACTTAATAAAATATTGGTAAAGTATGCCAGATGTCACTAAATTATGTTCAAATGATTGTTTTGCTCATTGAACTTTCAAATGTTACTAAATGGTCACAAGTTTATCGAAGTTTATTATCATTATAACGTTGTAGTGATCATTTTATAACAGTTCGATAAATTTAAATGATTATTTTGTAACTTTTGAAAGTTTACTAACCAAAACAATCATGTGAATATAGTTTTTTTTTATTAAATAGAGAGGTATTACATTCTCATAAAGGGTTGTAAACGAACCAAACATTCGGTGAACCGTTCGGCGATAAGCTCGTTTATTTATTAAACGAACGAACATGAACAAGATTTTTTGTTCGTTTATTTAAATGAACGAACAAGAACAAAGGGCTCATTCGTTCATTTACGTTCATGAACGTTTGGTAACCCGCTCATTTATGTTTGTTTAAATTTATTCATGTATATCCATGTATATTTATTATTTTTCATAACAAAAGTATTATATTTAAAAAATTAAATTTATTCACATATGTTCGTTTAAATTTATTATTTTTCAATAACGGGGGTTGATCCAAGTGGTAAGCATCTTGGTATCGCTTAAGCAGGTCTCGAGTTCTAGGTGTTGTGTATGCAGAAAATCTCCGCTGGGAGACTCACCCACTAAAGCCAGGTGTGCGAAGTGGTTCAACCAGGATTAGTCAGGGCGAAGCCCTGGAAACCGAAAGGGCAACCATAAAAATTATTCACATATGTCATTTCATGTTCGTTCGTTTATGTTCTTTTACATTTGTTTATCATTTTAACGAACGAACATGAACAAGCTACATTCTTTAACAAGTGAACACGAACAAGAAGCTATGTTCCTTTAGGTATTTGTGTTCAGTTAAAGTTAAACGAACGAACATGAACATACCCTCGTTCGTGTTCGTTCGATTTGTTTACAGGCCTATTCTCGTATCAGGATTCAAATTCATACAAAATTGGACAATACAACCTTAGTCAACAGGTCAATTAGTAGATCTTCATGTAAATATAGTTTAATGACCTCGAGTGTATTTTACCCCTAAAATATTGCATGCAGTGCAGTCTATACCAGAGTTGGGTGGGGGTGGGGTGAGAAAATGAAAGCAATCTTTTTAAAAGTAAAAGCAAAAAAACCCAGACAGAAGTGTGGAAGAATGATGTTTGACGCCATTTCTGGGTCAGAATCCAACCTCTTTCTTTCATCATAAAGCTCAGTCCCAATTAGTTATTGGGCTAAGTCGTTTTAGCCCAATCTAGATGGAATTTTTTCCCCAATATCAGAAATCTTTCATATTATAAATTTCGGCCGGCCTGTCATTTTATCAAAGAAAAAAAGTCCCAAGTTGATTATACAGTTGTATTTCAGCCCCGTTTGCACTGATTGTGTGAATGGTTTATATTAGAATTTTTTATTAAATATAGATATATTATATTATTATGTTGAGATTCGAATTTATACAAGATGAAATAATATGAGCATTTTTAATCACCAAATTAATTAGTAAATCTCGCAGTTCATATTGAATTTTTGTGACATAAAGAAAGATGCAAAGTGGTAAGTTAAATAGCAATATTTTTTTACAAAAATCACGATTCTAATCTTAGTCCTGCTTACAAGAGAGGAGAAGGAAAAACTCAATGGGTGTTTCTAATGGGTCTGAAACCTATGACCTTATGGAATATGAGAGAACAAAGATAGCAGCTTGGTCAGCCAGCAAAATTTATTTGATCTAAATAATAATAATTAATTGCAATAGATGAATTTTAAAACATAAATATATTTTTTGAGATTTTGGATTTTAGACAAATTGGTCTTTGATTATTATCCGTTTGGCTGTCAGTATTTTAAGATAAATGTTTCATATTTATTATATTACTTTGAGAAGATTATTATCTTGGCGTGTTGGACTCTATTAATTTTAGATTTTGCATACTAAATATTATACTATAGAGTATAAATGATTATGCATAATAGAGATTTAAGTGATAGTTACGACATTACACTACTAATATTTATGATTTTGGTTACTTTATTTAGGGTAAAGTATACAAATGGTTACGATTAATAGTGACTTTTAACTCTTTATATTTATACATTCAATCAGTTTAGACATCAATAATGAGGGTTAAATAAAGTCTAAATTGATTGAATGTCTAAATATGGAGATTAAATGTGTTACTATTCAAATTTTCGTAACTGTCACATCACCCACTTAACGACAGTTAATGGCTCGGTTATTATTTTGTAACAAAAACTAAAATTTAATGGCCATTATGTAACTTTTAAAAATTCGATGACCATTTTGTATTTTTAGGGATATTTTAGTAATCATATTCATCTTAATTGAATATGAATTTATAAGTACAGTCCCAATATAAATATTAAATCAATAATAATACATATAATCTTAATTTTAATTTTTGCTCGATCTTTGCTAACAAGGCCCTGGTATTGTGTAAAGGTTGAGGTTTTAAGAACATTGAGATTCTATATTTGAGACATATTATGTGTGGATATCATGTGAAAGTTCTCAATCAATATATTATTCTGATTCAAAACTCATTATGTGTACAAATTTATCAATATGATCGTATATTATATTTTATAATAATTGATTTTAATAAAAATATATATTATTTTATAATCACATTAGACAATTTAAAAAAATAATTGATTTTAATTATAATTTTTTGAAAATATATTATAAATACTTAACTTCGTGATTGTATTGATTAGAATCATGTGATCCTAAGAATTAAGATGGGTTTGATGGCGAGTAGAATTATATGTCGCTTTTTGATATCTCTATTTATGTTTTATCATTAAAAAATTAGGTTTAAGGTATTAGGTGTAAACTATATTTTTAGAGTTTAAGATTTAGAATTTAGAGTTAAAGTTTACGATTTTAATTTTTAGTACGAGGACAGAAAAAGAATACCAAAAAAGGCAGAGAATATTTGTCCGTTTGATGACATCAATCCGATTATTAATCTATAAGTACATTGTTGTTTTCTTGTGTTTTATTACTACATGGTGTTTGTTCTTTTCTCTACTAAAAATTGAAGACCGGGACTCCAAAGCCGGCCGCGGTTGATTGGCCACTTTATAATAATAGTATACCCTCCGACTGAGTAATTCCAAGAAACTCCCATCATTTTTGGCCATTTACTTTTTAAAAACCAGTTTGATTCAATCACCATGTCAAAGCAATTAAAAAAAAAAATGCTTGAATCATGCATTTGACAAAGTCCTTCCAACTCCATCTACCCATTAGGCACATATATCTTTTAATTCCGATATACAAATGCCTTTGGACATTATCTGTATATGTATATACACACATACACAGCAATGGTGTTCATAACTGCCAACAACTCATATGCGAGATTCTTCGAGCAACCCCTGAGGCTGCATCAGCAGATGCAGCGCAAACTTCCAGGTTTGCAAGCAAGGTTCCTACAAATGAAAAGAGGCAAGTAACAGGACTCTCTTGTGATAATACCCATAGGAAAATAATAAGGATCCAGTAATAGTTTCCCATTAACGAATTAATGAACCCCTGTACTTTATTAAAAAAAAAACCCTGTACTACATCTTAATCCCTTTAATAAAATATGTTATCATCTTATATAATATAAATGAAGTTAGCCCAGCAGTTGAGACTTAAGCCTTCCGTGCTGTTGTGGGTTCTATTCCCATTGTTTGCAAAACCTCCCATTTTATTACCTTCATTTGATTAGAATCAAATGGTGACACATGTCACTATTTGAGTGGTTAATTAAATCTGTTAAAATAAATAAATTAATATAATAGGTAAATAACATGGACCAAGTGTGTAATTTTTTCAAATCTCCATTAATTGCCGCATCATCTATCCGTTAGTTTTTTAACGGCGGTAATCAAAATATGTCAATTTAATAAGTTTGGTGGTCTGATTGACGAGTTGCCTAGTTTGATAATCAAAATAGGTATCCCTAAATAGTTCGATGGTCACCGGTGTAGTTTACCCTAAACAGAATTTAAATGCCAGCTGTGGCAGCCCTTTGCACTGCATGCTCAACCTGAAGTTATCGTATGCACTGTGTGGACGTTTTCACCATATATGAGATTAGTGGAAAAATTAGTTGAATCAATCCGATCTCTCAAAGTGCTTGGGTCAACTCTTTGCAAATTACCCAAACCATCTCAAATGGATTGAGATTGTCTACTCAAATAATGAATCTCCCCTATATTCTCTCAATCTTCATTAGTCAGCAAGCAAAATCTGTTTTGGTGTAATGATAAATTTAGTCCACAACACTTACAACTATGCATTTGTAGCTCATGTGTTCTTCATTATAATTTTCTATTTTTAAAATATTTTTTATAATTTTAAAATTAGTTATTAGTGATATATAAGAAAAATAGTGTCATGTCAGCATGAAGTACACAGATAATTATACTTACTACTATGTCGAAACCGTAAAAATTTCAATGTATTAATTAACATTTCGGTTAGAAAAATGATTATTCTTTTTGAAAGGTTGAGGGCTAAATATATTATATATATTATGCCTTTTTATTTAGAAAATAGGTTTATAACAAGTCAAAAGACTCGATATGGCTGGGCTAGCTTTATAGCCTGGTTATGTTGTATGATAACTCCCCCACAAGTTCATTATAAATAGCAGCAGCCATCATCATTTTCAAGCACACAACTAGACAACGAATATGGAATCCTCTTCTCTTATTACCTTCTCATTGATCTTGTGCTTTACCATACTATCCTTCCGGTCGAACGGAGTCGAGGCTCGAAGGCTCTCATCCATCTCTAATTTGATCAGTGAAGATCTGCAGGGATGATAATGCATGCCTGCAAGGAACTTCTACACTTACGACTCTTTCATTCAAGCCGCGAAATGCTTCCCCAAGTTCGGTAAGAGGGGGGATTCAGCCACCCGGAAGCGCGAAATCGCGGCTTTTCTAGCTCAAATATCACACGAGACCACCGGCGGATGGGCCACGGCACCCGACGGACCGTATGCTTGGGGTTTGTGCTACAAAGAGGAAATCAATCCTCAGAGTATCTACTGTGACGCTAACAACACACATGGCCTTGCTTCCCAGGGAAATCGTACCATGGAAGGGGACCCATTCAACTATCCTGGTAATAATAGTAATATTAGTTAGTATTACATTACATTTTTATTTTTTATTGCATTAACTGAATGGGGTTCATGTTTTTGTTAACAGGAATTACAATTATGGACCAGCTGGTAGGGCATTGGGTTTTGATGGGCTAATGAACCCTGAAATCGTAGCCAACAACTCATTGATCGCTTACAAAACCGCGCTTTGGTTCTGGATGACCGAGCAGGCGCCGAAGCGGTCTTGCCACGATGTCATGGTTGGTAAATACGTCCCAACAGCAGCCGACTTGGCGGCTAATCGGACGGCGGGGTATGGTTTGGTAACCAACATAATCAACGGTGCGCTAGAGTGCGGAATACCCAACTATGCACGTGTAAATGATAGAATCGGATTCTTTCAGAGATATGCCCGGTTGTTTAACGTTGATACAGGACCTAACCTGGACTGTGCGAATCAAAAGCCGTTTTAAGTAACTAAAAGGGTTTTCCTAACTTTGTTTTCTTGTTATTGGATTAAACAGGGAATTGCTTGTTTGTTATGAATCTTGTGATGCAATTGTGATTCCTATAATAACAATAGTGTTTCTCTCTCATTGGAATTTTCTGTTTTGTTCTGTTCCATGCTTGATTCTCGGTGAGATTTGGTTATTAGTCTAAGATCTTTATCTTAATACCCATTGCTTGGTTCTAACCAGAAAAGGTCAAAGCATAAGCCGACAATGTCTTTGGAATCAGCCAATTCATTTGGTCCAGCCGCAGACGATGTTTTCGTAGATTTTCACTGGTTCGTGCTATTGCTAAACTTCGAGAAAGGTCCTGGATAACAGAGCTTCAATGGATCCCTAAGGATCGCAACATGATTGCCGATAAACTTGCCAAGATGGCGGTCCCTTCACATTTTCAAGTTACTACTTACGACTCTGTTCCTTTTGTTGTTAGGCCTCCAGTTGATCGGGGAACTTTTGGTCGCCCATATTGTAGATCAATTATTACATAATTCCAAGGCTTCGGCCGTATTCATTAAAAAAAGGTTTGCCATCAAGAATGATATTGCAACATGATATATAAATAAAAAATTCCTAAAGCAATCGAGGAACTAACAACAAAACCCTGCACATCTTTTTAGCTGAAGAGATACTACCCAACAATAGATTTCTACATTTGCAGCCTGGCAACTTGTATTCCGATATTAATTGTATGCGTATTGTGACAGGAATCCCTTCACTTTGGTTGCAACCACATAAGCTCCTTCCACACATCGTCCTAATGCCACACCAGATACATAGTTGCCCCCAAGAAACAGGCCATGGAACCCTGAATCCCGGAGAGCAGTTTTTGCAGTATCAAGGAGATCCAAATGACCCACTAAGAACTGTGGAATGGCTTTTGGCCATACTCACACCCAAAACAAAAGGATCCATTGCATTAGGATTTACAAGCATTTTTCTCAAATCGCGATCAACTGCTTCTACAAGCTCCCCTTCGGTCTAAAGAAGAAAAAACAGCATCAATCAGAATATAAAAATATAACCATATTAAGGGGAAAAGGACTTCAAAGAAATGTTTCTAGTCTCTAGAATTAGAAAAATGTGCATAATAGATATCAAAAGAAAAGAAGCGCAGCTCTTGAACAGAATCAGGCAAATATTTAGATGGTCTACACAGTCCTAAAACAAGCCAATTCATTTCAGCAATGAATTCCAAATCATGGAAAGCATTAGTTTTAGGTTCATGTGACAAATCATGGTTGTGATCAAATTTGGACCTGTCAATGATCTTGACCATATTATAACAAACGCTTGCAGGAAGAGACGTAGTCCATGATCATACAGTTTCTTTATATCCTATACAGGGATTACGACTACAAATTGTTTTTCTGCATATAGAGAATGAGACTATCTACATCCACCATAATGTGTCCTTATCCATAACTGCACTGTCCTTAAAAAAATTATATATCTTAAAAGATGTCTACCTTGGACAAAATTCCAGGGTTGGTAACTCCTCCAATGTAGTTCAAGAGTAATACCCTGCCAAGTGGAGCTCGGTTGGGGAAAAGTGATGAACTGTATATAGTGCCTACAAAATTTTTGTTAATCAATCAAATTTCTCAAGGCGAACTTTTACTGCAAACCCCTTAAGTTCACCATCGATCAAGCGATCTTTTCGAATAGCTTCTTTTGGATAAGAGATTGTGACTGACGCCACTGGAGGGTAATAAAATTGTGATAGTGCATCTGCATCTGCAGCCTACAGAGAGAATAATGCAAAAATGGATAAAAGACTAAAGTAACAGTGAAATTCTAAAATAAATTAGAAAAGAACTAGAACATGGCCTCAATAACTCTTTCAAGCAATCATTTCCTTCAGGCATTTTCCCGTTGTATGTAAAAGTATTTTTTAAGGCATGAATACATATTACTGGTATACCAGGAAAGTCTTAGAGATCCACCAACAAAAAGAGCATACATGGAACATTTCTAAAGAAACTGGACTCGCATAAAGCTGAATATCTAAAACCCTGCTGGCAGACCACATAAAAGATGCAGAATTCAGCAGTCCAAACGAGGCCAAGAGTGCATTATATCAGAATTGGGAGAAGTATATACTTCACTCAGAATTCAAAATTTAAACACACACATGCATCTAAATGCGAGCATATAGATAGAGACATCTACTTTTTGATAATTTAGCATCTTAGACAGAGGAACATAAAGGGGTGAACCTTCTATGCTAGATATTAACCACATTCATAAAAAAATGTCTAGCAAGGAACAGGAAGATATAGAACTATACCGAGAGAGGATGCAACAAGTTACTGGCACCATGGGATGAAATGGTCATGACAACACTTCTACTCTGAAGAGAGACCATTCCTTCCTGTGTTTCATACGTCAAGCTATACCCTCCATTTCCCAATTTGGTAATACTGGAGAGCTTCCACGATAATTTTACATTGCTACCCAAACTGCCAAGTCAAGACAACTAATTAGGATCCTGACTCCTGAAACATAAAGATTGGCATAGAAGCACGTTGACACTTAAAACCTCTAAATCATAAGTAGAATGGTGACAGGGCTACCTAGTAGCAATTGCCTCAGGTAACATGGCAAGTCCCTTCCTAAAAGATCCCACTGTTTGGCAGGTCCCTTGGGCTACCTAGTAGGTTTGTTTGGTTCGTTTATGTTCAAGAACAAGTTCTTTTATTAGCTTGTTTACCAGGTTTCCCCTTTTCCTTTTATTTTTTACATTTTAAATATTAGTAACTGTAAGGACTAGATTGAACACATGGTGAACTTTAGACTTCAAACTGTGAAAGCCTAAGGAGCTTAAGGACTAATGTTATAATTTTACCATTTTGATGAAAATGTAAACGAACATATTACCGGCCATATAAATGATCATATTCGTGAATGCTATATAAATAAACATGAACACCTTCAGAAATAAAAAAAAACAAATACGAACTTAATATTAAAAACTTAAACGAACACAAATCAAACATGAATACATTTAAAAATAAATAAACGTGCACAAACAAAATCTTATTCATTCAAACTCGTTTCATTTACACAATTCTATATAATACATAAATTAGGATTGTAATTTTGATATAATTGTGAATACAAACATTGAAATTAAATTTTTTTCGTGTAAATAAAAAGAAAATGGAATAAATCGGAATTTTATTATGATAAGATAGCAATGTGGCAGGAAATCTCAAATCTGTTAGGTGGGCCGCCGCCTATCCTTTGGGCATCTAAACCTTAATTGTAAATAATAAAAGATTTAGGGGTATTATCGACAGTTGCTTGTTAGAGTAATCAGTAATGACTAATCACTTGTTAATTGATTGTTAATCAGTTGGGTCAATATTTGTTACGGTCTGTTAGAGTTAGTTGGGTATTAGTTGGTTAGTTTGTTTTGGGATTATTGGGCTATATAAGCATTGTAATGGGTTAGCATAGAAAGGATCCAGAATTCATTGTATCGCTTTGTTTTCAGTTTAATAAAACCATATCAGTTTCCTTTTATCTATCTTGTTCTCTGATCGTCGTTGTACATCATCTCCGGCGACATTCCGCCTTTCTCACAGATAACACTTTCAAGTACGTTTCAATTTTGGCGTTTCCAGCTTCAAGCTGCTCACAACAGGTTTCTCTTTTCCCGCTTCTTTTTTCCCTCTCCCGATACGAGTATCACTCTGCTAGTCTACTTTTTCTCTTCAGTTCTCTCGTTCAAAATTGCCGAGCAAAACCGAAAATCCAGGGCTCTTTAATTATCAGGCGAAAGGTGACTCGTTAGAAACTATGTTTCTCTCATATCAATTTATCCTCGAATCGGATGTCTTTCTAAAGTGTTATTTCGCGTTTTCTTTTATATCTAAATATAAATATACTGTGAATTTATGGCGTCGCTTTCTTATTTTTTGTGTTTTTGGGCTTCAAGTTTCTCGTGGACTTCATACTTTTGACCTTTCTTTAGCTGTTACGATTTCAATTTATACTATTGTTGGCGATTTTTCTTGTGATCGTAAAAAAATAGTGTTGAATAATTTGCGATTCATTTTTTTTTCTGGTCGTGGCATGGGATCGTCGATTTTGAGCTAAATATCTATTAATTTTTTTTTATGATTTCCTTTGAGATCTGATGATTTGGTGCTTCTTCCTTTGCTTTAGGATTTGTTTGGTTGGTGGGAAACAATAAAATCGGAGAAAAAAGAGTTAAAAATTTGACATCTCATGAGAAAGTAGAGGTCTCCTAAGATTATATCTTGGACTGACTTGAACTATGAATGTGCGTTTTGCATTTTTTCCAATAACCGAACAGTTTTAGACTTGTACCTTTCTCTGTTTGCTTCTTCTTTTAAACTTCAACGGTTCTCTCTACAGGTTGCTTCTAGTCGCAGTGTCTGAATTGTACATTTCAAGATAAAATCGTGAGAAGGGAAGTAGACGTGAGGCAAAGCTTACGAGAATTAAGTAGGAGAAAATACAAGTTTCTTAAGCTTCATTTTCCCTGTATTGAACCATCTTGAATCTTTCTTGCTGCAAGAGTTTGTACTCAATTACTTGTTATTTGCAATTTTTGTTGCTAGCATGGCCTGCTTATCATAAGTTTTGCTGGATAACATATTAATTTTATAACGTATGGCATTTTATTAAAGTAGTATGTGGTGGTCATGAGTAGATTATTTTCTAGTTGTTGCAATTTGTAGGTCTTGTTCGTGGAAAATCTTAGTTACTTAACTTTGACACTTTTGAATAGGTTTATACTTTTATAGAGAAAAATTAGCAGTTAACTGGTATTCTTGTTACTGCATTACGATTCCATTAACTTATCGAAGCTCAAATAACTGCTCTGAGAAATTTAGTGTTTGAGGCTCATAAAATTTATTTTTCAGGATCGAATGAGTGACCGCTGAAGTTTTGGCAGTAATTTCCATCCATCCAGCCAATCTAGAAAGATTTTGAATGGAGTTAGTTATGATATATTAGCCATCTTACACATTCTTTTACTAAAAGGTATGTGTGGGTGTTATTTTAATAAACTTGGGACAGAAGTGCTATCAGTCTTGGGGATCCTCTGTATTTTTATCTTAGTAAAGTAACTGTCAAGGAGGCCCTGATGATTTTTCTTTTTGATTTGCCTTATTTTCTCACAGATCAACAAGAACAATTGAAGCTGATACTTGAAAAGTTCAAGGAGGATGTTCATCATCATCTCTTGGATTGCAATAATATCATTGAAGGGATGAAAGCTCACCAAAATGAATTAAATGGAATCATGAAGAAACAAAGTATGACAACTTCTATTTATTTCGAATAAATTCCTCAACTGTGACCGTATTATTGCATCTTGTTTTCGTAGATGTTCATGTTCTTTTTAGCTTAAGCAAAATTGTGAGTCCATTTGCTTCATTAGGAGAGACATGCTTTCATTGTTTGTCGCTTTGTGGTCAATGAATTTTCATGAAAGCTTTCATTGGTGGTTATAGAGTAGTTTTATGTGGGATATTTCTAGAGACAACTGGGATGCATTGGGTTACTGATTGATTTTCAATGCATGGCACATAAATTATGTTTTTTCGAAGATTTTCTTGGATATGACATGGAGGGTTTTGTAAAGCACCCCTATTATGAACATTGGACCAAAGGAAATTTTGATTTAAGAAATATGGTGGGGTTCTAGGTCCGTCCCATTTAACAGTTGCCTTTGAAAAGTCTGTCACTAGTGGTTGCGTTCAGGAATATAGTGTTGGTAAAATTACTGCAAAACGAGACGTTAGCACTTACAGGGTAAATAAAATAAATAATCAAACAAAGGAACAAGTAGTCGTGTCATGTTAAGACCACTGCCTTAGAAGCGAATTCGCATTGATGTGTGTAATTGCTACAATGGACGAACGCCCCCTGAGATTAGCACGGTCTCTCCAAGAATTCATACACTTGAAAACTAGAGCGGACTAAGGTGGTATTGCTCTTCTCTAGAAACTAGTAAGCACAAACTTGAAAAGGCTACTAAAAAAACTCGGTAGAAAACAAAGTAGAGAACAAAGCACTTGCGTAAATTGAGTGTGTATTAAAAAAAACAGAAATGAGAGAAACCATATTTATAGGATAAAAGCGTCAAAAAACACAAGAATTAAACCCATTAAAAGCTTTGTTCCCAAACCATGTACTGCATATTAAATCATGGGGAAAAAGTTAAAAAACGTTTTAGATTAACATGCAATTAAGCTTTGAATATTCAAAACAATATGCAATTAAGCAATAATTCAAAGCATGAGTTATTTTGGTTATAAAACAGCAGAGGGAATGTTCAATTATTCTCTAATTAAGCTGTAAATCAATGCAGAAAACTAATCTGCAGATTAAAAGCCTAATTAATCCCTTGAAACGTTTCATCTGGGTGCTTGTAAATAGAGAATGAAGAATTCTTTTCCACAATTCAAAAAATTAAGAGAAAAACCTTACAAACTTTCTCTAAAAAGGTAGTACGCGTGCAGAACATGTCAGAGACATGTTACCATGACTCAAACCGAGCTGGCGGCAACGGCGCACGCTGCAAGGGCCTTGTCATCTATCCATTCAACAAGGAGGGTTGGAAAGGTTTTAATATACTCTTTAAGAGGCACTTTCCTTCCCAATGTGAGATTACATGCCTTACTCCCTTGAGCATTACCAACATATAGTTTTTAGGACTTTCAATTCCATATTCTCATATTTTAGTATTTTTTATTAGAGGTTGAAAATTTTAAAACTGGTTACATTGCAAAATCAAACCACCAACTTAAAATTCAGAAGCAGCAAAGTGAAAATTCTTTCTGAAATTAGAAATCGAAGTATAGATATGGAATTATGTTTTGGCAATCTTTTATTCACGTATGTAGCTAGTATTATGATTAAACATATTGTGTATTTTGAATGCCTGATGTGTCTCGTATTACAGAAGTGTCACACCAGAAGCTTCTTATGCATGTGGAAGAAACAGCTGAAATCCAACTTAATAATGCTGAAAGACGAATCACAGCTGTCCATGAGGCAAGTTTGATGTTTCTGTTTCTGTTAATGGCAATGCTAGCTTTTGCGCAATTCAGGCACGATGTGTCATCCACATGTTATGTAGGGCACCTACTAACCAAATGCTTGGTTCTGGAAAACATGGCCATACGGTTACCAAACCTTGGTGAGTAGGTTTAGATATATGAATTTGGTGCTACCAGACCATAAGGTTTGTGTGGGCATGGAAATCCATGCTATTGGCTGTACAGCATGATTTTAAGGAATTCTATCGCCAAGTACTGCTCCATGATTAACAAGTTTATTCTGGATCCATCCGTTGCTACCCTATGTTTAAATCCACATTACTTTGGATATTCTTTATAGACCATTCATTTTAGCATTCAAATTCTTCATTATAATCTAGAACTCTTATGTTTTATATCATGAATAACATAAACCTGATTTAAAGCAGTCGGCGGATGCTGCAGATTAAACATGTAATAGCAGAGTGCTTGACCGGTATATACTGAACTGATAGACGCTTGAAGATGGACTTGACATCCTAAGAAGTAAGAACTAAGAAGATTGACTTTGAAAATTTTGCATGTCCAAATATCTTCCTAACACCTTATTCTACTTAGCCCTTGATTATTTAATTTCATCCAATAGAACCTTATCTGTAATGGTGAACATCAACTTTTTGTTCTTTTCCATTCTTGATGAGCATGGTTCTCGAGTAGTGTTATAGATTTCAAAATGTAAAGAATCTCTACGACTGCAGATAATTAGATTCGTGGCCCTCAATGATAAGACTTTTTAAGATGATCTTTGGATGCAGAAAGCATTTTGGATATTCCGATTAGAATAGGTCGTGTCTGTGTACTAATACTTTGTTGGCTTTCATGTTTCCACAGGTATATTCCGAGCCAGATTTGGTTGGTTTATCTTCTAAATCCATCTAGTACAAATACAATTTTCTTTGGTGTTTGCCAAAGTATATTTGCAGACATTTGATGGGAGCGATAATCCCACAATCTTGTCGTTGGCAGCGTATTATGGTGTTCGATTATTTAAATTATTACACCACTCCTTTATCCATGCCCCACTGTCCGCTGTTGGGTGTGATATAACGAAATTGGTTTACCATTGTGGTCATTTTCATCGGCATGGGAATTGAGACCAAAGAGAAAAAAAAAAACAAAAAAAAAGGTGTCTTGGTTAGGTTGAACACTAATAAAAGAGACCAGGTGAGGAAATTTCTTGGGTTTCTCAGGCAGACACGCCAGTGTTGAAAACGAAAGGCTTGGAATGTGGGGCGTATTTATTAGATTCTCCAATCGGCAATCGACAAGCATTTAAAGTTGGTTGAATTTACTCATTTAGGTGTTTCCTAATAGTTATGATTGTGGTGGCCTCAGTCCCTCCCACCTTAGCACTGTCGCTTTCTGTCTGGTTTTCCTCCATAGATTGGTCCCAATTTTGTTTCGTCGATCCTGTTAGTTGCCACCTGGAAGAAAAAAATCTTCAACATAAAGAAAAAGAAAATGTTTTAAATTTTGTTTGATCCTAAATTTAAATTTAATCCCTATACTTTATTTTAAAATTTGGTTAATTATTTTTCTTTGAAGTCTCAAAAATCAAAAGTATTCTTTTGGTTCTCAGTTCACCCTTAAAGTATTCTCCCATTTATAAGTTTTGACCTCTCATCAAATGAACGCTAAAAGAGGTGTGATCTCTCGTTACACTTTGTTCTCAGTTCACCCTTAAAGTATTCTCACATTTATAAGTATTGTCATCCAAGTGATGATGGCGTGCTTCGGGATATGAAGGGAAAACCATAAAATCTTGTGCCAACTGACTCTAGTCTTTTGGCCTCTAATTTCATTCCAAATCTATCGTATTTTGGCTAGTTTCAAATCGACAACATTAACAAATACAACCGCAGCCTCATCTTGGATCTTGAGCAATTTTTTAACAAACCAACTATAATGGGACTTGTAGGGAAGGTGCCAGAAATTCTAACAAATTCAAGTTTTGTAAAAAGATAAAATTTGGATTTTAAAAAATAATCTCTAATGATTTCGTTTTGAATTTTTTTAAGAATATAAAAAATAAAAACACTCTTAAAATGAAAAACCCCTGAAATATAGAACAAAAATTATAATTTTTATAATTTCTGGTAGTTTAATAACTACATTCTGCCATAAAATAATAAGTTATTGTTAAATTGATTTTATATTAAGAAAATAATATAACATTTATGAAATAAGAACAAACAATTTAAGAGAAAAATTATAATAAAACTTTTAAATATTGAAAATTAAATTTATTTAATTATTTCAAATTAGGATCAATTTGATAAATTATTAGTAATTAAATAGTCCACATTAGAAGACCCATTGACTAAAAGTGTTTTGAATTAAAATCATCTACATAACTTAATTACAAATAAACAATTAATGTTTTCATAAAAAGTTAAACAATTAATGTTCTTTTTCGTTTGAGTTTTTTTCAAGTTCATTCTTTGTTTTAGAAATCAAATCATTTTGAATTTTCAAATTTGAAACCATTTTCTTATTTTTCAAAATGTGATTTTTAAATTCTAAAACCAACTCATCGTAGGCATCTTGCAATTCATCAAAAATTGAAGTAGATGAATTAAAAGTTACCATTGAATCTTCTTTGATGGTCATGAGACAAAGGTTGGCTACCTCATCATCGGTGGAGTCCTCTTCATCACTCCATGTAGCCACAAATGTCTTCTTCTTATGGCTTGATCCCTTCTTGTTAAAACGAGGGCAATCATACTTGGTGTGCCCGGGCTTCTTACACTCAAAGCATATTATGGGATCTCTTATCGATTCATGTCTTGATTCTTCCTTTTCTTGCTTCATGAATTGGGTGAATTTCTTGAAGAGCTTGGCCATCTCTTCTTCTTCACTAACCTCTCCACTTGAACCTTCTTGTTGGCTTGTGAAGGATTTAGGAGCAACATTCAAGTCTTCAATGTCTTGCTCTTCTATCTTCTTCCATTTGGACATCATCATTTCATGGGTGAGTAAAGATCCCATAAGCTCTTCAAGCTTGAGCTCCTTCAAATTCATTGCTTTTATGATTGCGGTCTTCTTGGAATCTCATGAATCGGGAAGTGAGTAAATCAACTTTCTCACAAACATGTCCTCCGGGATCATCTCTCCAAATCTTTTAAGTTTGTTGACTATGGTGGAGAACTGATCGAACATAGCTTTGATGACTTCTTCTGGGTCTATCTTGAAGTTTTCATAGTTGAGGTTGAGAAGTTCAATCTTGGTTTTCTTCACCGCATTTGTTCATTCATAAGTGACTTCAAGCTCGTTCCAAATTTCCTTGGCACTCGAGCAAGTAGACAACTTTGCATACTCATCGGGTACAAGTGCACACAACAAGATGTGCATAGCTTTATCGTTGAGTTGTATCTTCTTTCGAACTTCCACACTCTATTTCTCCTTGCTTCCTTGTAGAACGAACGGGCCATCAAGACAAATATCTCAAAGATGATAATCTTTCGCTCTCATGAAAAATATCATCATATTCTTCCAATATAAGTAGTTGACATCATTGAAGTAAGGAGGATTGTCGATAGATTACTCTATGATCTTCGGTTGATGTAGAAAGGTTGAGCACTTTAAGGATCGACTCTAGAATGTTAATACGGCATAAAGATGAAGCTCTGATACCAATTATTGGGAGGCTTGAACGATCAACCGAATATGTCAAGAGGGGGTGAATTAGATTTTTGTTTTGGTGGATGAATGCCTAAGTAATAAAAAATAGACACAATGATTTATAGTGGTTCAACTTCTAAACCAAGTCTACGTTCACTACCTTAGCTATCCACACTATTAATTTTCACAAATTAAATAATTTGTCTTTCATTTTTCTAGGCTTAAGGAGATAACCTTTATAATCTAAGACTTATACCCCAAAGTGTTGTCTATCTCTCTCAAAGAGAAAATACAAATTGGCAAACAAAGGAAAACCTCACAAGGTAAATGTGTTTGCAATTTAAGCACTCACCCAAAACCTAACACTTGAGCAAATATAACAATTAAGCTCACAAGTGTGTTGGGCTCGAATTCCTTCAACCAATATGCTTGCCAAGTGGTGGAGAAGTTGATTTTGGGTGTTAATGGTGGGAAGTAAAAAGATAGATAATGGACATAATGATTTATAGTGGTTCAAGCTTCTAACAAGCTCTACATCCACTACCTTAGCTTCCCACTAAGGATTTCAACCAATTCACTAAGAAATCTTCCCATTTTACAAGGCTTATGAGGCAACCTTTTACAACCTAGACTCACTCACCAAGTCTAGCATCCAAAGCTCACAACCCGAGCTTTGGGAACTCTCCTAACTAAAAGAAATCCTAAGCAAACTGAAATCCCTCTTAAAGGTATGTGTTTGCACTTTAAATCACTCACCCAAATCCTAATACACTTGAGCATACATTGACATTTAAGCTCAACATGTGTAGTCTATACAAAGAATGGGAATTTAAGCTCTAAGACAAATTTGACATCATAATGTTGTTGACAATTGAAGTATTAGTCTTCCATAGATGCTTGGAGGTCCCTTATATACTCCCAATTGAGTTCATAGCCGCTAGAGACCGTTGGGATTGAATTGGAGCCGTTTGAGCCTCTAATTCCCGCAATTAATATAGTTCTGCAGCTGTCCGTATCGATATATGGTTACCCGTATCGATACGCCCTTCTTGGAAACTAGCTGTTAAGCTCTTAGCTGCCTAACCATATCAGTACGCGTGTACCTGTATCGGTACAAGTACTAGCCGTTATGCTCAGTCTTGCTAATCGTATTGAAACACCGTGGCCTGTTTTCTAACCGTATCGAAACACCTTGGTCTATTTTCTAACCGTATCGATACGGGTTAGTCTGTTTCGGTATGCCCTGCAATTTAAATAACAGTTGAGAAATAACCGTTGGAAGGTTGAAAATAGGATCGGTACGCGTACTTGTGTACCGGTATGACCCTACCCGTATCGGTATGCCTAGGGGCGTATCAATACAGTTTTTGGTTACTAGAAAAATACTATAGCTGAAACCCTTGGACCGTATCGATACGAGGTATACCGTATCGGTACGTCTGTGTTGAAAATAACATTTTGGCTTCTTTAAAATGTTCAAAACCTTTCCAAAACCTCTCAAAAACTTTACAAACTTATTTTCTAGTTGTTTGGACATAAAATTATTTTTGCAATATTTTCAATTTAGTCCAAAACTATTTTTCAATTATTATATCAAAACAAATATCCTAACAATCTCCCCCATTTTTGATATAATAAAACCAACTTGAAAAATTATTTGTGAGATTCTCCCCCTTAGTTTCAACAAGATTTGAATAAGAGATTGATTGTTGAAAATCTTATAAGCTCCCCCCTATTCATTTGAAAAAAATCAATTTTTCAAAAACATTCTCCTCCTTTTTGTTATATCAAAAATTGTTTAAACTTTAATGTCCAATAACAATGGAGAGTTAAAAAAATGGCAAAAATGAATTTTGTTTTAAAACAGGCTCCCTTTACTCAAGCATCATTCAAATGATTAGTCCAACATATATGATTAACTAGTTGAATTAAAATAAATAAATCAAATCAAAATGAACAAAATTCAACTAATTTTACCACACTTGAATCAAATGGAGGATGTGAAGCCTTCCTTCTTCAAGTGTTCATCCTTTGTGTGCATAGAGCTCCCCCTCAATCTTATCACTTGTTGATCAAGGCTCCATCACACCTACAATAAGATGATCATAAAGATTTTTGTATCCATAGACATTTGTAGCATATAGTTTAGCCCCCTTAGGAATCCATTTTTCAATTTCATCATTTTTATGTAAAGTGCTTAGTCCTTTTTGGACCCAAATACTTCTAAAACATTTTCCTTTAATAAATCTAGGGGCACTAGATTGTCTTACATAAAAATTTGATTTTCCCAAATTATTTTTCTTTTGAAGTTAATTGGAAATCAAATCTTTTTCTTTCTTAAGACCATCTACTTCAATTTGATGATATTTTTCTTTCTTTTGAAGCAAATTTTGTAAATTCAAAACTTTAAGTTCAAAATCCTTTAATTTTACTTCAAATTCCAAATTGGTTTTTACAAGAAAATCATTTTCATTTTTCAATTTTGAAATCAACTTTTTGTTCTTTGAAAATGAGGCTTTAAATTCAAAAACCAATTTGTCTTATGCTTCTTGTAACTCATCAAAAGTATATGAATTTGAATTTGAATTTGAACTAGATGAGTTAGAAGTTACCTCACCCTTTTGGAGGGCCATCATGCATAAGTGGGCTATCTCATCTTCATCGGTGGAGTCTTCATCACTCCATCTAGCCACATATGCATTCTTTGATGATGATCCATTCGTGTTGAAGCGATGGCAATCAGATTTGGTATGCCTCATCTTCTTGCAGCAAAGGGAGGGCCCGAGTTGAAAACCCGTAATGGGCGGCTCGGGTAAATTGAAAAGTTGAATATCGGAAGAGAAGGGTATCCCCATGAACATCATGAAGAGGAGGCTTCAGGCAAAAAATTCTACACCGGTTGACAGGATCATGTATCATTCATATCGAAGATAATGAGGGATCTTGTATTTCATACTTAACTTTTCTTCTTTCTCATGTGTGTTATACCTTTTTTAAGATATCCCAATCCCTTAATCGTAATAAAACCGTGTTTTTGAACATCCATTCCATGCCTTCTTGTTAATTTCAGTCAAATAAGTTAACATAGGCTTATAGTGAAACAAGAGATTTCGGAGCATTACTATGATTTAACCTTAAAAATGTAGGTGATAAAAGAAAATGATGTTAACTCTGCCTTCTAGTTCCCTACATAACGGCTATTGATAGGGAAGGCAAAAAGCTTCAAACAACCGGATAAGATGACCAATGGCGTACGTCCTGTCTATTCAAGGAAAGGATGCGAGGTAACAAGAGAGATCTCTTGGGTGAAAACCCAAAAGGGCACCCCTAAAAAAAACTCTCTCCAAAGTGAAAACCCGATAGGGCACTTTAGAATTCCAAGTCGTAAGTGGAGAAAAAGAAAGGTTGGAATGGTTGAACCTGACAATGAAGTGGGGTATCGACGCCCATGAGAAAGGAGAAAGTGAACAACGAGATTGAATAAGGACCAAAACAAGCCCACCAAGATATTGACACTCATGCATCATGAATAGTCAGACATCACTAGGATTAGGAGCATGTCAATTCATTTGTCATAGCATTTTGTTTTATCTCAGACAGGTACCTGCGGATTCAAAGAGACATCGATGGCCGTCGTGGTGTGAATCCCAAATGAGAAGACAGTGGTCTTACATACAAAAGGCATATATTTCCAAGCTCCAGAGAGAGGTTCTATATAGGAAGAATCCCCCGCTCCGAGGCTTCAAAAGCTGAAAGTTCTATATAGGAAGGACTGACAGCTCTAGGGTGAAGACTAGCAGTTCTATATAGGAAGAACTCCTAGTCGAAGGAATTCACCCATGACACACAAGATTATATAGGAAATCCTGCTGTGTCGAAAGCGAAGAGTTCTGTATAGGAAGGGCTCCGAGCTTCAATGTCTTAGAGTAAAAGATTCTATATAGGAAGAATCCGTAGCTCCAAGATTTCAGACGCCAAAAGTTCTATATAGGAAGGACCGACGGCTCCAAGGTGAAGACTCGCAGTTCTATATAGGAAGAACTCCCAGTCGAAGGAATTCACCTATGACACACAAGGTTATATAGGAAACCTGTTGTGTCGAAAGCGAAGAGTCTTATATAGGAAAGGCTCCGAGCTTCACTGTCTTAGAGTGAAAGGTTCTATATAGGAAGAACATGTAGCTCTGAGATTTCAGACGCCAAAAGTTCTATAGGAAGGACTGACGGTTCCAGAGTTTGAAGACTAGCAGTTCTATATAGGAGGAACTCCTAGTCGAAAGAATCCATCAGCGGCGCAAGAGGTTTTATATAGGAGAAACCAACGTTAAAGGCGAAGAGTTCTATATAGGAAGGACTCCAAGCTGTACTGTCTCGAAGTGAAGAGTTCTATATAGGAGGGACTCCAAACTCGAGGTTTCAGAGTGAAGGGTTCTATATAGGAAGAGCCTGTAGCTCCAAGATCGGAAGGTGACGAAGCTCTATATAGGAAGAACTTACGAGCTTGAAGATTCAGCTAAAGAAGAGCGGAGATTTCCAAAAGAACACGTAATTCCAAAGCTACAAACAGGGAAGTCTGATAAAAATGAGTGCTTATGAATCTTTGCTTTGTTCCCATTCCATGAGAACAAGCAAAGAGGGGCAACTGTAATCACTCATTTTTATCCGGTCTGTAAATACATATTAGTATAATTAATAGTATATTAGTGTTGCATGTATACATTGTATTATATGTTTATTATGTGCATGAGTGTTACTAATATATATATAAGGTGTGGTGTGTGCATGTATATTATAAACTATGTATGTATATGTATTAACGGTACGTGTGTCACGCATGTATCTATAGTTAGTACGAGCGTATTTGTTTAATGTGTGTAGATGTTATGTTAATTATGTGTGTGATTATATATGTATGAATACTGGTATGTTATAATTAATGTTTGCATAGGTACATACGTATGTATGTGTATTGCTGTTATAATTATACTATTAATAATATTATTGGGCTAATATAAAATGAAAATCCAAAAAATATATTAAACCAAATAAATAAATTGCAGTCCAAGTCCAATTACAAATCTAATACTATTACAAGGCCCGGTTGGCCCAAACCCAAACCCTATTTAATTACATTTATTTTGTGTGCAGGTGACTATGGGACTTTGGATCAAGATCTGATCCAACGGCCACGATCCAAGCAAGGAACAAAAATATATGCCAGCCGCGTGCACTACACGTCTGGACTGTTTGAGTGCCACGCGCATATCCTACGCGTGCGTGAGCCCCACGAGCTCTAACCCCTCGACTGCTGAGCCCCACGTGGCACGATCTGGAGCCGTTTCACCAATCGAGGCTTCATCTGGGCCGTTCATCCTTTAAGCCATCCCGACCGTTAGATCAGATCTGATCTAACGGCCGAGAACACCTCTAGCCGAAGGCAGAACCCCCACACCGCCACCATGCTGCACCATGCCGATCTTCAACCACCTCGCTCAGACATGTCAAAACACAGCAAGAAAAGAAATATGTCAGTTATCAGTCCAGATCTGAAAAAGAAGCAAATATTATATTACTTGTACCAAACCAAAGACAGACATATATGTATGAAAAATCATTTTGTAAAAAAAAAGTTGTAATCGAAAGAGGCAAGAGTTGTAATCGAAAAAAAATACAAAAAAATCAGTCCAGTGGTAAATACTCGTCTCCTTTCTTACTTTTTTGTTGCATGCATACACAAAAAGATAGGCAGTAAAATAAAAAAAGAGGGTAGGAAGTCGTACCACCATCGTCTGTGGGTCTCCCCTCACCAGTGATAAGCCTTTTCAGCTTTCCCAAGCCGAACGTTGTGAACTGAAAGGAGTGGGAGACCCCTTTGTGGTTTTGTTTTGGGTTGAAAACAAAAAAAGAGGGGTTTTTTTCGTTTCGTATTTCCTAGATCTAGGGCAAATAGAGGCTTTTTCTTTGAATCCAACCTCGGATTCGTGTCGAGGGTAAAGGAAGGGTTATTTTGGCGTGTTTTTAAGGCTCGCCGGCACCGGTTAGCGGCGGTCGGCGGCTGAGAATACGGCGGCCGGCCGCCGGATTCTGGGTTCGTCAGGGGAGGTTTGGGAGAAAATGAAGAACGAAGGATGTTATAAAACTAAAAAAATGAAGAAATGGGTGAAAATTTGGTCCCGGCCTAAAAAGGGGGTTTTTATGGCTGCTATTATTTCGTGAAATGGGGAAATTACGTAATAAATCCCCCCGCATTTTTGATATTTTCACTTCTGTCTCGCCGCATGGTATATTTACAACTCTGGTCCCCATTGTATTTCAAAATCTTGCAATCCAGTCCCTAAATTACACCGAATCAGTTTTTAAATGGTAAAATTACCCCTTTAACCATCCTGCATTTTTGATTTTTTCATTTCGGGTCTGCCCCTTGGTCCAATTACAGTTTTGATCCTTTTAGGTTCTGTCTATCTTGCATTTTCGTCCTTAAATTACATATTATTGCTCTTTAATTTCTGCCACTGATGTTTATTTCTTTTCATTTTAGTCCTGTTTCCATGTAAATATTCATGTTCGTATTATAATCGTATATGTTGATGTAGTCTTTTGCCTTATTATATATCCCTCGTATATGCCTTGTATTTTTATGTCTACATGTATATGTGTGTTAAGTTTATGATAGTTATGTATCTTTTTGTCCGGTTATTCGTATTAAGCATGTTATGTTCTAGTTGGTTCGTACACGGTATGTTTTGTATTTTTGTATGTATTGTATGTTCTCTTGACCTTTAGGTTACGTGTTAGTGTGTCTTCTTTTATGTATAATATATTGTTCCATATATGTTGAAATATATTTTATTTCTAATATGTATGTCTTCTTGAAATATATGTTCGTCTACATACGTGTTTATTCCTGCCTTGTTACTGTGACGTGTTAAATTTGTTTTTATCTACTATTAAGCTTGATATGTATATGTGTGTTTTAATTACGTATTTTATTTATGTTAGATTGGTATTCTGTTATGTGAATATTTACTGTCTTTAAATTATCTGCCATGTTTTTATATTTTTGCCACTAAGATTGCATATGATATATAAATTGTTAATGCGGTGTCCTTTTATCCGAGCGTAAATGGGGCCAGTATCAGGCGTAGTGATAGTGGTTGGGCTTTTACTCTCGGATAACGGGGCCCTTAAAATTTAGTCGCAATTATGACCGAATTTTAAAATAATCGTCACTTTAACCCGGAAAATCCAATATTAATAAAGCGGTAATTATTAAAGTACCAATTTTGGGCGGTGTGGGGGTGCTAATCCTTCCCCATCCGTATCCGACTCTCGAACCCAATAGTTTTTGAATCTCTGGTTTTATGGTGTCCGGCCTACCAAGTGGCCGGTGGCGACTCCATTTTTTTAAAATGCGGTTTTTTAAAACCCCACGGAATAAATATTTTATATCCAAAAAATCACAAACACCTTTCAAACATCATTCGAAAATCACTCGACGTTTTTTTAGCGATTAAAAAAGGGACATCGCTACAGATGGCGACTCCGCTGGGGACAATTTTTGTTTTTTTTCAAAAAACAAATGAGCGTCAAGCTTTTAAAATAATTACTGCTTTACTAATATTGGAAGTTTCGGATTAAAGTAACTATTAAACTAACATTCGGTTATAATTGCGCATTTATTTTAACGCATTTAAAATATGGCATATAAACTCGTTTTTTTTAAGTGGGGGGAAAACGCTAATGCTTTCGTGGAGATATCGTTCTCCCGTATGGGCCTAGCAAGTACCTTCGGGGCTCGAGTACCTTATGCTTTCGTAAGGATATTGTTCCTTCGTACGGGCATAAGCGAATGGGTCCCCCTAAATTGAACCCGATTGAAAGGAGTCTATAATGGGTGATGATCGGGGGCCTTGCTACTCTTAGTAGAGGACAACAAGGACAATTCGGGTACCTCCTAGAACCAAGACTGCATGTAGAGAATACATAGAAACCTACCCATTTAGAGCCATGCGGATAACCTTAGGTTTTAGACGGGATAAATAAGATTGTTTTGTGTGTTTATTCTGTTTAATTTTGTCCTTTTATTTATATATTTATTAATTTTATCTGGTACTGACTTATTTTCTTTTCGCTTTTGTTTTTTTTCATACATCATACTTTTGCATCACATAAAGGTACTGGATCAAGTGGTTTGCCTGATCAGAAAGTCTTTCACCATGGAAAAAATGTGTCTTAGGAAAGAAGAGCTTAATTTGTCAGTCAGACATTGGTCAGAGGTCAACCAGAAAACCCAAGGGGACAGTTTGCCGAACGAACGCGTAATAGCAGGGTACACCTATGTGAGTTTCCAACAGAACGACTTATGGGATCTTCAAAGCATTTGGGAAAGATGGGACCGAAGACTACAAGACTTGTTCTGTGATAGTTATGGCGACATTGTGCAGCTGTTATATGTTCGGGTTAACCAGCCCCTACTCCGAGCTATAGTTCAGTTCTAGAATCCGGCTTTTTGCTGCTTCACCTTCAATGGGCAGGACATGATGCCTACAGTAGAAGAATACATTGCTTTACTTAACCAGAAGAACATTCAAGAAGATTGGATCTACGCGAAACCCCTGAGGAATCAGAATTACACTGCGAAACTCAAAACCTTTGCGGGAATGAGTGACGATTGGGTTAATGGCCTACTTCAGATCCGAGGAGACAATACAGTTTTTGCATGGGAAAGTATTCGGGACATCATACCGACGTATCCAGACGAGGCAAAGAAAATGGACATGTTCGCTTTAGGAATATATGGCTTGGTGATCTTTCCAAGAGTACTCGGGAACATTGACATAGCCATTCTGGACTTATTTGAGAGGGTAAAACGGAAAGCAAACCCAGTACCAGCAATCTTGGTCGAGACTTTCATTTCCTTAAATGCTAGCCGAAAACATGAAGAAGGACGTTTTTGAGGATGCGCACAGCTGTTACAAGTATGGACTCAGAGTCACATGTGAAAGACACCGACGAGGGTCCTGCCAGGGATATCCTTCCAAGGTTTTTCGCCTTTACAGGGGTACTTAGCAAAGGAATGGCGAGAGGACTTGAAAACAAAAATGTGGACTAGTTTCTTCAGGAACATTCAAGACGAAGACATAGCATGGAGAGTCCCATGGCTCGGTAAAGTTAATTATTTTCTATACAGTTGTGGTGATTTTAACTAGCTGATGATGTTGGGATTGCACGGAGGGATTGCCTGTGCTCCGCTTTTAGTGTCTCGACAGTTCGGATCACGACAGTTCATTCCCAATACCGCCGGATTAAGCCAAACTGAATTTCTTTTCAAAGGGGAGTTCAAAAGAAAAATTCAGACCATCATGAGGGCCTGGGACCATTGTTACTGGATCAGGGTGGAAGGAGATACCGAGCACATGACTACCCCAGACTACGATCTTTGGAGACGTTTGAGGGTTAATAATGTGATTCCCGAATCTGATCAAGGACCAGCAGTGTCACTCGAAGAGCTTACAAGGGTGGTACCGTCTGAAGCTGACATCTTAAGGAATGAACTCGAAGAAATTAAAAGGAAAATGGACATGCAACAGACCCAACATGCGAGCGAACTCTATAAGGCAAGCTTAGAGGTTGATGAATGAGACGGGATCATTAGGCAGTTGAAGAAATTAAATACAGATTTGAACGACAAAAATGCTCTTTACCAAAAAGATGCCCTTCTACTACAAGCAAAAATACAGAAGGCCAGCCGGAGTCAATTCATAGCTGTGGAAAGAGAAATAATGAATGGTATCCGTTTGGTGGAAGAAGAACGAGAAATTAGCAAGAGAGCGATCGAGAAAGAGATAGAAAGCTGCCGGTTGGCTATAGAGGAAGAAAGACGGTCCTCCAAGAAGGCCATTGATCAAGAAAAGGAAAGATTCAGGCAAGAAATCAGCAAGGGAAAACAAGCTGTCCATCATGAGAGAGAAAGCGTCGCCGTATGGAAAAGAAAGTCCATGAGTAGCCGAAATAGACTATTAGAGATGCAAAAACTGTACAATGACACTATTCAAAGTCTGGAGCAAAGCCAAAGTCAGAATGGCGAATTAAAAGGAAATGTGGCGGAAGTTGAACACTCCCTTCGAATGTACTGCCAGAGAAATAGCTTCACTGAGCTACAAGAAAGAGAGCGTGAAGTGGGCGTGTTACGAGCACGAATTAAGTCTCTCGAAGCAACTGTTGAGGATTACAAGGAAAGAATTAGTGTGTTCAAGGAGGCTGCAGCTGGAGGGAAAACCTATTGGCAAAAGAGATTGCGTGACGCTGCCCGGATGGTACAGGATAGGGACCAATATTACGCAAACCTAATGGTGGACATACAGCGAGTAGCCAGGCATGTGAATGATTTGGCTGTCGAGGCTGAAACACTCCGACCTTTCATAGTCCCAGAAATGGAAGAAGCTCCCAGGTTCCTCAAGCTGCTCAGGGCAATTGGAAAATTAGGGGATAGAGCTAGAGCTTATCTATAGGACTCTGTGTTGTAATTAGATCTTTTCAAAAGGGTGATTACCAGCGGAATCAGTACCTTATCTGCATACATTCTTGCATTTGCATCATGACATTCACATCATTATACATGCATTTATTTCTTGCAACCATATTAACATTATGAATATTGTGGCATTGTGTGTAGTTAACCCGCAATCATTCATCACCCATACCTTACCCGGTTACAAAGCAAGCTCATGGAAGACAGGATAATCAGTCTAGAAAAAGGGCAAAAAGAGCTCGAGACAAGGCTTGAAGAGGCCCAAAGAAGCCTCAGTGATCAGATTGCGCAGTCGCAAGCATCTATAGTATCCGACATAACCGCATTGTTGGCTAAGAGTCTTGGAAAAAGAGTGGAAGGAGAAAATGTTCAAGAGCCAGAGGGTACCCCAGCTCACTACAAGGTTCAACCAACTGCACCAAATCCGGCTAGAAAGGTGTATATCGACCCTGCAGGAATGTCATCTAGTTTTCAAATAGGGGCACCTGAAACTCAACCCCTCGACGCTGAAGCACTCTATGAAGAAGAGGTGCCGGACCTGAACATGGTTGAAAAGATCAGGACCGAGGTAGAGAAAAAATGGGAGGAAAGGTTTCGCCTCATGGAGGAAAAATTCAAAACGTTACAATCTATAGAAGAATCCAGAAATGACGCTAGCGACCTAAGTCTGGTGTCCGATCTTGTCCTACCGTCAAAATTTAAAACGCCAGAGTTCGACAAATACGATGGAACCACGTGTCCTTCTGCACACATAACAATGTACTGTCGAAAGATGGCGGCCTACCTTAAGGACGAAAAGCTACTGATCCATTGTTTCCAGGATAGCCTAACTGGAGCGGCGTTACGGTGGTACACTCAATTGAGCAAGGCAAATGTTAAGACATGAAAGGATCTGTCAAAAACATTTACTAAGCTATATAAGCATGTAACAGACATGACCCCCAGTAGAATTATGTTGGAAAATATGGGGCAGAAGTCCAACGAAAGCCTGCGGCAATACGCCCAAAGGTGGCGGGAAGTGACCGCCCAAATTCAGCCACCCATCCCAGAACATGAATTTACGCCGTTATTTGTTAATACTCTAAAAGGGGCACTATTTGATCGCCTCATTAATAACACAACGCAGTGCTTTGCTGACTTAATCAGGACTGGGGAATCCCTTGAATTGGCAATTAAGAGTGGTAGGATTGATGGCGGGGAAGGGTCTCGGAAGTATAGCAAGAAAAATGAAGTAAACGCCACCAGCACTTATACCACCCCGAAGAACTTCACAGTCTCACAGCCACAATCACCTGTGGGAAAAACACAACACTCGAATCAAAGAGATGAGAGAATCCCCAGAAAAGAGAAAGAGAGAAGAACTTTCACTCCCCTAACTGTTTCGTACTCAGAACTTTATTCCCAGTTGTATGAAGCAGACCTGGTCCGTCCATACATCGTTACTCCTGTCAATCCGCCCTTCCCTTCTTGGTATAATCCAAACGCGCATTGCGACTATCACGGCGGTACCCCTGGACATCCCACTGAGAACTACCTTGCTTTCAAAAAACTTGTGCAGAATTTAATCGATTCTGGGATATTGAAGTTTGAAGAACCGAATGTAGCCAATAACCCGCTGCCTAATCATGGGAGCAGAGGGGTAAATTTTATTGAAGAATACTTTACCAGGAGGATTAAGGATGATGTGTCAGAAATCAAATCTCCTTTACGGTGGGTATTTCAACAGTTATGCATGACCCGTGTGATCAACAAAGGCATGATAACAAGGCAGAAGGGATGTAGAACATATTGCAAATTCCACCAGACTAAAGGACATGATATCCAAGAGTACGATGAGTTCAAGAGATTGGTACAGCAATTAATGAACGAAAAGTAAATAGAATTCTTCGAAGAACCCATGGGAACGAAGGGGTCGGACGTACACATGACGGATAGCCCCAAGTCTAAATACGGGAAAGATAGACCTTTTTTCATCTCCCCCAGGCCAGGGAATGCAGATGTCTCCCAAGGAGAAACCAACAAGATGAGCCTCAGGATCATCATTTCAGCACCATCCCCATTCCCATTCAAAGATATGCGGCAAACCCCCTGGAATTATGCTGTAAATGTGACCACGCCAGAAAAACTAGAACATGGTCAGGTAAAAGAACTTACGCTGAAAGACCAACAAAGCCAGAACGACGTAAACGTTGGTGAGGCAGGCCATTTCTCAAGGAGCGGCAGATGTTATTCCTCCGAGGCCTTGAAAGCAGCTGAAAAAGATAAGGGGAAGAATACAGCCCCACGCATATATTTGGAGAAGAACCTCCCCCAAAGATGAATGAGCTGGTAACTGAGGCCCAGGCCAAAGAATTTCTTAAGTTCTTGAGACATAGCGAGTACAACGTAGTGGAACAACTACGAAAGCAACCGGCCAGGATCACAGTGCTGGAATTACTCTTGAGTTTAGAAAAACACCGGGAGACGTTATTAAAAGTGCTAAATCAGACTTTCGTGCCCCAGGACATTTCTGTGACAAATCTGGACATGATAGTGGGGCATATCACTGCCTATAATCATATAACGTTCAGTGATGATGAGATCCCTGAGGGAGGAATGGGGTCCACCAAAGCCCTTAACATCACTACCCACTTCAAAGGGTATGTAGTATCGGGCGTACTGATCGACAACGGGTCAATATTGAATGTCTTGCCTATGGTGACCCTGCAAAAACTACCAATAGATAGTTCTCACTTAAAGCCCTGCCACAATTCGGTAAGAGCCTTTGATGGTACGCAAAGAGGAACAATGGGGAAAATTGAGGTGCCCCTATTGATCGGACCAACTGAATATGTGATCGATTTTGTGGTGATGGACATAAAACCATCTTACAGCTGCCTCTTGGGAAGACCATGGATCCACTCCGCAGGAGCTGTCCCCTCATCATTTCATCAAAAGTTAAAATTTGTAGTCGAAGGTAAGTTGGTCACAGTAGAGGCTGAGCAGGAGATTGTTGCTTCTGTGACATCAGACGCCCCCTATATTCAAAATGACGAAGATGCTGCAGAATGCTCGTTCTGAACATTGGAATTAGTGAATGCCACATTCATTTCGGAGGGAAGTTGGATCCCCTACCCCAGGTTATCTAATTGTACCAAGATGACCTAGCAGAAACTTTGGGTCGTGGAGCCAAAATAGGAAAGGGGCTGGGGAAGAAATTACAAGGAAACCTGAGAGCCAAGAATATGATAACCAAGAAAGATCGTTTTGGGCTAGGTTATCAACCAAATGTCCAACAGAGGAAAGAGGAATATAAGAGGAAGGAAGAGCAAAGAAAAGCCAGATCTAAAGGAGAAGACATTCCGTGGAGACCAATGTCCTTTCCTAGTCTAAAAACCACTTTTGTTTCCGGAGGATTCTACCAGTCAGGTCAAGAGGTTGAAGAGGCAATTAAGGAAAACGATGTACTCAACCAGGAGGAAATACTCAGTAAATCATTTGAAGGGATGTATATCAACATGATAGCTGGAAAAGACCAAGGCAGCAAAATGTTGACCAACATCCGCCCTTGCCGTCCCGGGGAAACACTTGATAACTGGAGCTGCATTGATCTACCTGTAGTTTTTAGGAATAGATCAGAGTAATGCTCCGAATCAACCTTTTGTTTTTGCCCGTAAACAATGGGGATCTCTTGTATGGGGCACCTATGTTAACTTTTTGATTGAAATGAAAATATCCCCACTTTCCTAAAATGACCAAAGTTTCATTTATTTCATTCATGCATTCTTCATGTTCATTCCCTTCATATAAAGTCGTCTCCTTCCCAATACAATTCATTCTTATTTAATGCAGGTCGCTCATGATTGACGATATGAATGATACCGGATCCAATCCTGGAGTGAATTTTGAATGCCCTGAGGTCTCAGAGGGAATTGAGGAAGGATATGATGAGATAGAAGGTGAGGTCCCGGAAGAGTTAAAAAGAATGATGGCGAACGAAGAAAGGCAGATCATGCCTCACCAAGAAGAAACAGAAGTTGTAAACTTGGGGACTGAAGAAGAGAGAAAAGAAATAAAAGTAGGAACGACGATTTCCTCAAAAACCAAGCAGGAACTGATAACCCTACTTCAGGAATTCAAGGATGTCTTCGCCTGGACTTATCAAGATATGTCAGGGTTGAATACCGACATAGTGGTGCACAAATTGCCAACAAAATCGGAGTGCAAACCAATACAGCAAAAACTTCGGAGAATGAGACTAGATATGTTGTTAAAGATCCGAAAGGAAGTGAAAAAGCAGTTTGATGCTGGATTCTTGGAGGTAGCCAAATACCCCGAATGGGTTGCAAACATTGTACCGGTACCAAAGAAAGACGGGAAAGTTTGTATGTGTGTAGATTATAGGGATCTAAACCGAGCCAACCCTAAAGACAACTTCCCCTTACCACATATTGACACGCTGGTTGACAACACTGCGGGACACTCATGGTTTTCATTCATGGACGGCTTCTCAGGGTACAACCAGATAAAGATGGACCCTAATGACATGGAGAAGACCACGTTCATAACCATGTGGGGCACTTTTTGTTATCGAGTGATGCCGTTTGGGCTAAAGAACGTGGGGGCAACATACCAAAGAGCAATGGTGACTCTTTTCCATGACATGATGCACAAAGAAATAGAAGTATACGTGGACGACATGATTGCCAAGTCTCGAACAGAGGAAGAGCACCTACAGAACTTGAGAAAACTATTCCAAAGACTACGAAAGTACCAACTGAGGCTCAATCCTGCCAAGTGTACCTTCGTCGTTACTTCTGGAAAACTCCTAGGGTTCGTAGTAAGCAGAAGAGGGATTAAGATTGATCCAGATAAAGTGAAAGCCATCTAGGATCTCTCACCACCCCACACTCAGAAGGAAGTTCGCGGTTTCCTAGGGAGGTTTAGTTATATCTCTCGTTTCATTTCCCAATTAACCGACCAATGTGACCCGGTCTTCAGACTTCTTAGAAAGAATAATCCTGGTGTGCGGGACGAGGAATGTCAAAGAGCCCTAGAAAAGATCAAAAAGTACCTGACAAATGCTCCAATTTTAGTCGCACCAGTACCAGGTCGACCATTAATTCTCTACCTGACAGTTTTTGAGAATTCAATGGGATGCGTATTGGGGCAACACGATGAGTTAAGAAAAAGAGAGCAAGCCATCTATTACCTAAGCAGGAAATTCAATGATTGCAAAACGCGGTACCCGCCAGTGCAGAAGCTGTGTTGTGCTCTAGTTTGGGCTACCAAGCGGCTTAGACAGTACATGTTGTACCACACTACTTGGTTGATATCCAAGCTAGACCCATTGAAGTTCTTAATGGAAGCGCCAACACTAACAGGAAGGATGGCCCGATGGCAGATGCTCTTATCCGAATTCGATATCGTATACGTTAACCAGAAAGCAGTAAAGGGGAGTCCGTAGCAGATTTCCTAGCTAGTCGTGCTTCGGATGACTATGAGGCGTTGAACTTTAATTTCCCAGACGAAGACTTGATGTGCATTACAACCGAAGAAGAGGTTTCAGATGATAAATCATGGAAGCTTTACTTCGATGGAGCCTCTAACGCCCTCGTACATGGGATAGGAGCACTGCTAATTTCTCCTGAGGACGTCTATTATCCTTTCACCAGCAGATTGGAATTCTTCTGCACAAACAATATAGTTGAATACGAAGCTTGCGTTATGGGACTGAACTCAGCTATTGAGAGAAATGTTAAAGAACTTCGAGTATTCGGAGATTCATCCTTAGTAATTTACCAATTGCGCGGGGAATGGGAAACAAAGGACCCGAAGTTGGTCAAATATTATGAATTGATTCAAGAGCTCACCAAAGAGTTCGAAAAGGTCAGCTTCAATTACCTGCCCCGAGAGGAAAATCAAATGGCAGACGCCTTGGCAACCTTGGCGTCCATGTTCAAAACA
The DNA here is from genome assembly GCA_019671005.1 of Hibiscus mutabilis. Taxonomy (NCBI): domain Eukaryota; kingdom Viridiplantae; phylum Streptophyta; class Magnoliopsida; order Malvales; family Malvaceae; genus Hibiscus; species Hibiscus mutabilis. The sequence goes on from CM033726.1 coordinate 53,019,211, forward strand.
AACACCGGGGCAGAAATGAAGCCCCTTGAGATGAAGACGTTTGAAAGGCCTGCTCATTGTTGTAATGTACAAGAAGAGATCGATGGAAACCCATGGTACTATGACATCTTGCAATATGTCAAGCTTCGAAAGTATCCAGAAGGGGCAAACGATAATGACAGAAAGACACTCAGAAAAATGGCAACAAGATATGTCATAGATGGGGAGATCCTATATAGGAGAAGTCATGATCAGACTTTGCTGAGATGTGTGGATGCCCGGGAGGCGAAGGAGATTTTAGCCGAAGTACATGACGGGCTCTGTGGAACGCAGGCCAACGGGCTGTCTATAGCCCGGAAAATCATGAGATATGGTTATTTCTGGTTGACCATGGAGGGAGATTGCATCGATTACGCCAGGAAATGCCACAAATGCCAAATCTACGCTGACAAAATTCACGCACCCCCATCGTCTTTACACACCATGAATTCTCCGTGGCCTTTTGCGGCGTGGGGCATGGACGTCATCGGGCAAATCCATCCGAAAGCTTCCAATAGACACCGTTTCATTTTGGTCGCCATAGACTATTTCACTAAATGGGTAGAGGCAGCGTCTTGCGCCAACATCACAAGGACTACAGTATGTAAGTTCCTAAAGAAGGAGATTATTTGTCGATACAGATTGCCAAAAAGGGTCATCACCGACAACACTTCCAATCTGAATAACAAAATGATGACGGACATGTGCACTCAATTCAAGATAACACACCATAATTCCACAGTCTATCGCCCTAAAATGAATGGGGCAGTGGAAGCAGCAAACAAGAACATAAAAAAGATCATAGAAAAGATGACTGATACCTACAGGGATTGGCATGAGAGGCTGCCATTTGCCATTTTCGCCTATAGGACGTCCGTTCGCACATCAATAGGGGCAACACCATACTCATTGGTGTATGGTACCGAAGCAGTACTTCCTATCGAGGTAGAGATCCCGTCTCTCCGGGTCTTAAACGAAGTAAAATTGGAAGAAGTTGAATGGGTGCAGGCCAAACTCGACCAGCTAAATCTCATTGACGAAAAGAGACTAAAGGCCATTTGTCATGGTCAGATGTACCAAAAGCGGATGATGCAGGCATACAACAAAAAGGTGCGCCCAAGAGAATTCAAAGAAGGGGATCTGGTGCTCAAGAAAATCCTCCCTATCCAGAAAGATGCTCAAGGAAAGTGGATGCCCAACTGGGAAGGACTGTACATCGTAAAAAAGGCCTTCTATAAAGGAGCCCTGATCCTAACAGAAATGGATGGAGATGAGCTGAAAAACCCTTTAAATTCTGATGCCGTTAAGAAATACTATCTTTGAAAAAAAAAAAGAACAAAAATGGAGAGCTCAGGGCGAAAACCCGAAACCGGGCGTCTTGAAGCAAAGGGAGGACCCGAGTTGAAAACCCGTAAAGGGCGGCTCGGGTAAATTGAAAAGTTGAATATCTGAAGAGAAGGGTATCCCCGTGAACATCATGAAGAGGAGGCTTCAGGCAAAAAATTCTACACCGGTTGACAGGATCATGTATCATTCATATCGAAGATAATGAGGGATCTTGTATTTCATACTTAACTTTTCTTCTTTCTCATGTGTGTCATACCTTTTTTAAGATATCCCAAGCCCTTAATCGTAATAAAACCGTGTTTTTGAACATCCATTCCATGTCTTCTTGTTAATTTCAGTCAAATAAGTTAACACAGGCTTATAGTGAAACAAGAGATTTCGGAGCATTACTGTGATTTAACCTTAAAAATGCAGGTGATCAAAGAAAACGATGTTAACTCCGCCTTCTAGTTCCCTACATAACGGTTGTTGATAGGGAAGGCGGAAAGCTTCAAACAACCGGATAAGATGACCAATGGCGTACGTCCTGTCTATTCAAGGAAAGCATGCAAGATAACAAGAGAAATCTCTTGGGTGAAAACCCAGAAGGGCACCCCTAAAAAAAACTCTCTCCAAAGTGAAAACCCGAAAGGGCACTTTAGAATTCCAAGTCGTAAGTGGAGAAAAAGAAAGGTTGGAATGGTTGAACCTGACAGTGAAGTGGGGTATCGACGCCCATGAGAAAGGAGAAAGTGAACAACGAGATCGAATAAGGACCAAAACAAGCCCACCAAGATATTGACACTCATGCATCATGAATAGTAAAAGATTCTATATAGGAAGAATCCGTTGCTCCAAGATTTCAGACGCCAAAAGTTCTATATAGGAAGGACCGACGGCTCCAAGGTGAAGACTCGCAGTTCTATATAGGAAGAACTCCCAGTCGAAGGAATTCACCTATGACACACAAGGTTATATAGGAAACATGTTGTGTCGAAAGCGAAGAGTCTTATATAGGAAAGGCTCCGAGCTTCACTGTCTTAGAGTGAAAGGTTCTATATAGGAAGAACCTGTAGCTCTGAGATTTCAGACGCCAAAAGTTCTATATAGGAAGGACTGACGGCTCCAGGGTTTGAAGACTAGCAGTTCTATATAAGAGGAACTCCAGTCGGAAGAATCCATCAGCGGCGCAAGAGGTTTTATATAGGAGAAACCAGCGTTGAAGGCGAAGAGTTCTATATAGGAAGGACTCCAAGCTGTACTGTCTCGAAGTGAAGAGTTCTATATAGGAGAGACTCCAAACTCGAGATTTCAGAGCGAAGGGTTCTATATAGGAAGAGCTTGTAGCTCCAAGATCGGAAAGTGACGAAGCTCTATATAGGAAGAACTTACGAGCCTGAAGATTCAGCTAAGGAAGAGCGGAGATTTCCAAAAGAACACGTATTTCCAAAGCTACAAACAGGGAAGTCTGATAAAAATGAGTGCTTATGAATCTTTGCTTTGTTCCCATTCCATGAGAACAAGCAAAGAGGGGCAACTGTAATCACTCATTTTTATTCGGTCTGTAAATACATATTAGTATAATTAATAGTATATTAGTGTTGCATGTATACATTGTATTATATGTTTATTATGTGCATGAGTGTTACTAATATATATATATATATATAAGGTGTGGTGTGTGCATGTATATTATAAACTATGTATGTATACGTATTAACGGTACGTGTGTCACGCATGTATCTATAGTTAGTACGAGCGTATTTGTTTAATGTGTGTAGATGTTATGTTAATTATGTGTGTGATTATATATGTATGAATACTGGTATGTTATAATTAATGTTTGCATAGGTATATATGTATGTATGTGTATTGCTGTTATAATTATACTATTAATAATATTATTGGGCTAATATAAAATGAAAATCCAAAAAATATATTAAACCAAATAAATAAATTGCAGTCCAAGTCCAATTACAAATCTAATACTATTACAAGGCCCGGTTGGCCCAAACCCAAACCCTATTTAATTACATTTATTTTGTTTGCAGGTGACTATGGGCCGTTGGATCAAGATCTGATCCAACGGCCACGATCCAAGCAAGGAACAAAAATATCTGCCAGCCGCGTGCACTACACGTCTGGACCGTTCGAGTGCCACGCGCGGACTCTTTGATATCCCACGCGTGCGTGAGCCCCACGCGCTCTGACCCCTCGACTGCTGAGCCCCACGTGGCACGATCTGGAGTCGTTTCACTAATCGAGGCTTCATCTGGGTCGTTCATCCTTCAAGCCATCCCGACCGTTAGATCAGATCTGATCTAACGGCCGAGAACACATTTGGCCGAAGGCAGAACCCCCACACTGCCACCATGCTACACCATGCCGATCTTCAACCACCGCGCTCAGACATGTCAAAACACAGCAAGAAAAAAAATATGTCAGTTATCAGTCCAGATCTGAAAAAGAAGCAAATATTATATTACTTGTACCAAACCAAAGACAGGCATATATGTATGAAAAATCATTTTGTAAAAAAACAAGTTGTAATCGAAAGAGGCAAGAGTTGTAATCGAAAAAAAAATACAAAAAAATCAGTCCAGTGGTAAATACTCGTCTCCTTTCTTACTTTTTTGTTGCATGCATACACAAAAAGATAGGCAGTAAAATAAAAAAAGAGGGTAGGAAGTCGTACCATCGTCGTTTGTGGGTCTCCCCTCACCAGTGATAAGCCTTTTCGGCTTTCCCAAGCCAAACGTGGTGAACTGAAAGGAGTGGGAAACCCCTTTGTGGTTTTGTTTTGGGTTGAAAACAAAAAAAGAGGGGGTTTTTTCGTTTCGTAATTCCTAGATCTAGGGCAAATGGAGGCTTTTTCTTTGAATCCAACCTCAGATTCGTATCGAGGGTAAAGAAAGGGTTATTTTGGCATGTTTTTGAGGCTCGCCGGCGCCGGTTAGCGGCGGCCGACCGCCGGATTCTGGGTTCGTCAGGGGAGGTTTGAGAGAAAATGAAGAACGAATGATGTTATAAAACTAAAAAAATGAAGAAATGGGTGAAAATTTGGTCTCGGCCTAAAAAGGGGGTTTTTATAGCTGTTATTATTTCATGAAATGGGGAAATTACGTAATAAATCCCCCTGCGTTTTTGATATTTTAACTTCTATCTCGCCGCATGGTATATTTACAACTCTGGTCCCCCTTGTATTTCAAAATCTTGCAATCCAGCCCCTAAATTACACCGAATCAGTTTTTAAATGGTAAAATTACCCCTTTAACCATCCCGCGTTTTTTATTTTTTTCATTTTGGGTCCGCCCCTTGGTCCAATTACAGTTTTGATCCTTTTAGGTTCTGTCTATCTTGCATTTTCGTCCTTAAATTACATATTATTGCTCTTTAATTTCTGCCACTGATGTTTATTTCTTTTCATTTTAGTCATGTTTCCATGTAAATATTCATGTTCGTATTATAATCGTATATGTTGATGTAGTCTTTTTCCTTATTATATATCCCTCGTATATGCCTTGTATTTTTATGTCTACATGTATATGTGTGTTAAGTTTATGATAGTTATGTATCTTTTTGTCCGGTTATTCGTATTAAGCATGTTATGTTCTAGTTGGTTCGTACACGGCATGTTTTGTATTTTTGTATGTATTGTATGTTCTCTTGACCTTTAGGTTACGTGTTAGTGTGTCTTCTTTTATGTATAATATATTGTTCCATATATGTTGAAATATATTTTATTTCTAATATGTATGTCTTCTTGAAATATATGTTCGTCTACACACGTGTTTATTCCTGCCTTGTTACTGTGACGTGTTAAATTTGTTTTTATCTACTATTAAGCTTGATATGTATATGTGTGTTTTAATTACGTATTTTATTTATGTTAGATTGGTATTCTGTTATGTGAATATTTACTGTCTTTAAATTATTTGCCATATTTTTATATTTTTGCCACTAAGATTGCATATGATATATAAATTGTTAATGCGGTGTCCTTTTATCCGAGCGTAAACGGGGCCAGTATCAGGCGTAGTGATAGTGGTTGGGCGTTTACTCTCGGATAACGGGGCCCTTAAAATTTATTCGCAATTATGACCGAATTTTAAAATAATCGTCACTTTAAACCAGAAAATCCAATATTAATAAAGCGGTAATTATTAAAGTACCAATGTTGGGCGGTGTGGGGGTGCTAATCCTTCCTCATCCGTAACCGACTCCCGAACCCAATAGTTTTTGAATCTCTGGTTTTATGGTGTCCGGCCTACCTAAATAGCCGGTGGCGACTCCATTTTTTTAAAATGCGGTTTTTTTAAAACCCCACGGAATAAATATTTTATATCCAAAAAATCACAAACACCTTTCAAACATCCTTCGAAAATCACTCGACGTTTTTTTAGCGATTAAAAAAGGGACATCGCTACATTAGTTGATCGAGCTTCTGGATCATCTCAATAGGTTTTTAGACCTTCTCGATTGAGCCTCGCTCTGATACCAATTGTTGGGCTCAAATTCTTTCAACTGATATGCTTGCCAAGTGGTGGAGAAGTTGATTTTGGGTGTTAATGGTGGGAAGTAAAAAGATAGACAATGGACACAAGGATTTATAGTGGTTCAAGCTTCTAACAAGCTTTACATCCACTACCTTAGCTTCCCACTAAGGATTTCAACCAACTCACTAAGAAATCTTCCCATTTTACAAGGCTTAGGAGGCAACCTTTTACAACCTAGACTCACTCATCAAGTCTAGCATCCAAAGCTTACAACCCGAGCTTTGGGAACTCTCCTAATAAAAAAAGATTCTATGCAAACTGAAATCCCTCTTAAAGGTATGTGTTTGCACTTTAAATCACTCACCCAAATCCTAGTACACTTGAGCATACATTGACATTTAAGCTCAACAAGTGTAGTCTATACAAAGAATGGAAATTTAAGCTCTAAGACAAATTTGACATCATAATGTTGTTGACAATTGAAGCATTAGTCTTCCATAGATGCTTGGAGGTCCCTTATATACTCCCAATTGATTTCATAGCCGTTGGAGACCGTTGGGATTGAATTGGAGCCGTTTGAGCCTCTAATTCCCATAATTAATGCAGTTCTGTAGCTGTCCGTATCGATACACGGTTACCCGTATCGATACGCCCTTCTTGGGAAACTAGCTGTTAAGCTCTTAGCTGCCTAACCATATCGGTACACGTGTACCCGTATCGGTACAAGTACTATCCATTATGCTCAGTCTTGCTAACCGTATCGAAACACCTTGGTCTATTTACTAACTGTATCTGTACGCCTTGGTTTGTTTGGCAAACCGTATCAGTACGAGTTGGTTTGTTTCAGTACGCCCTGCAATTTAAATAACTGTTGAGAAATAGCCGTTGGGGAGGTTGAAAATAGGATCGGTACGCGTACTTCCGTATCGGTACGACCCTACCCGTATCGGTACGCCTAGGGGCGTATCGGTACGGATTTTGGTTACTGGAAAAATACTGTAGCTGAAACCCTTGGACCGTATCGATACGGGGTATACCGTATTAGTACGCCTGTGTTGAAAACAATATTTTGGCTTCTTTAAAACGTTCAAAACCTTTCCAAAACCTCTCAAAAACTTTACAAACTTATTTTCAAGTTGTTTGGACATAAAATCATTTTTGCAATATTTTCAATTTAGTCCAAAACTATTTTTCAATTATTATATCAAAACAAATATCCTAACAAAGTGTCTTCTACAAAGAAAATTGACAAAAATAAGCTCTAGAACAATTTATCTATCATTGAATGTTGGTAGTTAGTTTTTTGTTGTTGCATGACTGCTTAATTGAGTCTTTTAAACCCTCAAATGAGTTTATGGACGTTACTAGCCGTTGGGGACTTTATTTCCAACATTAAATGCACTTCTGGGCTCATCGCTATCGGTACATGTGTAAGTGTATCGGTACACCTACTCAAATTAGAAAAAGCCGTTGGGCATTTTTACACTGGATATCAATGCACTATGCAGGTGAATCGGTACACCCCATGAAGCCGTAATGATACATAATTTTGCTACTAGAAAATGGAGTTTTGGGAAAACAAAAGGGGCGTATCGATACGACTAACTGGGTATCGATACACTAACAAGTGTATCGGTACGCCTAACCTGTTTTTGACACTTTGACTATATAAAATCATTTTAAACATGTCAAAAACTCTTTGAAAACCTTTCAAACATATTTTTCAAGTTAATGAACTTTTGGAATAGTTTTGCAAATTAGTTTAAGTCCAAAAACATTTTTCATTTAAGTTATATCAAAATCAAATATCTCAACAAAGCCCTTAAACTTTTGAATAAAAATCGATTAACCTCCTAAACTTTTTTTGCACCCAATTATGCCCTTGAATCAAGAAATTTAATCAATTAAGCCCTTTGACCAATTTTTATCATTAAATCTTGACAGTTTTTTTCGTTAGATATTGCTGGCACATAATACACTATAGTTCTATCATGGTGCATTTGCAGTTTTTTTCAAAAAAATATTTTTTTTATATATTTTATAAGTGTTTTTAGAATTTTTATAACTTTTAAAGAATTTTTTAAGTAAAATAAAAAATTTCTAAAAATGTCAAGTGGAAACACTGTGACACAACACACTACACCAACATATTCAAAAACACTGTCAAGATTTAATGGTCAAAATTGATGAAAGGGTTTAGTTGATTAAATTTCTTGGTTCTAAGGCTTAATTGGGTGCGAAAAAAGTTCACGGGCTTAATTGATTTTTTTCAAAAGTCTGAGGGCTTCTTTCACCCTTAAGCCCAAGTTATATATGTATATCGTATATGGTTATAAAAGTTGTTTAATTGGAACCAACTAGTATCATAACATTATAAATGTTTACAATTAAATTTGAACATAAGCTCGAACAACTAGACTCGACTTGACTCGAATTTCATAAAGTATGCTTGACTAAAAAAATACAAATAAAAATTGACTTATAAAATAGGACTCGTCAACTCGACTTGTAACACCCTTAACGTATACTCGTAAGCTGAATATACATTAAAGATGTTACAGAGTCATTGAAAGAAATCTTGACTTGTAAATTTTTTTATACCAAAATTCATCTTGCAGTTTAACCCTTTCTCGGTTTTGAATTAAAAACTACGCCAGTCTATTGCAGCTAGTTTTGACCCTGAATTGATTTATAAAATTCATAATTAAGTTGTTGAAGTAAAAATATAATTCAGGGTGAAAACTATGTATACTGCATAGACCATTTCTTGATTTTCAAATTTTTACGCGATCAGGGTTAAACAACATTTGACTACGTCAAAATTCATAGTTATTAATAGCAAACCATTTCTCTAATCCATACTTCCATGACAATGAATAAATACGTTATAAAATTAGACTTACAAAACAGTTTACCCACTTAAAGTATTACATGCCCACTAGTCTATCAAATTACGTTAAAGATGTACGTACTGTACTTACAGATAGTAACTTCATCTTCCCAATTAACAGCTCCTCCTTGCTAGTCTATTTTCGGAGAACCTACGTGTGAAATAAAACACACGCTAAGTACGAACTTAGTGATACAATTAATCTTATTTATCTAAACATGAAATAATGCATTACAGTATATCATATGAAAAGTGCAATACATGTTTTGTAAAATGGCAAGCATGTCCAAATATGATTTATATCATTACTCTACCTAACATAGAATCATACTATCATTATTTCATAATCATCAAGTATTCATGTGCATGTCATATTCTTTAACATAGTCATATTTTCAACATTCTACATTCAACAAGTAATCATATGCACAACATATTCTTTAACATAGACATGTTTTCAATCATAATTCATGTCATCTATCAGTTTTGTCATAGAAACATGCAATCAATATTTCATAATCATCAATTAGTCATTTACATATCATAATCTTTATCATAGCCATGCTTTAAACATTCTATTATTATTATGTAAGCTTTTGCATAACATGTCTTTTAACATATTCTTACTTTCATCATGTAATCGTTTACATAACATATACCTTGACATAGTCATGCTTTCATTATGCTATCATTTGCATATCATGTACTTGAACATAGTAATGCTTTTTATGCCATCATTTGCATATCATATTCTTGAACATAGCCCAAAGTATATTATATGAGATCCAGGTACGCGCTTCATCTGGAAATGACACCGCAGTGTCTAACGTAAACGTAAAGATGAGTACGTACTCGGGGACGCTCTTTGCTCCCCATAAACATAAAGCACCTCGACAGTGCACTCGGGCACAGTGGGCGTAGATCCCTAGGGTGCATGTGACACAATCATTTTGTCACAATATCTGTTTGATAACAGGAACATAAGGGTGCAGCTGCTAAAGACTCTATGGCATGCCAATTATACCATGGACTCTCATACACAATACTTGGGCATTTTCATATACGTAACATAATTTGTATATATGTCATGATTTATATATGTGACATGATTCATATACATATCTTGATTCATATACATGGCATGTTCCGTATTCATGGCATAGTTCTAAAATAATTTACAACTCGGAATTTGATTCTGTTTGTTCTAAAAGAAACTAGATTCAATAATCTTTTCAACCATATAAATTAATAGCCCAAATTCAACTTGTACGATTTATGGCGAATTTTCAAAGTCAATTTCCAGTGCTGATTTCAAAACAGACTGGTGCTGTATTTTCTGACCTTTCGTCACTTAAAAATTCATATCTTTTGACTCGGAACTCGAAACCAGTTTCCGCTTGTTGGAAACGAAACTAGACGAACAAATCTTTACATCGGTATAAAATTCATGTTCTAACCATTTTTGTAAAATTTATAATGAATTTTCAAACTTACTGCCAAATCCAGTTTTCTACATTGTTTCCATAAATAACTTCAAACTTTATACTAATTTATCCTTACTTTGCTACTTGTCAATTTGGTCCCCTTACTTGATTCAAACTACTAATGTATCACTTTCTTCATCAAATAATTATTCAAAAATAATTCCCTCTAATTTTCCTTCTTAACCAAAATAGTCACTAAAATGCAAAGATAAAGATTCAAGCTTCTTAACTTTGCAAATTAGTCCTCAAATCAACATTACTACTTGAATTATACTATTTAAACTAAAATCAGATTCAATCCTTCTCTAAAACTTCATTTTCGAATTGGTCACTTAACTTTGACAATTTGTCAAAATGGTCACTATTTCGATTTAACATCGGTTTAGCATTCTAAATTCATTTTCATGTCTCTAACACCATTAATAACATAAATTCACATCAATTTCATGAAACTCAGATCTGGTCCCTCAGCTTTAAAACTTGCCGAAATGGTCCTTAAACTTTTAACTTAGGGTTTTGCTTCCAAATAACAATTTAAGCTTACTAGATCATTAATTCAACATCACAAACCCTAAATTAAGCTTGAATCCATAAACCCTAATCATATTTATACAAACTAAAATAATTAGGGTTTAAATCTCAACTCAATAACATGATTTTAACATTATACTAGCTTGATTTCAACTTGAATTTCATCATAAAATCATAAAATTCCAAAAGCCCCAAACTTTTTCCATAAACCCTAATTTCTTCTCATGCAAAATTCTCATCAATAAAGCATGTTTTACATGAATTATTTACACCAAAAGATAGAGCTTGAAGAGTAGAACAACTTTTCAGTTGAAAATATTACCTGAAAATCGAGTTTCGGGGCTTGAATCGAACTTGGAAAATTTTTCTCCATTCTTCTTTCTTTCTCCCCCTCATATTTCGAAATTTTAGGATGAAGAATGGTCTTCATCTTTTGTTTTTTCATCCAATTTGGCCACTTGTCTTTTATAAATGAATTTCAAATTCATTTAGATATTGAAATTACTAAAATGCCCTTGTAATCCAATGGTTGAGATTGATCTTATCATCAATCAAGGGCCAAGATTTACTCTTCCATTTCCTTCTTCCAAAATTATCCTTGTAACTTTTTAAATATTTCAAAAATGCCATTAGGGCAAAATGACCAATTTGCCCTCCAACTAGTTTTTATTTACTAGTTTTCCATTCTTGTAAAAATTCAACTAAGTCTAGTTGGAATCCAACCAACAATAATAAAATATTCATAAAATAGTATTTTATGACCTTCCCATGACTTTTGGATCAGTCTCTAAAATTTTGATTCGATCCGATCTCCCGATATTCGTAAAATACTTCTACTACGATTTTACCCTTTCTGAACTATTGGATTTATTCCAAAAATTCCATATTGCCATATTCGGGAAATAAACTCTATTATCTCATAAAACTTCCTTTCCCAGAACTTAAACTGAATTTTCCTAACTCAGTCTACTATTTCGATAATCATCGAAAATCTCCATAGAATAAAATTTTTCTTAGAAATCCTTTATCGATAATTAATTAGAATAGTCTTTACTCTTATTGAGTCCAAAATATCAATCATAAACACTTTTATGGGTCATTCCCGAAGGTCATCCATCCTTGTATTTCTCTAGTCTGAGCACGCTTAACAATTTCATTCGATCCAAATTCGGTACCTTTTTATGCATCTTAATTCTTAAAACTGATATCAAGGTACTTATTCCAATCAGATTCATCCTTCACTTGTTGTGGAAATTTACACTTTAATCCCTAAACTTTTCCAAAGTTTATACTTTAACCCCAAAACTTTCAAAATTTACATTTTGGTCACTAGCCAGAATTTGGGATATTACATGTCTAGCTCAAAATTATTTTTACTCGACTCGATCGAATGTTCACCCCTATCCAAAATAATATGTCCTTAAAGATAGAGATGTCATTATTTAAGAGTTGAAAACTTTTGGTAGATGCTTGAAGTCTTTTAACTTTTGAAAAAAAATTATTTAAGCCCATGAATTCTTTTGTAACCAATTAAGAATCGAACCAATAAATTGAATCAATTAAACTCTTTGACCAATTTTGACCTTCAATTTTTGAATGTTTCTTTCTTGAGATATTACTACCACGTGCACACTATAGTTCTGTCATACGACATTTATAGATTTTTTTAGAAAACTATTATCAAGTTTTTTAGATTATTTAGAAAATTTTAAGAATTTTTTAAATAAAATAAAAAATTTTAAAAATATCAAGTGACTACATTGTAACACGACACGTTTCTATAACTGATCCCAAAAAATTATTAGATTTAACAATTAAAGCACTTGTAAAAACAAAAAATATTCTAGCACATGTATATGGGATAATAATCCTCATCTAATTCCAATTAAAATGTTAATGTGAACCTTTCTTGAAACACTTCTTTTAACAAAAATGAAGAATATAGAATGAAATAGATACAAAATCTAAATCAAAACTGACTATAGTTATTACAAAAATAAAATATTTTTTTAATTTATGATGGATTATTGCATTATTTGATTCGAGTTAATTGAATAATGATTGGAGGTTGATGGTTATAAAAAAAAACATGTTTAATGGTTTATAAGCCCTTAAACGTTTTTAATATAAGTTCCTAATTTTTTTTGCACCATTTTCATATGATATTTTAAAATTTTATTATTTCAGCACTTTAATCAATATCGATCTTTAAATTTAATGATCTTCAGATTAATTGGTGTTACTTATCGCACCAAGGTGTTTTCACATAGTATTTTTAAAATTTTATTAAAATTTTAAATATTTTCTAGAATTTTTCTTAAAAAAATAAAATTTCATGTGACATAACTACAATATGCCACATGAGAACAATATATCAAGAAAACGGCTTTGGTTTGAGTTTAAGATTTGGAATTTCTCTCCAACAAGTTTAGTTGATTTAAATTATCAGTTTAAGAGCTCAATTGAGCGCAAAAAAATTAATTAATTTTTTTTAAAAAATTAAGTACTTGGGATAATCTTAAACAAAAAAATATAAAGATTAATATTAAATTTGAATACATTTGAAGGACAAAGCTATAGTAAAGAAGAAAAAAAGGGTACAAAAGCAAGAAAGCATGGCGGCACGTGAAGCATAAGGTTGATCACGTGAAGTAGACGCTTTTTTTCTTCAAAATTGGGTCTGCTACTGCTGTGGTACGCAAGGCAGGGAGGGTGACTAACTAGTGAAATGGGTTTTAACAAGGGCAGTGGGTCCACGCGGGACTGTGGGCAGTCCACGTGAGCGAGTGTCTTAGATTCCTTCCTACAATACTTTGGCCTTTTTTCTTGCTCACGTTTTTGAACATTCATGTTCATTAAAATGAAGATAATGAAAACGACCCCCACTATCCCTCCCTCATGCTTTGGGTTTCAACTAATCAATCACCCCCATAATTATTTTTTTTTGGTTTCTAAAAAACGAATTCAGTAATTAATTTTTCGCGTTCTGTTAATCCATATATAAATAAACGTTTGATCATAAATTTTAAAGTCATTTTATATTTAGACAACACAATTATTAATATCAAATTAAACTTATTTGATAAGATTCTTTAATTGACCGAATAACTAAAAATTCTCATCTATTTTCATCTCGTAGGATTCATTCCCAACATTTACATTGGAAACTAAACTCATTTGATAATGGCGATTTCATCCGCAACTATAATAAAAACCAATCATTTAAAATACTAATTTGAATTATTATAATAACTAGTTCAATAAAACATACCCATATCAAACTCGTATATAATAAAATTTGAATTCAAATTCTTAAAATTTTCATTAGATATATTGTAAATTCGAATTAAGATTTTTAATGAAATAAAGTATTTTTTAATAATTTTTATCTAAGAAAAATAAAAGAAAAAACTACTCCTAATAGGATTAGAATTCATTAAGAGAAAGAATTAAATATCAACATAAATCTTTTAACATGAAATAAACTCTTTTAATTTATAAAAGTCAAAGACTGAAGTATATTCTTAGATTCTTGTCTAATATCTTATTTGGATAGACGACCAAAACAAAAATTGTATCAAATCGAGAAAGGCAAAATGATATATATTCTCTTTGCTGTGCCATGTGTGCGGTGAAAACGTAACTTCTCATGTTCGTGTATGAGATTCTTAAAATTTGGGTATCGAGAAAAATAATATCTCGTTATCTCAATCAATAGTCGAGATTCGATCCTCTAACACTTTAAAATGACATTTTAAAATTTGAAATATAATTAAGAAATTTTTTTGAGACACAAACTATGTAAACTTTAGTTTACACGTGTCTTTTAATTTTAGGGATTAAGGTTTTAGTTTAGGGTTTAAGGTTTAGGGTTAAGGTTGTAGAGTTTAGAATTTAAGATTAATGTTTAGAATTTAGGGTTTAGAGTGTGGAGTCTAGTTTTTTAAGATTATGGTTAAAAATTTAAAATTTGAATTTTTATAGTGTAAAATTACACGGCCTGTGTATCAAAGTTTTACCCATATAATTAAACAAAAATATTTATAGAATTTTGTTTACAAGATGCATCAATTCCGATTAAAAGCCAAAGAAATGGTCCAGCAATCTTTCCTTTGATTTTTTTTCTTTTATTAATTTAGGTAACATAGCTTTTGGATAATGAGTAATTCAATAAAACACCACAATTCCGATGGTCCCCAACCTCCGGCGTCGGTGGTGGGGGCAGTAGACGTGGCCGAACAGCATGTGTTTTAAAAATTAGACGAAGCTTCGATTTTTGTGGACACCTCATCTCTTCAGAAAACTAGGAATCTTCCCATTTCCCAACCCTCTTATTAAATCACTTCTGTTTCATAATAATTTCATCAAAACAACAACAAATAACATCCTATTTTCCAGTGTCGAGTGTTCTTGTTTTTAGACAGCTTAACTGTTGAATTTGTTGGGTTTTCTCCTGGAATATCTGTGACAGCAGAAACTCCAGATGCTTCCTGGATCTCTTCCTTCAATGGCGGAAAAACAGAAGCTTGAATCAGTTCCTCTGACGATGAAGCGTCATTTGCCTAATTTACCATCCATGTACGTGTATATACATATATAGCTGAACAGTGTATTTTTCATTGCGTTTCTTCTGATATTTCTTGTTTAGTTCATGGACGATTCGTTTTCTAATATTGCAGGTGTGATCCTGATGCGGTGGAGCTGGTATGCCCCGTATGGGAGGAAAATGGTCAAATTTCGATTCGAGGTTTATCGTCCAAGAAACCAGAAAAGAATTCCTCTGCTTATTTTTCTCCTTCCTCTGCCGGTGGATCGAAAAATGGGGTTGCAGATTCTACTAAAATGGATGAATATCGTAAGAACAAGATAACTTGTCTGCAAACCGGGTACCAGGAGCTACGGTTGCCGGAATTATACGAGGATGGTTACAACATCGGTTCGGAAGCCGACAGAACATGCTACGACAAGCAACTCGTGGATTTAAACATTGTTGCTTCAAACAAATTCGACGTGCCCCAGCTTGAAGAAGAGATTGTTCCTCAACAAACCATGAATAACGATAGACAGGTGCCTCAATCCTGCTACAAGCAACCAAAGGAGAAAATCAATCCAAGGATTGATGAGAAATGTGAAAGGGTAAACTTTCCACTCTTCTTAAGATCACCAGCTCTTCATAAATCTAACCAGATTCCGAGCTCCGGTGGAGTCATGCCAACCGGAGATGATGATTCACAAGACAAACCCAGATCTGGTACTCCGACAAGAAGCAATCCTTTCGAAAAACAAGGAAAATTCATGTCGCCTCAGAAAAAGTGGGTTCCCGATGAACAATCAAAAGCCGTTGGCTTTAACGATAACGCTTGGAATTCGAGGCTTCCTTGTTCTTCTTCTAGGGTTCATGGCCCATCCTCAAGCTCAGTATGTTCGCGCGGGGCTTCGAATTCTCCGATATACACCGTGAAAACTAGATACGAAGACACTGATCTCAGCGATGTATGTAAAAGTAAAACTTTCTCAATTTAATTTTGTCGATATCTTTTTAACTTATAAGTTCTAAGCCTAAGCGTACTCGTGTATGGTGCAGAATAATGCAACGGAAGAAGCTGATGAGAGGACAAAAGCAGCTCCGAAGAGAAAGAGAAAACCAGAAGCTCATAGCCTATCTGAAAGGGTAAGCAAATCCAACAGCTAAAATATAAATTCAGGTCTTTGAAGAAAACTGAGGTATCTGAATTTTGGGTCGCAGAGACGAAGAGATAAGATCAGCAAGAAGATGCGTGCATTGCAGGAGCTCATACCCAACTGTAATAAGGTGGATCAAGCTTCGGTGCTTGATGAGGCAATTGAGTACTTGAGAACCCTTCAGCTTCAAGTTCAGGTACAACTAGAGACTTGAAACATGGATTGTTAGTTGTTTCGATTTTCGAGTGTCGAATTAGCCTTAATTAACAATGGGATCTTGGTTCGAACAGATGATGTCAATGGGTGGTGTTTATATGCCTCCGTTGATGTTACCGGCTTCGATGCAACATTTAAATGCACCGCATTTGGGTGGTTATTCTCCCATGGCTGTCGCAATGCAAATGGCGCAGTTTCCGTCGATGTCTTCACTAATGCCGGCGATCAACCAAGCTAGACTCAACATGCTTGGCCTCCCTGGTCAGATGTTATTAACATCCATGTCACCGTCGCAATCACCTTTCATATCGTTGGCTGCTGCGAGGTTTCCCCAACTACCGATCCAGATCCCCGCCGTAACCGGAGCTAAAGCCACTGCTGCTGCTGTTACTTTGTCTACATCGATGGATTCAAATCGGACACATTAACTCAAGAAATATGTACTGAAGACGAGAGTTAGCAATTCAATACTTGAAAGTTGGAAACATTCCTGCAGGTTACCACCACTTGCCATTTTTGAAGATTGCACATTAATTTCCAAAGGAAACATGAAAAATTTGCTCCACTAGTGGATAATCTGCAGCAGGTTCCTTTTTTCAATGTAATTATGTACATTTCAAATGAAAACATACAAACCTCATATTGTACAAAGTATGTACATTAATTAATCCAGTAATTTTGTTGTGAAGAGCTATATGTTTCTTCCTATTGGTGTTTAATTATGGGAAACCAAATTAATAATGATGGCATACACTAAACCAGGCTTTGAAATGTGAATGAGCAGAATTTTAAAAAAGCACAGCAAATTAAATTCCTGAATACTATTGAAAACCAAATTCAAATGATTTGAAGCTGCCTTCCTCTAACCACTGGCTACCATTGTTGTTAAAGAACTTAGGTTGAGCCCATGATCCTTTTGAAAACCCTTCGTCACTAATCTGGATGTGGCTGTGGCACATTTTTTTTCCTGAACAGGTCGGGTCGGGAGGGACAACTTATCCATCAAACATGGTCCATGTCACTCCCACTTTCCATTTATCTTTGGTGGAGAGTTGGGCTGGAGGAATAATGTTTGGGCTCTAGGGCTTCTTGCAAGTTTTTAGAACCTCAGAGTTTATGTTTTCAGAACCATTTCTAATACTTAGGTCAGTTTGATCGAGTGTTTAAAAATGATAAAGTTGTTTTATTTTGTATGGGTTTGAATCATGACTCCTTAACCAATAAACTCAAATACTATTATTTATAGGGATAAAAATATATATTTGGTATCCAAATTCTAAACTAGGCACATTCTCTCAAGTTGGCACCTAAAGGATTTTTCTCCCAAATTGGTACCTGAACAGCTGAACTAGGCATCTTCTCTCAAGTCAGTGCCTAAAGAATTTGCTCTCAACTTGATACTTGAACTAGACATATTCTCCCAAATTAGTATAAAAACTTATATATTCTATCAATTTGATCATAGCTCGAAACAAATTAATAAATTAACCCTCTTTATTTAAAAATTCTATCAATTTACTTTTTGTTATTCTCATAAATTCTTTGTTCTTCTCCCAGAAATGTTATATTATTTTTCTGATATAATAAAATTTTAACAGTAAATTATTATTTTTATTGCAGAATGCAGTTATCCAACTGTTGGTTTGATCCGATAGACTCGTTTGGTTTGACAATATCGTAAAATATGACTAAATTGATGTAATTTTTAAACATGAAAAGTTAAATTTATTAAATTGTTTTAAACTATGATTAAATTTATAGCATGTATAAGTATTAGGGGCTAAAACTATTAATAAAAGTATCAAAACAGGGAATGAAATTAAAGTTCGAGTATCAACTTGAGAGCAAAAATTCTGTAGGTATCAACTTGAGATAAGATGCCTAGTTCAAGTACCAAATGTATATTTAAGCCTAAAAATAATACAATCTAAAGGGTAAAAAGATAGAGTCAATGGTGTAATAAGTGATGAAAGTTGACTATCATTTTCCATTATAAACAAAAGGAAGACAAGTAATTATTCAAAGTTAAAGGAGACAAGAAACATTTAGCAAAGACAAGGGCTTTTGTAATCAACTTTTGCCAAAGCTTTTGATGATTGATTGAAGGTTAAATATGTTAATCCCCCCCTTGTAATTTCTTCCTTCTCATTAAAGTCCATACTTTTGGTCTCTGTATATCATTTAAAACAATAAATAACTGGTGATTATAGTTAAAAGGCTTAAACCCATTTTTTTCTAAATGCCCCAAAGCCCTTACTTTTTAAGATTCCATATTTGGTGTTAAATGCAGTTTACAGTTATGATTAATTCAAAAAGAAAAGGAAAATAGAGCATGTCTATTTCAAAAATTATGATCGTGGCATGTAAATTCTTTTGGGTTAATGTTACTTAAGCCCCCAAAATTATACCCAATTATCATTTTGACGCCTAAAAAAATTTCAATTCAATTTGAAACCTAAAGTTACAGATCGTTATTTAGTTCAACCCCTAATCCGTTAAAAATAAAAAATCCTAAAATAAAAAATTCAAAAAATAATTTTTTAATTCCAAAAATATTATAAAATGTTCCAAAAATTATAATAAGGTAATTCTAATTTTCAACAAAATAAATAAAACTCAATAATGTTAAAACGACTTGTTTTAGAACTCAGAAAATCTTTATAAGTGTTGATAAAAATGATATTTAAAAAATCAGAAATTCTGTTTAAAATGTTTGGAGATTTTAATTTTTTTCTTTTTTATTTGAATTCAAGTGCCGCCTGGCTTTTTCCTAGTGAGTCACTATCTAATCCTAATCCTACCTAGAGGATAAGGGAGTGTTCCTAACGGGTCTAGAACTCATGACCTAAGAGAATAAGAAGTAACAAAGATGAGCAACTTGACCAACCGGCCAAATGTGCTTGCTCCTTATTAACTTCTTTTTAAGAGATTTGAGATTGGATTAATGCGATTACAGTTTGCAACTTTAGGTAACAAATTAAATATTGAGAGTTTTTTACTCATCGGTATCTAATTTATTGGTCGACTAATTTATATTGGGTTTAAAAAAGTCTAATATAGGGGTGACTCTCCTAATTCAATTTAATATAGGGGTGACTCTCCTAATTCAATTTACTTCATTCATAACGTCAAAATTCGAACCTCTAACATTGCTTAAGGGACCTAACATCTCATCCCATTAGACCAACTGATTGTAGATCTATAGTA
The DNA here is from genome assembly GCA_019671005.1 of Hibiscus mutabilis. Lineage (NCBI taxonomy): Eukaryota > Viridiplantae > Streptophyta > Magnoliopsida > Malvales > Malvaceae > Hibiscus > Hibiscus mutabilis. The sequence goes on from CM033726.1 coordinate 53,039,061, forward strand.
ACCTTTTAAAGCAAAAAACCAGAGGTGGTGAATTCAGCCAATTTATCTTCTTCTTCTTCTTCTTTTACATTCAATCAATTACATCTTTTTTAAAAAAGGCTACTTATGGTTGAAAAGCAATCTTAAGAGCTTAAAGCATATGATCATTTGGATTCTAGAACGATAAAGATAAGGTCACATGCTACAGGTTAAGCTGAAAACCAATCTTAAATTGAGTGTTAATACATGACAAATGCATGTGCTTATGTCGCCTCTAATGTCAAGGGGGGACCTGGTTTAGTGGGATACACATACATTAAAGGGTCATCCCTGAATAGACCCTTCCCTCAGTGCCAAGCCCTCTCTCTTTAGGCGCACACAAGGAGCAAACTTCAAGTGCTTCTCCTCAGCTCAAAAAGAGTACAAGACAATCACTAAACCTTTAGATCAATCGATACGATGCTATTTCAGCTTAATCAAAATTTCAAGTTTAAAGTCTTAAAAATACAACAACGCTAAATATCTGATGGGAGAATATTGTCATCCTTATGATCATACAACGTTAGATCAATAAAGAAACGGGTAAACAAGAAACACTCGTAATTAAGTAGGAGAGAGAGATAAGAGAGTGGGACATTATTTGTGTAAATTGTGTGCAAAACCTTGGGCCGTTAACATCAAGTTCATGGTGAGAAATTATTAGGGGAGTTTCTAATGAGGGTTTGTCTAATCCCATTATCACAAAGGGGTGATGGTTGGTCTTTCTTGTCAATAGGACAGAGATGGGTTAAAAAAGATAATGACAATTAATGTGACATCTTTATTTATTTTTGTTTCAAAGACAGAGATTATGTCCATTTTGATATTTTCAAACAGCTTGTTGATTGCAAAACCTTTAATATCGTAATTCTTGTGAATGTGTGGTTCACTAATATCTCATCCCAACTCCTTTTTATTTTGCAAATTTATTAATTAATTGCTTTGATGTCGGTTTTATTAATATTTTCATTTGCATTGTGGAAAATGGATTGTTCTCGTTGCATCTAATGTTTTTTTATCATTGCGGTGTCGTTTTGGGATTTTTATGCACTGAAAGGCTTTTCTTCCGCAACACATTCATGCATCCAATTGAAGCTTAAACTAAACTACGTATTACTCTAATGATGATAGTATATAAATATGGAGACCATTTTCTTTTGGATTGATTAAAGAGTTGGAAATGAATCTCAAAGTATCGTTATACTTCAAAACATTCTAATTTAATTATCAAAATATCAATATTGTATCAATTATTCTTTTACCAGCTGTCCTGACAATATAAACGTTAAATATCAATTCAGATATGACGTGACTGTATATTATATATATATATATATTAAATAGTCTAAAGTTAATTACAATGTAGCATCTGTTCATAGATATTCTTAACCCTTTGATAATACACATACACCTTGCATATATTGCGATTGAACCTGAGCCTCTTAAGATGAACATCATAATCTAACAATGTGTATACTTATCGCATAAACAATTATAAACATGAGTTAAATTATAAACATGTGTATACTAATCGCGTAGACATTTTAGATATGAAATACTAAAAAAACTAACAATTAAAATTAGGAAGGCGGATTTGATCTCCACGTGTTTTAAGTATGTTTCACGATAGATTTGAATCGATCTTTAACACCCAAAATGACAACTAAACAATTTAAAATCTAAAACATAATTTGAGAGCGTCTAATTCAACCACCCTGTATATATAATAAGTAATCGATTTTTTAAGATTAACTTGTACTCTCTTTAATTTTTTTCATCTAATTATCTTGTACTATTTTAAGTCATTTTTTATAATTTATTAAACAAAAATCTTTTATTTTCTTTCTATAGATATTTAATTCAACTCATTTAAGGCTCTTTTTTCTTAAGAGTCATGTATTGCCGCTCATCTCGTACATATATTAAATCCTATTGTTGCCAAAGTAAATTTTGTTTTTTTATGAAAATTTAGTATTCATATGTTATCTTCGTAGAGAGAGCGGGAAGGGGGAGAAAAAGAACAAAGAATCAATGATTAAGATGAACCTCAAACCATGTAGTTTTGGAGTTCAATAATTTGTATAATTAAGAGAATATTTGATTGTATGTCGGCACATGGCTAAGTACAAACAGTAAAGACGTGTAAACGGCAATAATTTGACGAGATGTATTTTGGGTCCAATCCATAAAAAAATAATTAATCATTTTGTCTATATAATAATATATATTCTTTCAAATGTATACATATATTTAAAATAAATATATATCATCTCACAATATTTCTATCCAAATTGATATTTTTTTAACTTTTTTTAAAAATTTGATATATTAACTTTAACCGTACCATCATAATTAAGTAGATAAAATATAACCAAATTACTTGTAACTATTTAAAAAAAAAATTAACTTTGCATTGCAATAAACTTATTATAATATCTGATTTATACAAATTACCACGTGTTGGCGATAGCAGTTGGGTCAAAACGCACACGTGTTGGAGGGCGAGCCATATTAAAACGGATCTTTATTGCGCTTCTCGTATCGTCAGTCGTGTGGTTAAAACGTGCCATCCTTTTATGCTCCTTTCTCCTCCGCTTTTTTACACAGCCAAAACTATATACTCTCTGTATAAATTATGTACTATTAATTATCACGGGCTTTTATGTAGTTTTAAAAAAAATTATACAAGAGATATATTGTAAAATAATTAATATAATAATTTTATCTTTAAAAAGTTAAAATTTATTTATTTGAAAAATTAAAAAGAGGATAAAAATGTACCTAGTAAAAATTATTAAGTTTTTCAATGAGACAATTTAAGTGAGATAATTTTAAAACAGAAATGAGACAAGTTTTCTGGGACAAAACAAGTATAAAATTACTCCATATTTTATCACATGGACAAATTTTTTTGTATAAATTATTTGTATTATATCCAAAAAAAGCAGAAAATCTGCTATAAAGTACATCAAATCACCTATACAAGAAAAGAAGAATCACCTATACAAGAAAAGAAGAAACCCCTGTACAAAATACCCTATACATCTATATCCCAATTACCATAAAGCTGTAAATTGATAGGATCATTAACAAAATTCTTGCCAGCAATCTTAATATTCACTATATCTTAAAGTGTGCGCAATAATTTATCATCTATTCTATGTTGCCTACGAAAAATTTTATGATTTCTTTCTTCCCATATAAGATATATACAAGCATTCCAAGCAAGCTTGCGTATGTAAACAAGAAGAGATTTCCCTATAAACTTTGCACATGCCCAACTCAACTCATACTCCCACGTACCAATGGATCTGTACAAATTACACAGCCTCAAAACAGCTCCTCGCAGCCTCGTGGAGAATGAACATTCAAAAAATAAATGTGGATGAGACTCCGCGCTGTAGCGATCATTTTTCAAGTGTATTTGATAAAAAATGATGTTTTAAGGTGTTTGGGGTCTTTTGGGTATTTAAAAAATGTCTTCCATTTGGGTTTTAGAAAAAATCGTATTATTTTAAAAATGGAGTCGCCACCGGCCACTAAGGTAGGCCGGGCACCATAAAAACCAGGAATTTTAAAAATGTCGGGTTTGGGAGTCGGTTACGGATGGGGAAGGATTAGCACCCCATACCGCCCAAAATTGGTACTTTAATAATTACCGCTTTAATATTAAACTTTCCGGATTAAAGTGATGATTAGATTAAAATTTGGTTATAAGCGCGAGTAGATTTTAAAGGTCATGTTATTCGAGAGTACACCGAAAGACCACCATCACTACGCTTGATACTGGCCACGTTTACGCTCGAATAAAAGGGCATCGCATTGACAATAATATATCCGAAATGCAACTTAAAACATGACAAACATAAATAAATACAATGCGATAAAAATATAAATAAATATTAACATAATAAAATACTAATCTAACATAAATAAAATACTAAACTGAAACATTCATAAATATTAATATAACTTAAAAATATAATAATTAAGGTAAAATATTTAATACTTATACTTATCAAAAAAATATCTATATATATTTAGAGTTAATAGTTTATATATATGTTATTTTTACAAAAAAATGGATATTTATTTATATTATATATGTAGTAATTAAATAAAATACTATACATATTTTACAAATGTGCATAAAAACTTATATATATAATATGAAAGTATAGAAAATATAAAAAGTTATACATAAAATTTGGGCCGTAGAAAAACTTATATATACATAATAATAAAAATGTAACATTAACATATATATAATATATAAAAATAGATTATTTTGTATAAATATATTATATACACATAATAATGATAATAATAATAATGATGATGCATGATTCAAACTAAAACATATAAAACATCATGGAATTAAATATTAAGGGTTAAAATGCATGAAAACTAAATTACAAGGCAAGAAATATAAATATCATAAAATAAAAGTACTAGAATTAAATTTAATATAACTACAGTGACTGAATTGAACTAAAACAGAAATAAAAAGCCGCAAAAAAATGAAGGGACGATTTTAAATGCGCATAAAAACTCCAAGAGACTAAACACATAATTATATCATGATTAGTAGCTAAAACAAGATGAAAGTTTGAGGACTTAAGGTGTAATTAGACCCTGGGTTAAAACAAATGTGGTAACAAAAGGGGAAGGACCGATATGGTAAAAAGATCGTGGACAGAAACGAATGAGAGAGGAAAGTTCAAGGACCCAGCGTGTAATTTGCCCATTAAGGACACGTGGATCCTTCCCCGGGTTCAAGTCACCGTGTCGGGTTGGAGCCTAAAACGACACCGTTTCAAAATACAGTTTAAAACATATAGGGCTGGTTACATTTTGTTTCGAAACTGAAAAAAGTAGGATAAAAAAAGAACCTTAAATCCATCAGCATCTCAACCCTAGCAAATCGAACTTGAGTGGCGGCGCCTCATCACTTCGTTATCATCGCCGTTCATTGGCAAAAGCCTTGTGGCGGCCTCAATCGGCTAGGCAAGTGTAGAAAAGCTTTTTCTATTTTTATTTCAGATTTAAACACGAAAAAGGATTTTGATTTTAAAAAACTTCTTTTCAAATTTAAATCTTAGATTTCAATCATAGAAAGAAAGAAAATTAAGAACCGAAAGAAACTCACTCTGATTTTCCTTGAAATCTAAAGATTTCTTTTTATTTCACTTGAAAGTTTAACTTTTACACTGAGATTTCCCTTTTTTAAACCCTAGAACTCTTTCTTTTTTCAGAACCGAGACCTCATTTTTACAATTGATTTTTGGTTTATTATAACCAGTTTCCAAACTAACAAATCCCTCTTTTTTTAATATGTAGATCCAATTTTTTAGGGATTGTGGCAGGTTATGGGTAATGGATTTGGGACTGTTAGAGGTAGAGAGTGGTTCGGTCAAGGGGTATGGGCGTTAGATAGGGTAGGTTTTATTTTGATTTTGGTTAATTTAGGAATTTTAGATTGGATTTTGGGATTTGTGGGTTTAATTTGGGGTTTTGATGGTTGTGTGTTCGGGATTTGGTGATCACCGGAGATGTGGCGGTGGCTCGTTGGACGGCGGCGGTGGTAGTGGAAGATAGTGGCGGCGGCGGCAACCAAGGTTGATATTTTAGGGTTAGGGTTTATTTTTAGGTTAAAGGGTATTCTGGTAATTTTGGATTTGGGTATTTGGTTTGGGTCATGTTTAAGATCCGGGTCGGGTGTAAATGGTGTTGGGTCTGTAAACGGGTCATTACAGCTGCCCCTCTTTGCTCATTGTTATGTAACAGCAATAGAGCAAAGACTAAAAATGACCCGTTTTGTCTAGTTCGACTGGGCTTCTCCACTCTTGACATATGTCTTCTTTCTTCAGCAGATCTTCTTTCTTTTCGATGCATGTCTTCTTTCTTGACTTGATTGATCCACTTTATCACTTTTGAGGAAGCATAATTCTTCAAAATGGGGGGTTGTTTATTGGGGAAGCAAAATGAGTGCGGCTCACTACGTTATTGACGGTGATAATTCCTAAAGAAGATTCGACCCAGCAACACCGACGAAGAGGCAATGTCTACAAAATTTGATCTAGCTGCAACACTGACGAAGAGGCAGAACCGATGGATGAGAAGTCTAATGTCTGATCCAGCTATAGCTCTAACGAAGAGGCAGGATCAAAACATTTAAAGCTCATTTTGATTTTCTTTCATTTTTCCTTTTTTTTATTTTTCATTTTTTCTTCTTTTTTTTTCTTTTTTGCTTTTTTCGTTTTTGTTTTTTCGTTTTGTTTTTTTTATTCTTTCTTCTTTTTTTGCTTCTTTTTTTATTTTCTAGCTTCAACATTAATAAATGAAACTTGAAGGTCAGTAAATTTGGATCTAACCACACCATCAACGGAGGGGTAAAATCGGACGATAATTTGGATTCTACCTCGCCATCAACAGAGAAGTAGAACATCAACTTGAACCCTACTATACCATCAACGGAGGAGCATGATTGAATAGTAGCAACTTGGACCCCAGCCACACCATCAACGGAGGGACAGGATCGAATAATTTGGATTCTACGACGCCATCAACGGAGAAGCAGAACACAAACTTGAACCACACTACACCATCAACAGAGCAGCATGATTTGATTTCGACAACTTCGACCCCAGCCACACCATCAACGGAGGGACATGATCGAATAATAATTTGAATTATACTACACCATCAACAGAGAAGCAGAACATTAACTTAAACCCAACTACACCATCAACGGAGAAGTAGGATTAGATAGCAACAACTTGGACCCCAGCCACACCATCAACGGAGAGACAAGATCGGATAATTTGGATTCTACGACGCCATCAACGGAGAAGCAGAACACCAACTAGAACCACACTACACCATCAACGGGTGAGCATGATTTGATTTCAAAAACTTGGACCCCAGCCACACCATCAACAGAGGGACATGATCAGATAATTGGGCAACTTGGAACTAGCCTTACCATCAACGGAAGGGCTAGATCAAATAACAACAACTTGGATCTTACTACAACATCAACGAAGGAGCAAGATCGGCGAATGATAGCGACTTGGACTCATCTATACCATCAACGGTGAGACAAGATCGAATGATGAAAGTTGATTAATTTTTTCATTTTTGATTTTTTTGAATTTTTTTTACCTACAACTATAAGAATGAGACAAGATTCGAGGAAGAAATTTAGTCTAGTTGTACCATCAACGGAAAAATGAGATCTTGACAAAAATTTGATCTGTTGCACCATCAATGGAGAAACGAGATCTTTAAAAATTTGATCTGTTACATTATCAACGGCGAAGCGAGATCAAGAAGAATGGTTTGGATCTGTAGCACTATCAACGAAAAAGCAAGATCTTCAAAATATTTAAACTGCTGCACCATCAACGGTAAAGCAAAATCTGGAAGAAATGTTTGGATCTGTTGCACCATCAATGGAGAAGCGAGATCTTCAAAATATCTAAACTGCTGCACCATCAACGGTAAAGCAAAATCTTCAAAATATTTAAACTGCTACACCATCAACGGTAAAGCAAAATCTAGAAGAACTGTTTGGATTTGTTGCACCATCAACGAAGAAGCGAGATCTTAAAAATATCTAAACTGCTGCACCATCAACGGTAAAGTAAAATCTGGAAATATTGGTTTATCACCAATGACGAAGGTAAGATCTGAAAAAGTTGCTTCTGTTGCTCTACTGGAAGAGAGGTGTGACCTGAAAATAAGAAAAAACATTAATCAATAAATGTTCAAAAATTTTGTTGCTGGTACCTTTTATTTAGATGTTTCGGTATTTTTTCTATGTTTGGCCATCTCCAAGACTAAGGTTGGCCATCGTGATTGCCCTCACGTTGAGGATGTTTTATCTTTTCTTCGAACCTGTTTGTATATACAAGCAAAAAATGAATGCATCTTCAATGCATGAATCAATTCTAAATGTGTGGTGACTTTGACGTATGTACTAAATCTAAATACATGATGGTTTTCAATGTGTGCCAAAAAATGATTAACAAGATGAATGCAGCTAAATGTATGAATACGACATTTTTTGGCCCTCAAAGGGATACCCTCGATTTTTTACTAGTCTTGTTGGGCAATTGGCTTTGTTCACAAGGATGCCCTAGTCTCACTTAGGTCCAATCTTCTTCCTTGAAGTCAATCTCTTCAGGAGAATGCCCCCAAAATTCCTATATAGAACATTACTTGAAAATCTTAACATAATGCCCCCATATTTGGTTCTTAGCAGCTTAAGTCATTTTCCATCATTTTTTCAGCTTCTGGTTATGTAGGAGTGCGATCAAAATATTTTTCTGAACAAAATGCATATTTCATTGAAACTTGTAGTTTTTTGGCCCTTACAAAAGATTCTCACTACCTTTGGGCTTAGGATAACGAGAATGGTCCAAAAAGTATTGATTTGAAAGAGGTAAAAACTACAAGGGAGCTATTGGTCATGGTCAAAATAATTTGACGACTAGCCTGGCCAAAAAAAGAGTCATAACAAGGCATGCCCTCACATCTGGTCATCGAGAATCTTAATTGGTACCTTCATGCTTCGGTAAGGGGTTCCCGATAGTAGATGGCCCTGCAGGATTTTCAATATTTACAACACCGAGCTTGATGTACCTCTCTATTAGCCTCTTAAAGCCCCAACAATTCTCAATTGAGTGGCCAACTTGTCTCGCGTGATAATCACATCTTGCGCTGGGATCATACCATTTCGGGAATGAAGGTTGTAATGGAGTCTGGTGAAAGGTGCCACTACGTGAGCATTGAGCATCTCTTTGTACAAATCTCCGTACGAAATTGGTAGTAGAGTAAACTCTATTTTTTCAGTGTAAACTCTATTTTCTCAGTGTTCATTTTCTGACTCAGATCCTGGCTTGAAGAACCTTGAGCATTTGCAACCTTGGGATGGACCACCGTCATTGGCTTTGAATAACCAACATTATAAACTCCTAACGAGTTTACCTCATTGTCTCTCTTCCCATACGAAGGCTTCTTGTGAGACGAACTTCCACCAACATCGATCTTTCCACTTTTAACAACATTTTCAATGAGCTCACCAGACAACACTAGATCGACAAAGTTGGTAGTTGCATTACCTATAAAGCGGTCTAAGATATGACCCTCCAAAGTCTGGATGAATATGACTACTGTTTCTTTCTCACCAAGAGGGGGTTAGACTTGTACAGCTATGTCTCTCCAACGTTGCGCGTACTGTCTGAAGCTTTTATTAGACCTCTGCTTCATGTGTTACAGAGTCCAACGATCAGGTACCATATCACTAACGTGTCAGTACTGCTCTAGAAAGGCTTTAGCCAAGCCTTTCCATGATTTTATCTGATAGCGGCTCAACTGATTATACCATTGGGCGGCAAATCCTGATAGACTGTCCTGAAAACAATGTATTAATAACTTGTCGTCTCTTCCTATCCTGTCATCCTCCTACAGAACATAGTGAGGTGAGCGCGAGGGCAACTGGTTCCATCATACTTTTCAAACTCTGGGATCTTGAATTTTGGAGGTAATACCAAATTTGGGACAAGACTGAGTTCACTAGCATCGAATCCACTGAAGGTATCCTCTACCTCCATGGCTTGCATTTTTTCTTCGAATCGTTTGCAACGCTCCTCTATAACCCCCTCGACCCGTCCTAATCGCAAGACCGAACCGAATCAAACCATCAACGTGATACATTTAAGACATTATATTGGCTTGCAAGTGATCCATCTCAACAACAACATTTCCATAAAACCATTATTAACATCGGTAACATTGGATACACGGATTTCCCAAGAGATCTCGCAATCTCTTGCAGCTCAATAGCATGGAGTCGTGCAACACATACACCACCTCTACACTACCAAGGCTAATCCTCTAACTTGGAGTAAACACATTCAACGCATCAACCTCTACAGCTCTTGGCTGGAGTAAATGCCATCTAAATGTCACCTTAACAACTTTGGGGTTCACATGGTCAGAGTAAGTACCTCTCGTACCACCTCTACAACCATGGACGACTTATTATAGCGCACTTTAAACCCTATGGCTGACCAATTATATCCGATAACATTTTCATAACATTTTCGATTCATCACTTGCCAATATAATCTACTTCTATAAACATACCTCATTGCTTTCATATGCATTATTCAATTTATTTCATTGTGCATTAAACCACGCATAAGCCATGTTCATAAACATTCTTTAAAATCATGCATTACTTTCCAAATGCATCTAACATCATTTCATATCAATTCCCAACATTAATCCATTTTCATTTCATGCATAAAATAGGAGGTAAACAATCATTTAACAAGTGCATTCATAAATCATTTGCCAACCGAAATCGAGAGAGAAATCCACTTTACTTACTTCCGAGCCTTAGACCATCGTATCAAGCCTAGTCTAGACTCCCATTAAACCTTTTCAAATCTTTGAAAAGCCATTCTTATCCGTTTCACTCACCGACAAAGCAACGCCTTCCTTGCTGATGTCAAATCAAGCCTTCGACAACCCTTCAACACTAAGATTTGCTTCCGAACTACTTTCCCCTGTTTCAAACACATCATAACAGAGGATCCAATGCATTTCAATGCATCCAAACTCACAACAATACAACAATTAACAACACCGAACTATAGTTCTCCACAACACTCTATCTTAACAACCGAAAACATCATCGATTCACCAAAAACCTCAACCCATCCCACAACTACGAATCTCAACCTTCAAATAACATCAAAACAACAATCTAAAACAACCTTATACCTCCAGCAACCAAAAATTAACCTTAATTCCTCAAAATCCCTTAACTACCAAACTAGAGATTCAAGAGATTCCGGGATTCTATCATCAAAACTCACTTCATTATCATATTAAACATCAAAATCAAGGTATAAACCAATCCTTAACTCAGCAAAAACAGATCACTACAAATTTCTTCAAATTTTTATCATAAACCATCAATTAAACCTTAAATTTGAGTTTAATTAATCAAAACCCAATGAAAATCATATAAAATGGATCAAGAACTTAGGAATTTCAATAAAAAACCTTTCATTAGAGGAGAAGAACGAATCCTTACCTCCAATGCTGATTTCTCCCCTTAATTGCTTTATAAACCATGAAAATCAAGGTAGAAATAATAAGTATTTGATGTAAAAGCTTTAGAAATCAATTGGAAATAAAAAACACTTTGAAATCCTAATTTTAGCTGAAGAAATTGAAGCTGGAAATATGTTTGGCTGGAGAGAATTTGAGAGAAAGGAGTTACAAAGTTATGTGAAATTCTTTTTAAAAGCTTTAATTGTGTTTAATTAATTCTATCCCCTATTTATACCTCCTAAAACTTAATTAAAAATAATTAATTAAAGGGAGAAATCTAATGAAACCCTTTTTGGATTAATAACTCCTTAAAGATTCAAAGTTTTGAACCATTTTCAAAACAGTCACTAAAAATAGTTTTACAAACTTGCATTTTGGTCACTAACCCAAAATGTCCCATTTACGAATTTCATTTTCCAAAATTGTTTTACCAAAATCATTTATATATTTAATAATGATTTTAGACTATTTTTCCATATTTTTATCTTCAATAAAAATATTTAATCCAATTTAAATCCCAAATCCGACTCGAATCTCTAATCCCAATCCACCGAACCAACTAAACCGTTCCCCAAAACTCCTAAGCCCAAAATTGAGGCGTTAAAACTCTCCCCCTCTTAATAAATTTTTTCCTCGAAATTTACCTGGAGGAAAAAGATGCGAGAACTGTTTTTTCATGTCCAACTTACTCTCCCAAGTAGCCTCCTCAACTCCTCGATACCGCCATAACACTTTAACGAGCTCTATCGTCTTCCCACATAGAACCTTACTACTGGTATCAAGGATCTCTACTGGTTCCTCATCATAAGTCAGATTCGGCCTCAACTCAACATCCTCAACCGGCATAACATGAGAGGGATTCGACCGGTACCTCCGCAACATCGAAACGTGGAACACATTATGAATCTTTTCCAACTCGGAAGACAACCTCAACCGATAAGCTACGGGACCCACAAGATCCAAATCTCATACGACCCGATAAACCTCGGACTCAACTTCCCTTTACACCCAAAGCGCATCACCTTCTTCCAAGGTGAAGCCTTCAAAAACACTTTGTCACCAACAACGTACTCCACTTCTCTACGCTTCAAATCCGCATAGGATTTCTGTTGATCGAATGCCGCTTTCAAGCGATCAGATACAAACTTCACCTTCTCACAAGTGTCTTTCAACACATGGGGCATAGAAATATACTTCTCCCTAACCTCCGCCCAACACAAAGGCGTACGACACCTCCTACCATATAAGGCCTCATATGGTGCCATTTGAATACTCGCTTGATAGCTATTATTATAAGCGAACTCCACCATCGGTAACTGTTTTTCCCAGATTCCTTGGAACTCGATAATACAACACCTCAACATATCCTCCAAGACCTGGATCACACGCTCAGACTGTCCATCTGTCTGACTATAATACGAAGTGCTAAAATGCAACCGGGTACCTAAGGCTCGATGCAAACATTTCCAGAACCTTACTGTAAACCTCGGATCTCTATCCGACACAATATACTTAGGCACTTCATGCAACTTCACGACCTCTGTGATGTAAAGATCAGCCAATTTATCCAAAGTATACGTCGTATGCACCAGCAGAAAATGTGCACACTTCGTAAACTGATCCACGATCAACCAAATGGAATCTTTTTTAGTCGGTGTCAAAGGTAGCCCCAACACAAAATCCATACTGATTCTCTCTCATTTCTATTTTGGAATCCTCAACGGTTGCAACAACCCAGAAGGAAATTGATGCTCAGCTTTAACACGCTGACACACCATGCATCTAACAAAAAAATCAGCCACATCCTTCTTCAAACCAACCCAATAATACTCCTCCTTCAAACCCCGATACATCTTGGTACTACCGGGATGCATAGCAAAAGGGCTAGAATGAGTCTCAGTCAAGATGATACGTCTCAACTCCTCATCCTGCGGCACCACTACTCGGTCCTTAAAACACAACACCCCATCATCATTAAAATGAAAATCCGATGATTTCCCATCCAAGATATCCCTAACATGAGGTACCAACTCATCATCATACGGTTGTTTCTCTTTTATCATTTGCAACAGCGATGGCTTCACCTGTAACTCGGCTAACAAAACTCCATCACGGGTTACACTCAACCGAGCAAACATAGCTCTCAACTCAACCACAGCTTTTCTACTCAAAGTATCCACTACCACATTCGCTTTACCCGGATGATACTCAATGGTCAAGTCATAATCTTTAAGCAACTCCAAACACCGTCGTTGCCTAAGATTCAACTCTTTCTGCGACATCAAATACTTCAAACTTTTGTGATCCGTGTACACTACATAGTTCTCACCATAAAGATGATGCCTCAAAATCTTTAACGCAAACACCGCCGCGGCAAGCTCAAGATCATGAATAGGATAGTTATGCCCGCGCACCTTATATTGCCTAGATACATAAGCCACAACCTTCTCATTTTGCATCAACTCGTACCCTAAACCAACATATGATGCATCACTATATGCCACAAACTCCTTTCCCGACTCGGGTTGCATCAAGATTGGAGCTTGCGTCAAAACTTCCTTTAACTTTTCAAAAACTTGCTGACGATCCTCCGTCCACTCAAAACAAACATTCTTTTACAACAAATTGGTTAAAGGTGCAATAATCTTCGAAAATCCATCTACAAATCGACGATAATATACAACTAACCCAAGGAAACTACGCACCTCCGTCACTGACCTAGGTGGCTTCCAACTCACCACAACCTCAATCTTTTGTGGATCCACACGGATTCCCTCAACCGACACCATATGTCCAAGAAAAACTACTTCCTTCAACCAAAATTCACATTTACTCAACTTAGCATATAATTGATTATCCAGCAATCTCTGAAGCACAATTCGCAAGTGCTCATTATGGTCTTTTTTAGTACAAGAGTACACAAGAATATCATCAACAAACACTAATACAAATTGGTCCAAGTACTCATGAAACACCCGATTCATCATATCCATAAACACAGCTGGTGCATTGGTCAATCCAAACGGCATTACTAAGAACTCGTAATGCCCATACCTCGTACGAAAGGCAGTCTTTCGCACATCCTCACCCTTCACCTTCAACTGATAATATCTCGATCTCAAGTCGATCTTAGAAAATACCGATGCACCTCATAATTGATCAAACAAATCGTCAATCCGTGGCAAGGGATATTTTTTCTTAACCATCAACTTATTTAGTTACCGATAATCGATACACATCCTCATTGTACCATCTTTCTTTTTCACGAATAACACCGGTGCACCCCAGGGTTAAACACTGGGTCTAATAAACCCCCGATCAAGCAATTTTCTAGAGTTGTATCATTAACTCTTTCAACTCTTTAGGTGTCATACGATACGACGCAATAGACACAGGTGCCGAATCAACATACGTCTCGATTTTAAACTCCACCTCCTTATCTAGCGACAACCCCGGTAACTCTTCAGGAAAAACTCTCAGAAAATCACAAACTGTACGGATGTCCTGCACACGTACATCCTTAGATCCAGGATTCATAACATAGGTTCAAATATGCCTGACATCCGAGTTTCAACATTCGACTTGCTTCCAAAGCTGAAACAACATTGGTCAGGAACTTTACATTCTCGCCAACCACTACAACTTCATAATCATCAGCAAGACGCAATGATATCTGTTTGGTTTCAAAATCCACAACTGCCCTATGCTCGGATAGCCAATCCATCCCCAATATTACATCAAAACCATAGAATGGCAATTCTATCAGATCCATAGCGAACACATGGTCTTGCACCATCAAAGGACACCTTCGATATAACTTCCTAACCACAACCATATCACCCAAAGAACTAGTAACTCGAACCCCAACATTTAAAATCTCCACAGGTATATCAAGCAACTGTGCATGCTCACTAAGAATATACGAATGGGTGAAACCAGAATCAACCAAATAAAATAATGGTAAAGATTGCAAAGTAAAGGTACTTACAATCACATCGGTATCGTTGCGTCCTTCACGAAGCGCATACACACTCGTGGGGCCACTACCCTCCGGCTAAATAGCAACGGTGTGTGCCACAATCCTACGCCCACCATCTCTAAGCTGAAAATGTCCTCGTCCATGCCATCGCCCTCTCAGGGCAGCCACTATAGGTGCAAGAGTATGTGCACCTCTAGCAAACACAGGGCAGTCATGCCTCACATGATCAGCTGACCCACAACTCCAGTAAGCATTAGCTGCAACAGGCGCAGAAACTGGCCCAGCTCGTCTAATCTGAGGACAATTGCGTCTAACATGGTCTCGAGATCCATAACCCTAGCAAACTCTATCCGACCTTCAGCAAACCCCCGAATACTTTTTCCCACACTGAACACATTCAGGTATCCCACCTCCGAAACTCTGCCCTAACTGACCTCGTCTCCCAAGCTCGGGTCGATATCTCTGATCACGGTGCCTCTTATATCGGCCACCCCCAGCATTAGCATCAACAGATCTCTTACCATGACCATATCCTCCAGCATGGGATGTCAAACCCAAACTCTGCTCAATATCCTTTGCTCTCGAAACCAATACATCAAAATCAACATACTCAACAGGCAACATATATGTCTTAACTTCCTGTGTCAATTCGTAACAGAAGCGGTCACAATGGCTCCTATCATCAGGTATCAACTCAGAAGCATACTGACTCAGCCTCACAAACTGTATCTCATACTCAGATACCAACATATCCTCCTACACCAAAGCCATAAACTCGTGCTTCTTTTCATCTTGGTATCTAGCTCTGAGATACTTCTTCTGGAAGGCAGACCGAAAAGTTTCCCATGTTACATTGTCAGCCTCTATACTTGCAATCACCATAGTCCACCAGCTATACGCATCTCCCTATAGCAGAGATACATCACATCCCAGCTTACGAGCATCAGAATAACCCATCTGATCCAAAATACGATTCGTGCTGGCAAACTACTCCTCAAAAACCTCAGGCGATAACCCTCTAAACTCGACCCCTCCCAGGCCACGTAAACGCTCTAAGGGTAATCCCGAATTAACAGCAGCAACCGGTGCTGGTACGGGCACCTACACTCCAACCACCGCGGCTTGGAATGCTCTCGTTATTGCCTGTATCAAAGGCGTTATATCACCCAGTGCTGGCCCAGCTTGCATAGGTGGTACTTGTTCCACACCCGCAGATGGATTCAGTGGAAGAGGTGGCAACCCCTCAGGCACAACATTATTCTCATCATCTTGCCCCTCATTCGTATTAAAACATAATTCTCTCTTTGGTGGCATTGTAAACAAAGAATCTATGGCATGATAACACCAAAATAAAAATGGTTAGGCCATCTTCAAGCAAGGGTCCCACACTTCCATTTCAAATCAAAACATTTTCCATCGATAGTAATTAGGCAATGTGTCCTAAATCATACCCCAACATGGCATATAATACACAATCCATCATTGTGTATAGCAATTAAGTCAATTCAATCAACATACACTTCAAACAACTTTCCAACATACATAACCAACCATAACCCACCCCCAATAATCATAACCTGGCCCTGATACCACCAAATGTAACCCCTTGACCCGGCCTAATCGCAAGACCGAACCGAACGAGCTACATTAAGTTTATCGAAGTAAACCATGAAGTAACTCTGAAAATATGACCATTTTTTTCTTTTATCTTATCTAGATGCTGGTTATTACCCTACATGTACATACAAACAACGAGTGAAAACCCAACCCAATCGGGCATCGAATTGATATCCAATTGGTCACTTTATAATAATAGGGACCAAAAAGTAAATCTACAAATCTATAAGGTTAACTTGTAATTTGCTTTACCAATCTTCGATTAGTCAGGTTACAAGCATACATGCCAAATTTCAACTTTAAACGATCATTCGAACTCATCCAATTGCATACATAACACCAGGTACCCAACTATAATTTCCATTATTTTGAGGGACCAATTTTGTAATTAAAGTTACCAATCCTCAATTGAACCAATTACATGTATACTGGTGAAATTTCAAGTCAAAATGATCATTCAAACTCATTTAGTTGCATGTATATCACTTAGGGACTAAAATGAAAGAAAACAGAAACCTTAATTAACTAACTTAACTGCCACCCGTATCGATACGCGGGCAAGTATATCGATACACCTGAACCTTTACAAAATTTCAGATTCCAGTAGCTCAAAACTGTATCGATACACCTCCTTGAGTATCGATACACTATGCTTAAAATCGAAGACCCGTATCGATACGGTATCCCGTGTATCGATACGCTTTGCTTGGAAACACTTATCAGTATCGATACAGACACAAGCATATCGATACGCCCTGACTTGAATTGTCAAAATTTGCTATTTTAACATACATTTAAGGATTCTAAATATTCAAACATGCCTCTAACACTCAAATAACATCATCATAGATCATTTACCATCAAACTACCATAGATCAATTATCAAAAGATGATCAACATGCTTCAAAGGTAACTAAAGGCATGCTTCCTAATACTCAAGCAACCCAAAACATAATCCACATGTAAAATCCAGTAAACCAAGTTTATCACAAATCCAACGCAACAATATAAACTTGCTCGAACAGAGAAATAACCGCTCAAACCCTCCCAACAACATTTAAGCCACATTGCCTTTATTACTACTTAAAATTCAAACATACTTTGGTAATTCAAGTCTTGGGAATTCCCTCATTGCTTGCTAGGCCACTTGCACGCAATCAGTCTGCATTGATGATAAAAGAGAGCGTAAGCAATCATTGCTTAGTGAGGAACGCTCAAAATACAAACCATCATCCAATGCAATTAAAAACCATTTCAAAACAATCATGCCATTCTTTCAAAACATGCACTTAGTCTTTACAAATCAGCATAATCTAATATGCAATTCCCTCTACTTAAGCCTATCCCATGCATAACATCACATATGCAAAGCTTAAGGAGTAAAACATGTGTAGACACTTTATTCCAAATCAAACCATCAACATGATACATTTAAAACATTATATTGGCTTGCAAGTGATCCATCTCAACAACAACATTTCCATAAAACCATCATTAACATCGGTAACATCAGATACACAGATTTCCCAAGAGATATCTCAATCTCTTGCAGCTCAATGGCATGGAGTCGTGCAACACATACACCACCTCTACACTACCAAGGCTAATCATCTAACTTGGAGTAAACACATTCGACGCATCAACCTCTACAGCTCTTGGCTGGAGTAAATGCCATCTAAATGTCACCTCAACAACTTTGGGGTTCACATGGTCAGAGTAAGTACCTCTTGTACCACCTCTATAACTACGGGCGACTTATTATAGTGCACTTTAAACCCTATGGCCGGCCAATTATATCCGATAACATTTCCATAAAATTTTTTATTCATCACTTGCCAATATAATCCATTTTTATAAACATACCTCACTGCTTTCATATGCATTATTCAAATCATTTCATTGTGCATTAAACCACGCATAAGCCATGTTCATAAACATTCTTTAAAATCATGCATTATTTTCCAAATGCATCTAACATCATTTCATATCAATTCCCAACATTAAACCATGCTCATTTCATGCATAAAACAAGAGGTAAACAATCATTTAACGAGTGCATTTATAAATCATTTGCCAACCGAAATCGAGAGAGAAATCCACTTTACTTACTTCCGAGCCTTAGACCAGCGTATGGAGCCTAGTCTAGACTCCCATTAAACCTTTTCAAATCTTTGAAAAGCCATTCTTATCCGTTTCACTCACCGACAAAGCAACACCTTCCTTGCCGTGTCAAATCAAGCCTTCGGCAACCCCTCAACACTAAGATTCGCTTCCAAAATACTTTCCCCTATTTCAAACACATCATAACAGAGAATCCAATGCATTACAATGCATCCAAACTTACAACAATACAACAATTAACAGCACCGAACTATAGTTCTCCACAATATTCTATCTTAACAACCAAAAACATCATCGATTCACCAAAAACCTCAACCCAGCCCACAACTATGAATCTCAACCTTCAAATAACATCAATTAACATCAAAACAACAACCTAAAACAACCTTATACCTCCAGCAACCAAAAATTAACCTTAATACCTCAAAATCTCTTAACTACCAAACTAAAGATTCAATAGATTACGGGATTCTATCATCAAAACTCACTTCATTATCATATTAAACATCAAAATCAAGGTATAAACCAATCATTAACTCAGCAAAAACAGGTCACTACAAATCTCTTCAATTTTTCATCATAAACCATCAATTAAACCATAAATCAGAGTTTAATTAATCAAAACCCAATAAAAATCATATAAAATGGATCAAGAACTTAGAAATTTCAATAAAGAACCTTTCATTATAGGAGAAGAACGAATCCTTACCTCCAATGCTGATTTCTCCCCTTAATTGCTTTATAAACCATGAAAATCAAGGTAGAAATAATAAGTATTTGATGTAAAAGCTTTAGAAATCAATTGGAAATCAAAAACTCTTTGAAATACTAATTTTAACTAAAGAAATTGAAGCTGGAAATATGTTTGGCTGGAGAGAATTTGAGAGAAAGGAGTTACAAAGTTAGTTATGTGAAATTCTTTTTAAAAGCCTTAATTGTTTTTAATTAATTCTCTCTCCTATTTATACCTCCTAAAACTTAATTAAAAATAATTAATTAAATAGAGAAATCTGATGAAACCCTTTTTGGATTAATAGCTCCTTAAAGATTCAATGTTTTGACCCATTTTCAAAACAGCCACTAAAAACAATTTTGCAAACTTGCATTTTGGTCACTAACCCAAAATGTCCCATTTCTGAATTTCATTTTCCAAAATTGTTTTTACCAAAATCATTTATATATTTAATAATGATTTTAGACTATTTTTCCATATTTTTATCTTCATTAAAAATATTTAATCCAATTTAAATCCTGAATCCGACTTGAATCTCTAATCTCGATCCACCGAACTGACTAAACCGTTCCCCAAATCTCATAAGCCCAAAATCGGGGCATTACATCCTCGATCTATTTTGACGGCTCATTTCTTGATTTGTTAGATTCAATCAACTGATCCATCTCGGAGACAAAATTTTCAGCCTGATTGCCCCTAGCTTAGCTTCTATTGCGGTGGGCAAAATTTGCCGAGATAGGGACGCTGGCCTAAAGTGGTTGAGATTTTTCCATAGAAATTACCACTTGAGGGTTGGTTTGATTTTTGGCTTGAGTAGGGATGAACCCTAAAGGATATATAAGATCTTCATTTTTCTCGCCGGGACCTTCCCCAAGGTCAATAGCAGAGGCCTTTCCTTGTTCAGGAAACTTGCATCCAAGCATTTGTGCCAATTTACCGAGTATGTCTTGTTGAGATTTCGCAAACTAATCCCTTATCTCTTGCAGGGCTTTGGCTAACTGGTCTTCTAGTTTTTGGGTTAAATCTGCCTGCAAAATATTATGGTTCTGCTCAATCATATCTAGTCTATCTTCATTTGCCATCTTTGTCTTACTTCTTGTTATGTATGGATGTTGAATCGATTGATCTTTCGTCTTTCCCAGTATTGCTGTCACAGGGCATCCCGAGGGTCAGTCTCAAAATGGATGCATGTAAAAAACAAAGTATATGTCATATATGCGAATGCACCAATGCAAAAATCAAAATGTCATGATATGCAATGCAGTGAATGCCAAAATGAACAGATATGATGTGATCACAAAAATGAGTCAATTTGAAATTAAAATAATCAAATGAATAAATTAAAGTAAATAAGGTAAAAATGAAAGATTTCTGCTCGGGCAAACCAATTGAACCAACGCCTTTATGTCATGCAATGCTAATGCAACAAAAGTATGTGTAAAGTAAAATAAAATGAAAAAAGAAATGAGTTAGTACCGAATAAACTCAATAGATACATAAATAAAAAGCGAAGTAGATAAGACAACAAGCAGAGCAATCCTATTTATCCCATCTAAAACTCCTAAGTTATCTGCATGGCTCTAAAAGGGTGGGCTTTTTATATTCTCTACATGCAGTTTTGGTGCTAATAGGTACCCGAATTGTCATTGATGTCCCCTACTAAAAGTAGCAAGGCCCCCTGTCATCACCCATTATAGGCTCATTTCAATCGGGTTCAACTTAAGGGGACCCATTCGCTTATACCCATACGAAGAAACGATATCCTCACGAAAGCATAAGGTACTCAAGCCTCGAAGGTACTTGCTAGGCCCATACGGAGGAACGATATCTAGACGAAAGAACTAGCGTTTCCCCCCACTTAAAAGGACGAGTTTATATGCCAAATTTTAAATGCGTTAAAATAAGCGCGCAATTATAACCAAATATTAATTTAATAGTCACTTTAATCCAGAATTTCTAATATTAGTAAAACGATAATTATTTAAAAAGCTTGACTCTCTTTTATTTTTGAAAACAAAAAAATGTCCCCAGCGGAGTCGCCATCTGTAACGATCGCTAAAAAAACAAGGTTTTAAGGTGTTTAGGGTCTTTTGGGTATTTTAAAAAATGTCTTCCATTGGGGGTTTAGAAAAAAAAACGTATTATTTTAAAAATATAGTCGCCACCGGCCACTAAGGTAGGTCGGGCACCATAAAAATCAGAGATTTTAAAAATGTCGGGTTCGAGAGTCGGTTACGGATGGGGAAGGATTAGCACCCCCATACCGCCCAAAATTGGTACTTTAATAATTACTGCTTCAATATTAAACTTTTCGGGTTAAAGTGACGATTAAATTAAATTTTGGTTATAAGCGCGAGTAGATTTTAAAGGCCATGTTATTCGAGAGTAAACTGAAAGACCACCATCACTACGCTTGACACTGGCCACGTTTACGCTCGAATAAAAGGGCATCACATTGACAATAATATATGCGAAATGCAACTTAAAACATGGAAAATATAAATAAATACAATGCGATAAAAATATAAATAAATATTAACATAATAAAATACTAATCTAACATAAATAAAATACTAATCTGAAACATTCATAAATATTAATATAACTTAAAAATATAATAATTAAGGTAAAATATTTAATACTTATACTTATCAAAAAAATATCTATATATATTTAGAGTTCATAGTTTATATATATGTTATTTTTACAAAAAATGGATATTTATTTATATTATATATGTAGTAATTAAATAAAATACTATACATATTTTACAAATGTGCATAAAAACTTATATATACATAATAATAAAAATGTAACATTAACATATATATAATATATAAAAATAGATTATTTTGTATAAATATATTATATACACATAATAATAATAATGATAATAATAATAATGATGATGATGATGATGATGCATGATTCAAACTAAAACATATAAAACATCATGGAATTAAATATTACGGGTTAAAATGCATGAAAACTAAATTACAAGGCAAGAAATATAAATAATATAAAATAAAAGTGCTAGAATTAAATTTAATATAACAACAGTGACTGAATTGAACTAAAAAAAAATAAAAAGCCACAAAAAACATGAAGGGACGATTTTAAATGCGCATAAAAACTCCAAGGGACTAAACACATAATTATACCATGACTAGTAGCTAAAACGGGATGAAAGTTTGAGGACTTAAGGTGTAATTAGACCTTGGGTTAAAACAAATGCGATAACAAAAAGGGAATGACCGATATGGTAAATAAACCGCGGACAGAAACGAAGGAGGGAGGAAAGTTTAAGGACCCGATGTGTAATTTGCCCATTAAGGACACGTGGATCCTTCCCCGGGTTCAGGTCACCGCGTCGGGTTGGAGCCTAAAACGGAACCATTTCAAAATCCAATTTAAAACATATAGGGCTTGTTACATTTCGTTTCGAAACTGAAAAAAAGAACCCTAAATCCATCAGCATCTCAACCCTATAAGATCGAACTAGAGTGGTGGCGCCTCCTCACTTCGTTATCACCGCCGTTCATCGGCAAAAGCCTCGTGGCGGCCTCAATCGGTTAGACAAGTGTCGAAAAGCTTTTTCTTTTTTTTTTAGATTTAAACACAAAGGATTTTGATTTAAAAAACTTCTTTTCAAATTTAAATCTTAGATTTCAATCATTGAAAGAAAGAAAATTAAGAACCGAAAGAAACTCACTCTGATTTTCCTTGAAATTTAAAGATTTCTTTTTATTTCACTTGAAAGTTTAACTTTTACACTGAGATTTCCCTTTTTTTTGAACCCTAAAACTCTATTTTTTCAGAACCAAGACCTCTTTTTTACAATTGATTTTTGGTTTATTATAACCAGCTTCCAAACTAACAAATCCCTCTTTTTTTAATATGCAGATCCAATTTTTTACGGATTGTGGCAGATTATGGGTAATGGATTTGGGACTGTTGGAGGCAGAGGGTGGTTCGGTCAAGGGGTATGGGCGTTAGATAGGGTAGGATTTATTTTGATTTTGGTTAATTTAGGGATTTTAGATTGGATTTTGGGGTTTGTGGGTTTAATTTGGGGTTTTGATGGTTGTGTGTTCTGGATTTGGTGAACACCGGAGATGTGACGGCGGCGGCGGCTCGTGGAGGAGAGTGGCGGCGGCGGCAGCCAAGGTTGATATTTTAGGGTTAGGGTTTATTTTTAGGTTAAAGGGCATTCTGGTAATTTTAGATTTGGGTCTTTGGTTCGGGTCAGGTTTAAGATTCGGGTCGGGTGTAAATGGTGTTGGGTCTGTAAACGGGTCATTACACGCGCCAGCACCACAAAAACACATTGCAATCAACAGCAATATGCATCTGCACTAATCTATCCTTAGTTGATAATTTACCAAGGATAGTCACCCATGAGATTATAGCATGCTTAGGAACATGCAAAGGGAACCAAACAAGTTTATGCCATAGCGCGTAGGCAAGGTCAATCTAAGCTCATTCCAAATCAAGCAAGCATCAACCCTGGCTAAATCAGTAGTAGAAGCATAAAATACATCAGCTTCTGTTCTCATTTTGAAGAGTTTCTTCATACTCCAGCTCATGGAACTTTTGCACCCCACATGCCAAAAATCTACTCCCTTGAGCACATAGAAATTTATCCAAGCCGTCCAAAGAAACCCCTGCCCAGCCAGGATGTTTTTGATAAGGTGCAGTACACAGGCTTTATTTCGGACCTTCAAGCTCCTCAGTCCTAGCCTTCCCTCAGACTTAAGGAGACAAATTTATTCTCAATTGACAAGAGCCCCAACTGCTGAAGAATCTTGCCCTTTCCAAAAATACATCATATATAACTGCTCGATCCTCACAAGCACTAACTTAGGGAGAATAAACTGTCTGCACCAGAAATTGACAATACTGAAGAGGACCGACAAATCTTTTGTTATATAATAAAATTTAATTATTTATTTAAAGATTAAATAAGTATAAAAAGTTAAAAATAATTTTATATAAGTATAAAATTTAATATTCAATGTTTGGTTATGTTATCCGGGTTGAGAAACAAATAGAAGCACTCTGCTTCAAGCAGAGATAGATCGAGGAGGCTAGGGCGATCGCCCCTGAATAGAAGGATTTGTAGAAAAATTTCAAATAAAAGCATCATCATATCTTGGATTTTATAATCATAATCATAATAATTATCATTTGGATTATGCACAATAAACGATATCACTTAATTTGATTCTTAATTAATGTACAGTTCCATCCACATTCCACTGCTAGGAGCTTAATAATTTGAGCATGCAAATGTACAAGAAGAGGGTTAAAAAAGAACGGTTTGCCGACAATTCATGATCATCATCATAGAACTAATGTTAAAATGTTTTCATAATTCTTTTTTAATATATAAGGCTCCCTGGTGATTATCGTTGAATTTTTTACACAATGTCTAAATTATTCGTAATTTGAATTTTTTTTAAATAACATAGTTATTTAACCTATGTGTTTGACATGCAATGCATAACATAGTTAATGATAATTCAATCATTTTTTTTTCAATTCATAGCATACTTACGAGTCCCACCCATATGCTATTTTCAATTCATTTTTTTCATAATTTCATAATAAATTTAAATGTATATAGACATTAATTACAACATTTGTACAAAAGGGTATTCTGGTAATGGACCATTTAGAAATGTTACACTCTCCTTATTAAGGAGACATGACAAGTCTTGTATGCAGAACAAGTGAACCGAACATAATCATGACATATAATGAGATGTATATGTAAAAAAAAACGAAATCTCACAACTAAAATGGTGCCTTGGGTCATTTAGGTGACAAGATAAATGTGACATATCCTTAAAGAGTAGACTATAGGGACTAAGGTTACATTTACAAAGTAAGGAACTTCATTTTGGGTCGACGAGGTCCCTTGTTTCAAACCTAGTCTTAATTTTCTTTATCAGGTTTCTACATGAAAAACATTGAATCTGACTGTTTTTATGTGGGATCAAACTGAATTATAAAATTTTGGAAAGATTTAAAATGTAATTTTATGATCATATTAAAGGCATAATGCCAAAAAATGCCCCTATGACTGAATAGTCATTTTGGCCCCTATTTTTTGAACCAATTTAACCCTCAATGTTTCATTTTTTTTATCAAAATGACCCCTTTGCGGATGAAAACTATTAGTCAACTGACGCTAAACAACTTGAAATTACTTGACAAAATGACACGTCAAAAGAAAAAGAATATTTTATATTTGATACAATTTTTTAAAATTATTTTTTGACTCATGCGTTATTCTGTAAAGTCAGCATATTTGTCTATATGACGCTATTATCGCGATATGCACTACCATGTAGGTTTGTCACGTCATTTCAAGCCATTTATCGTCAGTTGAGTAATAGTTTTCATCCGTAGAGAGGTTATTTTGACTCAAAATGAAACGTTGAGGGTTAAATTACTTCAAAAAAAATGGCTATAATGACTATTCAGTTAAACGTTAGTGGCTATTAAATTATACTTTTACAGTTTTACAAAATTTAAGGGATCAAACAAGAATTTTTAAAAAAAAATTTTGCCATGGCCACTCGCTTTAGAGATTCAAAATGGAGGTGGTCGACGAAAGGGATATCCAGAAATTGAATTCTGGTTCTGATATCAACCAGAGTTTGGAATCAACACTTTTACCACAATAATTAATTATATATGATTTCATCGGTGCTTGAAATAATTTGGCTTCTCCATATTACCCTATCTCAAGATTCAATAGTTTTATATGAGGAATTACCGAATTCGATAACTTGATGTCGTCACTCTAGAGTATTTTTTTACTTGAGGTGTATCTTGTAGAAGTATTCAAATTGACCAATGACCGATTTTTAGATTTTTTTCGTTAACTTAATTGATTACTTTCAATTATGGGTGATAATGAGTCTGACTGGGTCGTAAGCTACTCGGGCTCGTCTAAGGCAAAGCTCAGCTCAAGTGAGCTCGACTCAAATTCGTGTTCGATTCGAGATCTTAACAAGTCAAGTCAAGCCGACCCAAGCTTGACTCGAAAAACTCGGTAACAGGATGGAAATAATTATATATATAATATTATATATAGCGTATATATGTTTAAGTGGTGTTAATTGTTATCATGGTTAAATACTTTAAATCTCCTTCTCATTGTGGACTTGTATAATTTATAAAATGTACTATGGTTACTTAAAGACTTTAAAAATAAATATTATCTTTTCTCAAATAGGTTTCACATGTTATTTTTTAAAGCTTCAAAAAAATATTTAAAAGCAATTCGAGAAAAACAACAAGCCGAGCTCAAACTGTCCAATTCGAACTTGAGCTCGAGCCTAAAATTTTGAGGTCGACGAACTTCGAGCCCAGCAATACTATTTCTGAGCCGAGCCTGAGCAGACTCGAGCTCAACTCGTCTTGTTATCACCCCTGCTTCCAATTACACAAATTAAATTGAAACCACACTTAAAGTAGGGATCTTTATTCTTATAGAAACTTTTGTATTTGAAACAAACGTATTCAATTTTCAATTCTCTTTTTTTAGTTCACTTTAATATTTATTCATATTTTTTCTTAACCATTTGATAGAGAACACACATTTGCAAATAAAACTGTTCGAACTTGGATCTTGTAAAATAAGCATCATATTTTTTTCTAATAAAACTATTTGTTGGGTTCAATTTTCAATTCAATTCACTTTTTAACATTAACATTTTGGGGAAATGATTAAATTAAGGAAATGGCCCCTATAGGTGGGGGTTTAGTTGGACAAGTCTCACGAAGTCTAGGCCTCATACGCACTAGAATTAATTTCATTTTATGATTTTTTTTTTCTTTTTCCTTGTAGCGGTAGGGATAAGCAATAAGTGGGCAGCGTTGAGAGGTTGAGGGAGGGAGACACAATATAAACCAAAGTACTAAAATTTTGATATTTTAGGGCATGGGGTGGATTTATCAGGTGATTGGCACACTCGTGCAAGCGATACATGTACACGTAGAGATAGACAATTCAAAAGGACGTGACCACTCCCTCTCATCGATCTCCATCGATCCATGCCATTCTTGACTCTACTCCTTGTAGGCCATGACGGCTGAACCTTAATTAGTGCCTCTATCTCGCCAGTAGCAGATTTAAAAATATTTTTGAGGGTGAACACACATAGAATCTCAGAGTGGGTACAATTCATAAATATTTTAAAAATTAAAGACTAATTCACAAAAATAAAAAAAAATTAAAGTCAGATGTGCGAAGCTTAAAAAGTTCAGGGTGGCCTAAGATAAATATGGATTCACCACTTGCCTCGCCTTCTAAATTATTCTCATCTTTCTCACTTTTTTCTGCTTTTTGATTTGCACTTTTCATGGGTGTCACTTAAGGACAGACACAAGTATTAAGGGGTGAACCTATAAAATTTTAGGGGGTGAACATATAAAATTTTAAGAGAGCGGAAATAAATTTTTAATAGAGAATACATAGAAAACTTTTTATTAATTTTTAAATTATATACGAATTTCAAATTTTTCATAGAGATGATCATCTTTTCCAACACCTCGGTCCATCCCTGGTACCACTGAATGGTCATGGGAGCAACCAAGTAGAGAAACAAAAGCCAGAGGTTTGTAAAGAGAGCCATTTTTATAGTAAAGCCTGCAGCAAGTAATTAGAAAAGCATTTCTTTTCATAAGATGAATTCCTTGTTCGGAAAATGATGGAACTGGGGAACCCAAACCAATGTTGTAAAATAAAGAAAACCAATTAATTAATTGAAGCCAAACAAAGAAAAACAATATAAAAAGGCCGACCAGGACCAGCCATGAAAGTCCATAGTGTTAGTGGTGTCAAATATCAATATCATTAACACTAATGTTTGTATATATGTATATATTAGTTGACTATAGAAAACAGCTCATGTGCTCGCATATGATGAGCTCACTAGTGAATGATTACACATGATTAAAATATAAATAATTAATTAAACTATGTTTTTTTCTTTGTAATAAAAAAACCTATGAATTGGGACATTACTAAGGTCAAGGAAGCCTTCATAATATATAGACAAAACTAGCTATAATACGAAAAATGAGAGAACAAATAATAAAAAAAAAAGAGAAGAAGATTGGAAGATGGTCGTAGCCCTTGTGCAGTGGACATAGTTTGGTTGTTGGTATATACGACATAAACAGCACAATGGAATATTTGCCTTTTGCATCCAACTTTATACGTGCAATTTGCTAAACGATGGACTTTTTCAATGTTTTCTTTAAAACAACCTTAATCATATTCCTACTACTTACATATATATTTGAATAAATATATTTATATGTAGATAAAATACAAGGAATCTTTCGACCCTACTTTTCTAATGCATGCATGTAATTGGCTATAATCATCAGAAGAGACGGTCTTTGTTCTTTTGTATTGTTGAGTATATATATGCATATACATATAAATATACATACAAAATAATAATTACGCTTAGAAAATATGTATAATAATTCTTTGAATTATGTAAGTGGTGATTATTGTTGAGTACATATACATATACAGGTTGTGTACTAAAGGCTAGTTCAATGAATTTTTAGCTTATACGGAGAGAAGCTAACACGATTGCTGACTGCATGGCATAGGGATGGACAGGGGCGGAAAGAATCGACTCTGAAAATTTGAAATTCGTATATGATTTAGAATATTGTAAAAAGAATTTATTTATTTTTTATTGAAAATTTCTTTTCACCATCCTAAAATTTTATAGGTTTATTCCTTTACAATTTTATAAATTTATCCCTAACATAAAATTTTGAGTCTACCAATGAGACGGCGAAGCTCGCAGAGAATTCTGATGCTGGAACCGTTGTATATGAAACAGCTCCCGATGCTGTTTAAAAGCAGCCTTGATAAGAACCTACATGAAACGTCAATTTATTAATAAGTATTCTCATGTGTTCATAAAATTCTCCAAATATATATATATTTTTTTATAGATAATAGATTGTGTATTATTTGAGTTAATTGCATCACATGTCCTCAAATTATGACCCTCATTCTAAATCAGTTCTTACACTTTTGAATGTTTTAATTTCATCCTCAAACTATGACTCATTTTAAACCAGCCCCTAAACTTCAGACATCCAATTCCATCCCAAAAGTATCGTTATGTCACACCATATTATTACATAATACACATCAGTATTTATATGACCATTAAAAATTTTTATAGTTATTTTATTAACATGAGAAGTGATTACTGATTAGTATATACTTCTGGGATGAAATAAGAATATTCAAAAGTTTGAAGATCAAATTAGAATGGGGATCATAGTTTGAGGATGAAATTGGAATATTTAAAAGTTTGAAGATCAATTTATTATGAGAGCTATAGTTTGAGAATAAAATTGAAACGTGTAAAGTCTAAGAACCAATTTAAAATGAGAGTGGTAGTCTGACAATATGTTATGCAATTAACTTGAATTATTCATATAAGTAAGATATTATATCAAAAAGTTATACTTTGATGGGAAAATAATTTGCCCCTTCGCTCTAGAGCAATAATGTATTCCCCATTTTCTTTTTTTCCCCTAAAAAATAACATCTAGTTTTATATTATTTCAAAATATTAAAATTGCACTTTTTGCACAGCAATAATTGTTTTCAATTATATATTTGTGATTGCAAATAAGAGAAAGAAAATGGTGGTTTTTTATTTAATTAATTTTCGAAGAAAATAATGGATAATGAAGAAGTCTGTCGGTGGAGGAGGCCGTATATTGTATATACGTGAGTATGTATGTACATTAGCATTCCATATCGATTTGGCCTTGCCTGCAGGGTCCCCCACTTCCTATTACATGTGTGCTAACGGGAACCAATTTGGATTATTTAATTGTTAACTTAAAAATATATATCTTTAAACACAAGTTTTTTTAAAATATTACATATTGCTAGTTAATCTTTCTTATAATATTAGTTTAAAAGGTAAAAAAAATTTTACACCATATAAAACTCGTTTAGTTGTACACCCTTTTAGAAATGTTAGATAAAGGTAAATAGATAGTTGAGATTAACGATAATAACTAAGGAAATTTTAAGAAAATAAAAAAATAAGAAAATAACCTCAGTCATTCATTTATACTCATCTAATAACCTACAAAAATATGTAAAATTAAATGACTCCTTACTGTCGTCCTATGTTGAGTCTTTATTACCGTCCTATGTAAAATTAAATGAATCTCGGTTGCGCAGATGATAGGACCGGATAGTGTTTGGTTATGGCCGCGGTTTGAGTCTTACTGCCGTCCTATGTTTGCTTACGTATCGCGGCAATCAAGGGGCCTAAGGCGACTCTGCAGGCGGCGATTGTGGGATGGAGTTGCAGTGCGGATGGGAGGTTCTTGGTATCTTCATCTTACCAGGCTCGATTGGGGCAGGTGGAGGGTAGTGTGGACAAGGTTTGGAAGGTGATTCATGGCTATCGGGGGGTTGCAAAGGATACGAATTTTTCTTTGGCTTGTGTATAGTTATAGACTTATGATGAATGCGGAACGAGTTCGACGGTATTTTACATTGGATGGTCGATGCTCGGTGTGTAACGATTTAATTGAAGATGTGAACCATGTGGTTCGCTTATGCCCTTCAACGTATTCCGTTTGGTTAAGTTTGGTTAAGCGAGATCGGTTGCATGAGTTTATCACCATAGAGATTAATGATTGGATTATCGTGAACCTTACAAATCCCTCGGTTTTTGCACGGAACATGGACGATTGGGACTTAATGTTTGGTGCTACTAAATGGGAGTTGTGGCGTAGTCGTAATGCCATAGCTTTTGACAACCCGATTGAGGGGCATGATTCAATTATGGAGCGAGGCCGTGAGTGAGTTGCCATGATGCGGTGTGCGTTGGACACCAGGCCGAGCGGGGTTGTTACTCTGGAAACAGTGAGAGCTGGCTCGGGTAATTGGATGCCTCCGGAGTCGGGTTGGGTGAAGTTGAGTACAGATGGAGCGAGACGTAGTGTTGATGGGATCGCTTCATGTGGTGGGGTGCTTCGTGATCATTTGGGGAGTTGGTTGGGTGGTTTTACCAAGTTCATTGGCATTTGTTCTGTTGTGGAGGCGGAGTTGTGGGGGTTTACAGTGGTCTGCTCTATGTTTGAGAGTTGGGTCATTAGCGTATCATACTTGAGGTTGATAGTTTAAATGTGTCTCGTATGTTGTGATTAGAGTCCTGCCACAAGGAGGGTCTCCCTATTTTGTTCCACCTGGATGAGTTTCGGCAACGAGGTTGGTGTGTGCGCTTAAATCATGTGCGTCGCGATGGTAACAAAGTGGTTGATACTTTGGCCAAGCTTGCGGAGCCTGATTGCTTTGATACGATTTGTTTTGTGATTTCCCCTGCGAGGGTTGATTCCTTGTTACAGAAGGATATAGATGGTTAAGTTTTGAATTGTTTTGTTGGTTGTTGCGTTCTGTTTAGTTTCAGTTATGTATCTGACTCTTTATTATTATCACATGCACTATTTTTTTTATTAAAATTAATGAGGTATTTTAATGAGGCATGTGATAATAATCTTTTTTTTCATCCAAAAAAATATTAATTTTTGAAATAGCAATAAACGATTCATGTTGCATAAACTCTTATCAACGTGAAGTATTAGATTTAAACTTATAAAATTATGTATTCATGGACCTACTCACTTATATACCTTCGCTCCACTTGTTTTTTAGTTTAATATTTTTTAGGTCCTTTTAATTTTTAAACAAAAAAATTTATGTTTTATAATTTTTTAGGTTTTTTTAGGTCTTTGTTAGTTTTATAATTAAACAATTTAGACATTGATTCTAATTTTTAAATCGATTATTTGTTATATATTTTATAATCAGAATTTGTGGTTTTCCTTTCCAACCAAAATTCTATTATGATTGTGTCCCTCGATGCATTAAAGAAAGATGTAAGGTCATATTTTCGGATTTTTATTAGGCACAATGCAAAAAAAAAAGCTCCTAACCTTTGATCGAATAATTATTTTAGCATCTATTCTTTTTTTGAACCAATTTAACCCCAATGTTTCGTTTTGGGTCAAAATAACCCCTCTGCGGATGAAAACTGTTAGTAAGTTAATGATAAACAGCTTGAAATGAATTGACAAAAAGACATGTTAGCAGAAAAATAATTTTATATTTTACATAATTTTATAAAATTAATTTTCGACTGATGTAACATTCTTTCAAATAACATCTTTGTCTATATGACACTGTCATGTGAAGTTGCACTGTTATGTAAATTTTTCACGTCATTTCGAGTCATTCACTATTAGTTAACTAACAATTTTTATCTGCATATGGATCATTTTGACCCAAAATGAAAAGTTAAGAGTTAAATTGATTTTAAAAAATAAAGATCAAAATTATTATTCAGTCAAACGTTAGAGATATTTTTTGACTTTATTATTATTTTTAGTGAGGATTGAGGAGCGTATAGCATTGGCTAAAAGGGTTTCACTTGGTATGTATAATTGAATTGAAAAAGGACTAAAACAAATATTTAATCAATCATATATAGGCCCTTTCCCCCTTCCCAATGCCATGCATAATTTAGAGACATTGGGGACCCATAAAGATGGTGTAGAGATACGTTATCTCCGCAGTACACGGTACAGCTCAACATCTGTTATCTCCGTAGAATGTTTTGCATGCACTCCAAATATTTGATCCCCATCAACTCAGTCTCAACCGTCCGATCAACCTCGAATCCATTTCAGCCCTTTATCTTCGAATGTCTCAAATTAGTAAGATTTTGGAATTCGAAACCTCCGAATTATACTCGCAATTATTATTTATTACCCAGTGTGTTGGAGATAAGGTGTTCAGGAACGGTTATTCGTATTAAAATGATTGGTCGATGCCATTATTAAAAATCTTAATTCATTATTTTGATAAACCGTAATTGTCTCGTTTAAAGCAGTTATTGTTTAAGCGTTAACTGATTTATTCGATACGATTATTCGGTTAATTATAAACTCTTTTACATCTAATATTATAAAGGAAAAAATATTTAAATCATCACCCAACTTTGTTTTTGGACCTATTTTGGTCACTAAACTTTCAAAACGATCAATTTACTCACTAGACTTTACTTTTTAACCTATTTTCATCACTCTGAATTATTTTATTAATATTTTGGTATAATGTTGCATATTTTATTATTATTAAATATAAAAAATAATTTTAAATAAAAACAAATTATATTTTATTTATTATTAAATACAAAAATAAAAATCAAACCCTAAAATCCATCTTGTTTCTCATTGTTATTATTTCCCACGCCACCACTCCTTTCGCCGCCTCTGCCGTCGACGGTGCCATCACCCACCGCCTGGCAAAACCTTTTGGTGTGTTTTCACGAACTGAATACGGTTCAAGCAGTAGAGCTTTACCAGAGGCGGTTCAAAGATTTTAGGGGCCCAGTGAAATTTTTAAAATGCGGCCCTTAATTTATAATCGGTAAGAGATATAATTTTTTTCTTCCAAAAATTACCTTAATAGAAACTATTATTATATTATCCTCTTGAGCAAAAAACACTTGACTTATAGACATCTAAAAATCAAACTTTTTCACTTAAAAGATGTCATTCTTTTTGCATGTTTAAAGTTTTAGATAATTGTTATATATATACACATAATTATAATTATATCGCGCCTGTCCAGAACCCCTCTGTGCTTTACTTGCTGCTCGGCTTAAACATGAAACTTCTCGTATTCATTCTCGTAACAGGTTGAATGGGATGAGCCTGGATGTAACGATAAGCTGAATAGGGTGAGCGCATGGGAAATCGAAACTCCAAAAAGCCTCTTTACTTCCCCTTTATTAACATCAAGTCTCAAGCAACCATTATATCCTAGATTTTCAGTTAAGCTTTTGTTTGTAATATTGAGTGGTGGACAACATTTTTATATGCTTATCTTTGTGTTTGTTTCTTTTTTTTATGCTCACAAGAGCTGAATTCGAATGGGGAAGCTTGATGAAAAGGCCTCTCGTCCAGTTCCCTGAAAATGGAAATGGGAATACTCCCTATTCGATCTCAAATTTATATTCCGAACAATTGGTGAAGATGATGCTGAAGCCTCAGCTTGTTAACCGTCCTGGAAATTTTGCATCTATTTTACAACAATTCAGAGTGAAGAGTGGTGGGTGATGGCGCCATCGGCAGCGGAGGGAGTGGTGGCGTGGGAAGTAATAACAGTGAAAAACAAGACGGCTTTTGGGGTTTGATTTTTATTTTTATATTTAATAATAAATAAAATATAATTTGTTTTTATTTTAAATTATTTTTTATATTTAATAATAATAAAATATGTCCTATCACCCTAAAATATTAATAAAATAATTCAAAGTGATCAAAATAGGTCAGAAAGTAAAGTTCAGTGAATAAATTGATCGTTTTGAAAGTTCAGTGAATAAATTGATCGTTTTGAAAGTTCAGTGGTGATTTAAGTATTTTACCCGGTTATAAATAATATACTTATCTATTACTACTAATTTTAATAGTTTAAAAAATATAAACCAAAGAAATTCAAACAAAGTATTCAATATTTATAATATATTTTTTTATTTAAGAAAGGGAAACTCCTACCTCATGCCTCATTAAAAAATCTTCCTAAACCTAGATAGAGGAAAAATAGTGCATGTGGTAGCAGTTACAAAATCAGTAAACGGGGGAAACCCCAACCTCCAAGAAAACAATTACAACTTAACAAACCCAGCCAACATATTGAGGCTAAACAACTGAAGCATTATCTCACTTCAGTGGTGTGAGAAAGATCCCTCATAATCAACTCGTGCAACTCAGCTGGCTCACAAGTATAAAGAACTTCCTTAGGTTCATGTCCACGTAACGCAACAGCTAACTTATCGGCAACCACATTAGCCCCTCTCCCAATATGTCTAATCAACAATTCCCAATCTTTGTCAATTAGATCCTGAATTACAGTAACCATAGCATTTTCCATACGATTGGACCCCGCCTCCTGTACAATTTTCACCGCCTCACTACAATCAGATTCCACCACAACGTGCTGAAACTGAAAAATGCCAGGCATGGCGAAGACCATCAAGAATAGCCCTAAACTACGAGATAACCCGAACAACCACTCTCCCTGGTCCCCCGGATCACGACGCCAATCGTAGCCGCACCATCTACTAAGTCCACAGCTCCATCGACATTCAGCTTAACCCAACCATTATCCGGCAAGCTCCAAATAGATAGAGGCACAGTCCTAGCAATCAGCATGACATTACATAGAGAATCAGTGGCATTTGTGGCGACAATCAAGTCTATATAACGAATGCTAGCTACCACAAAGTCCTATTTCTCAACATATTCCGAATCAAAAATAATCTTGTTGCGCCTCCGCAAAAGACTCCAACAAATAATTGGGAACAAAGTAATCCAATTATCACTGGGACTAGCAAAATGCCCCTCATTTTTAAGATTGATGGTAATCTATTGCACTAACGGCAACGTAAGAAATTCAGACATCTTTGTTGGTCGTATAAGAGAAAGCCAAACTGCACTAGCTTGCGGACAATCACGTAGCACGTGAAGTATATAATCTAGTGCTCTCTTACAAAGACCACACAACTCATCAATCGTCATATGTCTCCGGACTCATTCAACATTCGTCAGTAATTTGCCTTTAAGGGTAAGCCACATAAAAGCGCGGATACGTTGAGGCACAAGTAGTCTCCATATAACTTTCCAAACCTTATCTGGAACCATAGAAGACTCGCCTGCCACCTGTCTATAAGCCGATCTTACTGTGAAGTTAAAGTTCATCTCACCTCCCCAACCAATTCTATCCGGACCAAACACCGGCGAAGGCGGTAGAATAACAAGTATCCAAATCACACACTCCTCTGGTAGAAAAGTACGCAACTTACCCACATTCCACTCACTAGACCTATCAACAAAAAATGCCACTGGACAGGACTGAGGTAAAGCACTACCGAAAACAAACGACATAAGGGGACCAAGATCAACAACCCAAACATCATACCAGAAATCAATCGAACGTCCATCTCGAACTATCCAGATTAACCCTTGGCAAGCAGCATCCCAAATGTGACTAATACTCGTCCAGAACCGAGAACTATTAGGACGATACAGAGTAGCCGGGACTTAATCCCCCCAACTATATTTAGCTCGCAAAATACGCACCCAATGCTTATGCTTATCATGAAGTAACTAATAACCCAATTTCATGACGAAAGCATGATTGAACTTCTCAAGATCTCGCAGCCCAGCCCTACCGCAATCAACCGGTGTTTGTATCTCCTCTCAACGAACGAGGTTAATCCCTCTATGCTCTGTAGTGCTTCCCCAAACAAACCCCCGAATCAGTCTCTCCAATTCTAAGCATATACCTCTTACCGGCCAGAACGATAACTGGTTTCTCACATTGTCTACTAAATAACCATGCGTTGCGTTATTCACACGATGATGCAACAATGGAATCCCAAGATACTTACCCAAATTTTGAACCTCCACAAACCCTAAACCATCAACAATGGCATTTCTCGTCTCCATATCAATGTTGTTTGAAAAAAAATATATGCATTTTAGCAGCACTCAGCTTATGCCCAGACGCCGCACAAAAGTGACCAAAAATATTGTTAATAACTTCTATTTGGTTCAAAGTGGTCGAAGCAAAAAGAACAATGTCATCAGGGATAAATAAGTGAGAAATTCCTGGTCCCCGTCTGCTAAGGTGAATTTCTTTCCAACTCCCCTGCGCAATCTGCAAATTAATTAACTGAGATAAGCGTTCCATGCAAAGGACAAAAATATAAGGTGATAGATGATCTCCCTGACGAATTTCTCTCGTTGGAACAAACTGATCAGTAAACTCTCCATATCACAACACCTGAGTAGTTAGCATCGATATACAGTCCATAATCAAGCGCAACAAATCCTGAGGAATACCTATGTCTTCTAAAGTATCAGCTATAAAACTCCATTCAAGTATATCATATGCCTTCTCAAGGTCAATCATTATTGCCATCCAACCTCTCCTCCCATATTTCCTACGCATAGTATGAATAGCTTCATGGGCGATGATAACGTTGTCCATAATACAACGGCTCAGAACAAAACTTACTTGAGACTGTGACACCCAGTTTGGCAGAAAAGGCTTCAACCGGTTAACAATAACCTTCGTCAACACCTTATAAATAACCGGGCAAAGACTAATTGGTCGAAACTGGGTAAAATTATCAGACGAAACAACCTTAGGAATAAGAACAATGGTCGTTCGGTTGAACTCTGTTGGAACCCCATCCCCCTGAAAACAACGACAAACAAAGTTAGCGACACTCATGCCCACAACATTCCAGTTTTTTTGATAAAACATCGCATGTATGCCATCAACTCCAGGTGCTTTTAAGGGACTCATAGAAAAAATGGCCTGGCGAACCTCCTCATCCTCAACACCCCTACTCAATAATAAACGATGCACAACATTAAGTTGACTAAAAAGACCCCGGCAATCCCACTCTTTCAGCGAAACTATGAACTTAGTGAAAAGGTGCTGATAAAATCAAACCACCTCGTTTTTAATAAGATCGGGATCATCACTCCAGCTTCCATCCTCAAGCTTCATCATTGTATAGAAATTTTGGCATTGCCACACTTTTGTAGCTCTGTGGTAGTACTTAGTATTTTTATCCCCATCTTTTATCCACTGCACGCCAGCGTTGAAACCACAAACTTTCTTCCTGACGAAGAACTAAATCAAGATCACTTTTCAACTAGCTTTCCAACTCGTGTAAACTATCAATGGTAGAGAACTCGGAAACCTTTTCAATCCCTCTAATACGAGCCAAAAGCTTTCGTTTCCGTTGTCCAATATGGCAAAACACAGTCTCATTCCAACATTTAGCTTTCTTACAAAAATTCTGAATAATAACAGACACATGAACATCAGATTTCCAAACCTCCTGCAACATATCCGAAAAGGACTGCTCGCTCTGACAAGCTGCCAGATATTTAAAACTTAATGGCTTCCTCGGTCTCACCAACGGGTTACAAATCAGTAAGATCGGTCTGTGATCTGAACCTAGGCAAGCAAGATGTATTACGACAGTAGAAGGCCAAGCTTCACACCATGCATCATTAGTAATACACCTATCAAGTCGTTGCTGAAGATTTCCCCGCTTCCAAGTAAAACACGGACCCTTATAACCCAAATCTGTCATATTCAATTGAAACACAAACTCACCAACTTGCGGCAGATACCACTACGTCGTGTAGAACCACCTAACTTTTCGGTCGTAGACAGAATTGTGTTGAAATCGCCACCACTAACCCACGGTATTCCTAACCCCGTATCAAGAGCTCTCGCTTGCTCCTAAAAACAATGTCTGCGGTTTGAACTCGGGCTCGCATAAACAAAGGTGACAATATTTTGCATTCCAGACTTCTGATCAGTACAAGCAGTGTGAATAAATTAACTTGATACCGCTAAAACATCCAAATCTATGCTATTTTCCCACAGCAACCAAATTCCTCCAGAAAAACCATTCGCCTCCACACAGTAAGAATTAGGAAAGCCATGCCTACGAATGATGCGATCAGCTTTATTACCACTAATTCTTGTTTCCATCAACGCCACAATATCAGGATCCTGCTATCTCACAAACAATCTCATATACCGATTAAATTCAGGGTCTAAAGCACCCTGTACATTCCAAAATAAGGTTTAAAACATTAAAAAAAACTTTGCAAAAAAAACCACAACCATTACCGGATATTTCCACCATCATCAAACGTCGTGTTATCACGCCATTGGACTCCTACATTATTTCTCTGGTACTCATCCCCCACTACTGTGTTTTCCTCCACCTAGCAGACTCAGCAACCATCATTTCTTGCGATGTTGTTGCAATCCACTCCCCAAGCTTGACGAGGTTCAAATCACAATTTTCTTGTTGATCATTGAATTTCTTGCGCTGTGGATAGGGCCCTATTCTCCCCTCTTCTTTCATCTTAGAAAGATGTCTCACTATAACCGGTCCTGACGAACATTTTCCTCCATCAACCCGTGTACGATTATCTCGTTTCCTATCACCTTGTCCCTCGCCCAACTTATCAACCACCCGAACAACAGCATGGGTACTCGGATTAAGCGAAGTCAGAATCGAGACCACCACACTAGGTGATGTTACTTCACCATTCATATGAGTTGCTTTCTCTGCCGCCTCGAGACCTTGAGTATTTCCATCACCACCAATTCCAGTACCCTGTTGCTTGTTACTCAATACCTCTGATCCAAACCCTTTCTTCGCCACAACTTTTTTGCTTGCTTTATCCGACATCCCCTCTCCTACGGCAACAATATCTTTTTCTTCTCGACGCCAGTAGTTTTAGTCTACTTACCCGCACTAGAAGAACCTGTGTTACGATAGGACACCCTACTAGATATCGCATGATCCTGAACTGCTACAAGTAATTTAGTTCTTTGTGTAACCATTCCATGTCTCTCATTCTCAATTCCAACATTTGCATTATCCAAGCTAACACCATCATCAATACTGAGTGCAGCAAACCGGCCCAATCCCCTACCAGAACCAACTTTTCCCACTGAAACATGATGCACTTCATTCCTCACACCTAACGGACGCCTTGCCTTCCTACTTTGGACTTGCATCCAAGGACCGTACTTCTCTTCTGGTTCAGCAACCGTCATATCAACAACTTCAGTCTCATGAGTCGTCTCCATCACAGACTTGCAATTCGACTCCATGTGGCCATACTTTCTACAATAGTAGCATATTGTAGGTAGACCTTCATACTCAATTCGCTGCAGAAAGCCATCGATAATTATGCTAGAGAACAAAGGCTCGTTCAAGTCAACAACTACCACTAAACTTGCAAACTTGCCCCTCGTACCCTTTGTAGTGTTGTAGTCAATACAAACAATCTTTCTCACTGTTCCAGTAATAATACGAAAGATACTCTTCGTATAATAACGATAAGTCAACCCTGGTAACCTCACCCAAACCACGAACTTAGTCGGATGATCAATAAAAGTTGAAAAACTTCAACTCCATGGTTGAACTGTAAGGTAACAACCATAGATTAACCAAGGCCCCCTAGAAGGACCTTCGAATAATCCTCATACATCGCAAAACGCACCAAATAATACCCATTATCCAAATCAACTAAGAGAATTTCACCACTCAGTTTCCATAAAGCCTTAATCCTATATTCCAAAGCCAAGTAACCAATGGAACGCCCCAGTAAATGAACAACAACAGAATTTGAAAGCTTAGCATCAATCAGGTCATGCAATCTGTCAGAAAAAGAAATCACCGGATTACCGTCTACAGAACTTACCTTCACGTCATCATCCCGGACCTCAACGTCTAATTCTGGGATTACAGCAATCGATTGCGTATCACCTGATAACCTCCGCAACAATGTCTTGGAAGGAAGGCTTTGATATAGTCGGCAGACCGGTCTGAGTCAACATAACCGCATCTGCCTGTTTCGGATCTTCCATTGCATTCATCCCAGACCCACCAGGTTCTTTCTCTTCAGTCGCACGCTCCAGGTGCACGTCGCCAGCAGCTTTTCCACAACCAAGATTTTCTGCACTCACCTGAGTTCCAGAGTCATACATAATCACTAGAACCATCGACGTTCTATTCTCATTCGCACATGATGACCATTCCACGTTCGGGAAAGACATAGGACGCCCTTCGTCTGGCGGACAACCCCCGGCTCAAAACCAACCGGCATGCCCAGGCTCCCCGGAGTCTCACTATTGGGGTTGACATTTATGTCACGTGGCTAGAGTTCCAACCAGCCCACCGTGCGGCCTTAGGCGATGTGACTCAAGACAAACGCCTAAGTAAGCCTTTTCAACCCTCTCGGAAGATCAAACTTCCCAAGCACCAACAAACGCAAAGCGTTCTACGCGGAATCGGATCAAAAGAGATGAGCGAAGAAGAACTTCGAAAGAACGCTCAAAAACAAAGAAAAGAACACAAGAACACTAAGAGGATTTAGAGTAAATGCCTTTATTCCTTGGAAACTTGGATACTGAATACAAAATGAGGAGGGGAAGGTATCTATTTATAGTTGAGTTCCCTCCAATCCAACGGTCTATACAGATTTACATCGACGGTCAAGATGAGAGCCTCTATCTTATCTACAACATTTGAATTTTAAATTTCAAACAATAGATAATGTGGGAATTATCTTCAATTATCTTTAATTAAATTAAAGATAATTTACTATGTCTTCTTGGATCTTCCCACGGATCGAGCCAGTTTGAGGGTCTCTTTGGGCCCAAGATCTCTGTCTGAACCTTTTGGGAACCCTGGTGTGCACCCCGTGGTGCCAATAACTCGGGCCTCGACTGACGGCCCATGACAATCTCCCCCACCAAACTTGGCGACGCCCTCGTCGCGCCTCTCGAACAAAGTTGAGATCGATCCTGGAGCTTCCTTCCGCGTGCCTTGGCTTGCTCCCAACTCGGAATCTGGCTTGATTGTCCCCCCATAAGGACCGCTCTCCCCATAAAGAGCACCGGTCTCTGATTCAGATGTCCCCCCATAAGGACTGCTCGCCTTGGCTCGCACCGCCATGCAAAATCAACCGTCCCAGGCACATCTTGATCGTAGGAACTTTTTCCTACCAGTTCTGACTTGCCCCGATCTGGACTCTCCCGATCCTTGTGCACAAACTTGGATGCCTTCACGTTAAACACCGAACGAACCCTCGGTACTCTGAGTGGTTGCTTCGGCCCGCACCAAGTCTTGGCAACTCCATCTGATAGGTTAGGTTTTCTACGCCCTACACCCAACAAATCCGGCAAATCAAACTGTAAAACACTGTCACCGTGCTCAAGACGTACCTCACTCCTTTTCCCAGCATTTACTCTACACATCAATCCTTCGTCCCTGAAGTTTGATGCCCCATTGCTCCTCGGTAATGCAAAACCCATCGACACTTCTCTCCCATTGAAGTTCGATGCCTCGGCCACCTCGCTCATGGATGGATCCTCGACGGCCTTCATGCCAACTGCCTCGGGCAACTCTCGCCCATCCAAGGTAGTGTCCCCAACTGTCACCTCCAACTCGATGCCTCCTTGGCTTGGAGCATCTTCGACAAGCTGAATGGCTGTCAACTTCTTGGTTCCTCGCCCGTTGTCTCAGCACACAGGCACAACACACCGTTCTCTCGGATCCAAGATGCACACGACGTTGGCATACGGAATGATGAGAGCTTCAATACGGTCAAGGAAGTTTAGTCCCAAAATAAAATCAAAGTCATCTAGCTCGATTACCTCGAAATTCTCCTTGGCCTTCCAATCCTCAATCTACAACTCAATCTTCCGTACTGTTCCCACAACTGGAACTTCCCTTGAATTCACCGCCTTGATCTTACCGGTTGAATCCACAACTTTAAGACCAAGCTTCTCGGCAGCCTTCCTGGACATGAACATATCGCTTGCCCCAGTGTCCACCAAAGCACTCCTCGATCGTCCTGCCACGTTGATGTCGACAAACATCAACCCATTCTGCTTATGGCCCTTCCTCGCCTTGACAGAATCTAATATCATCGAGTCAAGCTTCGCAGCCTCATCACTCTCGGGCTCGTCCTCCTTGGACTTCTTGACTCGACAAGGGCATTCTCGCGCTAAATGCGGCCCCCTACATCGGTAACACTTTCGATGTACTTTTCCCCCCTCGGCTTCCCTCCTTTGATGCTAGCGATTGCACCAACTCTACCGGGTTCTCCATCTGACTCATCATCCTCTTGGACAATGGCATCGAGGTGGCTCCTCTTCTTGGGACAGTCTTTCACTACGTGTGGACCATCACAATGATAGCACCTTATGGATCCTCGATCCTTCCGATCATCTAGTTTTGCATACCGGTTTGGCTTGGTCAATGGCCTCTCCTTGCCATCATCGCTACTATCTCCGGACACGTCCTCGTCTCTCCCACCAATACCCTTACCATGAGGCTTGGAAGACTTGGACTCCAAGGACTTGTAAGCACTATAATCGGTCAAGGACTCCGCAATGGCTAGGGCTTTGGAAAGTTCATGCACATCCATCCGCTCTAACTCGGTCCTGGCCCATGGCTTCAATCCATCCATAAACGTGAAAAGCGCATCCTTCTCACACAAGTCGGGGATAAGGAGTTGTAGCTCACTAAACTCTTGGATGTAATCCGCAATGGATCCATCGTGTCGAAGCCTCCTAAACTTGGACCTGGCTTCTTTCTCCGTGTTACT
Organism: Hibiscus mutabilis; assembly: GCA_019671005.1. NCBI lineage: Eukaryota > Viridiplantae > Streptophyta > Magnoliopsida > Malvales > Malvaceae > Hibiscus > Hibiscus mutabilis. Next base: position 53,082,974 of record CM033726.1, read on the forward strand.
CGGGAAAAACTTCTGCTTGAACTCCGCTTGGAACTCCTCCCATGTTCCAACACTCGTGCCTCCACTATTCTCATCAAGGCACCTACGTCGCCACCATAACAAGGCAACATCAGTCAAGTAAACAACAGTAGTATTTACCTTCTCGACATCGTCTGTGATGCTCATTGCCCGGAAGTACCGCTCCATGCACCAAATGAAGTTCTCAACATCTTTCGCCGACCTGTTCTCCTTGAACTCTCTTGGCTTCGGAATGTCCTTCATCGGTCTAGGTGTCATCGAGGTTAACACACCATTCCGCTTGCCAGCCTGATAAACCATCACTTCCGCCTTCAGATCCACCATTTCCACCCTCAATGCCTCCAACATGACTTCGAGAGCATCTCTCTTTCCCTCTGACTGATCACCCTGGTTATCCTGCTCCTCGATCCGTGTATCCACCACTTCGAGTCGCTCCACAGAATCCTTTATAGATCCCTCAAGCCTGGTGACCCTCTCCTCGAGCGCTGACAACTTGTCCCTCGAGTTTGCTCGACTTCATTTGTCTGCCTGGGTCTCCACACCCTTCTGGCTCGCAGCAGCATTCTCTCCCTTCTTTGGTGCCATCTCTACTCGATGCTTCGTGCCTCGAACTAGCTCACGTTGCTCGAACAAAGCTCTGATACCAACTGTCACGTGGCTAGAGTTCCAACCAGCCCACCGTGCGGCCTTAGGCGATGTGACTTAAGACAAACGCCTAAGTAAGCCTTTTCAACCCTCTCGGAAGATCAAACTTCCCAAGCACCAACAAACGCAAAGCGTTCTACGCGGAATCGGATCAAAAGAGATGAGCGAAGAAGAACTTCGAAAGAACGCTCAAGAACAAAGAAAAGAACACAAGAACACTAAGAGGATTTAGAGTAAATGCCTTTATTCCTTGGAAACTTGGATACTGAATACAAAATGAGGAGGGGAAGGTATCTATTTATAGTTGAGTTCCCTTCAATCCAACAGTCTATACAGATTTACATCGACGGTCAAGATGAGAGCCTCTATCTTATCTACAACATTTGAATTTTAAATTTCAAACAATAGATAATGTGGGAATTATCTTCAATTATCTTTAATTAAATTAAAGATAATTTACTATGGTAATTACTATGTCTTCTTGGATCTTCCCACGGATCGGGCCAGTTTGGTGGTCTCTTTGGGCCCAAGATCTCTGTCTGAACCTCTTGGGAACCCTGGTGTGCACCTCGTGGTGCCAATGACTCGGGCCTCGGCTGACGGCTCGTGACATTTAGCGGCTCCGCAATTCTTGGAGAAAACTTTTCCATTCTTTATGTTATCAATATTTATAATATTAGACACGATATAAAACATAAGTACATAAAAGAAATCAGTAACTCAATGTACTTCCTAGCTTAGTTTTTTTATCATAACTTCCTAACTTAGTAAATATTCACTAAGATTAATTTTTAATTTATTTTTCAGTTTTTCCGATTATCGCTTCACCAAAAAAAGTAACCGTAAACGTCCCGTTTAACTGTTAATTTTATCTGCATGATTACCGTATCATTTTGGCCAAAATTTTCAAACAGATTATCTACCGTTTAATTCGGTTTTTCAATAAGGTATATTGATTCGGATTTTTATAGAGTCCCAGTGGGAAATGTGTGAATAGATCATGTTACACGTCAAACGAATTACAACTCGATTGTACGAACAAACAAGATAAAGAGGGAAAAAAAAGATTTCCTTTTGAAATTTGTCAGTTCGATTGAATATATGTAAAGTTACCTGGTCCTACCCAAGTATAATTGATGTTGAAGTACTGTGTTGCCGCCTTCCCTGTTCTACGCCTAATGATTTGGAATATGATTTTACATTTCTTCCAGAAAACAACAATCTCAAGGACGGATTTTCCCGGAATTTAAAAAACATTGCCAGAAAAATTCTAGTTTTTAAAAATCAAATTGGTCCTAATTGATCATCTGTCAATTGGAAAATTAATATTGCCTTTGTCGTGGCTGGCTGAAGAAAAAGACAGAATATACAAACAGCAAGGATTAGGGATTTATTTATAGGAATGTACAAGAATTTGGTTCTGTTTTGATATATTTTAATATGCAACGTTCAGAATTTATGAATTTAAATATTCAGTTTACCAGAGTTATTTGCTCCATCATGCATTTATGCTATAATCTTCTCATCATCATTATGATTGAATATAAAATATTTTTTACAAGGTTTTGATTTGTGCAAATCAAATTCCAGCCTCCAGGGAACATTTTAGATTCTTTTCATTTTGAGTCTTGTCTTGTCTACGGACGGCCAGGGGTTTAGAAACCAGTATTTTTTTGGGTAAAGTACACAAATAGTCACTAAATTATTCTTAAAAATACAAAATGGTCATCAAACTTTTAAGAGTTACATAACGAGTATTAAACTTTAGTTTTTATTATAAAACTATCACTGAGCCGTTAACTGTTATTAACCGGGAGACGTGACAGTTACAAAAATTTGTATAATAACACATTCAATCCTCAATATTTACACATTTAATCAATTTAGACATCAATAATGAGAGTTAAATTAATAATAAATTGATTAAATGTGTTAAAATGAAGGATTAAATATTCTATTATTCAAATTTCTGTAACTGTTACGTCACCCACTTAACGACAGTTAACGGCTCAGTGACTATTTTGTACCAAAAACTAAAGTTTAATGCCCATTATGTAACTTTTGAAAGTTTAATGACTATTTTGTAGTTTTAGAGATAGTCTAGTGACCATTTTTGTACTTTACCCTTTTATTGTTTTAGAAACCAGTAAACTTCTGACATTTAGGGCGAATCTAGGCTATAACAGTCTAGTTTAAGGTTTAAAACAAAAGTTTCGAAATTTGTCCAAACAACCTAAAATGTTATATTTTTTATAACGTTTTAAGTTGGTTTCTTTTTCAACAAGTCTCGAAACTTAGTTTTTTCTAGGTTGGTGGTTTTTTGACAAGTTTCGAAACTTCTTTTACAAGTCTTTTTTTCTTTTACAAGTTTTTCGGCAAGTTTGAAAACTTATAAAAGAAGTTTCGAAACTTGTCGGAAAACCACGAAAATCAATCTAAAATGTTATCGAAAAGTATAACATTTTAGGTTGTTTGAACAATTTTCGAAAATTTGCCGTTTTTTAGTCTTAAATTAGGTTGTTGTACCGTAGACTCACCCTTAATTATATACTAGACTCAAACTTCAAAAATTTCAAAATCTTAACTTTATCATTAAATTACGATCTAGTTGACACGGTTTTTATCGTTAAAAAATGAAACATAAAATTTTAGTTGAAATATGCTAAGATGATACTATAAAAGGAAGAAAAAATACAGAGTACGTAGTCGCCTTCAACGAAGTAAATATGTTAAGACAACAATCTGAGTTTTGATGATTTCCGTGTGGAGAAAGGATTCCAAATTTTAATCGATGAGGAAGGAAATAGGGAAATTTAGTGAATTAGTGCTAAATCTCAAAGTGGAAACTCCTTGCGAAGTAAGAAAAGTTATAGCACTGAATGGAATTCATCAAAAACAGGAAACGGATTCTTAAATGTGAAATATTAACCAAAACATAATTTGGTTTTTCCTACATGAAGAAATTATTATATATGTCTAACTCATTACGTCATTTATGGTCTCATTCGCTAAAAATCAACCAACTGATTTATTTTTATTCACGTCACTAATCTATTTATAATTAACTTCCATGTAACCACCAACTCCCTATTTACATGACAAAAAATATAAATATTCATCTTTGAAAAAAATGGCATGAAAGAAAAAAATTAATTTGCTGATTTTTAATGAATGAGATCATGAATAACGTATTAAGTAGAGACCGTATAATAATTTTTCCATGTAATGATATAAATTATTTAAAATCGTCTTTAATTTAGCAGAATTTCCCAAATAAGCTGGTGGAGTAAACAACTTGTGTTGTGTGCATAAGCAAAATGGGACATTAGTATCATTTTACTTTCTTTCATTTATTCTTGCAGAAACAGAGAAGTTTTCGTCCATAAATCAATGGAATTAAATTTAGATTTTAAATACGAGAAATTATTTACATTTTGACTTGGGTAAAAAAGACAGTTACTATCTGTCACCATGATCTGAAATTTACCCTTTGGAGTCGGTTGAAGTTAAAATCATGGGTTAATGTCAAACTTGTGTTTTTCATTTTTCATCTCAGAATAATATCAGACAAAAAATGCCCCACAATCACTGCAGAGGACATTGATTCCCAGACCTCTGATGAGACACGTGCAACTCAGATTATTTAACACATCTCGATTTTTCTTATGTAATGTTTTGAGTTCGAGTTTTGTCGATCGTATTTTCAGGTTGAATATCACGATGTTTAATACCCGTAATTACGACCCTATTCTTTTATCTTCAGACAGCCGCTGCTTTTGTAATGAAAGAAAATGGAAAATAGGCCGGTAAATAAACTGAATAAACACGCACAAGAATATATTTATGCTATTTCGTTTAATTTTAACTGAATAAATAAATGAATACAAATAACTGAATGAACATAATTTTTTGTTTGTGTTCATTTGTTAAAGAACGTAGTTTGTTCATGTTCGTTCGTTAAAATGATAAACGAAAGAACATAAAGGACATATGTGAATAAAGTTAAACGAGCATAAACGAACGAACATATATAAATAAATTTATTTTTTAAAAAATATAATATTTTTGTTATGAAAAATAATAAATATAAATGGATACATGTAAAAAAATTTAAACGAACATAAATGAACGGATTACCGAACATTCACGAACGTAAATGAACGAACGAGCCATTTGTTTGTGTTCGTTTATTTAATTAAACGAACATAAAATCTTGTTCATGTTCATTCGTCTAATAAATAAATGAACATAAAAAAATTTTCTGCCGAATAATTTATGAACGGTTCGCAGAATGTTCGATTCGTTTATAGCGATGAGTGGGAGGGGAACTATAACACTTACTGAATGCGACTTTTCTTTCATGGAGAGTCTCCTCTTATATTAATTCAACTCCTTTTCTCAGTTGCCACTTCATTTTCTAGGCCTCCACCTTTCTTTCTCTTGCATTTCCTCTTTTTTTTCTTACCAAAGCATTCAAACACACTATTGAGAAACCAGAGCCCAAGTCATTTGCTGACAACATCTCAATTCTCACCTAGGATTCAACGAAACTTGCTGTTTTAGGAAAGGTTTCTTCCTCATTGTGATTTGATCTGGTCTACAAATGGGGAGGCACTCTTGCTGTTTCAAGCAGAAGCTAAGGAAAGGTCTTTGGTCGCCTGAAGAAGACGAGAAGCTTTTAAGGCATATCACCAAGTACGGCCATGGCTGCTGGAGCTCTGTCCCTAAACAAACTGGTAACTTGTTTTTCGAACATTATCATTATTAACTTACCCCCCTTTTTTCTCATGTCGGTTTCTTCTTTAAATCATTAACTTCCCTAAATTATTGACGAAATTTGCAGGTCTGCAGAGGTGTGGAAAGAGCTGCAGGTTAAGGTGGATTAATTATTTGAGGCCTGATTTAAAGAGAGGTACATTCTCTCAAGAAGAAGAACATCTCATAATTGAACTTCATGCAGTTTTGGGCAACAGGTATCTTCTCGTTTTCTTTTTTGGTTTTTTGATTTTGTAAATTATACAGATTTATGTAAACATACTTTGGTTTATGTTTGGTTCGATTCTCAGGTGGTCCCAAATAGCTGCACAATTGCCTGGAAGAACCGACAATGAAATTAAGAATCTATGGAACTCTTGCTTGAAGAAGAAGCTTAGGCAGAGGGGCATTGACCCTGTCACTCACAAACCCCTGTCCGAGGTTGAAAATGGGGAAGACAACAAGGGTCACTGCAAGGACATGGCGACTTCTGGGTCATCGAGTGAAGTGAAACTCAACTCGAACAATCCGAAAGCCGGAACGCCGGTTACCATACAAGGTTACAGGTTGGAAACGGAACGCTCTCCGAGCTCCAAGACAATGAACAGCGGCCATAACAATGGAAACAACCACACCAACGTCAATTTGATGATGTCTACAGCGGCTATCAGCAAAGGGCTCATTCTGGACAAATTATCGACCACGAAGACCAACAACCAGCAGGTGGTGCATCTTCCGATTCAACAATTGAACTATGCGTCCAATTCCAGGCTCTCGTCCGCCTCGAATCCGACTCTCTGGTTTAATCAAACTAGCCAAGCGTTCGACATCAATCCCGAATTTACTTCAGCCGCCGCGATGTTACCGCCATTGACTACGACTTCGTTCCTCTCTGCTCCCATGGGGTTCAAGCCTTCTGTCTCTGTTCCCACTGTAAACGGTTCCCACTATTGGGAAACCGGTGCCGCGTCCTCGGCTAACGACAGCAGCAGCAACAGCACCGAGCTACAAAGTAACAGTTCGTTCTACGAGAACAATAGCTCCTCTTGGGGAATACCAGATTGCAGCACACCAGAAAAAGAGGCTCCTCCAAACCCAATCCATCTAATGGAAACTCACGCTGATGAAATGAAATGGGTTGAATATCTCAACAATCCATTGTTAATGGCGGCTGCTTTACAGAGCCAAACTCCACAATCCTTATACAACATCGACATCAAATCGGAATCAGATTTCGTCACCAATAATTCATCAAACAGCATGTGGCCTCACAATCAACAGCAACAACAGGAAACTACACAAAATCCCAGTATGTGTGAGAAGGATTTCCAGAGACTTACAGCAGCTTATGGACATATTTAGCTTTAATATTTGAATTAATGCAATTCTCTCATATATCAGGTGTGCATCACAGATTTTTCTTTTTCTTTTTCTTTTTTTTCCTTTTGGTCTTTGATTTTCCTGTATATAGGTCTGATACAAAGATTAATTGTCAGCTCTGGTTTTGGACTGAATGTGCGGAAATAACTCGTTGTTGTTAACTTGTTGGTTTGCGTTTGTGGGGTTGAATTGAAAACAATTACTATTTCTTTAATATTTGAACCACTTTCTTTGGTACTATTTGCTTTAAAAATTGAAAACTGATATTATTTCAAGAACACGTGAAAATTCTTTTGTCACCGCTTTGTTTTCCCACACTCGACTGGTTTGTCTTTGTCTATCACTGTTTAGAGGACACAGAAAATAAGAAATCGTAATCGCTTTTATAAAGCTTTATCACTTTAGTTTCAGATTTTACTTAAATTATTTTAAATTTTTTAAGAGTTATATTTTGATATACAAGTTGGGTTAAAAAATTATATAATTACTATTTTTTTAAATTATAAAATATAAATCTTTAACTCTAAGATAACCCACAATTTTAAGTCTTAAATCACAAATTTTAAACTCTAAAACATAAGTGCTGAAGTAAACTCTTAGACCTAAATTTGATAAAGTGGATCAATATACATAGGGAAAGTGTCGATTTTTAAGGTTTAGAGGTAATGTTTTAAGGTTTATGGTTAATGTTTTAGTATTTGTGATTATGTTTTAGGGGTTGAGAATAGATTTTATGGTTTAAAAGTTTAGAGCTTAAGAGTTAGAGATTAGAGCCCCTAAAAAGGATACATAGTCATTTTTGAAACCTGCTTGTGAAAAAACTTTCTAGTAACAGTGCATCAAATAAATATATATATATATATATATATGAGCAATTATTACATGCACAAGCCCTCCTGGAAACTTTGTTTACACAAGCACTTTAGTTTTAGGGTTTAGGGACTAAGGGTTTAAGTATAGTAGTTTTGAATTTAGGAGTTGTTAATATAATTTTGGATTTATATTTAAAATTTAAGGTTTATAGGTTAAAACCTAAATTCCTAATCATATTACTCTAAAACCTAAACCATAACCTTAAACCCTAAATTATAACCCTAAATCCTAAATGCTAACTATAAACCCTAAATTTTAAACCTCAAAACTAAAACCCTAAAATTAAGGTAATTGTGGAAACAAAAAGTTTTTGCTGCCTGTGTATGGGATAATAATCATATATATATATTGGGCATGTCAAAAAAAGGATTTATATTCAATACACTAGCGGTGGAAATTAAAAGTTTCCACAAGTGCCTTAGTTTTAGGTTTAGGGACTTAGTTTAGGGTGTAGGGTTTAGGAGTTTAGGTGTAGGGGTCTAGAATTTAGGGTAGTTGTTAGAATTTAGAGTTTAGAGGTTAGGGTTTAGTTTTAAGGGTAATATGGTGAGGATTTAGGTTTTTAACCTATAAACTCTAAATTCTAAGCATCATCCCTAAATTCTAAACTCCTATACCTAAACCCCACACCCTAAACTAAGTCTCTAAACCCTAATATTAAGGCGCTTGTGAAAACTTTTAGTTTTCACCGCCAGTGTATGAAATAATCACCCATAAAAAAATATAGTTTTTTTATATTAACGATGTTTATGAGATAAATGTGTTCACAAGTTGAATAAAGAATCGGCCCGGCATGATGGGTTGGGCTTCATAATTGAAATATTTTCAATTGTAGAGAAAGTTGTTTGGTAAATTTACTAGAATTTCCAAAGCATGATAGAAAACATCAATAAAAACAAACGTGTAGTGTACTGGCAGGTTTTAATATTCACCTGTGACAAATTTACAATTTCTAATATTATAATATTTGAAATTAATATAATCGGGACTACAATTAAAATTAACCAGTACAATGTGCACATAAAATTATAATTAATATATTTGTTCAAATACAACCATAATTAATCATTTGAACACGTAATTGAATGGACTGATTATTAAAATATATTCGAATAGAGTCGAAAATAATAAAAGATACTTTTCCAAAATTACATATATTTAAAACGATTAAACTAGAGAATTAACCGTTGCTATTTGAATTATAACTAAGATTTCAAAATTTAAAAGTATAAAAATGATCAAATATAATACATAGACTAAATCTATAAATTAGACATAATATAAATTCGAATATGAAATTTTGACCCATTTGAATAATGTCGAGGGGAGCGTACATGGGAAAGTGACTCACAATCAAGAAAGGGCCATACAAGTAGTGTTGTCTTTTAGCTTCTTCCAATAGACTAACGATATGGGAAGAAACAACTTCAAATTCAAAGAAGAATCGGAGGAAGCCAATCATGCTGTGATGCCTAACTAACGGGGAAGTCTAACGTATATTATGATTACGGTACGATATTAATTGAAATGTTATAAAATATAAGACTTAAATGTTATCCACCAGCTTAAAATATTATAGTTTTTTATAATATTTTAGTTTGATGGTAACCACCAAATTAAAATATTAATAAAAAGTGTAACATTTTAAGTTTTGTATTTTGTAATATTTTAGTTAGTGCATCACCGACGCACCATAATCGTACTGTAACTTTGTTGCACCCTAAAGTCACCCCTAACTAACGCCATTTCACTGTATTCATTCAGGAAGCTGGTTATGCATGCAATTAGGGAAATGTCTACACTCACTAAAATACAAAACAAAGTGTTAACGTAATCAAAGGGTAATGTTAGTGATGGTTTTGGACATGTATAACAGGTGTAATCGCATAGAATTTATGAAAAATGAGAGCTCTAAAATGAATTAAATTAAATGCTTATAAAAAAATAAATAAAAGATTAGTTATAGACTAATTGTAAAATATATGAGAAAAATAAAATGCTATTGTACTTGATAAGCTTTGGGCTGCAGCATTTATTGGATCAAGTTATGGAGTGGTGGTTGCCTCAAATTGGGCCAACTTCGATCTAAAAACTCACTCTCGCGGGTCTGACAACTCACCCTCTAACTGTTTGTGTCCTCGACAGTAAGTTCAATAATATGGCTGAAACTGCAGGTCCAAGCTACCAATCATAAGTGGGGTGTGTAAAAAAAATCGATCTGATTGATTCGATTTAATTATTCAATCTATTTTTAAAATTTTCAAATAATTTGAATCGGATTTTGATAATTTCAGATCGGATACGAATAATTATTTGACATTCAGATCGGATATCTAAAAATCTAAATTTTTTATGCATATGAATATTATTATATTCTATATTTTCGCTGGTTATATACGAAAAATTAAAATTTTCATAGATTCAGATCTTGTTATATTTAATAATTTGTTCTTTGTTATATTCAAAAATCTAAAATTTTCTTGAATATGAACACCAAATTCAAAATAATATTTAACTCAAGTCATAAATTTGAATATTCAAATATCATATCTAAAAATTTAATATTTAAAAAATTAATATTTTTGAATTAAATACGAATCGTTAATTTACCGAGCCGAAAACCGAAATTTACACCCCTAATCACCAGGGTCCAGGGTCCATTTCATAGAGCATTCAAGCCAATCAAGTCAACACAGTATCAATTAGTATTTTACGATTGAAAGAAAAGGAGAAAGGAACTTTCGGTATATATAATAATACAAAATTATTTCTCCTTTGACGGTAGATGAAATGAGAAAAGTCCATATTACATGCATGCATGTAGGAAAGAAATAGGGTATATGTTTGAATAAGGCTCAAGGATACAACAATTTTTTGAATTTTTGAAAAACAGTTAATTAAGTTTTTGATTTTTTTTATCTAATTAAGTTCTTAAATCAACAAAGTGAAATCATTTAAGTTTTTTAACCATTAAATTTTGATAGTTTTTCTTCAGATATTATTGTCACAACTCACATGATACACTACAATTCTATCATGTGATATTTATAGATTTTTTTTAAAAATATATTTTTATAACTTTTGTAAGTTTTTAAAAAAATTTAGGACTTTTAAAGATTTTTTAAATAAAATAAAAAAAATTCTGAAAATGTCAGGTGGCAATACTGTGACATGAAGCACTGCACTAACTGATTCAAAAAATCATTAGATTCAACTATCAATGTTAATCAAAGAGTTTAATTGATTGAATTTATTGGTTTAAAGGCTTAATTGGGTGCAAAAAAGAGTTCATGAGTTTAATTTTTTTTTAAACAAAGTTGAGGGCTTTTTACCCTTAAGCCTTTAAATAATTGTATAATGTTTTTAGAGATTATTTATATAAGGGTTTAATTTCTGAAAATGGTTAAATAAAGATCTAACATTTTCATATATGCTTGAATAAGGGTTTAACCTTTCAAAATGGTCAAGTAAAGGCTAATATTTTCAAATTTGCTCAAATAAAGGCCAAACATTTTTGTATTTGCTCTAATAAAGGCATAATCTTTTGAAAATATTTTCAAATAAGTGCTCTAATTTGAGCATATTTGGAAAAATTATATCCTCATTTGTTTAGATTCGAAAACATTAGACACTTAGTCGACCTTTTTGAAAGCTTAGATCTTTATTTGAACAGATTTGAAAATGTTTTTTTTTGTTGAAAGTTAGTCCTTTATATGAGAACCACCTAAAAGATTAAGCTCTTAGCTGAACATTTTCTTTTAAAAAATTATATATTTCATCAAACCTAATACAATTAGAGCAATACCTTGAAGTGGCATCATCCTTTTTTTTTGTCTAAAAATTTTGATATCTAATAACCATAACACTTCATATAAAGTTTGAAGATATTTATATTTCAGTCGATTAAGATTAGTTTGTTTCATATTATTTTCGGTACAACACAAAAGAAAATTTGAGATCGAGCATGTTTATGAACTCAATATACTCCGATTTAATGGTGAGAAAAGATCTGGATGATTTATGTATGGTATAAAAACCATTTTAAGAGATAAATTATTTTAAGATTTAAGGGTAATTATTTCATGAACAAGCGTTTGTTGAAACTTTATTTTTACAAGCGCTTTAGCTTTAGGGTTTAGAGATTTAGTTTAGGGGTTTAAGTGTACTACTTTTGAATTTATGGGGTGTGGTTAGAATTTAGATTTTAAGGTTAAAATTTAAGGTTTATAGTTTAAAACCTAAATCCCTATTCATATTATCCTATATCTAAACCCTAAATTCTAATCATAAGCCCTAAATTCTAAATCCATACATTTGAACCCCTAAACTCTAAATATGGTCTATAAAACCTAAAACTAAGGCGCTTGTGAAAACTTTTCGTTTCCACCGCCAATGCATTTGATATTTTCCCCGGATTTAAACTTGGAACCATATTAAAAAAACATTCCTTGATTCCTTCAATCTCGTAGGGCAACATAACCATTTCAAGGATTATAATTGAAGTGCTAAAACTTACTCTTAGAGGTGTGTCTGCCTAATCCACCCTCACTCATCAATAGAGCTTGAAATCTCATTTGCAGGTCCTCCCCCCTTCAACATGTGACACTGTCCTTCACTTTCCTTCCTCCTCTTCTAATCTACAGGTTTCATGACGTTTCTGTCATTTTTTAACCATCTTTTAGCCATGGATTCCATTGGCCAAATCAAACCAAATTTAGAATTTTACACCAACACTTTTGTCTCTCCTCCCATATTAAACTTCCCATCCAGGGAACACCAGGTCCATTCACAGTAACTACACAACAAAGCTGTTGTTTTCATTACACTTTACTTCCCCCCTCTAACATGTAAAAATCTGTTGAATGATTGACCCAGAACAGAATTATAAATTAACATATTCCAGATTCCACCACCCTCTTTGCGTCCCCCATTGGCTCGATAAAACAATACAATATCACATGGTTTGCTTGTGCAAGAAAATCCGGGTCATGTTCTTTATATGTATATAGAATCAACAAAAATATTAAATATGAATAGGTCCCTCCACGACACTCTTCCCTTGACCAAACACTGGCTTGTCTCTCCAGGGGCTTTGGAGTCCACTGTCCATTACTTTCTTCCCACGGACTGCCTGCCTGCTCCGTCGGCAATCAATAATTTAAAATGGTTTACACTTTTAACAGATTTTCTTCTGTATATAAGCAAATTTTGGAAAGGCAATATTTTAAGACATATATTCTGCAATTGTTACAACATAGTCAACATTAGGTTGTAGGAAAGAATTATTGTGCCAATATGATAGCTTTTGCTTTTAGGGTTTTGCCGCAATCCTCTTCATCTATCTAGCGTCGCAAGCTTTGTTTTTTTTATTTTATTTAGCCTGCGGTGGCACCGGTTTTGATGTTGGTTACCGACTGTCGGATCTTTTTTTTATTTTTTTAGTTTTTTAATAAAAATAATTCTGCCTTTGTGGCGCGTTTATCTGTCTTTTGGCATGCTTTTTCTTCTTCCTCGGTCGTTTGGCTATTTTTTATTTAATATTTTTCTCAGGGTTGGATTTAACGATGCCATGACTGATCAAGATGGCGCTTATTTGTAATCATGCTGATCTTCCCTGCTTTGGACCTTCGGATTGAATTTAGATACGCGGTTTGCGCTCGTGGATAGTTTCTCACGGCGCTCGGCTCTGATTTGCGATTCTCGGTAGTCTTTCAATAGCTTAATCCCCTTTTGTGGTTCGTTTAACGATGCAATCAGATTTGTTCGTATCTATTTTTCGTTTGAGTCTTTTGGATGAGTTAAAATTTTTCATGTATGGTCCTTGTATAATCTAAAGTGGCTAGTTTTAGGAAAATGTCCAAATTATGTATTTAGTTTACGATGATAGTTGTAAACCCTTATTGTAATTTCTGTTATTTTCTCGTTTAATAAAACTAGCGGCTTCTATTCAAAAAAGAAACATTAGGTTGTAAATTGTTTCGTTCCTCAACGTTACTTTATATTTTGGTTCAAGACATTAGGTATTCTATAGTTATAGATGGACCCTTTTATATTTTAAGTCGATTTACATTGAACCTTAAATCGAGACAGTTTTATAAAAATAATTCCTTTCATCCTCAATATTGGAATTCAATATATTATATAATAAATATTAAACTTTTTACTACTCGGTCCGACATACATATGTAAACATAAATCGAGCAAAACGCAGCTGAAGGATCGAAATGCATAAATATCTCCGGCCATTGTCAAAACCGTACGCCAAATTGAGATGTGGTGCACCACCGTCGAGCACGTCGAACCACCTTCAGATGCTTAAAACCACCATAGAAACGCCTCGAACCACCGTCGTAAATATCGAACACGGCAACACGAAAACTAAATGCCAAGGATCTTCTAAGCACTCAAAAACTCACTTAGATGGAATATGTGATTCTTGTGTTTGATGCTTAGGGACCTTAGGCTAGATGGGTATTTATAGGTGTGATTTTCCATCAAAAACCACCTGGTTAGTCTCAATTTCACACGCCCACCATCACTTCCAAAATGTGAAAGTGGGACGTGTGCAACAACCATGCATTGAAAATGCATGTAAGCAGAGCATGAGTGAGAACGTGGGGATAAACCTTATCCACAAACCACATAAAGCAATTGCATTAACTACTTACATTCTCCCACTTGGTTCGTATTATCCTTAAAGTCGACACTTAATGCACGAATCATGGTGATATTTTCTCTATGGATTTGAGTTGTATCTTCCATGTATCACAATACATCAAGTCTCAACACTTTAGCCCATATACTTAATGAATAAACCCGATGTTTATTCTAGGTCCAAACTTTAGTGACATTTCTCGAAACAATTAACTTAATGTGTACACAACATATATGAGAAATATCAAACTTTATTAAAGTTTCAACAGAATCGTTCTTACAACGAAAATTTACAAAGTGGGAACAAGTCTCATAGTGACAACATGATCCTTAAATTTATATGGTGGCATGCCCTTAGTCAAAGGATCAGCTAACATATGCTCAGTGTTAATGTGCTCAATGACCACTTTCTTTTCTTTAACATGTTCCCTTATGGATAGATACTTAATGTCAATGTGTTTACTTCAACTTCCACTTTTGTTGTTCTTAGCCATAAAGACGGCAGCTAAATTGTCACAATATATCCTTAATGGCCTAGAGATTGAATCCACAAGTCTCAGTCCAGAAATGAAACTTTTTAACCATACTCCATGTGAGGTAGCCTCAAAACACGAAACGAACTCGGCCTCTATAGTGGAAGTGACAGTCAATGTCTGCTTGACACTCCTCCAAAATATAGCTCCGCCGACAAACATAAATATGTAACCTGATGTTGATTTACGTGAATCAACACAGCCAGCAAAGTCTGAATCGGAGTAGCCAATCACCTCCAAATGGTCAGATCGTTTGTACGTAAGCATGTATTACTTTGTCCTTTTGAGGTATCTTAAAACTTTATTTGCAGCTCTCCAGTGGTCCATACCCGGATTACTCTGATATCTTATCGACATCCCAACGGCAAATACAATGTCAGGTCTTGTACAGACTTGAGCATACATCAGGCTTCCAATAGCAAAAACATATGAAATATTTTTCATTTGATCATTCTCAAATTCGTTCTTCGGGCTTTGGTTCAGATTGAACTTATCACCCTTCACGATAGGAGCAACACTAGGTGAACAATCTTTCATCTGAAATCTTTCTAAAACTTTGTTGATATAGGTTTCTTGAGATAGACCTAAGACACCTTTATGTCTATCACGATGAATCTTAATGTCAATGACATAAGATGCATCACCCATATCTTTCATATCAAAATTCTTAGAAATGAATTGTTTCACCTCATGTAGCACACCCATGTCATTTGTTGCAAGTAAAATATCATCCACATACAGAATAAGAAAACAAATTTTACTCTCACTGACCTTCTGGTATATACATTGATCCATGATATTCTCAACAAAACTAAATGAAGAGATAACCACATGGAATTTCAAATACCACTGACGGGAGGCTTGTTTCAATCCATATATAGATTTCTTTAACTTACAAACCAAATTTTCACCATCACTAAAGGAAAATCCTTCAGGTTGTTTCATGTATACCTCTTCCTCTAGGTCACCATTAAGAAATGCAGTTTTCACATCCATTTGTTGTAACTCAAGGTCAAATTGAGCTACTAGTGCTAACACAAAGCGTAAGGAATCTTTCTTAGATACTGGACTAAAAGTCTCAATGTAATTAATTCATTCTCGTTGAGTGAATCCTTTAGCAACAAGTCTTGCTTTTTATATTTTTATATGTTGCCTTTTGAGTCTCTTTTTGTTTTGAAGACCCATTTACATCCAATAGTTTTTACACCATCAGGCAACAGTACAAGATCCCAAACTTCGTTGCTTTTCATAGAATTCGTCTAATCTTTCATAGCATTATACCATAATTTTGATTCATTGCAGCTCATGGCAGTTGAAAATGACTGAAGGTCATTTTCAGCTCTAACATTATAGTCAGATTCTTGTAAATACACAAAATAATCACTAGAAATTGCTTATTTTCTTTCTCTAACAGATCTCTTAATGTTGAACCAACATTTTCTTGTGGACCATGTTGTTCAACTGGTTGTTCAATCATTTCTGGATTTTCTTGAACAACTTGATCTACTGGAGTGTTTTCAGCAGGTTGTGGAACTTCATTGATTGGTTGTTCAACACCCGGTTGAGCTTGAGGGGTGTTATATATGATAACCAATCTCTTACTTGAAGTGGATAAATGACCTACAGGTATTGATTCCCGAGACATATCACTTTCACTGATTGAGTCATTCTCAAGAAATTTTGCATTTCTTGATTCCACAATTCTAGTGATGTTAGATGGACAATAGAATCTGTAACCTTTGGACTTTTCGGCATATCCAATGAAATACCCACTAATGGTCCTTGCGTATATGTCACAAACTCGGTTTTCAACCTTTGAATAACTCAAAATGTGTCTTTGGGACAGCCTTGGTTGGAACCTGGTTTAATATATACACAATTGTCTTGAGAGCTTCAACCCATAAAGACTTAGGTAGCTTAGAGCTACTAAGCATACTTCGCACCATATCCATTAGAGTTCCATTTCTTCTTTCTGCAATACCATTCTGATCAGGCGAACCTGGCATAGTGTATTGGGCAACTATACCGTTATCTTGAAGAAATTTTGCAAATGGACCAGGTGCTTGTCCATCCCCAGTGTATCTACCATAATACTCACCACCTCTGTCGGTTCTCACAATCTTTATTTGCTTGTCGTATTGTTTCTCTACTTCAGCCTTGAAAACCTTAAAGGCTTCTAACGTTTCACTTTTATGATGAAGCATATAGAGATACATGTATCGTGAGCAATCGTCTATGAAAGTGATGAATTATTTCTGACATTGCACATCCATATCTGGGCAACAGATATCAGAATGGATGATTTCCAATATGGTCGAACTCCTCTTGGCACATTTCTTTGACTTGTTAGTTTGCTTGCCCTTAATGCATTCTAAACAAGTATCAAAATCAGTAAAATCTAAGGTATTGAGAACCCCATCATTTACTAATCTTTTAATACTTTCGATGGAGATATGTCCTAATCTTCGGTGCCACAAAGTAGAGGAATCTTCATTTATAACACAATGTTTAGTACCAGTTTGAATGTGCATAACATTATGAGTGACATTATTTTATAAATCAATAGAGTAAAGACCATCATTTAAAACACCATTTCCAATAATTTTAGATTTATAAAATAAACTGAATCCAACACTGGAAAAATTAAAACAATACACAAGGGTGCAAGTCTTGAAATGGAAATTAAGTTTCTAGAAAAACTAAGAATATAAAAAGTTTTTTTCTAGAATTAAAACAAAGCCACTACTAAGCACTAATTCGCATGTCACAATAGCTTCCACATGCGACTGCATCTTGTTTCCCAAATACATATGTCGCTCAGCTCCCACTGGTTCCCTCAGGTTTTTTTAATCCCTGTAAGGAATTTGAGACATGGATTGTAGAACCAGAATCAATCCACCATGTGTTATAATTAACATCAACCATATTTGACTCAAGGCAAACAAGTAAGATTGATTTACCTTTCTTTTCAAGCCAGCCTTTATGCTTGACACAGTCATTCTTCATGTGTCCCTTCTTTTTACAGAAAAACACGTGAACTCGTTCTTTGTGTCAGCTTAGGGTTTTATTTTAGCCTTCCCCTTTTGCTTGGCTTGGACTGGCCTTTTTTCTTAAGTAACTGTCAGTGCACTATCTCCCATCTCCAGTACGAGCCTACCCTCTTTTTGATCACACATGGTTAAAAGTTCATCAATAGACCATTTATCCTTATGTGTGTTGTAAGAGATCTTAAATGGCCTATATTGAGGTGGAAGAGTGTTCAATATATAGTGTACCAGGAAAGATTCAGACATTTCAACCTCAAGTGCCTTAAGTCGAGCTGCCAAATCTCGTATCTTATTGATGTGATCGCGCACACCTTTCACTATAGTGAGCTTTAGTGATGTGAACTTCATAATTAGGGTGCTGGCTAATGACTTTTGAGAAGTCTGAAACTGTTTCTCTATAGTTGTTAATAGCTCTTTGACATTCTCATAATACTCAATTGAGCCACGAACATCAGTAGGAACCTTGCTCTTAATGAACATAATACTTAAGCAATTGGATCGCTCCCACTTTTCATATAGAGCAAGATCAGCCTGATTTCTGGTGTCAGTGATATGTGGCTCAGATTTCCTTATAGCATAGTCAATATCCATACACCCCAATTGAAGAAGAATACCCTCATTCTAAAACTTAAAGTTCTCACTGGTTAATTTAGGGATATCTACTTTATTATCAGACATATTCATAGGTTGTAATGGTGCAAAAAGAATTGACATACATGCTTAATATAAATTCAGGCTAACATAAGTCATAATTTACCATTGCAAATTATGTAAATAATTAATCTAGTGACATAAAAATTGCATGTGAGCTAAATTTTTAATTCGATTAGATCCATTTTATGATAGAATTATTTTCTATCCCTTATATAAAAATTATTAAATTTATTTTCATAATTCCTGTGGGTATTTATAAAAATTCATCTAATATTTTTTATCTTAACAAGTTATGTAATGGGATTTAATATCTAAGCTTTCCGTATGTGATTTTTAACCTTTGTAATTTTATTTAACTAAAGATGTTGTGGCTAGTCTTTAACTAAATAAAATTATAAAAATCACTTAGCTAGATATTAACCCTAAACTTTATTCAAAGTTGTTACTAATTCATTATGCAACATTTTATGTCTAGTCCTTATGAGATCCTTAGCATAATTTTATTTAATTAAAGTTGTTGTGGCTAATTCTCTAATTAAATAAATTATTCGGATCCCTAGACATATATTCTGTAGTTTTTATTGCTTAATACTTTATGCAATAAATCTTAAAGTTTTATGTACCTAATTTTATGTATATAACTAATTACCGGATAAGTTATATAGCATCTCTTAATTTAGGCACATACAATAATTATTTCTAAAATTTATTTTTAATAAACTTATTAATAAATTTTAGAAATTAATTTAATAAAATCGTATGATTTCAAAACAAAAGTCTACAACATTATTTTTCTCAAAATTTTAGAATTTAAAGATCAACATGGCATTTTAATTTTGAGAAACATACAAACTTTAAAACGACAAGACAGAGATTTAACCTGGCTCTGATACCAAATATAAACATAAATCGAGTAAAATGCAGCGGAAGGATCGAATTGCATAAATACCTCCAGCCATTGTCAAAATCGTATGCCAAATTGAGATGTGGTTGTACCACCGTCGAGCACGTCGAACCACCGTCGGATGCTTAAAACCACCGTGGAAACGCCTCGAACCACCGTCGTAAATATCGAACACGGCAACACGAAAATTAAATGCCAAGGATCTTCTAAGCACTCAAAAACTCACTTAGATGGAATATGTGATTCTTGTGTTTGATGCTTAGGGACCTTAGGCTATATGGGTATTTATAGGTGTGATTTTCCATCAAAAACCACCCGGTTAGTCTCAATTTCACACGTCCACCATCACTTCCAAAATGTGAAAGTGGGACGTGTGCAACAACCATGCATTGAAAATGCATGTAAGCAGAGCATGAGTGAGAACGTAGATAAACCTTATCCGCGAACCACATAAAGCAGTTGCATTAACTGCTTACAGCATAGATATCAAATTTTAAGTTAGAACATTGTTCTTGATATGTGATAAGTGGGCAAATTTAGGAAAGATGTGTTCAATATTTATAAATGAAAATATCTTGTGCATTATTGGTTGAATTGTACCAAACTACCAATGCCATCACTTGGAAAGCAGTTTTTAAAATAATAGACAAAAACAATGATTCGATGAATCATTGAGATTGAAATATAAAATCTCCAAAACTTCTAATATATCTTCTAAATATTTATTTTCTCCCCTTTTATATGTGTTGCTTAAATAACTTTTTCAAGAAAACGAGTCTCGTTAAAAACCTTTTATAATCGGTTGTAGGATGCTCTTATTCCCAATGGAAGAAGGAGAAAAGAATGCCCAAATGCATATTATTAAACACGAAAGTTAGGTTACAATGTTTGAAACTCGATGTGTTGGCCTAAATGATTCAAAACTTCATCATCATGTCATATATTCTTTTATTAGATTTTATGAAGAATATTAAAAAGAAAATGAAGAAGATTTGCATATTTCGTCCTTGTAAGTTGTAACGACATTCGTTCTTCCATATCATATGGAAGTTTATAATTTTGACGTGTGCAAGTAATAAAGAAAATTATTAGGGCAAGTATAATTATGGATTTGTTATTGACGTCTCTTAGAGCTGTTAACAAGGACAATATAAATTTTTATCATTAATGATTGTTTTATTTTTTTAATAAAATTTAATAGAATATAATTAATTATATTCTTAAAAGTCGTGTTCAATTAATTTATAGTGTTTATTGTAATTAATATTTGTCTAAAAGAGTTTAGTGTTTAGGATTTTAGGTGTTTAAGGTTTAGGGTTATTGTTTTATGGATCTATGGTTAAGGGTTTTAGAGTTTATGATTTAACGTTTAGTGTTTTATGATTTATTGTATGGTTTATATTTTTGGGGTTTAGAGTTCTTGTAATCATTAATTTTATCCGGGGTGTTAACACATTTTTTCATTTTGTTAGCATTTGAAATAATGGGTTTTAGTTGTTTTTACCTTTTCCTATTATTAATATTGTTCTACTATTTGTTAATGCAAAAAATTATAAACATTATTAATTATATGTCATTATGTTTTAAAACCCCAAAAATGCTATTAGTATTATTTCTTTATTATTACCATCTACTTATAATTAAAAACCCAAAAAAAATATTAATTATACTTGGCTAGTGTTAATTACTATGCTTATTACTATTAATTTGTATTATATGTGAGGGAAAAAACAAAACACAAAAATATTATTATTACTATTTATTTTTTAGTATTATATATTATTATTACCATTTATTATTATTATTACTATTAGTAGTTTCTCCTTACTACTATTAATTGTTAGTGGTTTTTCAGGTTTTTATGTTTTTGTTATTACATATTATATTTAGCAGTAGTAATATATATCATATTATTGTTTTTAGTATACGGTATCATTTAGCTGTTATAATTAATTATTAGTATTATTATTATAAACCAAAATTAAAATACCAAAATTATTAAATAAACAGCTCAAAGTCCATTTTATATTAACAGTCCATTTACAGTATAATGAAGCCCAAAGCATTGTATACTTGTATTACATTTTAGCCTGTTTGGGTCCAAAACCAGATAAGCCCTAAAAACCCTAAATTGATATCCTTTTTTTTATCCTTGCGCAGCCAAATTTGGACTGTTAGATCTGGCTACAGATCAAACGGTCCAGATCAAGCCTCGGATAGAAACCTTAGGATGGATCCCTTGTAGCCCTGGCGCCGCATTATCGCAGCCGTTTGATCTGGATTGCATCGGATGGTCAAGATCGAGTCTCCCACGCGTGATGTCCACCCCCAACCATCCATCTCTATCCACGCGCGCATGCAACGACGACGACCCGACTGTTATGCTTCTGACGCATGCCCACGCGCCTGGCATTTCATAAGCTAGCCTCTCTTCTGTCCTCATTTCCCGATTCGGACACACCAACAAACTACAAAGCAAAACTACAAATTATCAGAAGGCAAAAACGGAAAATTTAGAGACAAGTTCAGAGCAATATACATCCAAATAATTCAAAAAAACAACAGATGGATTATTTTTCTTTTTCTTCATATTGTAATACTTGGGATATAAGGAGGACCCCTAGCAGTTGTAACCTACTAGGGGGATTTTCAGAGAAAAATCAATACGAAAAGAAGAAAAACTCTTGAGGTATTATTTTCGACTTTCCAGTGCATGCATCTAAACAAACAAAAAAACACAAAAACAGTAATAGAAGAGTTAGGGTTTTTACCTTTGAAGGGTGGCCGTGACGGTTGGCCTCCTTCAGTCCAGCGACAAACCCTGGCATTCGGGTAGTTGTGGTGAGACGGCAAGAGGAAGGTCTCAAGGGCGGTTTTCAAATGTAATAGGGTATTCAGGGCTTCGTTTTTACACAAAATCTTTAGGGGTTTTCAGTTCGGTTTTTGAGCTTTAAGGGATAAAGGAAGTTTTGTTTTGAAAACCTACGATCAAATCTAGTTTTGGGTAAGGAATGTGGTGGTTTTAGGTTCAATTTTGGGGTATTATCGGCGCTGGCACGGTGGCTGATGCGGTGGTTGACGGTGGAGCTATGGTAGTCCTCGGGTTAGGGTTGAGAGGATTCTGGCAATGGGTTGAGGTTATTTTGAAAGAAAATAGAGGATTTTGGGGCTTTCAAAATTAAAATGGCCAAAAGATGATATTGGTTCAGCCGAAGTGGCCTTATATGTTTTTTAGGTTTTAAAAATGGGTCTTTTTACATTGAAGTCCCTCCGCGTCTCTAAAATCCAACTTTGGCCATTCCGTATTTTTAAATCACACCTTAAACCCCTGCAAGTTTTTTCGCTCTTGCAATTTCACCTCAATCTTATTCAGATTAAGTTTTTAAAATGGTTTTATTTTCCCCTAGGTCCTTCCGTACTCTTGAGATAACTTTTAGGCCATTTCGTGTTTCGAAATCACAACCGCAATCCCCCCAGTTTTGAATAACTTTTCAATTTCGTTCACGTCTTGGATTTAATTCGAATTTAAGTAATTTAGTACCCCGTTTGGTCCCCGAAATTCCATCTTGTTTTTAATTTGGTCCGAAATCCAGTGTCAAGTTTCCTCTGTTTCTTTTTGTTTGTTTTGTTTTCATTTTTTAGTCCCCTACATTGCATGTTTAATTTTTGCCTCGCATTTCATTCCCTTTATATTTCAGTCCCTTTTGTTATGTTTAAATGCTGTCCTATTTTGTTTATTCATTTGGATTTTATGTCTTTTCGTTCGATTTTGTTCGTATTTTCTTTTATATCATATTATGTTATTTTTTGGATGTCGTATGTACATATTGTACCGAATACCTATGCGTTTGTTTACTCATTGTTAGTATTTTGTTTACATAGTGCTATTTTATAATGTATATATTATACTTTATACATATTCATACTGCATATTTTATTATGCTAATTTGTATATGCTATTCTGTTTTTCTATGTATGTATGTGCTATATATTTGTTTATTATATCTAATCTATATGTATAATGATTGTTAATATATATCTATGTTAATTATATGTATTACGCAGGATATGATGATATATATAGTATATTATATTTGTGTATAACATTTAATGTATAATATGTGTATATTGTTAAGTGGTAAAAATAAATATATGTGTATGGATACATTGTGTTTGGCAAAATTAATGTCTAAGTTATTGTACGGTTTCGTATCTGAATTTAATGTTGTAGGTTACATATTCGGAATATAAGTATTTAATGCAGTGTCTTGTTACTCGGGGTAAACGCGGCCAGTATCAAACGTAGTGATGGTGGTTTTGTTGTTTACTTTCGAATAACGAGGCCCTTAAAATTTACTTGCGTGTATAACCAGATATTAATTTAATCGTCACTTTAATTCGAAAAATTTAATATTAACAAAGAGGTAATTATATATTTTCTTTTTACGGTACCAATTTTTGGGCGGTTGGGGATGCCGAAACCTTCCTCATCCGTAACCGACTCCCGAACCTTGTTTTTTTTATTGAATCTCTAATTTTATGGTTTCCAGCCCACCTTAATGGCCGGTGGCGACTCCAAGTTTTACTGTTTTTCAAAAACACGAATTTTTAAAGATTTTTCCATTTTCCAAGTGTTTTCCCAAATAATGAAAGAAAACCTACTACTCATTTTTTCTAGCGATCTCATTCGAAACTTTAAATTTTGAATTTTGAATTTCAAAAAGGTCGTTATAACTCTATATTTTTAGTGTTTAGAGTTTATGATTTTATGGTTTTAGGGTTTAATTATATTAAAATACTTAAATTAATGGAACATGACTTTTTTAGAATGCAATTAATTATATTATGCTATATTCCATTGAAAAGTAATATAAGCATTAATGATAGGAATATATGTATTTAGGGTCGTCAACAACAAAACACTATAATTATTATAATCATAAATGATTATATTTATTAATTCATTGTTAATAAAAAAAAGTAAGATTTTTGAATTTTTTTTGAACAATTTCTACCTAAGGATAGAGCAAATGGGAAATTTTGCTCCTAATGGGTTTATAACCCCCAACCTAGGGGAGGAGAATGTGTCAATTGAGAGCTTTTACCCACTTACTCTAAAGATTGTTGACAAAGTTTTTGAACCCTTGAATGGTCTCACATGTGAAGGATAACATTGTTCCTTCTAGGTGCCCGAATTCGAACAGCGTAATTTATAGGCCTTTATCTAAATTTAAAATTGGATTAAGATATTAACTCGTACTTGAACTAAAAATGCTAAAAAGAATATTTTTACTTTAATTAAACATAAAATTTATTTGGAAAAGATTTGAAATTAATTATAAAATAGAAATAAAGGCTTAGCCGTCAAATAAGTGGTCAAACTATACCTTTTTTCATATAGATGCTCAAACCGTATTTCGAGTCAAATAAGTGCCTAACGTTTCATTCCATGACCCATTTAAGGTTTGGTCGTGAAGGACATTAATTTTTTTATTATCTAATCAAAATCGAACACGTGGCAATATTAAACATTTTTTGAATTTTATTTTTTATAAAAATAAATCAAAACTTTTTAGATATCCTAAAATTTTCAAATAATCCCAAAATAGTCCTCAAATCCATAAACCCTCAAATCTGACCACTCCCAACAGCGTTGGTCGTATTTTCAGTGACGGAATAAAACGCCCTTACCTCTCCAAAAGACTCACACACCATTCATCGTCCATTATGTCGCCGTTCATCATGAATCATTCGAATGAACCATTTGCTGATTTTGGTATTTCGCACGGCGTCGGTCGATTTTCGGCGACGAGGTGATAGGGTAAATGGTCGTGATGGTCCGGTGACGGATGTGATGGGCGACAACGTGGCATTCGGCGGCAAAATCAGGTCAAATTAGGATTTGGGTTTTGGAGTGTTAGGGATTTTAAAATTTGGGGCTATTTAGGTTATTTTGTTTTATTAATTTTTATTTATTTATAAATATAATTTTGAAATTTTAAGAAGATGACATTTGTTAGATAACGGAAGTTAACTGTGAAAATTAACAAACAGTAACGGCGAGGCACCTATTTGAATAACGTTGAAAATGTTAGGCACCTATTTAGCCCAAAATAAAGTTTAGGCACCTAACTAGAAAAAGGGCATTGTAACACCCTCGACCCGGATGTCACATTTGGGCCTCAAGCCCAAACCAAAAACCATAAAATTTCTTAAACTAGATTTAGCCCAACAAGGTATTTCTCCAAAACATTTAAAGCCAACAGTTGAAAATATAGATAAATAATTAAAATGGTACAAAGGAGCTCCAATTTATTATAAAACATTTGAATAATCAATTTGATTAATACAATTTTAAAATAGGGATTACAGACTCCACCACGTAAGGTCATATGAGTACACTATCTACTAAACACAAGTATCGTACTCTGGAAATCACCACGTGCTGCAAACTCGTACTGATAGTGCTCCTTGATCCCACGATTCGATGATCAACCTACGAACGAAAACAACAATTATGAGCACTGAGCTTACAAAGCTCAGTGGTACACATTTATTCTACTATATTTCATGCTAATAATAAACATAAGCATGCAAGCTAGTACGAGCAAAAATGAGAGATAAATAAACACGTGGCGCTACCACTAGTCACCTAAACACATGCTCTCAACATAGCAAAATATCATACATGGCCCACGAGGCTCAACCATACTCGATATCACACCAGATCATCCAAGAAAAAGTACACAAAGTCATAATCACACACCTGGAGTGAGGCTCGGTGCCACACAAGTTTGGGAACATACACTCTAGGTGAGGCTCGATGTCACACAGCTTCAAGAACGTACACTCTTTGGGTGAAACCCAGTGCCACACAGCCCGGTGCCATCAATCAAATGTAACTCTACCAATCAAGCGTCCAAATAGAATACAGCATGGACACGATTACCATAAAGCACACAACATCACGCGATCCACCAAGTATCCCTACAGTTGCTATTACATTCAAGACACCCAAAATTTACCAAGTTATTAATTATTATGGAGGTGTACATTAATCGTCCTTATTAATTACCTTTATTAATCCATATTATCTCATTTTCATTCCTCGTCAATTTCCATCTTTTATTAGCATTATAAATTATTTCATTCAGTTAGTACCGGTACTCGAACACGAGTATCAATACGGTACTGCTAGGTATCGGTACTCACACGCGTACCGATTCATCTATAGCTTATTGGAAATCCTTAATTTCTACAAGTACCGTTACATGTGATACGACCCTTAATCGTGTTTCAGTATGGCCAAAGCTTGTACCGATACCTTGAACACGAGTTCGTACCATATTCTCAAATTATAATATTATCGTACTTTATTCGATCCCTAAAGCTTATGAAAGTCATTAGGGTTTGTTTACTAACACATTCATTAAATTAACATTAATTATAGGCTTCATAATCATTTAATCGAGCATTTATCCCATACGTATAACTTCTATAGAATCACACAAATCTATTCCAACAAGCATACAAAGCATCACAATTTATCAACCAAACAATCAATCATCAAACAATCATGCGAGCATCTCAAACGACCCTAAACGGCCTCTAAAGCCTCCATGAGTCTCATCATATTCTCTACGTCATCATGCATCTCATAGATATCAAGTCTCATACTATCGGTCTTCAAACATGCATATTTATCGTCTACCTATTTTACAGATACTAACACCCAAAGCAATCACATTTATGATGCTCATCATATTCTCTACGTCATCATACATCTCATAGATATCAAGTCTCATACTATCGGTCTCCAAACATGCATATTTATCGTCTACCTATTTTGCAGATACTAACACGCAAAGCAATCACATTTATGATACTCATGAAAACCTGAAACTAACGGGTTCTGACCCGATCTGGTAGGGTCAATTTTTTTTTGAATTTTCGGTTTTCAGTTAGAGTTTTAAAGAGGTTTGAGTCGTGTCTGGTTGGGTTTGGGTTTAGGGTAGAAATTCCCTGCCCCGCCCCTACCCAGATTATTTATAAATATATATTTAATTTATTATATTTTATATATTATATTTAATATTTTTATTAATTTTCTTTGGGCCGGGTCGAGTTTAATTGGGTTTTTTTATTAAAATTTTAGGGTCAGAGCGGGGTCAGGTTATACTTTTATTATATCGGGTCGGGTCAGGTCAGGGATAAAGATATATGAAGGTTGGGTTAGGTTCGGGTCGACCAAAAACCCGGCCTGACCCACCTTGTTACCATCCCTAAGTTCGAGATGTACTAACTTTAAGACAAAGCGACAAATCCCCACCCAAGCTCCTCCAAACATCTCTTTAATTCCAATATTCAAGTCAACCAATACCTTGAATAAAATAAATACCACTACATAAGCCATTTCACACTATTGAACTACTTTAGGAGATAAAACACATAAAAACAACTTACTGAGATCGAATTTGGCGAAACGAATGTGCCAACAGACTTAGAAAGTCGAGAAATCCTCGGGTAGGGTCCCCCAAAAAAGTCAACACCGATCAACAGCGACGGCGACCAAAGGCGGCGCGACAGTTGACTCAGCTCAGCTCGAAGGGCCTGCTTGATAAACTGGCTCGGTTCCTCAACTTGGGCCCGCTCAGCTCAACTCAATTTAGCCCAAGCCGTTAGAGCCTGTTAAAGTATGTGTCGCACGCCCAAGCGCAGGCGGCGACATGTGTGGCGTGTGCGGCGGCCTCCGGTGGCCGGACGTGAACTGAAAAGCTCTATACTGACTATTTTCGAGCTTTTGAGCACGGTTGTAATGGCGGTTCTCGATGATTATCGGCAAAACAGCTCTATTTCAACTCTCTGAATCTTCTTCTCCTTTACCCAGCGAGTGGCGGCAGCGACGGCGATGGAGCAACCACCGGTCGACTCGTCTCGGCGAGATCTTTCTAACAGTACTGGAGGTGTAGTGAACGGATGCTTAGACAGCGGTAGATCAAACTTCAAAACTCTTCCCCTTACTTTCTCTCCCCCTTTTCCATTTTTTCTCTTCATGTTTGCTTTCTCTCTCTCTCTCTCAAACATAATATCTCCCTATTTTATCATATCCTCGTCCTTTTAAAATTCAAACCTTCTCCCCAAAGTAATGGTCCCAACTTAAATACCCATAACTTAGGCTCCCAAAATAATGTCCATAACTCGTGTCTAAGACCCAATTTACTAACCCAAAAATTGGGTCATTATAGGTATAATTTGGGCACTTATTTAACTGTTAAGCCTAAAAATAAAAGGTAAACTAGTATAGAGTTTAAGATTATACTTATAATGCTGTATTACGTAAGAATGAGTTATTATGAGATTATAAACTATATTACACTATCATTTTTATCTTAATATTATATTACTCTTTATATAAAAAATCAAATCATAATAATTTAAATTAATTACTTTTATTAATAGTGGATATGGCTAAAAATATTTTTTTTACTTTTCTTATTTTTATTCATTTTATTTAAGATTAAGTACTAATTGAATTCAATATTTAAATCTAACATTTGGTTTTGCTTAAAATACAAAATGATCTCTGAATTTGATAAATTTGATCATATTGACTTCTAAACTTTTTAAAAGTTAAATTAATCTATGAACTTGACAAATTTAATTAAATTGACCATTGAATTTTTTGTTCATCTTAACCCTTAAAGTTTTATTAAAAAAATTTAGAGCCAAGTTAATTAAAAAATTCAAAGATTATTTTGAACCAAATTTGCTAAGTTTGGGGTCATTTTATACTTTAAATCATTAATTATTCAACGTTTAATTTTTAAATTTATTAAAAAGAACCTAAATTTTATATCAACTAATATTTAGATCAATGAAAATCTTGTATATTTTACCACGAGCTCGATTCACTTTTTATTTTCTTTTGAACAAACATTTTTATTTTTTAAAATGAAGTGTCAATAAACTATTAATTTGTTGTCGATGATTTTTTATGTAGCCAAAATTCCACATGTATTTATTAGTTGGTTGACTAATTCAGATCAACTAATGCACCGAGTCATTCTAAGGAATCTTTCAAATTAAATTTGTTTTATTTATAACGTTATTATTTAAACCTCCAATCTCATTTAAAAGAATATAGTATTTCATTCTATTAAAATAATTAATAATCAAAGATTTGGTGTCACTAGTGTAAATGTTTAAAATTTGTTGCGCCTTCAAAACCCTAATTTTTTCTTTTCTTCCCGATAAGTGTTGCAGACTTTTTCATATTTTTTGCTTGATTGGCGGCGACACTAATCTTAATGTTTGTTGACCTACGATGTTCATTATTATTTTTTCATATTATGTTTTTATTTTTAATTTTCTTAAGTTTTTTCAATTTTTAATAAGAATCCATACTCTTATGGCTTGTTTTCCTCTGCTTTTGTGGCACGCTTTTTATTGGCTTTTGTGGTTCGTTTCATCTGTCGTTTGGCACGATTTCAACATACCTTAGCGGCCGTTTTGATGCTCATATAAAGATCCTCATGGTGCTAGTTTTCCGATTTGATTCTATCGATGTTCATAGAAAAGATTGATCCCCACTCATTTGATGGTTCATTAGCCTATGTAATTAGAACTGTGTAGCAGAACAATCTGCTTGATAATTTGGTTCACCCACCATTCCTTTTTCATCCCGTAAAGCGTCTCGTTTGGCTAGAGATAAGGAGATTTATGGAGGTTTTTGGGTTTTGATGGTATGCTAATATCCATGGAAGTGTTTGATTTCTTTACACATTTGTATGAGATTTTAGTAGACTATTCTATTTTTTCTCTCTTTTTTATACATTGTATTTGTAATATGTTTCATGGTGGTTAATAAAATTCAGATGCCATTGTTTAAAAAATATTTAAAATTTAAATATTGACTATAGATTTATATATTTTTAAAAGTTGAATAAAAAATATAACCAATAACAAAATCACAAGTCACTACCACGAACTTTAAGGGACAGTTTGACATTATTTTTAAAAAGTGTGGTGGGAAAATATTTTTGAAAAATATTTTTGAATTGTTTAGTTTTAAATATGTGTGTTTAGTATTATTATAAAAAAATACTTTTAAGTAAATAAAATGTCTATTTTAAATATTATTTTTAAATATGAGTGTTTAGATTAAAATACTTTTAAGTAAATAAAATGTATATTTTAAATATTACTTTTAAAAATATATTGTTTTTAAATATTATTTTTGAATTGTGTGGTGAGAAACCATGTTTGCTTTCTCTTTCTCTCAAACATGTCTCCCCATTTTTTCCTATCCTTCTCTTTTTAAAATTCAAATCTTCTCCTCAAAGTAATGATCCCAACATAAATACCCATAACTTAGGCTCCCAAAATAATAGTCCATAACTCGTGTTCAAGACCCAATTCACTAACCCGAAAATTGGGTCATTACAGATATAATTTGGGCACTTATTTAATTGTTAAGCCTAAAAATAAAAGGTAAATTAGTACAGAGTTTAAGATTATACTTGTAATGATGTATTACCTAAGAATGAGTTATTGTGAGATTATAAACTATATTACACTATCATTTTTATCTTAATATTATATTACTCTTTATATAAAAAAATCAAATCATAATAATTTAAATTAATTACTTTTATTAATAGTGGATATGGTTAAAAATATTTTTTTACTTTTCTAATTTTTATTCATTTTATTTAAGATTAAGTACTAATTGAATTCAATATTTAAATTTAACATTTGGTTTTGCTTAAAATACAAATGATCTCTGAATTTGATAAATTTGATCATATTGACTTCTAAACTTTTTAAAAGTTAAATTAATCTATGAACTTGACAAATTTAATCAAATTGACCATTGAATTTTTTGTTCAGATTAACCCTTAAAGTTTTATTAAAAAAATTTAGAGACAAGTTAATTAAAAAAATTCAAAGATTATTTTGAACCAAATTTGCTAAGTTTGGGGTCATTTTATACTTTAAATCATTAATTATTCAACGTTTAATTTTTAAATTTATTAAAAAGAACCTAAAATTTATATCAACTAATATTTAGATCAATGAAAATCTTGTATATTTTACCACGAGCTCGATTCACTTTTTATTTTCTTTTGAACAAACATTTTTATTTTTTTTTAAATGAAGTGTCAATAAACTATTAATTTGGTGTCGATGATTTTTTTATATATACACAATGCCACATGTATTTACTAGTCGGTTGACTAATTCAGATCAACTAATGCACCGAGTCATTCTAAGGAATCTTTCAAATTAAATTTGTTTTATTTATAACGTTATTATTTAAACCTCCAATATATAGCATTTCATTCTATTAAAATAATTAATAATCAAAGATTTGGTGTCACTGATGTAAATGTTTAAAATTTGTTGTGCCTTCAAAACCCTAATTTTTTTCTTTTCTTCCCGATAAGCGTTGCAGACTTTTTCATATTTTTTTGCTTGATTGGCGGCGACA
This sequence comes from Hibiscus mutabilis, assembly GCA_019671005.1. Classification (NCBI taxonomy): domain Eukaryota; kingdom Viridiplantae; phylum Streptophyta; class Magnoliopsida; order Malvales; family Malvaceae; genus Hibiscus; species Hibiscus mutabilis. Next base: position 53,114,927 of record CM033726.1, read on the forward strand.
CTAATCTTAATGTTTGTTGCCGATCGACGATGTTCATTATTTTTTTCATATTATGTTTTTATTTTTAATTTTCTTAAGTTTTTTTCAATTTTTAATAAGAATCCCTACTCTTATGGCACGTTTTTCTCTGCTTTTGTGGCACGCTTTTTATTGGCTTTTGTGGTTCGTTTCATCTGTTGTTTGGCACGATTTCAACATACCTTAGCGGTCGTTTTGGTGCTCGTATAAAGATCCTCACGATGCTAGTTTTCTGATTTGATTCTATCGGTGTTCATAAAAAAGATTGATCCCCGCTCATTTGATGGTTTGTTAGCCTATGTAATTAGAGGTGTGTAGCAGAACAATCTGCTTGATAATTTGGTTCGCTCACCATTCATTTTTCATCCCGTAAAGCGCCTCGTTTGGCCAGAGACAATGAGATTTATGGAGGTTTTTGGGTTTTGATGGTATGCTAATCTCCATGGAAGTGTTTGCTTTTCTTTGCACATTTGTATGAGATTTTAGCAGACTAGTCTATTTTTTCTCTTTTTTTTATACATTGTATTTGTAATATGTTTCATGGCGGTTAATAAAATTCAGATGCCATTGTTTTAAAAAATATTTAAAATTTAAATATTGACTATAGATTTATATATTTTTAAAATATATTTTTAAAAGTTGAATAAAAAATATAACCAATAACAAAATCACAAGTCACTACCACAAACTTTAAGGGATAGTTTGACATTATTTTTAAAAAGTGTGGTGGGAAAATATTTTTGAAAAGTATTTTTGAATTGCTTGGTTTTAAATATGAGTATTTAGTATTATTATAAAAAAAATACTTTTAAGTAAATAAAATGTCTATTTTAAATATTATTTTTAAAAATATATAAAGATTAGTAATATAAACAAAGATATATGAATAATTTTATTTAAAAAATATTTTTTAAAAAACTAATTTTCAACTTTTAAAAAATATTTTTAAACTGATCTAAATAATACTTTTAACCTAAAAAAATCTATTGATTCTGGATTGTTTTTGTCCAAAAATAATTTTGACTATAATAAGAACTGAACCTAAACGGGCTCGCGAGAGGAGATGAAGAATTGAGGAATTAAATGGGGGGGGGCAGCAGAAAAGGCAACATAATGCCTGGGGTCCACTGCTCCAAGGCTTGAGGCTTTATCCTATCCACGTAATATGTAATGAATGCTCATGTCTATCAAATCGTCTAATTATTCCACGTCGGCTTTATCTCCATTCTTTGGGCATAATAAAACAAAATAATTTCTAATTTAACACGCGTAAGCATTACAGTCACTTCTAATAACAGATCAGCCGTCGTTTTAACCCCACCATCATCTACAGAAGCTGGCTTCAAATTAAAACATAATAAAAAACATAAAAGAAAGGAGACTAGTCAAGAATCAACGGTCGGTGAGCGTCTGTGTTAACCAAACCCATTCATATTATTATTATTTATCCAAAAGTTATTTTATGGTAAAAAAAACTAAAATGGCTGGCTATAAGAAACAATTAAATATTAAACGAAAATTAAAAAATAACAAAAAAGGAAAATCAACATCTCCGTGCTGATTGCAGTAATAAAGTGATGCGTTGGGTACATGTTGGCGAGGCCACGTGCCAGGATTTGGACCTTCACCCGGTTCGGGTCGCATCGGATGCTTGGGAAACCCGAAAATCCGCCATGGCCAGGTTTGTCGTTTTGGAGATGGTAACGACATAAAACGCGGACAGCTGGCTCTTAAAACGTGGCTAGATTGTATCAAAATCAAAGGCCTAATGCTGCCAAACACTCCACAATGAAGCTTACCCATTACTCAAAATTGCCCCTTTATTTTGTTCCTTGTTGGCGAGCTTTCGAGGTCAGTCTTTGGAATTTTTGGAGGGCAATCTTTGGATTTTACAAAAATGTGAATGTGTTCGAATTAACTCATTTTTTAACGGTTTTTACTTAGAGAGAAAGGAAGGAAGATTTGACGAGCACAAAAAATACATTATTATTATTATTTGAGAAAACATATTTTTCAAATGAATTAATATCCGATTGACGTATAACATCAACCGAATCACAAACTCAATAAATAGATAGTGTAGGTGTTCAAAAGTTTAACATATTTTGTTCCTTGTTGCCCCTTTATTCAAATTCATAAATTTGAATTATTTAATTATTGACCCTAAATTATAATTAATAAATCAATTTATTAATTAATCTGTTAATTAAAATATTTGGTTCAGTTCGAATAATGATTTTTTTTATTTTTCTTATTGAAAATATCAAATTTATTTACATAGTGAAAAATATACTAAAGTTTAAACTTTAAAATATTTGAAGAGAAAAATATGAATGTATGGGAATTGAGAAGAAGAAATAAATAACAATTGCGGCTGAACTTTTACTTCCCAAATTAATATAAATCTATTAATATTTGGGAGAGAAATATATTAAAAATTGCCGTTAATCTTCCACGCAATAAAAATATGTAAATATTTGGGGGAAGATAATAAATTAACAGCGGTGTTAAATTTTTACCATATAATTGTACAAATATGTAGATTTTATATATTATGAAACTGTTTGGTAAATAGCGGTTTGAGTAAAAGTTAAAGGTTTAAGTTAATATTAGATATTTGACCAGTCAAATCTGCTAATTTGAATGTTTGGTGAATAGCGGTTAAAATAGTGAAATGAGGAAAAAACTTCTAATTTTGAAAAAGCTACTAATATGAGTTTTTAAAATTAGAGGTTTTGACATAAGTGTTATAAAGATCCTTTTACCCTTAACAAATATAAAAAAAATCTTCAAATAATCTAAATTAGCATTTTTCTAGTTTAATTCTTCACCCTCTTTATTTATATTGTGACATTTGAAAACTAATATTTTTTTTTCTTTTTACTCTCACACATTTATATTTATATTTATATTTATATTTAATAATTAATTAAATTGCATAAAAATAGTTATATAAATAATAGTTTTTTAGTATAGATCCTTCAAATATGCTTAGTAATGTTATATTAAAAAAATATTTTTCATAATCTACTTAATATTAATTGATACAAAATATTGATAACTAATAAACTATTCAAACAATTATCAAATATAATCAGGTCCTTATATGTCATTTTGCTTGTTTAAATAATCAAACAGCTATCAACTATCAGTTAATTTTACCAAACACTTTTATACTATCAGCTAATACAATCTGCTAGTCAGACCAACTAATACAGTCAGCTATTAACTATCAACAAATGTAATCAGCTATCCGCTAATTGCCAAACAGGGCCTATATATTATATAACCGATCGATTCAGTTACCTGTTTTTGTTCAAAACTATGAATCGTATCCGAACCAAAATAATATTTTCTTTAAATTTTTTTATCAAAACTGATTTTTTGATTTTTTAGATTCCAGATTCAGTTTCGGTTTGTTAGATTTTTGCACAACCCTACTTCAATCTATTATTTATTATTTATGTTTATTTGTATGTGTTATGTTCGAGGTTTATGATTCTTCTACATAATAACGTCATTTTTAATATTCAAATTTAATTTTTTATTAAAAAAATAACGTTGCTTACTCTTATCTTATCTTATCTTATCTTATATTCATATTTTATTTGAGGGGTTAGAATTCCAAATTTATTTCGTAAATAGGTGAAAAACTCTCATGAATAGATTGTTTAAAAAATGACATTTATACTTTATCATGATAAATATTTGTCTTAGTTTATTATATAAATGATTAAGATGGTTAATTAGTATCTATATAAACAATAATTACACTTTTTTTAATTATACATCATTTATTAGGGTTTTGCTATACACAGCCCTAGGAGCTACATATAAGAACTCCTAGGTTCCTATCATTAATGTTTATTTTATTTTTTAATAGAATATATTATAATGTAATTAATTACATTCCTAAAAAATTAAACATCATTAATTTAGGGTGTTTGATGTAATTAAACCCTAAACCTTAAAATCTTAAACCTTCAACCTTAAACAATAAAGTTAAACAATAAACCCTAAACAATAAACTATAAGCCCTAACAATCATAGAGCCCTAAATCCTAACAACTGAACTATAAACCATAAAACACTACACCCTACACCCTAAAATCATAAATCAGAAATCCTAAACCCTAAAAAATTTAAAACCATAAACACTAAAATCATAAACCATGCATCCTAAAACCTTAAACTCCTAAACTCTTTTACATTATTATTAATTATATTAAACACCCTAAATTAATGATGTTTAATTTTTTAAGAATGTAATTATTTACATCTTAATAGATTATATTAAAAAGTAAAATAAGCATTAATGATAAAAATTTAGTAGTTCTTATGTGCAACTCTTAGGGCATATAGCAAAACTTTATTTATTATATTGAACGGTCTGTGCTGAGTATTTACTATCTCAAAACTGCCGTTATAGTAACTTCAACTTCGATAATTTTTCGTTTTTTTGTTGTTTCTTATTCTGTTGAATTAGGTTTTCATCTATATCCTAAACGGTGCAGTCAGTCGACTTGATCAGTTGCATTCGAGTAGTGGTGGATCTAGAAATTTAAGAATAATGTCTAAAATATTTTTTAAAATTAATACATAAAAAATTCTTTACACTAAACAAAATAACTTTTCAGACAAATAACACTAAATTAAACTTATTATTTAAATTTTTTTCAAAAATGGGGATTAAATTATAGTTTGAGTCCTCTTAAAACTGTAAAGTACGGTTGTAGAATTTCATTTAGTCCCTCAGAATAGTTAAAAAAAATAGTATAACCCCTTCAAAAATTATAAAGTTATAACCCTATGAAATGGTGAAAGAGTATTTGGAGTCTCCAAGAATTTGTAATTAAATTTTAACCCTCAATTATTTAGCCTTTGTTCTTGCTATTTATTATTAAATCTCTAATAAATTAAACAGCTAAAACTACTATCTCAGGGATGGAATACAAGATACGTTCATTCGAGATCATAATAAGAGATGCAAAATCTACTTCCATTAAAAAATTTGATAACAAATACATAGCTATTTTTGGAGGATGAAGTTTCAATATTTCATTTTCATAAATCAATGTGCTGCACAGTTAATAAAGGAATAAATATAAATTTGGAATCTGAATTTGATACAAATATGTAATTTGTTATTTTTCTTTTTATTAATTATGTAGACTTTGCTTTAAGGTTTAGCTTAACGCCTAAATTCATTTTTGGTCTAATTAGATACATTACTCAAATATTATTCAAAATGATACTTACCATAAATGATTATTTGAATCACGAAATTATGTTTATGTATTAGATGAATGTGTATCGTTTGTATTGCAACTCAAGCAAAAGGCTTTACAATGTCTGTACAAGGAGAAATTATTACATGGTCCTGGCTCACCACGTTATCCATGGTCTCGTCCAATGAGATTCATTCATTTAATGACATGTAAAAAAGAGGTGAAGATTCAGCTTGGAAAAAAATAATATGGAAAATTATTATTGGATGGGACCATGAATGACGTGGTGAGCCATGCCCATCTAATAATTTTTTTCTATACAAGTACGGAAAAACAAAACTATACAGCAAGTTCCATAATTGACGAATTGATCTATTAACTCTTCTACCGTATTAAGCTGCCTCCCCCTAAGTTTCATCTGCACAGTGTCCTAAATCTGCTGCACAATTTCCGTGATCATATGCTGACCATTTCGAAAATGCCTCCAGTTTCGTTCCCTCCATATAGCATAGATATGACTATTTCAAGCCAACTTAAAAACCATGGCATGTAATGTTTTACCCCTCAAATTTCTAGTTGCCCAAGCTAGCTCATGGTTCCAAGTAAGAACATCCCTATGTATCAAGCATTTCTACAAAACGCACTCCTAAAGCAATTTAGAGAAATCACATTAAAAAATAAGTGGTCTCTAGTCTCCATCTCTCGAGAGCACAGAAGGCATGTACCATCAACAATTATCCTAAACCCGAGAAGCTTATCTTTAGTTGGTAATCTATCCAATGTTGTCACCCAAGCAATGGCAGAATTCCTAGAGATATGATCAGGGTGCCAGATCAATTTCTGCCAAGACACCTTATCTTTTTTACTTCTGATTTCTTGCCAGATTGAAGCAATAGACCTATATGATTCCCCCAGCAGCCCTTGAATAGATCCAGCTTTCTCCCTGAGCTGCAAGAGCTTCCTCCAAGTTCAACTGCAGTGTTGAGGAATGATCATTTGCCACAGAGAGCCCTCTTTGATAACATAGGTATGCATCCAAGCAACCCAAACATAACCCTCTTCAAGTAGGAGCTTTCTGATAAGGTAGATAAGACACGCATGGTTCCAACTTTGAAGATTCTTAATGCACAGGCCCCTCTCAGATTTAGGATAGCATATAGCTGACCAGCTTACCCTAGACCCTTTAGCAGGTTTGTCCTCTCCCTTCCAAAAGAAACGAGAACACATTTGATTGATCCTTTTAAGCACAGCATTAGGTAAGGGAAGCTGCCGACTCTAATAGTTCTGAATGCTACATATCACGGACTGAATGAGCTGCAATCTGCCAGCATATGAAAGATGTTTTGCTTTCTAACTCTAATTTTTTAGCAATTTTCTCAATCAAAGGGGCGCAATATCTAACTGTCAGTCTCTTAGTGATCAATGGGATCCCAAGATACCTGACAGGAAGGTTTTTTTTCTTTATGCCAGTAGTCTCTAGAATTGTATGAACATCGCTATCATCCATACCAGTACAGAACATCTCTGACTTGGATGAATTCATATGTAGACCTGAAAATTGGTAAAATATCTCCAACACTCTTCATATCTCAAAAACTGATTCAGCAGATCCCTTAGAAAAAATCATCAGTCATCTACGAAGTATAGGTTAGTCAAGGGAATTCTGTGGCACTTTGGATGGTAAGAAAAGGCACCATACTTATCAGTTGCATCAAGAAATCGCGAGAGAATATTTATGGACAAAACAAAGAGGTATGGGGATAGGGGATTCCCATGACTCTTTCAGCGCCCTTGAAGTAGCCTACCAGTCTATCATTTAAAGCTATAAAAAAATATGAGTGGTTATACATTCTCGGATCCAGGAAATTATAATATGAGGTATCTCCAAGGCTTTCAAAATTGCCAAAATAAAATTCCCGTCAACAAAATCGAAAGCCTTTTGCAGATCAATTTTTAGAACACACATAGCCGAAAGAGAATTATTGTTGTAGCCTTTAGTAAGATTGTGCCATTAAAGTGTTGTCAACAATAGATCTTCCAGGCACAAAAGTATTCTGACTATCGGAAATAATCTCGGAAATAAAAACTTTTAATCTGTTAACAATGATTCTAGTGATGCATTAGTAAACAATAGTACAACATGAGATAGGCCTAAAGTCTCTCATATGAGATGGATTTGGAACTTTAGGCACTAAGATCAAGGCAGTAGCATTAAAAGGAAAAACATCTGAGAGTGTTGAAAGAAATAACTCACAGCCTGGATTAGGTCCTCTTCCACAATGTCCCAGACAGCTTTGAAGAAATGTGAGGTAAAACTATCAGGGCTAGGGGCTTTATCTGAATTCCGAGCAAACATAGAAGACTTAATTTCCTCACGAGTCACCCTGGCCTGGAGGGACTGCTTTGCCTCTTCAAAGAAGAAAAATCCCATCAACTCTCAAAGGAAAATAACAAGACATCCCATAAAAGAATTATTTTGAACCTCAATGAGATTTTAAAAGAACCTAACAGCCTGTTCAGAGATCTGATCAACTCCCTCTAGGCGGTGCTATTGATCATTAGTGATAGCATGAATAGCTTGCCTGTGTTGTTTTATAGTAACCATGGAATAAAAAAAAATGAGAATTTTGGTCTCCCCTCTTGAATTCACAAAATTTTAGATTTTTGTCGAAGGAAACTTTCTTCAACAGCAAGTAAATGCTTCAGCTCATTAAGCAAAGTCTGTTTTTTCTCCAACACTTCCTGAGAAGGATTTTCAAATAAAGCCTCAAGCTGAATTTCCTCGAGCTCAGATCTTTTCTCCTTCACCCTCAAAGATGTCACTATAGCTCCTAGTGTTTCAAGAAAAAAATATGTAAAAGATTATCTGCTCTTACAGTCTCGCTCTAGCTCTCTGCAACCAAATCTAAGAATTTTAGGTCTTTAGTCCAGTAGTTAAAGAATCTGAAAGGCTTTGGAAGGGTCCTTCTATCTTCACTATTGTGCAACAACCCTGGACAGTGATTCCATAAAAAAGGGGCCAAAAAGGTCACTGATCCCTGAGAAAAAGATTCATCCAAGAAGTAGAGACAAATTTTATCTAGCTTTTCTATCCAGGTACATATCATCTTGATGATTATACCAAGTAAAGATATGCCCAGTGAAAGCATGATCAAGCAACCCTACATTCCCAAGGCAAGAGACAAAATCATGATGTCATGGTTTATAGAAGAACTTACAACTGCATAATTCTTGTAGGTTAACATGTAAATAATAAGAGTTGTAAGTCTATCCTAACTAAGTAGTTTAGTTGTAGTATAACTCTATCCGTGTGAGGGATAAGAGTCCTAGCCTAGAGTATATCTACTCAATGTAAAACTCCTTGTAAAAGTCTATAAGTAGACTTATTTTCTGTAAATCGAGATAACAGAGTAGAAAACTTCTCTAATCCTATTTTCTACATGGTATCAGATTAGGGCGATCCTACCTATCCAACAGTTTCTTTTTTCTTTTTTCTCTGTCGATCAAAACCCTCCCTTTCAATGGCTCATTCAGAACCCTCTGCGTCAGAGATTAGTTCTCAAAATAATCCTCGTCCCTCTGAGTTCCAGCTTTCAGATTCATCTCTTTCTCCAATTACATCCTACAAATTAAATGGAAACAACTATCTCCCTTGGTCTCAGTCAGTGAGGCTATATATTACAGGAAGAAGGAAAGCTTCCTATCTCTCAGATTCAATGCCTATTCCAAAAGAATCTGATCCAGCCTATTCTAACTGGTTGAGTGAGATATGTCATGGCTAATTAATTCCATGGTTCCCGAAGTTGGGGAAAATTTCATGCTCTACCAGACTGCAGCAGAGATATGGAGTGTAGCCAGGGATACATACTCCAGTGTGGACAATACACCAGAATTTTTTGGGGTTGAGAATCAGATTAAAGATCTCAGACAAGGAGATCTGTCTGTAGCACAGTATTTTGGAGTTCTCACTAATTGCTGGCAACAAATTGATTTGTATGAGGCAAATGAGTGGAAGTGTCCAGATGATATTAGCTTCTATAGTAAAATCAAAAATCAGAGGAGAATCTTTCAATTTCTTTATGGACTTCATGGCGAGTTTGATGGGGCAAGGAGCAGAATTTTGGCTACTAAACCCCTACCATTGGTTCGGGAGGCCTTTTCAAAGATTAGGAGAGAAGAAAGCAGACTCTCCTTGATGGTACCAGCTGCTCAACAGACAGATGCTTCGGCACTCATTACAAACTCCAATTCTAGGAGTAAACAAAGGAGGGGGGACCATGGTGTGAGCACTGTAAAAAGGCTGGGCATTTGATGGACCAGTGCTGGAAGCTACATGGAAAACCAGCAGACTGGAAAGCTTCTAGATCCAGATTTCAGAAGGAAGCAAATGTTGCATCTCCAGAAAATTTTTCCAGCAGATTGCGGAACTTCAACAAATATTCAGCCAACTATCGTCTAAGACTAATGCTACTACCTTAACAGCATCTGAAGGTAGAATTTCCTGTTTAGCAACAATTAATTCCTTAAATTGGACAGTAGATTCGGGTGCCTCTGACCATATAACAGGAAATATTAGTTTGTTCAGAAAATATAGAAATCACAGATCTCCCTCCTCGATCAAGATAGCAAATGGTTCCCTCTCAACAGTGAAAGGAAGTGGTTCTATTGAATTAAGCAAAAACATAGTATTATCTAATGTACTTTATGTTCCTAAATTAGCCTGTAATTTATTATCAGTGAGTAAGTTGATTAAGGATATTCACTGTAATGCTAATTTTGGAGCTGATGGTTGTATTTTTCAGGCACAAGGCTCGAAGATGGTGATTGGCAGTGCTAGGCTATCTAATGGCTTATATATCCTTGATGGAATATACTACCAGAACTCCTCTATTCCCAGTTGCCTTCAGACATCAGTGTCCTCTACAAGTTTAGGTTCAGATAATATTATGCTCTGGCATCTTCGATTAGGACACTCCAGTTTTTATTACCTTGCAAAGTTGTTCCCAAATTTATTTATCAATAAAAATCCTTCTTCTTTTACTTGTGAAGTGTGTCAAATGGCAAAACATACCAAAAAACCATATGTTTCTTCTCCTTTTAAACCTACTTCACCATTTGCTAATATACACAGTGATATTTGGAGCCCTTCTAAAGTTCGAAATATTTCTGGGTCTAGGTGGTTTGTGTCTTTTATTGATGATTTCTCTAGGACCACTTGGACATATTTAATGAGAGAAAAGTCTGAGGTTGAAGTAATTTTTAAAACTTTTTATCAAATGATAAAAACACAGTTAACTAGAAATATCAAAGTGGTCAGGAGTGATAATGGGAGTGAATATCTTATCAAGTCTCTTAGGTGTTTCTTTCAAGAAAAGGGAATTGTTCACCTCACCTCATGTGTCAACACCCCTCAACAAAATGGAGTGGCTGAGAAGAATAATAGACATCTAATGGAAGTAACTAGGTCCCTTTTGTTTTCAGCTAGTGCACTTAAATATCTTTGGGGGGAAGCTCTTCTTACTGCAACTTATCTTATCAATAGGATGCCTAGCAAGACCCTAGAATTCAAAATACCCACTAAAATTCTGTTTCAACATTTTCCACACTTTAAACCATTGTACTCGGCTCTTCCTCTTCGAGTCTTTGGATGCACATATTTTCTTCATATGCACAGCAACAATCGTAGTAAACTGGATCCTAAGTCATTAAAGTGTGTGTTTATAGGCTACTCCTCAAGTCAAAAGGGTTATAAATGTTACTGCCCCACTAATAGAAAAACCTATATTTCTTTTGATGTTACCATTTTTGAAAATCAGCCTTACTTTGCAGGGCCTGACATTCAGGGGGAGAGACCTAAAGAATCTCAGTCCATACAGTCCATTATTCTTATGCCTATCCTTCCTGAGCCTGCCTTGGATATCATTGAAACTGCTGTCCCTAATCCTGTAGACACAACTTCTCCACAGTCTAATACACCTTCTCTACAGTCTAAACCTTCCATTCCTTATACAACACGTCCTCCAACACTCAGAACTATATCACACTCTGTGACTCCACAACCACCAGAGAAACAACTTAATGTCTACACAAGGAGGAAAAGAAATCAAACTGAAGATGTTGGTCAGCCTAGCACTTGCCAGGAACCAGTTTTGAGTTATGATGCTATGGAGACAGGAGGTAATGTTATTCCACAAGATTCTACTATGAACTTAGATGACTTTCCTATTGCTATTAGAAAAGCGGTAAGGAAATGTGTTGCTCATCCTATCAATAAATTTGTTGCCTATGGGAAGTTATTATCTAGTTTCAAAGCTTTTACAGCCAGCATTGATAGTGTGAAGATCCCTAAGACAGTAGAGGAGTAGTTCGAAAATCCCGAGTGGAGGAAGGTTGTTGAAGAATAGGTCAAAGCACTACAAAAGAATAATACTTGGTGTTTGACTGATTTACCAAAAGGGAAAAAGGTTGTTGGGTGCAAATGGGTATTCACAGTCAAGTATCACTCAGATGGGAGCATTGAAAGATACAAAGCAAGGCTAGTGGCTAAAGGGTTTACTCAATCATATGGAGTAGATTATCAAGAAACCTTTGCCCTAGTAGCTAAATTGAATACCATCAGAGTGTTATTATCAGTAGCTGTTAACAAGGATTGGAAGTTGCACCAATTGGACATCAAAAATGCTTTCCTTAATGGAAGCCTTGAGGAAGAAGTATACATGGAGGTTCCACCAGGTTTGGAGGAAAAGACCACGAAGAGGACAGTGTGCAAACTAAACAAATCATTGTACAGATTAAAGCAATCCCCTAGAGCATGGTTTGACAGATTTGCTAAGGCTATGGTTCAGAATGGGTACAAGCAAAGTCAAGCAGACCATACATTGTTTCGAAAGATTGCTCTAGATGGTAAGATGACTCTTCTAATTGTCTATGTTGATGATATGATCATTACAGGGGATAATATTGAAGAAATAGAGATGCTGAAAACTGTTCTAGCAAAGGAGTTCGAGACTAAGGATTTGGAAAGCCTTAGGTACTTCTTAGGAATGGAAGTAGAGAGATCAAAAAAGGGGATTGTTATAAACCAAAGAAAGTACATCCTAGATATACTTATAGAAACTGGGATGCTTGGAAGTAGACCAGCTGAAACCCCAATGGAACCAGGTTTAAAGTTCAGTAAAGATGAAATGGGGAATCCAGTGAATAAAGAATCCTATCAAAGACTAGTTGAGAAACTAATCTATCTCACTTACTAGGCTTGATATTGCATACTCAGTGAGCATAGTTAGTCAACATATGAGTGATCCTCGAGATGAGCACATGGATGCAGTCAATAGAATTCTTAGGCACTTGAAATTTACACCAGGATCTGGACTATTTTTCAGGAAACATCAGGATAGGACAGTAAGGGTCTACACCGACTCAAGTCAAGGCGGGAGAACCGCGGATAGAAGATCATTAGTTGCTATTGCACACATTTTTTGTGGGGAAATTTGGTCACTGGAGAAGCAAGAAGCAAGTTGTAGTTTCTAGAAGCGGTCTGAGCGAGTTTAGAGCTTTGGCTCTTGGAATATGTGAAGGAATGTGGATCAAGAAACTTCTCATGGAGTTTATTTGGATGGAAAGGCGCGAAAGTTTGAAAAGGATGTGTGATCAATCAAGAATGAGCATTGCTAGAAATCCAGTACAACATGACAGGACCAAACACATTGAGATTGATAGACATTTTATCTATGAGAAGGTCAACAACGGGGTTGTAAAGCTTCACTATATTCCTACTAGGAACCAGCTAGCCGATATTTTCACCAAAGCACTTCCAAGAGTGAGCTTTGAAGAAATGCCATCCAAACTGGGTGTACATAACATATACACACCAGTTTGAGGGGGAGTGTAGGTTAACATGTAAATAATAAGAGTTGTAAGTCTATCCTAACTAAGTAGTTTAGTTGTAGTATAACTCTATCCGTGTGAGGGATAAGAGTCCTAGCCTAGAGGATATCTACTCAATGTAAAACTCCTTGTAAAAGTCTATACGTAGACTTATTTTCTGTAAATCGAGATAAAAGAGTAGAAAACTTCTCTAACCCTATTTTCTACAATTCTTTTGGTGGCTAGCAATGATGTTAAAATCTCCTTCAATTGATCAAGGCATGTCCCTAATACTGCTTTTCAATTCAAAAAGATGTTGCCATAAATCATGTCTATCACTACCCAAATTATGCCCACAAATACCATAAATATAGAACCTCAAATTTTGAAAGTGAACCAAACGGTAATACTCTGTGCGGTAAAAGTTACATGAGTAGTTGTAATTGAAGGTTTACAAAGAAACCAAATCCTATCATTTTTAGACAAGTCAGAATTATGGAACCCCTACCATCTAACAAAATATTTATCCCAAATAGCATGTCTTTTATTCTCTCTAACTCTAGTCTCTATTAAGCAAACAATATCAATATTCAAAGAATGGAGTCTATCTACCTCATGCTTATGTTTCTGAGGGTCATTAAAACCCCTAGTATTCCAAAATAAAATATTTATAAAAAATTAGGAGAGTGAACACCCTTCTTACCCTTATTTACATTGTTTGGATTATTTTTTGGTTGCTTTAAGCCTTTCAGCAGTTCAGCAACTCTCTTAGATGCTTTGCTCACTAATCCAGGCTCTGGATCAACACCAAGGACAACAAATTGATTGGGACGCTTAAGTGAAGGTTGTAAAGCATTTGGACCAGCAATATCTTTGCCTACAGACCTTGCAAAACCCTAGAATCAACAGTATCTACAACAGGCTTCTCATTGACAGATTTTAGAAGATCTGCATCAGTATCTGCAACAGTACCTGCATCAGGCTCTGTATTATTATCTATAACAATACTTGCATTAGGCTTCTCAACAGCATCTGCCTTAAGATTTTCAGTGACAGATTCTATAAGAGCTACATCAGTATTTTCAACAGGAACCTCCATAACTGAACCTTCAGGAGGAGCATCAGTCGGCTCTTTAATAGTACCAGAAGAAGATGGTTCTGCAGGATTATGATATTCTTGTTGTTTACCCCTACCATCAGTTACTGGATGTATTGTATTGACAGCTTTTGGTACCCAGACCTTAATAGGTTCCTTTTTTTAATCACATGGCTTATCTAAAAGCCCAAAATTACAACAGTGCATGCATCTAGGAGGAAACCATGGCACATCCACAACAATAGAGGCTAAAGATCCATCTCAGAACTTCATAGGGATGCATCTAGGCACCTTGAAATCTGTTTCAATTTCAATACAAACCTTAGCATAATCCAATCGCTGCCTATTGGCTATGATGATGTCCATATAAAGTGAAACACCGAGAGCACTCACAATATAGCTCAACCCAATTTCAGTGAACAACTCTAAAGGAACTCAACTTAGGTGAACCCAAACAGACAGCTTCTCTATATTGAATTTAAGCAATTTCAAATTAGGCTGCCATTTTCGTAAAATGTAACACTCTCAGACCGAACAATTAATCTAATCAGATTGAAAGAGTCACATTAGGTCTACCGGAGCAACCCATAGTAAAAACCCAAAAAAATTATTACATTTAAGAAAAACAGTAGAATATAATTTTATTTACAAAGCCATTCATAAAAATATTTAAACATGAAAACAAAAAACTAAAAATTGTATTACAGACTCTAACATAAAAGCAGACTCAAAACTACATGCCCATTAAACATACTGGTACTGTACTCTGCAGGCAACGCCAAGGAGCTCTCATAACTGATGTCGGGTGTTAAAACATTATCAAGCTTTTTATATCTTGCAATGGTAAAAATAACGTGAGCTTGGAAAAGCTCAGTAATATAGAACTACCAATAGATGCTATGAGCACAACTGGCATACGACTATACATAAACTGACTAGATGAGCTTGGTATCGACAGGCTTTAGATATGATGAAAATTTATTTTAATGCTATATTTGAGGGTAATAGAGTTGTTCTTGATTTAATCTCCCGATTATCAGACATTAGGTCTATAACCAGGATAACCAGAAAAGTGTTAGGTTTCAAAATTTAAGACAGGGAGTTTAGTGTGTTCCAACAAGTACAGATAAAATACATATATAATACAATTAGTTTTAAAATCGTTTCAGTGAAACAGGATATGCGGGTAAACAAGATTTTCTTTTAAGATGTTAACTACCCTCCAACCGAACCCCTGAATACAGTTATCTAGAACTACATCATATACATGCATTAATCCGAGCCCATTGGGTTTGGGTACCATCCTAAGTGAATACCTTAAGTCTAGGCAGAATTGCCCTAGCCGAAGTATAAGAACTGAATACGGGCAGAATTACCTTAGCAAAAGCATAAAAACTTTATACGGGCAGAATTATCAGCCGAGTCAGGGCTAAACCTTCATAGACTTCATATCATAACCCAAATACCCTAGTGAATCAGTCCGGTCAATCATACAGTATGCAATAATTATTAAGCATATTTGTATACAAATAAGAAATATCATAGAGCATGCTTATCATATCTGGTACTAGGGCATATATCAACCATACAATATAATCATGCTTAATTTCGAAAACATGTTATATTTATGCGAGATCAAATATGTCAGTCATGTTCATATGATCAATATAATAAATCATGTAAAACAATATACATAACAGTTATGTAGCACACAAGAAACACACTAAATTACCTAATTATGGTTTAGGTACAAGATAATTGCAGAAAAAGTGCAGTGTTACTTCACAGATTGGGCATTTCTCAATATAAGATCCCTATAAAAGGAGTCCAATGTGACGTCATTTAGATTTTTAAGAACTTTATTTGTCTAAACCAAATAGAATTTCAGGATATAATATAATCATACAGGGGCACAGTTATATCATGATAAATTTAAGGAAACGGACAGATCAGGGCTTTTCAGGATTCCAAATGTATCAGAAGAATTCTAGACAGATTTAGATCTGTAATATCTACTTTTGGTTCGGGCTTGACCCATTAAACTGCCCAAACCCAGATACAAGACCAAACTCATACAAGCCCAAATCCAATAAACCCAACCCAATTCATTAAACCCATATATTATCCAAACCCATACCCAGCAAACCCAACCCTGATCCGACCTGGTTACAAACCCGGTCCGAATATTAAAATACCACAGATTACTAAAATACCCTAATCCTAATTAACCTAAACTAAACCCTAGCCCTAAACACACTCTATCCGCCGCACCCCTCCCCACTTACCCTGCAGCCGCCGCCGCCAGCCGCACTGACACCGCCGGCCACCGTCCAAGCCGCGTCATCCACCGACCTACAAGTCAAACATAGCTGAATGTTAGATTTCAGATCTAAAAAAAGAAGTTGCTCAAGTTGTAAATTTTGTATGTTTTTATTTTGATTATAAATACCCAAGCAAAATCATATGTACAGAGGAGGCTTCAATGAATAAAAAAATAGTTTGTAGAGGAGTTTTCGAACCAGAAATAAAATTTCAGATCCAAGTTTTGAGTAAAAAAGGTATACTTTCTTACTTTTTTTCGAATACAACCATAGAAAGAAAAATTAAAGGGTGTTTCGGCTTACCTTAGTTCGATCTCAAACCACCACCACCATCGTGCATGGCCGAACCTTAGGGGTATCAACCGGATCTTTGAAGTTTTTAGTATATAAAAAAAGAGGGAGTCGATCTTATCCTGGTTCTGGATATTAAAAACAGAGAGAGTTTGGGAAAGGGAAAGCTGCCGGCTAAGAAAAAATGGAGAAATGAATCTGTTTTGGTTATTTTGGGTTATAAACCAAAGGAAAATGGTTTAATTTCACATTAAATCCCTCCTTGCAAAACTAGTTCACACTAGTGGCTTCCGCACGGTATAAATGTGCCCATAGTCCTTTGGATTTTAAATGGCTTGGCGATTCGGTCCCTTTTATCTTTAATTTGGTTACTTTAATTTGTTTATTATTTTATTTTAATCCCTAAAGACATTTTTTAACATTAGACTCTTTAGTTCTGTTTTTTTACTTTAATCCTATATTATGTTGTGTTAATATTATACCCCTTTAATATATTTAATATATGTCTTTTATGTATTATTTATTGTATATGTATTTCATATGTACATATTACTTATTATGTATAATATATATTTACATATATACTAGTATGTATATAATATGTTGCTTATATACAATATGTGTGGTATATTTTTATTTATAATATTTATAATGCTATGTATATAAGATATGTATACAAAATTATATATTTAGTTCTGATTAATATCTATACATAAATATTAATATATATTGTGTATTACATAGTATTTTTATTCGTTTTTTTTTATTTACCATATATTTATACTTTTTATATTAGTTTTGTAGATCTTTTATCTTTCACATAAATCTTGTATATAGTATTTTGACCCTACTTGTCCCGATATTTCTATTAGAAGTGTCATCCCGACCATCCAGGTGTCATTTCCTCTGAATATTGTGGATATCGAGGTAAGCTTTGAAATGTTCCGATATATTTAATTATCTAATTTTTATTATTTGTATTTTTATATATTTTTTATCCTTTTTATTTTATTATATTTTCTTTTTCTTTTTCTTTTACTTAATGATTGTTGCATATAGTAGTAGGCCTTATTGTTCCGATATTTCTGTTGAGAGTTTCATCCCGGCCATTCGGGGTCATCTCCTTTGAATATCGTGAATACCAAGGCAGATTTAAACTGTTGTACATGCATCTTGGAAATTAATTATTAAATTAAATCAAATTTTTTATTTTCCTTAATAAAAATAATGCGAACCCTTAGGTACTAATTCTAGGCGTAGTGGGGGTGCTAATCCTTCGCCACTCGTAACCAACTCCCGAACCCCTCCGGTTGACTTTTTGGTGTCCAGTTTACCTTATCCAAATGACCAGTGGTGACTCTATTTTTTACCACTATCTTTTATTATTTAAAACGGGAAGCCCCACATCCGAAAAAATGGGCTTTCGGGTAAGCCCGGACGATAAGGTCGCTACAGCATGGCGACTCCACTAGGGACATTTTTTTAAAATGGCAGTTTGACCTTATATAGGGTTCGCATTATAATTATTAAGAAAATTTTAAATTTAATTTAATTTTCAATTTTTGTTTGATATAAACTATCATTATATGTTAGCTTTAGAACCCTTAAGTGTGAGAGATTACTTCGCTTTGTGGGGTTTTCACCTCCGTATAGTGTTGTAATGTGCTCTTGGAATTTGGTCCTTATATTCTGTGGGGTTTTCACCTCCGCATGGTATAAGGGTCGTATTCCCCTGAATCGATGTCCCAGCGACAACTCAGGTACCCTTACTTTAGATCCCAAACCGCATATAATGAGCCGTAGTATCCTTACCCTTTGATCACGCCAGTACTCTGCCCATTTAGTAATGACCCTTTTTAGGTTTTGCTTTGTTTGTATATATTCCTTGTATATTTTAACTGTTTATTTTCTTCATTTTTCATCATTTAATTCATTTTATTATCCGATATTCTATTACACTAACTTATTTTTCTTTTTATTTTTTTCTGCATCCGCATTGCATATCATATCATACATAGGTGTTGATTTAAGAGGAGTCCATTTTAGAAGGCTTTCAGGTATGGAAGGGGGTTTTGTAATGTCAAAAGTGATAATGCTACGGTCTAGGGAAAGTCCAAGCGTATACAGACGGAAAAATAAGACAACATGACAGCAGGTTACGTATAAAAAATTACTGGGCCCGCATTGATAGTTTCCTAGTAGAACAATCTCCATGAGCTGAGAGATATGGCGAAGCTGGTATCCCGAGTGAATGCCCAACCTTAAGAAGTCAAAGTCTTAAGGATAGAAGCTAGACGCTATCTTCAAACGCATTATCTTTGCTTTTTGCAATCAGACTTCTTCATCTAGTAAAAGTCTTTCTAAGGACTACTTGCGAATCAACACCTATATGTGCATTCATTATTGCATAACAACATCATTGACTTTTGTTTTCTAATAAAGCTTTCATTTTAGCATTGTTTACACTTTTCATTTTGTAAATACATACATTACATTAAACACATTGCTAATGGAGAGAAGATATTCCTCTCAGGGTGAGGTAGCAAAAAAGACAAGAAAATAATCTCACGAGTACAACTTTAAAATCATGGACAACTTAGTGGCTAGAGTAGAAAAGCTTGAGGAATTTCAGGAACATCTGATCGAGATCCAGAGAGAAATGATGACACACATGAAAGAATCTCAAGAGGAATTTAGAGAGAAACTGAATGAGCTGAAAAGTATGATGACTACTGCAATCAAAGGAAAAGGTTTGGTAGAAAATCATTCAACATAGATGGAAATTGAAAATGCCAATGAGAATTGGGGTTTTTACTTAAAGGAAGAAAGAATTAACAAGGTGTTATCAACCGGTTTGAGGTAGCCTGCACTGTCTTAGAATGTCCTACTGATCTTATGTTGGATAAAATCCATAACTCTGTCATGAAAATCCTATCTCAGCCGATGAAGAAATATTCAAATGAGATAAAATTGCAGAACGGGGAAGATCTAGAAAACAACAATGAGGCAAGGATGTTAGCTACCCCAATGACTGAATTAACACCTCCTCTAACCCAAAATTAAAATTTGGTGTCTATTGTTTCAGAACCTCTTCAGTTGTCGGCTAATCATGCTTCTAGTTCTCAAAATAAAGGGCGAAAACCGGAAGACCCTCAATACAACCTTATCTCT
This sequence comes from Hibiscus mutabilis, assembly GCA_019671005.1. Classification (NCBI taxonomy): domain Eukaryota; kingdom Viridiplantae; phylum Streptophyta; class Magnoliopsida; order Malvales; family Malvaceae; genus Hibiscus; species Hibiscus mutabilis. Next base: position 53,134,918 of record CM033726.1, read on the forward strand.
CTTACCTACCAAGAGTTGTTTTCAAAGTTGCTAGAAGCTCGTCTAGTCGCTCATTGTTTTTTCAAGCCTCAATCGCCTCCGTATTCGCTCATTGCTACAAGATCATGAGGGCAATTTGGTCTTTGACTTCCAAAAATAATTTAGTAACTTAGCCCAACAGGGGTATGAAACTCGAAATATTCATAATTTTAGTGGCTAAAAAGACTTTCGAATTCATTTGCTTTAACCGTAACACATATTATTATGGTTCCTAATATTCAGACAGATACACCTCACAAGTGTTATTTCCTTAGTACTGGTAGCATTAGATAGTTGAATCGATCACCCTCATATTCATTATTTGTCTTTCACCGCTCAGTCAAACTTGTCTTTGTATTTTATTAAACCAATAATTATAGCAGTATTTAAAAATGGCCAACATATTCGGGTTAGGTTTCTCAACCCTTAAGGATGATTCAGTTATCTAGATTTTATCTGAATTAAGACTTATCAAGAGTATTCACTTATGCCAAGTCATGAAGGTAATTTAATCATTCCAAAGGTTAAAGATATCTTATTCATTTTAAAAAGTTTAAGGCTCGAATATATTTTGATCATTTTGGTCATTTAAGTCATTTTGGCCCTTTTGGTCCTTCCAAATAATTTATTCATTTCAGAACTCGGGGTATATCCATCATTGCGATTAATTATCAAACTTAGTGTTGAGAATATTTCAGTCAATTCAGACATATCACTATTTCCAAATGGTTCAATATATTATGTCATTTTGAGTAATCAGATATACGAAGAGTTTCCAGTAAATTTATCTTCAAAGACGTATTAAGAATTCAAGAAAAATCCACGTATTTTTATCACACATGTTGAATCTTAATACTGAATTTCTCATTAGATCATGGATTTCAAATGGAAAAGTTGTTTTATTAGATCAAGTGTGGAATTCCAGATCATTTCCTTTGTCATGGGTAATTTAGTCATTAGTACATCAAGGGTATTTACATAATTTCTTAGCCAAATAGTTCAGGCATTGCATCCTTTAACTCTAACTGTTTTTTCTCGAGTCAACCCGTATGAGTCAACTCAGTGAGTCAACTCGTCCGAGTCAACCAGGTTGACATAAATAATAGGCATATTCTGGACATGCCAAGGGACATTGGCAAAGACCCAATCACGATCCTTAAGAGAAGGGAAATGCACTAAGGGGTATATGAGTAATTTTATTTAAAAATGCTCTTAAAAAGGTTAAAAGCTAAAAATTTTAGCTTTTAAAACCAAGCTGAAAAGAATTTTTGCCTGAAAATTACTTATTTTTTATTGTTTTTAGTCTCAAACTGGCTTTTGGAGCAAAAAAACTAGTTTAAAAAGCAATGAAAATCAGAGCCTTATTATTTTTAAGTTTATGTATTGATCTAAATGTAAAGATCAAATTTAGATATCTAATTAAAAAATTAATTAAACTTTAAAATACTAAATTATGCATTAAAATCAAAGTCAGATAACGGTATGTATTTACCTTCATATTTGCATGTACGCAGTGGAAACTAGAACTGTAAGTTTGTAATTTTCGAAAGTAAAAGAAAAACAGAAGAAGCAATAATTTCGAAAGTGGCAAAGGTTTTGGGAAATCGTGCGGCCAGCTCTCAATCTTTGTTTCCTTGTTCACACCGTGACCGAGGGTGACCCGGCAACGGCTGCTCACTGCGGCTGTCAGCTCCAGAAGAACTTATCCCATGCCACGTGTCCCTAACTCGCTGGTTGTGGGCCCCATCTCATACTCCCAATCCCCTAAACCATTCTTCCCAGTGTTGCCATGTGTTTATCATTTTTTAATTGCTCATAAAGATCACGCACAAAACTTAATCTTCCTTAATCATACAATCTCACCCCTTTTCCTTTCGGAAGGAAAAGCGAAGAGCGAGGACGGAAATGGAAATACACAAAAATTAAAAACAAGTGAATAATTGCTATAAATGTGGTGCTCAGTGATCTGCTTTAGTTTACCCTTTTACCTTATCTTCAAAAATGAGATCTGGATGATTGATCCCCAAACGTGTTTTTGTTAATAAGTTGCAGCCGCTCATAAAAAGGAAAACACTTTTATCTTCTTCACTTCACTCTTTTTGTGTGTTTTTGTTGGAAAAACCGAAAGATGGCATCAGATGAAAGTATGACGATTGTTTCTTCCATGCTTGAAGATGAGTTTGATGATATTGATGTTGTGTTTGGGCATGATGATCATGATCATCATGTTCATACGCATAACTTGTCCAGGCTTTCCATGTGCACTAGTTCCATGTCCAGATTGTCGTTCGAAAGCTTCGATGCAGATGTGGACGAAGAGTTCTTCGACAAAGGGGAATCGGTTGAGCTGTCGTCTGATTCCGACAAAGAACATGGTTGTTACTCTCTTCCCGCGACGCCGCCTCGTCGGAGGGCGGCGTTGGATTGTCAGTTGATGGGGGTGGCCAAGGATTACGCTAGTGAAAATGAAGATCTGAAAGGAGGCTTTGGGAGGCCGAAAGGGAGTAAGAATATGAGGAGGAGGAAGGTTGTAAGGGAAAGAGGCGTGGATTTGGAGGGTAAGAATGGTAGTAGGGAAAAGAAAGATGGGGATTTCATGGTGGGTTACAGCAATTACAGTGGAAGTTTCAGCGGGGAGAGCGAAGGGAGTAGCGGCGCCGGCGTGGTGGTGATTACAAGACCAAAAGGCGGCAAGAGGTCACTGCGTATGGATTTGGAGGAAGTGAAAGCGTGTAGGGACCTGGGTTTCGAATTAGAACACGAGCTTATGTTGGAGATGCCCAGTGCCACTGCCGGCCGTTTTTCACTGTCGGGTTCCACTCTCGACACCGCCAGTAGCGGCGGCGATTCTCCCATTCCCAACTGGCGTATCTCTAGCCCTGGTTAGTCAAAAAATCTAAATCACCTTTACTCCCAACCCCTTTTTTCATCTGATTTTCAGAACGTCTGATGGATTTTTGCTCTGTAATTTCAGGCGATGATCCCAGGGATGTTAAGGCTCGGCTGAAGGTGTGGGCACAAGCGGTGGCGCTTGCATCTTCATCCAGGCATTGCAGCTGACATTCAAGCCCACTCTCGACCATCATCCACTACTATTTTTGTTTCCCTGTTTTAGTTCTAGAAAACAAGTTTTCCCGAGGTTCTGTATAGCTTTTCCGCTTGTAAATATGAATATGGTTGGCTTAAACTAGACTCTGGCTGTAGCAAATATGTCCAGTGTATGTTCACTTTGCTGATCTGATTTTCTATTGTTTGTCTTGATTTGAGTTTACTAGTGGAGAATCTTGGATGAATATTATTTGTTCCAAAAAAGTTGCATTTAGAGTTTTGTTCTGCAGATTCAATGACTCTCTGTTTTTGCCAAGCAAGTCAACAATGTCCCCATTCTAAAAGCCTACTGCCAAAATGATGATTTGCTTAACTTTTTTTTTATATACCGAAAGAAATAAAGCAATGCCTATGGGGTCAAGTAATCAGACTTTTTCTTCATCAGAGATTGCATATCAAACAGATGAAACTCACGGGAAAGAACAGAAGACTTTTTCTTCACCATGCCAAACTTCCTAGACCATAATCAGTTATTCAGGCAAGATGTTTAAACATCCTGCCTTGTGCCTACTCGTATTCCTTGTTCAAATATCTCAAATGCTACAGATTCGAAATATGTGGAACCAGTCCCATACCGACAAACGTCCCTCTTCAGTGTTAAATTTCTTCACCTACTTGCAAATCATTCCGGAGCATCAAGTATGGTACCACAGAATGGTAGAAAAGAAAGGCAGTGCCAACCAAAGAGGCGCTTTAAATGAATGATTTGAAATGCAGGCGAAAGGATCCACCATATCTAGCTAGGATGTGGACTTTAAAGTTATTAATTGTTAGCCACTTGCCAAACAGAGACTTCTCCTGATGCATTTGGAACAGATTAAGGTGATCGAGAAGGCATTAAGCAGACAGATTTAGGAGAGTAAATGTCAACCTTGTCGACTCCAAGATCGTTATGGTTGATGTAACATCATCAATGCAGAGGCTGATATTAATCTTCAACGTCACAGTCAACGTGGAGCGAGGAAATTCAGAAAGGTTGCATTAGGTGCACTTAAGGCCAAGAAACCAGAAAGAGATCACATATGTTTCAATGCACTCGACCACAAACGAGTGGAAGAGTTTGAACTACCGGGGTACTCTAGGGCAACAATTGCATTCTTTTACCGTTCAAACTTCGAACAATGCCTCGCGGTAATTGCATCCGGGATAAATTAGTGTAAAACAGAACTTACCTGAAGTTGGTGGTTGGCAGGTAGTTTGCAGTATGCACAATGAGGGTTCCATGTGTTTAGCCTTCTTAAATCTTGAACATAAGTTATTAAAAGTAATATATTTTTCCGCCCAGCTTGAGTATGAAGATATCAAGTCTTTAGAGACATTGTATTGTTTAAAGGATAGTTTTTGAAATAAACAAATAAAAAGGAGAGGATATTGCTAATCATAGTGATTTGCATACCCTAGAAATCTCGTAGTTTATCAATTTGTCAAAAGGAATGAATGCTACAGTTTCTGCAATTCAGGAAAGAATACAGTGAAAGCCATACAGGCCTTTACATGCAGTCAATGAGTTCTCACTCGCTTGAATATAAGATTTTGACAGACGACAGGCAATAGCTTTTAACAGTCGTTCGATCAAATAACCGGTTTCCGACAAGACACTGCGATTGCCTGCATATTGATAACAAAATCAAATTTGCAGAAGACACTCATATAAATTCTGACCCATACATGCACATGGAGATTCCATTCACAACTTTACATTCAAGCATTTGAATAAAAAGTTCAGAATTAAGTTTTATTAATAGATGGAACATACCTTGGTATCATACATTAGCTAATGACCTTTCCTGACAATCCCAAGTTTAGCGAATGAGTTCTCGCCTTTGATATGTTACTGGGTGGACTGGACACATGGATTCTCATTTGAGAAAAGAAAAAATAGACAAGGAAGAGGAAAATTACCAGCCATGCATCATAGGCTGCAAATGAAAGATAGGATTATGGACTTTCTAATGAGTTACACTTACTCTCTTAACCTAATCTAGTACATGAATGCCATTGAAGAAAGCGAAGATGATTACCCAAGTGGATCCATTTGGCTGGTACAAGTATTTGGCAGATTCTTTTGCACACCCTAAAATAATTAATTTTAGCCAGTAGAGAACTTATATTATACTTATTAATTGAGTTCTCCTTAAATTCATCGCAATGGAAGAAGAGCCTGAAACAGAATCAAATATAACATTTAATAGATATCCGGAACTAGATTGAAAACTGAAAAGAGCATGCTAAATGCAAAACCTGCTCGGCATTCTACATTCCTTTGGCCATTAATTCTTCCATAGCAGCAGACCTGATCCTTTGTCCTCTAACACAAAGTTGGATAGCCTGGAAGCAAAATCACAGAATACCATGAATGCCTCACCAAATTACCATAGTAAAACTTGTATAGAATACACTACAGAAGAAAAACAATCTGTTCTTAAACTGAGTAGTTATAAAGAACTTGACATATAGCTCCACTCTATTCCAGTTGTAGAAATCTGCAGAACACAGGAGGTTCCATTCAAAAAATTTATGAAGAAATGCAGCATTATTATTTCTTCAAAAGAAAAAAAGTTAAGATGGGACTATAATTTTACAAACCAGGGTTTTCTTCAGCTTTATGGTTCAATATTCCAGTGAAAGTTATTTGCTTATCCATAAATTCTGATGAACCACGTCGAGTAGTTTTGCGGAAGACACAACTTCGAATGGTATTACACCATCTACCTCCCTAAAACAAACATAAATTCCAGTGAAGTGACTAAAATTAGCTACAAGGAAATCAAACAACTAAATATTCTATCTTGACATAGGAAATGCCAAATGATTTTAGAATCCAAGTCAAAAAGGAAGAAAATGAAAAAGAATCAAACTTTAAAGGCAGCCCTGAAATGCAAGAAGTAACTGATATGTTATGCTATTGAAATCACCAGCTCCTTGAATTGAGAGTAAGGGCAACCATAAGAGAGCTGGCAACAAGGGGCACTGCATCTTTTTCCTAGAACGAGGATGAAAAAACAGTATGTATGAGTTTGAATAGCTTTGCAAGAGAGCTAAAACCTAAACATGAGGATGAAATTGAAAGTGGAAACCTTTCTAATGGAAATGGATGGTATTGTTGGCTACAAATTTTAGCTATGATTTTGATAACCCATTTTTGAAAAAACTGCAGAAACGAAGCTGTAGGTGTCACCTACATGAGACCGTTGTATGTTTTACGTATCTTCCCACTGTTTTCCCTTTTTCTACTTTGAGAATTGAGAATTTAATGCTTTTTTCAGTAGATTCACTAACAGTGTATGCTCCTAAAAACTACAATAAATTGGCTTAATGGTTTATTAAAGTCTCAAACTTCTGGAAAAAAAATTTAATGTGCTCTAAATTTATTTTAGATTCATATTGAGAAAATATATTAATTTGATCTTTTAATAGATGAAAACCTTCATTGACTATTATAATATTGAAGTGACATAATGGTGCGATAGTAAAAAATTAATTGATTTTTAAAAAAAATCATTCGAGGATTAAACTAATCTTTAAACAATAAAAAAGAGATTATTTAAATTAAATTAAATTATTAAAACTAATTAAAATAAAAACATTATTAATTTTGAAATTTTAAATTAAACAAATCAGAAACTATAAAATGATAAATTATAACTAATTAAATATTTAAAATTTAGAATAACAATAAATTTTGAGACTCCTACGTATACTTTTAAAATGATGAGATTAAACTTATATCAAAGTAGTATTCACGACTCTTATTTTAAATATTAGCATCGTAAACTTTCATGTTTTCTCTTACTGTATCGATTAAATTTGAGTTGTTTTCTTTGTTTATTTTTATTGTTGAGAATACAAACAAATGAGAGCAAAAGAAAGCAGCTTGGCCAATTGCATCCCTAAAGTATTATTACAAATGTAATAAAGGCAATCAAAATCTAGAAACTAAGTAACCCCACCATCAATATGCTGAAGCAGCACTTGATAAAATCTCCTTATCTTCACCAAAATTGTTGGTTTTTTCTTCTTTTTTGCACAAGGCATCGCATCCAAGATCCAAGCTGGTTCTCTACTACATTTACTCGCCAGCTTAAGAGTAGAGCGGATTGTAACAATGTAATTAGAGTTTATTTTTAAGTCAGTAACTAGTAGTTTAGATTTATTAGAAATATTCTTTAAATTAAAAATAAAATCTTATTTGTCTTTTTTAAATTAGAGATAAAATCTTATTTAAATTAGAGATAAAAGTATAGTTTTAGCTATACTAAAACTCTGTAATTGCCTATTTAAAGGCTCGCCTTATACACATTTGAATAAGAAGAATATGATAAAATACAGAGAAACACATTGTTCTCTGTTGAAAATACTATCTTTTTCTATCGTTAAACTGTAGCTTTTCATATTTTACTGTTCATTGTTCACCGGCGTTCATCTTTTTCGAACACAATGGCCTCTTTCTCACATGGTATCAAAGCCACAGACGATCCTAACGCCAGTTCTCTTATGCTGCTACCGAAGATCATGAAACTATTTTTCTTCCGCTACTGATAAATCGTCGGATATGTCCGGTGAAGAATGCCTAATTACTTTATCTGATATTCACCTCCATTCAATCACAAGATGCATGATAGCGTTCTTTTAATGGTTCTATCTTAGCCATCAATTGTAAAAGATAGGGAATGATTACAGTTTAGCCTTAAAAACTATTTGGTTCTATCAAGGAATTTAAATCTCGGAACGCAACCGAGATCGCGGCCATTATATCACGGTATCGTCGTCGTCTAAAACCGCATTTGGTGAAAATTTCGGTGGACAACGGAATCACGCCAATAACGGTCCATCGCGGCCGCAACTTAACAAAAAAACACTTAGTCACGGCAATAACGGGACGCTATCACCGTTATTGTTCCGTTACCGGAAAAATATAAAGAAAAAATAAATCACTTACTTTTTCCGATAACTTGATAACGACAGCCGATAATGATGAATGGTGAAATGAGGTTTGATAGGATCAACGGAAGGCTTCGATTGGTGGTGACGGTGTAGACCACGATCGCCGAAAATAACTGAACGGCGCTGCAAAATAATGGGTGAAAAACAAGGACTAGGGAAGGAGACGATACAGGGGATAGGGAAAATGAAGAAGGAAATGGCGCATTTTTAATTTCATTTATATTTTGGGTAATTTGTGAGAAAGAGTTTATGTTTTATTAGTTTTATGGAGAGGTTTAGAAATTTCACTCCACTTACGATTTAGTCCTTAAGGAATATTTTTAATTAATTAGGATTCAATCTATTTTGTTCTATTCCAATTACGTCCATAATGAAACTTTTAATTTAGCCTCCAAATCTATTTTTTTCAATTAAATCCTTTAATCCTATTATATACTTTTTATTTTATTCAACCGAATATAATAAATATTTTTATGTATTATAATATATAATATTTTCTTTTAAATTACTTTAATTAAATATTAATATAAGTTATTTACATTTAATATGAAATATTAATATATATATTTCAAATATTTTATAATAATAAACAATGAAAACAAAGAATTTGACTAGTCCTCTCAAAAAATATTGAATCTCTCTCTATCATATATGAAAATTTAATTATTTTACCTATGAAAACTTTCGTTTTAAAACTATGAATGTTAAATATTTCCTAGTTTTTACTTTGTTTTTGTTAGTTAATTTAATATTCTTAGAAACATCGTAAACAAATATAAGAATAATTAATTATTGTAAAGGTTGTGTATTCATATTAATACAAATTCATAAATATTAGAAAATACTCTACAAATCATTAAAAGTGACTTTTATATTTATAACTATTATGTTTTATATTAAGTTGTGAGAATTTTAAAAAACTTCACGACCGCGATAACCGCAATGACCGCTATAGCCTCCGTTATGTCCGAAAATGCGACAACCGCGACGCGACCGAAAATACAACCGCGAACAAGATTTAAATCCTTGGTTCTATCTTAGCCATCCATTGTAAAAGATAGGGAAAGGTTATAGTTTGCCTTAAAAACTATCTGGTTCTATCTTAGCCATCCATTGTAAAAGATAGGGAAAGGAATTTACATCAAAGATCCAAGCTGAGTTTTTAGTATAACTACCAGCTTGAGGGGAAGTGTAGATTCTTGTCATCACAGCCTACATCTTTCGCATCAGAAATTCAGTCAGGAAGTGCATGCTGGAGCATCCTGTGGAGCATCCAGTGGAGAATCCTGATATTCCAACTGATGCATCAATCAAATCAAAGACTCAAGAAAGGGGAGCATTTTTTTCTAAGGAACAACACGTGAAGATTTAGTTGCTGTAAAAAAATCAGCAAAGATAAAATTGTTGGTTTCTTCTTCTTTTTTGCACAAGGCATCGCATCCAAGATCCAAGCTGGTTCTCTACTACGTTTACTCACCAGCTTGAGGGTAGTGTGGATTGTAACCGTGTAATTAGAGTTTATTTTTAAGTCAGTAACTAGCAGTTTAGATTTACTAGAAATCTTCTTTAAATTAGAAATAAAATCTTATTTGTCTTCTTTAAATTAGAGATAAAATCTTATTTAAATTAGAGATAAAAGTATAGTTTTAGCTATACTAAAACTCTGTAATTGCCTATTTAAAGGCTCACCTTATACACATTTGAATAAGAAGAATAAGAAAAAATACAGAGAAACACGTTCTCTGTTGAAAATATTATTTTTGTTCCATCGTTAAACTTTAGCTTTTCATATTTTATTGTTCATTGTTCACCGGCGTTCATCTTCTCTGGCCACTATGGCCCCTTTCTCACATTTTTCAACACAGAATCTTCAGTTGTCAAAAGCCCCACCCAGATGGCATCCTCCAAAAACCTCTAGTATGACCAAAATCAGTAAAAAGGCGTGGGAATAAAGATCAGACAATGCAAGGGAAAGATACTCTAGTTCTAGTAATATGCTGGGATGGGCCAATTAACTTTTCAACTATATCCGTAAGTGTCCGTCATTAAATTTGCATTGGAAGGCCGATCATTTACTTAACATAGTCTCTTAGAAACATAATAATGCAAGTTCATATGCATAAGTGAATACCTTCATTACTCTGTCAAGATACAATCCTTCAGGAATTAGATTTGTATAATCTAATAGAAGTTTGACATTCTCAATGTCACTCTCAATGCTATTTGCCACACCAGGGTACTGAATTTTCATTGCTACCTCCATACCATCCTTCGTGATGGCTCTGTGAACCTAGAATTAGGAAAGGAAAAAAAGTTTTAGGCTAGTTTAAATTGATATGAATAGACAAACTAGATAACAGTTGCTTCATCCAAATCACCTCACCTCATTGAGCAATATATTCCGTTTGAAATGATGAAACAGACCACATTGATGGGAAAGCGAGAAAGAGTAAATGGACAAACAAGCATGATAATTTTTCAAATATTGAATCACAAGCAAAAACTTAAGGCCTGAATTTCATATATATGAAAAAGAAAACCATAAGTAGTAATAAGCATCAAACTGCCAAGGGTAAATTAACTTGCACAAGGCAGTTAAATGAACACATAAAACACCGGTGAACACCATCTGAAATGATGAAACAGAGAAGGTTGATGGGAAAGTGAAAAAGAGTAAATGGACAAACAAGCATGATAATTTTTCAAATGCCGATAATCATAAGCAAAAACTTAAGAAAAGAATTTCATATATACAAAAAAAGGAACCATGTGTCAGTAACAAGCATCAAACTGCCAGGGACAAATTAAATGCACAAGGCAGTTATCAAATAGAATACCAGTGAACACAAATGAAGGTTGAAAATGATAGAAATGCCAGAGCTTTACACAGTGAGCCATTCCAACCAAATAACATCAATGCCATAAATAATAACGAGTAATTGATATTAATATCTCCGCATGCAGATAAAAGATTTTGTACATAAGACTCTTTGTAGCATGATCAGTGAATAAGTAACATATAGACAAAGAAACATGCTGCTTTAAAAGGATAAAGATAAAACATATAGGGAACATCCTAGTCAGCATGACAACACAATAAACATGCAACCATTTGGCTTACCTGGCCTATACTTGCGGCTGCTAGGGGTTCATAAGCTAGTCAACTTTGTGGACCAACCAGGACCAAGTTCAGCATCCAAAACTTGATTGAGCTGGCTCCTTGGCATCACATCTGCACCTTGACGCACAATATCCAGAGCAGCCAATATCTACAGAAAATGCAAGAAGGAAAAAATATGATTGAGCCATTGTACAAAGTCGTTTAGGCAAGTAATCATAACGAGAAAATCAGAAAAATAAGCCATAACCTCCTGCAACACATATTCTTAAATTGATTCTGAACAAAGAAGCAAAAATATACCTTTCCACGATGAACTTTATCCCACTATCAATTTACATTTATTAAACACCACTGTAACACATACAACAGAAAAAAAAACATAAATCAGCATACCGGAGCTGGAACAAGGGATTCGTCCTGTATGCTTAACATCTGTCCGACTTTTAGAGCAGCGCCACGCATCCTACATAATGCAAGGGCCAATCTTTCTGCATTCTTTTCAGATAAGAACGGTGAAACAGCAGACTGCTTTTCATTTGAGTTTGGAGAACCATAAACAAGCCTCTTGGCAGATTCCTGAACTGTTCCCCAAGCAAGCCCAGCTCCTAAAGCAGCAAAGCTTTTGATGTTAAACAAATAACTACTTAGCAAAGTAACAAAAAAAAAAACCCATATTATTTTTGCAGCAGCAATATATGACAAAACATTAAAAGAAACGCACACAATTTACCCAAATGCTCTAGAAAATGGAGTAGCGGGAACCTTCCTTTCCCTTAGCCTCCGTCTCTTCACAGGTACTGGCGCTTCTGCCGACATTTTCACCACTCCGGCGCCGTCCACATAGTCCGTATTGTCCGAATTGGATTCACATTCTCTCTCTAATCCATCATTAACAACTTTCTCCTCAGGAATCGGTTGACCATTATTACTAACTCTTTTATCAGAATCAACTTTTGCATCATTGGTAAAGCTCGCACGTGCGGTGTCGTTCGAGGAAGAATTTACAGCGTCCACGCCGCCGCCGTCATTGTTGCTGTTGAAGTAGACGACGGATTCTTTGGGTCTAGGCTTGGAAAACCCGCGGACCTTCCCTTTAGTTAAACCCGTCAGGTCCGTAGCCGAGACTACAACGTCTTTGAGATAAGAAGCGACTAGGGATTCGATATCGCCTTTTTTTGGCGTGGTCGATCGTTTGGGAGCGTTTGGCGACCTCTTTAGCGATTAAGGCGAGTCCATTCACGAGACTTCCTAGTTGATTCAAAGAACTCATTGCGCGTTTAATTCAAAGCATCGTCTATCCCCCCACCCCTCCAAAAAAGGAATTGTTTTGCTTACGAAGTACACGTTAATAAGCCTAGAACACCAGATTGAAGAAAGCGATAGGTTTGAAACGAAATGAAAAATGGATTCAACTTTCGAGCGCATTCAAGGCGACGTGGGTTTTCCGGTGTCCATGAAATTGTGAAAGCAAGCAAGGTGGGTGACGTGGAGGGTTCTGGCCCGGTGACTGTTAGCTGTAATATATATTTCCACTCTTATTGGGCATGCCTTAGACCAAAAGATAACTGACACCATAATTAATAAAAAAAGTATTATCAAATTTATTAAATTAAATAAAAATTATAATCAAATTGATAGATTATGTAAATAATAAGGATCAAATGTATAATTATACATTTTTTTGTTAACTGTCATGTCACATCTTCGTTAGATTTAAATAACATGTGGTTTAATTACTATCACTTAAATAGTTAAGTGATTTTATTGGCAAAATTAGAAGTATGGTGACTAAAATGGAACATTCCCATTGTTAGGTAGTCATTCATGTAGTTTTCCCTTAATAAAAAATATATTCTCTTGCACTTTTTTCCCATTTCTTTCCGCAAGTGCCACTATGCTCTTATCTGCTTAGGTATTGCAAATCTTGGGACCAGAATAAAGGGAACTGCAAATAGTAGTGAAATAAGTATATGCTAAAGCATTGTGCCATAACCAACAAGGATGGGGTACAATGGCATATTGCTCTCCTAAGTAGATAATCCGAGTTCGAACTTTAAAGATAATATTATTGGGAGAAAAAATCTCGAATTTCGAACGTAAACTATAAAATGAACATGTATACTTAGGTTTGTTAATCAATATCTTCCTTTGCCTGGAACTGGTATATAGTTTTCCGGGAGCCAAAAAAAGGTTTCCTGTTTCCTATTTTCCGTATAACGTGTCCAACAAACAAAAGAGCTTGAAAACTTTAATATTCCTACATCAAACGCATCCGAATCCAACACTTAGAAGCACATTCAATTCATTTGCCCCAGTTGAAACCAGTGGAGGGAAATAACAGATAAATTGCACATGGAATAAAGAAAGATTGATCAATATATAACACCATCTCCTCATATTGAGTTCTTTAAGTGGATATCTCCAAATAAGCTTTTGTTCCATATACCTTCTGTAGCGATGTCCCCTTCGCTGAAAAAAGTAATTTTGAAGTATTTATTGTCTTTCGGATATAAAAATATTTATTCCGTGAGGGTTTTAAAAAATCGCGTTTTATTTAGAAATTTGAGTCGCCATCGGCCACTTAGGTAGGCCGGACACCATAAAAATCAGAGATTTAAACTGTTGGGTTCGGGAGTCGGTTACGGATGGTGAAAGACTAGCACCCCACACCGCCCACAATTGGTACTTTAATAATTACCGCTTTATTAATATTAAACTTTCCGGATTAAAGTGACGATTAATTTAAAATTTAGTTATAAGTGCGGGTAAATTTTAAAAGCCCCATAATCCGAGAGTAAACGCCCAAGCACCATCACTACGCCTGATACTGGCCTCATTTACGCTCGGATAAAAGGGCACCGCATTGACAATTAATATATTTCGATATGCAATATTAAAAAACATGGCAAATATAAATAAATACATTGCAATAAAAATATAAATAAATATTAACATAATAAAATATGAATATGACATAAATAAAATACTAATCTAAAACATACATACATAACTATTAATTTAACACATAAATAAAAACAAATCTAACATAAAATACTAACATTCATAAATATTAGTCTAACATATTAATAAAAACAAATTTAACATAAATAAAATATTAATATAAAACATAAATTTAAAACATAATAAATACTAATCTAAAACATAAATAAACATACAAACATAATTTTAAATTAACTACTACTTCATTAAATCATAAAAATTACAACACAAATAAAAAGAAAAGAAAATATATCCAACTAGGAGCTCGTACGACGAACCCCGACTGAACCCCACTGAGATCTACCACAACCTCTCCAAAAATATTAACTAGATAGAATCCAAAATAGGACCCCGATCGAACCGGTTAGGACCGGGGGCACTGCCCCCGGTCCTTGGCTACCGAGAGCATAGCTCCCTTATTGGCAGCCACTGCCGGCCATTGCTTTCATTTGTCCCCCCCCTCATGCGCCTTTTATAGGCAATTGTGGGGATTTTAAGGGTGACGTGGTCATCCCAAAACCACACAATTCCTTTTTTTTTTTTGCTTTTTGCTTTTCAATTTTTTTTACTTTTACCCATTTTTTTTACCTTTTTTATATTATATTATTATTATTATTTGATTTTTTATTAATTTTATATTAATAATATTACTATTAAAATAACACTAATAACACTAAAACCCAGTCAAAAATGAGTGATTACAGTTGCCCCTCTTTGATTGTTCTTGTGAAACGATGACAAAGCAAAGATCAAAAACACTCATTTTTGACCTACTTCCTTATCTTTGGCTTCGAAATCACGTGTTCTTCTGGAACTCTCCGCTCTTCCTTAGCTGAATCTTCAGGCTCGTAAGTTCTTTCTATATAGAACTTCTTCACCTTCTGATCTTGGAACTATAGGTCCTCTCTATATAGAACATTTCATTCTGAAGCCTTGAGTTACGAGTCTCTCCTATATAGAACTTTTCACTCTGAGACGGTAAAGCTTGGAGTCCTTCCTATATAGAACTCTTCACCTTCAACGCTGGTTTCTCCTATATAAAACCTTCTGCGTCACAGACGGATTCTTTCGACTGGGAGTTCTCCCTATATAGAACTGTTAGTCTTCAAACCCTGGAGCTGCAAGTCCTTCTTATATAGAACTCTTAGCTTCTGAAATCTCAGAGCTACGGGTTCTTCCTATATAGAACCTCTCACTCTAAGACAGTAAAGCTCGGAGCCCTTCTTATATAGGACTTTTCGCCTTCAACACAACGAGTTTTCCTTATATAAAACCTTCTGTGTCATGGGTGAATTCCTTTGGCTGGGATTCTTCCTATATAGAACTGCTAGTCTTCACCCTGGAGCTGCAAGCCCTTCCTATATAAAACTTTCAGCTCTTAAAGCCTCGGAGCGGCGGATTCTTCCTATATAGAACCTCTCGTTGCGGGCACTTGAAAATATAAGCAATTCTTATATAGAACCTTTATCTTCACATTTGGGATTCGCGCCAAAATGGTTACCGATGCTTCTTTAAATCTGGGCACGCCGAAAATGGCTACCAAATTTTCTGGACTCACGCTACTAAGGCTACCGAAATCTTTCTTCAATTTGGGGGTTCACGCCGAAGATGGCTATCGAACTTTCTACACTCATGCTACTAAGGCTGCCGAAATCTTTCTTCAATTTGGAGATTCACGCCGAAAATGGCTACCGATCTTTCTTCAAGTTTGAGGACTCACGCCGAAAATGGCTGCCAAACTTTCTTCAAATTTGGGGAGTCACGCCGAAAATGGCCGTCAAACTTTCTTCAAATTTGGGGACTCACGCCGAAAATGGCTGCCAAACTTTCTTCAAATTTAGGGACTCGCGCCGAAAATGGCTGCCAAAACTTTATTCAAATTTGGGGACTCACGAGCGAAAATGGATGCCAAACTTTCTTCAACAAATTCTTTGACAATTATTCAAATACCTGTCTAAAACAAGAAAAAATTGACATGCCCCTATCTATATGATGCATGCAATGTAATACTTTTTTTCTCCTCTTTTTTCTCTTCTCTTTTTCTTTTTCTTTTTTTTTCTCTTTTTTCCTTCAACTTCTTCTTATTTTTTCTTATTTTTCTCTTTTTTTCATTCAATTTCTTCTTTTTTTTCCTTCTTCTTTTTCTTTTTTCTTTTTATTTTTTTGTTCTCTTTTTTCTTTCAACCCTTTTTGTTCTAAAGTCTTACACCCTAAAAGGTCGTTCCTCAAATTTCTTCATCTATTTACTTCTTCACTGTATGCTCTTAAATCCTCATTTGATCAATCACTTCAAATCTAGATTAACATACTTTCAAACCTTTTGTGCGAAAGGCTTTCTTGCCTTCAGGGTTATCACATGCCTTCATAAATGACCTTCTGGTTCTTGTAGTATTCTTATAAGAACCCTTGTCATCTTCTTCGCTTGGCATTGCCCCATTCAACCATGGGCTCCACTGCTTTGAATTTTCTGACCCATCATACAGAGCCTTGATCTATTTCTGGTCACCAGGGTAAGCCAAAATGCTTCTATCCCCTGAGCTCATCCTTGATCTTCTCGTAGCATTTCGACGGGAACTAACTCTCGGTCCCTATGCTTAAATCTCATCATCATTCATTTTTAAAGTAATGCAAAAGGCAATTTACTTGTGTATATTTCAAAAAAATAATGATTGTTTGAAAAGATAACAGTCATTTTGAAAATTACAACTTGGAGGGAATACCAAACATTTTGAAAACATTGTTTGGAACAAATGATAAACATCCTTTTTCTTTTCTTTTTTTAAGGACCAAACATTTTTTAAAAATAATGTTTGGAGAATGGTAAACAAAATTTGAAGTATATTGCCAAACATTTTAAAAACTAATGTTTGGGGGAAATGGTAAACATCAAAACTTTGGGAGGAAATGTCAAACCCTTTAAAACATGTTTGCCCCCAAAATATCAAACACCATAGCACATCTGCTTCAAATTGCCAGAGATCAATTCTAATGAAGCGCATATTTAGAAGATCTTGACCATTGTGGAGATATATGCAAATGTATAGTTTCTTCTAGTCTAATGGGCCTTTGAGAGGAACAACCCTACCTAGTTCTTACCCCGTTTAAGGTGGCTCTCTTAATCTCACTATCTCACCATGCCCCATCCTTCCATAATTTGGGTGTCGATCAAGCACTTCGAAGTTTGACATTCCTTGAAGCAAAGTTAACCTTTATAGGCGGAATGAAATCTGAAGACATTCTCATTCAACTTGGATATCTATGGATGATTAGAATGGTCTTTGGGGGCTTGTAATGTAGGCCTTTGGTTTATGGTTAAGTAAAACAGTATTTCAGTACTCGTGAAAGTTGATATGCCCATTATTCCTTCTCTTTTTTGGATCACTCTAAACTACCCATTTTCGGGTTTTCACCCTAGAGTTCATTTCCTTTCTTTTTTACTGTAGGCTGCATTGCATTCTGGCTATGTACTGATGTTCGTTTTCTGTTCAAGAATGTTTGATCCTCCAAAACTCCTCTAAACTGAGATTTCTTGAATGAAGGACTACAAATATATTTCTGGGAATTCTTGTGATTGACACGCCCAGATGAAATGTTATTCTTTCTTTCTTATTTTCTCTTCTTTTTTCTTTTCTTCTTTTTCACTTTTTCTCTTGAATCGCTCTAGGCTGCCCATTTTTGGGTTTTCACCCTAGAGGCCACTTCCTTCTTCTGTACCTTTATATCAGTGTATTTTGGT
Source organism: Hibiscus mutabilis (assembly GCA_019671005.1). NCBI lineage: Eukaryota > Viridiplantae > Streptophyta > Magnoliopsida > Malvales > Malvaceae > Hibiscus > Hibiscus mutabilis. The sequence continues at coordinate 53,152,845 of CM033726.1, forward strand.
TGGATATTGATGCCAGCATGCTCAGGCATACTACTCTTTTTCTTCATTTTCAGGATCACTATAGACTGCCCATTTTTGGGTTTTCACCGTAAGAGTCATTTCCTTTTTTGAAATTGGCAATCTTCGGGCCGACTTGTCTTGACTTGGTTTCAATTCGAGCTTCTATACTAATTTTCAAATCTGATATTTACTTGAAATATAGATTCCTTGTGTCTCTTGCTCATAGTTGAAGTCTCGTTCTTGTATTGTTTGATCTGTGTGTGAAGCATATATAGTATTCTTTCTTTATTTTTCTTCTTTCTTTTTCCCTTTTTTTTCTTTTCTCTTTCTTTTTCTTTCTTTTTCTCTCTTTTTTTTCTTTTTTATTTTATTTTTCTTCTTTTCTTCTCTTTTTTTAGACTGTCAATTTTGGGTTTTTAGGCTTGAATCTCTTTCTTCTTATTTGATGCTATTTTCCGCTCGAAGTTAATTGCCTCTCTGCAGCTCTTATGGTATTCAGTCGATCTGGATTGCTTTGGCCTTCTGATTGCCATTTCTCTTATTTTCTTTGGTTTTTCGTTTGGACATATCCTTGTTTTCAACCATTTTCTTCTAATGATTTTCTGATCTTCGTTTCCAATCTGTCTGTCTCATCTCTGTCTTCTGGTAGAGTAAAAAAATATCATTCGTCGTCACATTCATAGATGTCCTGAGAAAGCCTTCAGGGGGGTAGAGGTTTAGGGTAAACTCTCGTTTCAAGGTTCTTAAACGACAAGTGCCTGAGAAGATAAATTCCTAAAATGGGAACTGTCCATTGTCTAAACACTCGCTTTATCCTCTGTTGGCCTAAGTAAACTAGCAGATACTTACATTTACAGTATCCTCGCAACATTCAATCTCTTCTAAATATATGCAACTTAGAGTTGATCTTTGGATCTGAAGCAAATGTACTGTTGCATTCAAAATTTGAGGACCTGGTATAGAAATGATATATACATATGTCCATTCAAAAATGCGTGTATATGCATATGGGAGAACAAAAACTACCCCATAAAAATAAAAATGTTTAAAGACTCAGGAATGTAAAAATGCTTTTTAAATGGAAATGTGATTTTTGATTCTAAAAAATATTTGTTTGAGAGTTTTTTTTCAAAGCATTGAGAATTTGTTTGTGAACTGATGGGAAAACCATAGGGACTTCCGGACTACCTCCCGAGTACTAACTCATTTCGGTCCTTTGTAGTATAGGCTTGCCTCTTCTCTTGTTTTTCCACCACTGGATCAACTCTCTCGTCAAGGTCCCATCATTGATCAGCTTCTTGATCTCCTCCAATAAAGGTCTACATTTTCTGGTGGGATACCTCGGTGCCCCAATATGGAATTTGCGTGTGCTACTCGAGTTAAAACTATGGGCAGATGGATCAGGTGCAATCTTCATCGGTCTACGAGCAAGATAGTGACCCCCTACCAAATGAGGCCATATGTTTGAGATAGATGCTCCGAACACTTCCAAGACCCCGAGGTGTCAGTCTGTTTTCTTCTTTTACAGCCACGAGAACCTTGAAAGTGGTACCTATTTATCTTTTTCTTTCCTTTTGCTCCTAGACATGTCTGGTTCGTTGAATTAAGAGTCAATTTTCCTTCTTGGATCATGTATTCTATAAAGTCATCACATTTGCCCATCAATTTCTTGAGCATCTTATGGAATATGGCTTGAGACATGGAAGTCACTTTCCTCTTCAGCAATGGGAGGCTGCACTTGGGCGGCTAACTTCCGTCATCTCAAAGCACATTCATTGAAACTCACATCAGGTTTTATCCTCGTACCCTGGAGATACTGACGACTTGGTTCCAGGTCTAGAGCATATCAGTATTGCCCATAAAGACATCGGTTAAGTCTCCGCATGACTACACTTGGTCTCTGCTCAAACTGTTGTACCATATCACGGTAGGTCCTGCTAGACTGTCGTGTAAGTAGTGGATCGACAATTTTTCATTCTCGATGTAGCCCTCTATCTTTCTGCAGAACGTGGTCAGGTGAATATTGGAGCATCTTGTTCTGTTATCATGCGCAAATCTGTGAATCTTTGAAATCTGGAGGAACGACCAAACCAGGGTTCAAACAGAGCTTTCTTACATTAAATGCATCAAACTTCTTTTTTTTCTCTCTCTTTTCTCTCGAGTCCATCTTCTAATTGCTTGAATCTTGATTTTTGAGTGTGTTCAATTCTTTTATTCACGATAAAACTCTAATTGTTCTTTGGATTACCCCCAAAAATTTTATGCAAGGTAATGATAATGTTATGTAAAATATGCCATGGTTGTACAATGTAATGCAATGCAATCCTAAAATATAAACATGAATGCAGTAAGGTATTGATTCCAAAAGTGATCCCCATAGAACGACGTTGATTGAGGCTAAAAGGTTTCATTATATCATATATTAGATATTTACAGTTACTGGATAAGCTTCAGTGCCTACTTTCTTAACTTCATCCAGTAGTCCGGTTAGCTTGCCTCCGTAGTCCAACATTTGGTCCATGTTCTGACTAAACCTGCCACCTTGTTGAGCCATCTTACATGCTTGGGTAATATCAATCTTCGGGTCCTCATCTATCCATTACTTAGTCTTTCACAGCTTGGAAGTTGTCCCTACAATATTTTCAGCAGCAACCTGTATGTTAACTTATACACGAACCTCGTATTCACGCAAAGAAGTCTCGAGCTATTCCACTTACACATTACTTTCCAACTGAAGAGTGTTGGATTGTCATTGCTCTGTCGTAAACTTATTTCCAAAACTCTTGTTAATGGCTAAGTTATTATGTAGCTCGTCTCTGGAGACTGTCGTACCTATTCCCAATTTCCTAAAACTTACCTGATAACAACCTGACTTGATTCTCGCTTAACTAGTTTCTCTTCTTCCAATATTTTGATTCATCATTCAACTGAACAACATCGTTCATCTATTCTTTAAAGGTAACCCAATATGATATTCTTAAACACTCAGTAAAGCTTCTGGTGATCATTATGCAAATTCAATTTTATCCAAGTTATCTCTCTCTTATTTGAGCTGGCTGAACTCGAAAGAATATCCCTCTCTTGGGATGCCCCTATCTTCGATCTTCAAATTTAACTCGCTTGAGTGACCCACTTCGGTATTACTCGAACTTTGTCCTGGATATCGATTCCTCCTCGACTTTGCCCCTCGGGTGATTGTTAGCTCACTATAGAATTGGGAACTCCGTATTCGAAACCTAAAATTCTCATCGCGATAAGATCTTGAACTCATTCCTCAAGGCCCTACAATCCTCAATACTGTGACCCAAACTTCCTAAATGGTAACTGCCTCTAGCACGTATGTCGCAATCTCTCGGATAAGACGGTCTCTTCGCTAGAGACTTCACCGAGGTAATAAGGCTCTTCTCGATAAACATTAGGAGTAGCTTGGTGTACCTCACAGGAATCGAGAAGTACTTCTTTTCATTACTTGCTTCCCAGGTTTCTTTTGGACCGAGCTTAACTTTTTGAAAGCCCGACTTAGACATACCTTTCACATTTTTATTGATGCGGATCACAAAAGAGTTCAATTTGTCATATTTGGTTGGTTTGGAGGTAGAATTTTGACTATCCCACTCTCTATTCTGATCCTTAATCGATTCTTCTTTCGATTCTTCTTTCGATTCGATGGATCGCTTACCTTTCGTCAAAGTATTCATCTGATTCATCACTTATTCCCTTTGCTTCTTTCAACTCTTGCACTTTACTTTGCTCATTACCAGTACCGTGTCTGACCTGAAGTCTTCAGATGGTTCCTCTTCTATTGTCTCCGATCTTGTTCTGGATAAAACCCTAGATCTGTGCCCTCTAATATCTGACCAGATGACCCATTGCCAATTACGAACGATTTCTGAGATTTGAGAAACCACTTCGGGAATCAATACCATATAAATGCGAGAATGCATGCAAATGCGGTGTTGATTCTTGAACAGTCTTTGAAAAACTTTCAATAGAGAAAATGTATGTTTGCAAGAAATTAATAATGAATTACAGGTAACATTTGGATTTATTCTGGAGACCTTGACTTCGAAAAGCAAAACTTGTGCTCCACGTCTCGACGTCGTCTTCAGGATGATGGATGACTTCGTCTTCTCCTCTTATTCTATTCTATGGACTCGTGACGTCATGATCTTTATTTTTGTGGCTTCTGAAACGGATATTAACAAGTGCATGCATAATGTATACAAGATCTTTTCTTCTGTAGATCTGGGTGCAAGCGAATAATACGTCTAAATAGAGATGGATTCTATCGATCATATGGGAGTACTTTAAAACTTTTTTGGGGGTTTAAATTAAAATTCTCAAGGATTATTTGGTTTAAAAATTTCCCTTTTTTTATTATCAAAAAGTTTTAACTTACTTAAAAAATAAAACTTTTAGGTTTCTTTTTGTTATTATTATTATTCTGAAAGTTTTAGGAGGGAAAAAGATTCAAAGCAAAATAATAATATTTTCAATTTTTTTAAGAAGTTAAAAATCTTTGAGATTTTTACAAAAGGGTTAAATGTGAAGATTTAAATTGGGGTTCTGTGGCCCTGACTGAATCTTCTGTGTCGCACGTGTCTTACTATCGTATCGTCTTCTTTCTCGTTTGGTCTTTGCTCGGCCTAACTTGATACTGTAATATTATCGTTTCCGGCAAAACAGACTTTTTCTATTTTGAAAGCCTTTTAATGAATTGTTCTTGGATCAACACCATGTCATGATATGTAATATGAATGGAAATAAAGACGTTGATTCCGCTGGTAATCACCATTTCGAACGACTTTCATAGGAACTAAAGGGTCCAGATTACAAAAAGGGTCCACATTACAAAAGGAGTCCCTATTACAAAAAGAGTTCATATTACAAAAAGTATTAATTACAAAACAAAGTTCTACACATAAGCCTTAGCTCTACCTCCTAGCTCCTCGATAGCTTTAGGCAACTTGATAAACCTTGGTGCTTCTTCCATGTCCGGGGTTACGAAAGGTCGGAGACCCGCGGCTTCGATAGCTAAGTCATTCACACGGCTTCCAACTCGTTGTATGTCCACCATCAGGGTCTCGTGTGTATACTTTGGCACTACACGCTTGCTCTGTAAATTGTTACCTCAGATCTGTTGATTAATCGTTGACCGATGTCGCACGACTGGATCGATGTCGTCCTTTCTAAGACACATTTTTTTCATGATGAAAAATTTTCTAATCAGGCAAACCACTTGAATCAACGCCTCTATATAATGTGGATGCAATGATAATGCAACAAAAGTATGTGTAAAATAAGAATAAAAATAAAACACAAAAAGAAATGAGTTAGTACCGGATAAAATTAATAAATAGATAAATAAAATGATGAATTAAATAGAATAAACACACAAAGCAACCCTATTTATCCCGTCTAAAACCTAAGGTTATCCGCATGGCTCTAAAGGGGTGGGTTTCTATGTATTCTCTACATGCGGTCTTGGTTCTAGGAGGTACCCGAATTGTCTTTGTTGTCCCCTACTAAGAGTAGCAAGGCCCCCGGTCATCACCCATTATAGGATCCTTTCAACCGGGTTCAATTCAGGGGGACCCATTCACTTATGCCCGTACGAATGAACGATATTCTTACGAAAGCATAAGGTACTCGAGCCCCGAAGGTACTTGCTAGCCCCATATGAGAGAACGATATCCCCATGAAAGAACGATATCCTTACGAAAGCATCAGGTACTCATCATCTGGAGCGATGTCCCCTTCGCTAAAAAAGTAATTTCGAAGTATTTGTTGTCTTTCGGATATAAAAATGTTTATTCCGTGGGGGTTTTAAAAAACCGTGTTTTATTTAGAAATTGGAGTCGCCACCGGCCACTTAGGTAGGCCGGACACCATAAAAACCAGAGATTTAAACTGTTGGGTTCGGGAGTCGGTTACGGATGGGGAAGGATTAGCACCCCCACACCGCCCAAAATTGGTACTTTAATAATTACTGCTTTATTAATATTAAACTTTTCGAATTAAAGTGACGATTAATTTAAAATTTGGTTATAAGTGCGGGTAAATTTTAAAAGCCCCGTTATTCGAGAGTAAACGCCCAACCACCATCACTATGTCTGATACTGACCCCATTTACGCTCGGATAAAAGGGCACCGCATTGACAATTAATTTATTTCGATATGCAATATTAAAAAACATGGCAAATATAAATAAATACATTGCGATAAAAATATAAATAAATACTAACATAATAAAATACTAATACGACATAAATAAAATAATAATCTAAAACATACATACATAACTATTAATTTAACACATAAATAAAAACAAATCTAACATAAAATACTAACATTCATAAATATTAATATAACACATTAATAAAAACAAATTTACCATAAATAACATAAATAAAATATTAATATAAAACATAAATTTAAAACATAATAAATACTAATATAAAACATAAATAAACATACAAACATATTTTTAAATTAACTACTACTTCATTAAATCATAAAAATTACAACACAAATAAAAAAGAAAAAAAATATACCTAACTAGGAGCTCGTACGACGAACCCCGACTGAACCCCACCGAGATTTATCGCGACCTCTCCAAAAATATTAACTAGATCGAATCCAAAATAAGACCTCAATCGAACCGGTGCCCCGGTCCTTGGCTACCGAGAGCATAGCTCCCATATTGGCAGCCACTGCCGGCCATTGCTTTCATTTGTCCCCCCCTCATGCGCCTTTTATAGGCAATTGTGGGGATTTTAAGGTTGACGTGGTCATCCCAAAGCCACACAATTCCTTTTTTTTTTGCTTTTCAATTTTTTTTTTACTTTTACCCCTTTTTTTTTACTTTTTTTATATTATATTATTTTTTAATTTTTTATTAATTTTATATTAATAATATTACTATTAAAATAACACTAATAACACTAAAACCCGGTCAAAATGAATTATTACACCTTCAAAAGAATAATAACCACTTGGCTCCCGTTCCATATTCTGCAACCCCAGTTTACAGAATGCAATGCAAATCACCAACCCAAGGATGGATCGAGGGAGTGTTTGGGGACAGTCGCACCCTCTTAAAATTTTAAATTCTCGTATAGTTTATGTGTTTTCTATAGATGATCTAAGTCCGTGCCTCCTACATTTCTAATATAACTCTTTTACACCCTCTAACATAAAATCTTGCATCCGTCCCTCAACTAATTCATTACCTATTGTGTCTTTATTTTATTCTATAAATTGGCATCTAGAAGGATAGGAGGTGGCCAATATGCATGGCAACACCCCGAGCTTTATTTTATTTGAGGTGCGAAATTCTGTACATTCTGCTGAGCAAACAATCACTGAAAACGACAGGCAACAGAAAGCAGGATGGCTTTAACAATTCAGAATCATATACATTTCATTTGCTGAGCAAATTCATAATCAAAGTAAAACAAAAAAGAAAGAGAAAATATGCTGGCCACCTCAGCCATTTCAGCACCAACCTCAAAACATCAAAAAACATGGGTTTGGTCATCCTCGAGTTCATATAAATAGGCCCCATCACCCACTACTGGGATAGTGCATAACGACTGTTTCCATTCATACTACGGGTCTAGGTATTTGGCTTTATGATGGCACCATGATTCTTTTAAATGTTTTCTTGTGGATTTTTCTTTTCTGTGCTGTAAGTTTTCTGTGGTTAATATTGATGGGATTGTCTTGCTTTCATCGTAATCTAAGTGGAATTTGCTGAATATGCTGGCATTTTGAAAACAAAGACACAACCCCATCTTTTTTCTATATATATTAAGCTCTTAGCCTTTGCTCTTCCATAGCTCTCCTTGATGGTTTCATTAGGTTTCTCTAAGCTTTCAGGTACAAGATGAACACTGTTGGGAGGGACACCAAAGCTAAATACGAATGCTTGCTTTTCGGTATGTTATCGTTATATGCCAATTAATCTCTTCATTAAGAAAAGATCATACATGATATAATAAGCTTTCGGTATGTTTCGATTATGATTTACAGACATGGATGATACTCTGTACCCCTTGAGCCTAGGAGTTAACTTAGCATGCCGCAAGAATATTGAAGGTAAGATCCTGAAATGTAAACATTTTTCTTGTTTTGCTTGTAAATGTTAAAGATGTGTAAGCAGGTTGACTTGTTTCGCTTGTAGAATTCATGCTGCAATATCTTAATATTGAAGAAAGTGAAGTGCCAAGAATGTGCTTGGAATTATACAGGGAATATGGAACAACAATGGCCGGTTTAAAGGTGATTGAGATTTTATCCTGTCCTAAATCCCCTTCTTTTTATGATTTTGTAACTATTCTTACATCTGAAATTTTGGGTTCAGGCTCTTGGCTACGAATTCGACGATGACGAGTTTCATGCGTACGTTCATGGAAGATTGCCGTATGAAAAACTAAGGCCTGACTCGGTGTTGAGAAACCTTCTGCTATCCATGCCACAGCGGAAAATAGTAAGTGAAAAGTTGAACCCTTCAGCCAAATTGAGTAAAAACACACACAGACACCCTATTTTGGCTGTTCTAAGATGTTTGTTGATGTTTTTTTTTAGATTTTCACGAATGCTGATAAGGCGCATGCACAACGAGTTCTGAAAAGGTTGAGTTTAGAAGATTGTTTTGAAGGCATCATATGCTTTGAAACTCTTAACCCTCCTCTTGAACCAGCTGACAGAACTGATGCCAGTGGTGTCCGTTCTAAGCTACCAATTCTCTGCAAGCCCTCACTTGAAGCTTTTAAAGCCGCTATTCGGATTGCAGATGTCGACCCAAAGAAAACAGTATAAACTCGGATCCTTCCTAAATTTCAACACATTTTTTTTCTTCTACCCCATTATATAACATTCATCGATTCCCATTTCTCAGATTTTCTTCGATGATAGTGCTCGAAACATTGCAAGTGGAAAAGCAGCAGAGCTTCACACAGTTATTGTAAGCTATGATATCATTTCCAATGGCATCACCTAGAAACCTGCATAACATAAGCATAAATCATCGGCAGCATTAGCTAACATGTGCTGAATAACAATGGCAGGTCGGGAGCTCGGTTCTGGTGCCCGGTGCAGATTACGCCTTGCGTAGCATCCATAATATCAAAGAAGCGATTCACGAGATATGGGACGGTGAAGAAGAGCAGATGGAGCAAGTTATCCAATCTTCTGCAATTGAAACTGTGGTCATTGCATAGATTTCCCCTCAAAGTTGAATATTACTGATTTTCAAGGGAAGCTGTGCTTGTTATGTTATGTACATGGAAAAGTGTTTTCCTTAAGCTTATAATATAGTCTACAAATAACTAATATCCACGTGTACTTACAGTATAAGAAATGCGTATGTTATGTATCTTTAAGATTCATGTATTAGACACAGATCTATGGGATGAAAAATCAATGGGAAGGAGATTTCAAAATTAGTAAAATCAGATGTTCTATTAAGAGCAGAGCTTTGATAAAATCTGCAGGCACGTATTGCCCTAAAACGGATGAGAACAACGGCATTGTCATGACACAAGCTTACGCAGAGTATAATCCAAAATTCTCTCAGAAATCACATATTATCATGTAAAGTCATCCGACTGCAGGAAAAAAAAAAAAAAAGCAATACTAAAATGTGCATTCCATGTTTTTGTGGTTACATGAACAGGCTGTGTTAGCCTTCTATCGTAGCTCCCCACAATTAACAATTCTGCACGGCAACTTCGGGCTATCTGACCTGCTTGTCTCTTGGGATTCTAGTTTGCGCACAACATCCATTCCATCAATAACATGTCCAAAAACGACATGACGATTGTCCAGCCATGGAGTCTGTAAAACACAAACGCAATTAGCCAAGGGGGGACAAAAATTGAACCAAACAATTAAACCAATTTAAGCTAAAAAAAACTGGGGCATCTGAATATTTAAGCCTTGCAACTGACTCGGCAACAGATCAATTAGCAAAATATCAGCAGAGCTGACCAGTATAGTAAGTAATCAATAACTAATTACATACTCGAGACACAAAGAAAAATCTACTCTTCTAGTGAACATTTACACATTCTTGATTCCAAAAGACCATCATAAAACACACTTCCAATAAAAAATGGTGAAATTACCCTATCATAAATTTCAAATCTGAAAAAGGCACGGGATACATAATCAACAAAAGGAATTAAGGCTGCAGCAGGTAGGTCACCTTTACGGTGCAAATGAAGAATTGGCTCCCATTGGTATTAGGACCTGCATTGGCCATGCTTAATACCCCAGGTCCAACATGGTTCACTGAAGATAAAAACTCAAAATATCACAATCAGGATAACAATTCATTATGGAATATAGATTAACGTAACAACACAACGAAGCTCCCAAAAATTTGAACTTAGCATGTTCATTCTACAACTTACAGGCAAAGCTCTCATCTTCGAACTTGGATCCGTAAATACTCATTCCACCAGTTCCCTGCAGCCAGCAAATGCATCAGTTTTCTACTTAGCAATGGGAAGTTCCTCTTAGAAAAAGATAATGAAAGAGAGGGCTTACATTTCCATTAGTAAAATCACCACCCTGGATCATGAAATCTTTAATGATACGATGGAAGGAGCAACCTTTGTAACCATACCCATTCTCCCCTGCAAAAGAGAAGAAAAAAAAATGACCCTAGTAAACAAAATACCAAGAAACGAGAAGGTACTTCCAAAGAATGGATATGGAAGTCTAAGCCTAGCTTGCCTGTGCAGAGGACACGGAAGTTGTCCACAGTTCTTGGAACAACATCCCCAAAAAGGCCTATCACAATCCTACCAACAGGTTCACCTCCAATTTCGATATCAAAGAAGCACTTGGTTGTCACTTTTGCTTGCAACTCAACTTCCTAAATAAAAACCCCAAAAACGTATAAAGATTCTGAACAAAGGAAACTACACCAAATGTCAACCCACAGAACCCAAATTGCACATCTCTTTTTCAGATGCATAAAAATTTATCCATCCACGGTAGAGAAACTGATAATAAAGTACTTACATTGGCCATGGACTGGCAAACCATTCTCCGATACTTAACCGAAGAAGATTTAGGATGTTGGGTAACAGGGAAACTCGGAGCACAGTTTAGTTTCGATGTCAAGGCTCTTCCGAGAGATTTAAAAGTTTGAGCTTGGGAGTAACCAGGCCATGAATTTACTATTTGTGGCCTATAAGCATTTGAAACATCGTGACCCTGTAGGAACGAATTAAAAAGAATAAAAGGGCAATATTACGAAGCAAAAAGTAAGAATCTTTCGACAAGAACTCACCTGGGAAGCGAGGTGAGGGCTATGGACCATCAGCAGTGAGAAAGTGGAAGCCATTTTTGTGGTTGAACAGTAAAAAAGAAAGTGCCTCAGTTCTTGAGGGCGTATGAAAAGGAAAGGAAAGAAGAGTCTTTATTTTTTGGATAAAAAAAAGACGGTTAGTGCATATCGTCGTCCTCTCCTCGGTCTCGACTTAGGTGCAGAGGATTAAAGAAATCAGAGAGGTTGTGGGCGAATCTAATTAAAAGACGAAATTTTAATATTTGTCCAAAAATTTAATACTGGTTAAAAAAATACGAAAAAATTAATTTAAAATATTAATAAAAATTTTAATATTTTAAATTTTTAAACAAAATTTAAAATTTAAGGTAAACTACACCAGTAGTCACTGAATTATGATTTTCTCTCATATTTTTGGTCATCGAACTATTTTAAAAATTTAATGGTTTTGCTGACGTGGAATTTTATTTTATTTTTTTAATTTTCCATGTCATTTCTTTTCTCTCATCGTAAGCAATATATGTTATTTTATAATATTTTTATTTAAACTAACAGGATGGTAACACGTGTAACTGCCTATTAGTGAAATAAAAAGAATGAAAAATCAAACCCCTTATGCAGCCAGAGAGATTGTGACACATGTAACTGCCTATTAGGATGGTGACACATGTAACTGCCTATTACTCGAATCTCTTTGGCTGCATAAGGAGCTTGATTTTTCATTTCTTTTATTCCACTAGGAAGTGACACGTGTCACCATCCTATTAGTTTGAATAAAAATATTATAAAATAATATATATTGCTTACGAGAAAAGAAAATAAATAACATGAAAAATTAAAAAAAAATTACGTCAGCAAAACTATTAAATTTTTAATAGTCGGTGACCAAAATAGGAAAGAAACATAACGTTGGTGAAAATTTAATATTTTTTAACCGCAAAAGATGGACGTTGTACAAGCTAGCGAATATGGGGTTGGGGACTTGGTATGTATTATTCTGGGTTTGGCTTCGTTTGCATCAACGTTTTGACCGAATTCTCTTCAAAGTATCCGCCGCCACGGCCCACACCTTGTTTCGGCAATTGGGTTTGTCCCCATGAGACTTGGGCTGATGAGTATGTTTTATCTAATGCGAATTAATTGTGTTGTTTTTGAATTTTTTATTTAAAATATAAATATTTAAGATCATTGTTAAAAAATGTGTTTTTGAAAAAAATATTTTTTTGGATAAATTTATCTTTCATTTATCTAAGAAGTAGATAAAATTGCTACCACAAAACATACACTCTCCAGTGGTTATATCAACTCCCAAGCTGTACACAAACTCAAATTTACAGCATCTATCTTATCTATACATTTGCCGTGTAGCCTAATCCTAACAATTTGTTGTACAGAATGAATTAAATCCTGATCTTGCCTGGACACTCTTGGAAAGAGCCTAACATTCCTCTCCAACCATATACTGTGAACATATGCACTCCAAGCTAAACGTAGAATATCCACAATCAAGGATTTACCCTTTAATTGATAGATCGCCCAAGTCAACTCATCATCCCATCACTCTCCTACTAATCTCACACAACCTTAAGATTCATGCCCACACAGTTTTAAAAAATGAGCACTCAAAAAATATATGACTCATAGTTTCACCATTTTGACCACACAAACAACAAACATCCCCCACCATTATACCCATCCTTCCCAATCTAGTCAATATTGGCAACCTATCGAGAATTGTCATCCAAGTTATGATTGCATGTTTGGGTACATGCAAGGGAAACCAGACTAGCTTATGCCAATTCACCTTTTGTCTAGTCTCTCTAGTTTCCTCCCATATTTTCCTTGTAGTGAGAATATTTTAGTTCGAACCTGCATTTAAGATGGCAGCTGCTTCAGATCTCAGTTTCAAAAGCTTAGCAAAGACCCAACTATGTTGGGGTGATCTCCATGTGCCAGAAATTCTCCCCTTTCATAACATATTTCCTTACCCAAGCTACCCACAGAGAACCTTCACCAGTAAGGATATTCTTCATGAGTTGCATTATCTTTTAACCCAAGACCCCATTATGATTTAAGAGAACAGATTTATTTTCACCCACTCGAGTTTCTCGGGCTGAAATATTATCCCCTTTTCAAAAGAATCGAGAACACAATTGCTCAATTCTCTTCGCCACTGTCTTTGGAATGATTAGCTGTCTACTCCAATAGTTAACAATACTATAGATGACTGCTCGAATAAACTGAACTCTTCCTCTATAACTAAGCTTCCTTGAGGACCATTGACAAAGCTTGCTTTCAATTTTTGCAATAAAAGGAACACAGTCCTTAGCTGTGAGCTTTTGAGTGACCAGGGGCACACCTAAATAGCGCACAGGTAGTGACCCAATCTGAAATCCAATACTCTCCTTTATCCTATCAATACAGCTTGTCAGTACCCCTGAATGAAACAACTCAGTCTTTGAGACATTTAATTTCAGTCCAGACATGTTGTAAAACTCTTCCAGCAATGTCTTTACCCCTACCACTCTCTAAAGTTCCCTTGCAAAATATTAAAAGGTCATCAGCAAAACTTAGATAAATAAGGCCAATACTTTTGCACTTGGGGTGGTATAGAAAAATATCCTTCTCAGCTCCTATGTTCAACGAGAAAAATAAAGCATTCATCACAAAAACAAATAGGTAGGGAGACAGAGGATCTTTCTGCCTAACTCGCCTTTTTCCCTTTAAAAAACCCACAAAGCTCCATTTAAATGACATAGAGAATTTGAAACCAGTGACACAGGCCTGAATCCAGCTCCTAAATACAGGAGGTAGCCCCATTGCTTCCAACACACATATTAAGAATCTCTAATTAATGAAATCGAATGCAAAAAAATATATTTATTTTAAGTACAACGTTATAAAATAAGAAGTAAGTTAAATAAAACCATATTTTAGATATATAAATTACATATATAATTATTTTTTTGAGATACAAATATAATTATTTTAAATATGTAATTTGGAGTTTTTAGTTATATTTGAATTTTTCTAAATATGAATTAAAAACTTTTGAATTTTTAGTCGTATTTGAAGTTTCTAAATTATTTCACCCTGCGATTCGACTTGTGTGTACCTGATCTTTACGGATTAGGACACATAACAATTTTTTTACTACATGAAAACTATAATACCTAAAATTTGAAGTACTCGAAAATACAAATATCCGATTATAAACACCCATAATTGCTCATGTGCCCGCTTAAATTTAACCGACGGTTAGAATAAACTAAAAGCCATTATACTGTCGACATTAAAAGCTATGTGGAAGTGGAACAAACACTGCGGTTCAAATTATACATTTTTTTTAGTGCGTGTCTAAAATATATTTTAGATTAAAATAATGTTTAACGTTTTATTTTGGGACTCATTTAAGGTTTTTCTTCGACATACATTATTTTTTTGTTATCCAATAAAAATTGAACACGTGACATGATTTTTTATTTTTAAAATTAAAATCTGAAAATAAGAAAAATAAAAAATATTAATTAATTCAACAATATTTAGTTATTTATTAAAAAAAACCAAACCCTAACCATAAATCTCTAAATCAACCACCATCAGTCACCCTTATCTTCATCGGATCCCCTCTACTGAAAATCACATCATCTCGTCATAAAAATCGACGAATTCATTCGTCGATTATATCGTCGACGAACATCAAATGTAAAAAAGGGGTCGATTGGGTTTCTACCGACGAGTAGAGGATGGCAGATGTCAAACAGTGAAATACACAACGCTTGAGTGGTAAACGGTGAACCACTGACTTGTGGGGATGCCAGACGGTGAGGGAGATGTGATTTGAGTGTTTGATTGAAAAAAATTAAAACTTTAGAATTTTTTTAAAAAAATTGATTTTTAAAGAAATTTATAAATTAAAAAAAACTACCATATATCATGTTCTGAATAGATGACGAAATTTTTTAACAACGATTAACGAATAAACTTTAAATGGATTGCTCGAAAAACAAACACATCTTTTAACATCATTTGGTTGGACAAATGAAGCTGCCTTGCACGCTACTCTTGAGCGTAATCCATAATGGAACAATGACACATACCCATGCTTTGAATTGCAGGATGTGTTTTCGTACATCTTTCTCTTTCGTATGATAAAATTTAAAAAGATTCACAAATGCACCAAAACAGACACATTGGAATAGATTTTAGATTTGTAACCCTAGGGAAACATCAAAGTGGCTCAAAACACTAGAAAAAAGTCAGTCTCACCAAAAAGGACAGAGCCATAATCGGAGGTCAAAATATTAAATTTTAAAAATATAAGGATTTATCAAATATTTAAATTTAAAATTTAAGGTATAAGGCCTAATTTGTATAATATTTAAATATGTAAGAACTTAAATTATTATTATACCAAAAAAATTGAAGGCACAAACTCATTTTTCTTTTAATTCAATCTATGCTAGATTAAATATTTAATAAGTTCTTATATTTTTTTAATTTACATATTTATTTTTTACACTGGTCAAATTGCATTTAGAGCAATACTTATTAAATATTTAAAATTAGTGACCGGGCCTAGTCCCCAACATATTTGCTCACCAAGGTCTCGTTCTCTGTTGCTTTTCAAAAGTGTAAGCAATGCATAACATGTAGCTTTTAATGTCAAAAGTATTTTTTCAGCTTGATTTGAAAAATGTTTTTTTAAAAGTTAGAATTTATAGTCTTTTAACTTTTTTAAAATACACTAATATAATTATTCATTTATCCTCGTGTTTTATTAATTCTTTTATATTTTTAAAAATAATGTCTAATATAGCTATTTTATCTATCTAAAAATATTTTTTAATAGTAATACCTAACGATGCTATTTTAAACGCAACAATGCATACACTTACTAAAAGCATTTCTCAAAAGCACTTCCCAAAAACAATAAAACTGGATCTCATACTGTGTAGGGGTGAAAAAACGAATTATTTGACGTGACTCAAAAAAATTCAAATAAAGTTTGAGTTTTAAAATGGAAATTTGAATAACTTGAAATTTTTAGTAATTAGTAGATTGGTTTTAAATTTCGAGTCAAGTCTCTCAATTTTACCTTATATATATATGAAGACGTATATATGTATTGTATATGATTATAGAAAACTGTTTAAATTGAATCCGATTAGTATCATAACATTGTAAATTTGAACAAATATTCAAACAATTCGACTAAAAAAATCAAATAAAGTGTAAGTTATAAAATATGATTCATTAACTCGACTTGATCAAGTGTACACCCTAATATTGTGGGGTTCCGCAATCTGTGGTCGTTGTGTGAATTTAAGAAACAATGATATGAAAACAACTTGGATAGTAGGTCCGAAATGTTTTAGTTTGACCAATTCTACAATGGAGGGTAATTCGTACAACAACTCCCGCCTATTGTTTTGGTCTGTTTAACAAATCTTGTATGGATTATTTGTAGGTATAATGTTAAATAATGTCACTAACGTTTAACTGAATATTTATTTTAATTTATATTTTTTTGAACCAATTTAGCCCAAACATTTTATTTTGGGTCAAAATAACTCTTTTGCGGATAAAAGTTGTTAGTCAACTAACACTAAACATGACAACTATCAGGTCTACTTAATTAGGTAGCTCAGTCTATTACTTGACAATCGAGTTTATTCTATCGGCCTAATAAATCGAAAAATTAAGTAAAACTATATATATTTGAAGAATGAAAGATAGGCGTGACTTTGATTGAAGTGCTAGCAAGAAACAAAACTAAAAACATAAGCTGAAGTGAAGCCAACCAAATCCAATGTCAATGGTGTCTACTTAATTAGGTAGCTCGGTCTGTTGTTGTTTTCTTGATAGAGACTATTTGAGTTGAGCAAATCCACTATGAAACATTTAAAAAAAACCCTCTAAAATAAGAGCTTTTACTTTATGACACGATCACAAATCCATAATCATCGTTGCCCATAAGCTATGACATATTTGTCAAAACCTATGAGCTTTTGGCAAGTAATAATCAACCAACACAAAACAAAGGAATTCTATAAATATTGTTTTAAGGTTTTTTTTTCTTCTTAAAATATGATCATTCTCATTTTAATTTTTGAAATATTATATTTGCTACAGTACTCTAAAAATCAAATTTAACCGAATTCGATTTTAAACAGTAAAATTCAAAAAAACCTTAAAGACTAGTTCAGAATAATCCAACTTAAAGCAATTTTAGGGTTTTTTTGGAAAAATACTGTTCATAGTCGGATACTGTTGAATCTAACTTTTAGGGTATTGTAGCAAATATAATATTTCGGGAATTAAAATGGAAAGTATTATATTTTGGGGGGAAACAAACTCTAAAGCTATATTTGAGTAAAAATTTTAACACAAAACCATAATAGGATTTGAAAAAAGAATTCACTTTACTTTATAAGATAATTTATTTTTTTAAACCCCCCACTTTGATCAGAATCTGTGCTCAAAGTTCTCAACTCATCTCCTTCTTACAAATTCTTTGATTTTTTAGGGTAGGTCCGAGGTGAAATAAGTTTAGGGTACGGTTAAAAAACGAAAAATTTTAAAATTTATCCAAAAATTTAAAATGTTACATTTTTGATAATATTTTAAGTTGAATTTTTCGTGTTTTTTGAAAAGTATCGATACTTAATTTTTTTATAACATTTTAAGTTTTAGAATAAATACCAAAATTTGTCATCTTTTAACCGCACCCTAAAAATGTTGTACGTCAAACTCACTTTTTTTAAAGCATATTATTTAATTGGAAAGTGGTTTTTAAACCAAATTAGAATTTGGTTTGGAGATACGCACTTCAACCACTTTATATAATTTTATTTATTTCTTAATCATAAGTGTGTGCCATTACATTATTGGATGTTGTATTAGATCATATATTAGTATACAAATTTGAACTAAACAAAACAAATAATGGACAAAAACAAATGATGCTACTGATGACTTTATTGTAGTGGATTTAGTTTAGTTTAGTTAGTCAACTATGCAAGGATACAAAAGGGCATGAACTTGGATCAGCTTAGGCATTTATTCTATTTAGATTAATGTGAAATTAAACTAATTTGATATGTTTTTATACGATGGAATGAGACATGTTAATTTTTATATGATATTAATTTTATGAGATCCGATATCGAGCACATCTGTAAGAATGTGTGTTGTCAAAGGATTAAGAAAAAAATATGAACATCATGCAATCACATCGGTATATTAAAAAAATAATATACAAAAATGAACGTGTGGTTGACCCGAAAATCAATTTATTCGATGAATATCATTTTTAAAATATCAATATTCAGTTGTTCTAGTAGGATGAGACACTAGATCCCTTAACCAATGTTAGAATTCGAATTATGACGTTGTGAATGAAACAAATTTAGTTGAGCGATTATCCCCATAATAGACAGTGACAATTCAGATTAGTTAATTAATGAATTAGATATTTATGATAATAAAAAAATCATTTTTGAGAAATAATATAAAATATTTCCAATGGATAAAACTACTTTAAATCACTTTAGAATATTGTTATCATAAATGATTAAAGTAAATTGGTAATGGCCTTTGACTTTTAGTGTGTGATATATAGTTATATACATATTGAGATTTGGGGTATAAGAAGGATTTCTTTCCCATCCCATATCTTTGATAAAATCTTAACAACATAAAATTCCCTGGCCGGTTTATTAATTTACAAAAGTAATGCTACTAAAATATATATTAAAAATTATTCGATATATATGTTGTGTGGTTTAATGTCGACATAATATGTTTTAGGTCTTAAAAATTTATATTACACTGTTTAATGTTTAAATTAAAATTTTCAATGCTTTAAAAAATAAATATATATGTTTGCGTATTTTTTTACACGCCACGTATATTAAAAATTTCATTTATATATTATTAATTTACGAATACTAATGTCTCATTTACACCCTTAATCCAGATAAACACTAAAACTAAGTCAAATCTATCCAATCAATAAACGTGGATAATGGTGTGTATAATATTCCCAATAAATGGACTCCAACATCACCATTCCAAAGAATGTCAAAAAACGGTCCAACTATAATCAACAAATTTAGAAAAATTAAATAAGAAAAATACTCTTTAAATATCATTTTAAAATCATTACATATTACTAGTTTTTTTGTAATATTCAGTGTGAGTAAAAGTAATTTTTCATATTAAAAATAAAGAAAAACTTCAATACACAGTATGTGTAAACTAAGTTTACACAGACTTTTTAGTTTTAAGGGTTATAGGTTTAGTTTATGGTTTAGAATTTAGGGGTTTAGATTATAGAATTTATAACTTAAGGTTAGTATTTAGAATTTAGAGTTTAGGATTTAGGTTTTAATTTTTTAGGGTTTAAGTTTAATTTTGATTTATAGTATAAATATGCAAACTTGTGTAGCCAGTGTATCAAATTTAAACAATTAAAAATATATTTATAAAAAAGTAAACAAATAATCACAGATGAAAGTAGTAAAAGATTTGTACATAAAATTTTAATTATTATTATTTGTTTTATTTTTGAATAGTATTATTTGTTTTATTTAAAGATTATATAAATATAAAAATATTCTTATAACAATAACAATAATAATTTATAAATATTAATTATCATTTTTCAAATTTTATTTAAAGATTATATGACGGTAGAAACATCTATTCACTTCTACAATAATGTAAATGTTCATTTTTTTTTTTTTGTATTTGTAAGTAAAACGTACAATTTCATTTCAATCTTTTTGAATATTTTATTTTTGGTCCTTATAATTTTAATTTTTTAAAAAGTTTTTCACTATACTTATGATTCAAACATCAACATTATTCACTATTTTCTACGCACCGTTTCATTTAAATGTTCAAATTTATTAATTTTTTATTTTTTTGAACAGTTATTAATTTTTTATTTCAATCCCTATACATTTATTTTGTTCATTTTAATCCTTAAAAATCAAAATAAAGCAAAATCATCAGCGTATATATCTATCAAATCCGATATATCCCTAAGTAATTTTTGGATCAATATTTTCTTATTTTTTATTTTGCCATTTTTTTCGTTAAACTTGTCAAAATTTTAAAAGTAATTATCAAAGAAGACAACAATTCATTTAAAACTTTTTCTCAAATTAAATAATACTTTTCAGGGTAAACTAATAAATGGTCCCCGACTATGACCTAATTCCTTTTTGAGTCCCTTGACTATAAAAAGTTACAAATTGGTTCCCTTACTTAAAAAAAGTAACCAATTGGTCTGTGCCGTTAAAATTTTTACTGCTAATGATGTGGCAGTTAACAAAAAGTAGCAATAATAACACATTTAGTCCTCAAATTTTATACTTTATTTTAATTTGATCCTAATTCTAAAAAAATAACCCTTAACATTTTAAAATTATATCAATTTAGTCTATTTTCTTATCCCCACACAATCCTAAACAAAAATCACAAAACTTCCCAATACCTTTCTCGTCTAATAGAGGGAAACGAATATAAAATCCAAATCCAGAACTTGAATTTAGATCCCTTAAACATAAATATCAACAAGGATTTCAAGTCATCTAAGTTATCAAAATTTGATTTTTGTTTTAGATAGAATACCGATTTTGTTTAGGATTGTATGAGGAGAAGAAAATGGACTAAATTGATAGGATTTTGAAATGTTAGGGTTATTTTTTTAGAATTAGGATGAAGTTAAAATAAAGTGTAAAAATTGAGGAATAAATGTGTTAGTATGCCACTTTTTATTAACTGTCACATCATCAGCCGTTAAATTTTTACCGGCATCGGATCAATTTGTTACTTTTTTATGTTGGGGGAACAGCTTGTAACTTCTGATAGTTAAAGGACTCAAAAAAGAATTGGGTCATAGTCGGGGATATGCGATGTTTTTGTTAGTACGAAATAAAATAATGGTAAATTACCTCGATAGTCACTTAATTATGAGATAAATTTTATTTTGACCACTGGTCTTTTAATTTTATCAATAAAATCATTTAACATTTTAATGATATCAATTAAACCATCTAATCGTTAAAAAATAACTGAAACACTCATGTAAGGGAAATATCTCATGCACTGCCGGTGAAAACGAAAAGTTTTTACAAGTGCCTTAGTTTTAGGGCTTTATAGACATGATTTAGGGCTTGGAATTTATAGTTTAAGGTTTATAGGTTTAAGTGTATGTGTTTAGAATTTATGGTTTATGGTTAGAATTTAGAGTTTAGATTAAAATTTAGAGTTTAGAGGTTATAGTTTAGGTTTAAGGTAATATGAGCAGCGGTTTATGTTTTCACTTATAAACCCTAAAACCTAAATTCTAACCACACCCTTTAATTTCAAAAACTCGTACACTTAAACTCTTAAAACTAAGACGCTCGTAAAATCTTTATTTTTATAAGTATTTATGAAATAATTACCCATAATACAATAGTTAAATAAATTTGTATACTTACATTATTTTATTAACAGTTTTGACGTTGCTATAAAATACTACTCTAATAAAAAAGAAAGGCTGTATTTTCGATTTTATCATCTATTTTTTTTTTTAGTTTTTTACCCTCCAAACCATTTGAAAACCCCAAGAAAGAGAGCCCTGTTGATGAACTAAACTTTGATTCTTCTTCATCAGAAACCAAATCCCCGTCTCTTTTTTCTTATCACTCTTTCAATTCATCTCTCAAAACTAATACCCACATTTCCTGTACCTCTTCCTTTTCTTCTCATCTCCCTATCTGTTTCCGTTTCCTCCTTTAACTCACTTAAAGTATTATGTATTCGTATAAACTTATGTCTTGGTTTTAGAACAGTTGTTGTATGGCTGCATGATTCAATCACGGGAATAAAGCTGGTGTCAATCTGGTTTTGGTGTTTTAATTTGTATTATGGGGACTTTGTCAAATACCAAAACAAAAGGAAATCTTGAATTTTTGGTGTTTTTGTTTTTTATCCGATGTTTTCCATTTACCGTCCATCTTCTCCTCTAGTAGATCTGCTCCACTGGTTTATTCATGCTTCAGCTCCCTCTCTTTAAGGTCAGATCGTCACATTTTCACTCTTTATACTTCCTTTTATGCCTATAATTATAATTTGTTCAATTCTGATTTTCTAGGGAAGATTTGGGTTTCTGTTAATTTTAGCAAAGTTACTGATTGTATGATGCTAAGTTATCAGAATAGTGATAGGGTGGTTAAGGGGTTTATTGGGTTTTTGGTTTGAGTTCTTTTGTTTTGCATTTGCTTTTGGTGCAAAGTAATAGAAACCCTCCCTATCAGAGGTTTTAGTGTTTAGGGTGTTCCCAATATAGAAAAGAGAAATGGGTAATGGGACTTCTCGTGTTGTTGGCTGCTTTGTGCCCTTTAATGGAAAAAGTGGAGTTGATTTAGATTTTCTAGAGCCTTTGGACGAAGGCTTAGGCCATTCGTTTTGTTATGTTAGGCCTGCGATTTTCGACTCTCCTGCTATTACTCCATCAAACTCTGAGAGGTTTACCCTTGATTCAAGCACCTTTGATTCCGAGACGTTGAGTGGGTCATTTAGACATGATACCATGGAGGATTCCTTAGGACTACAAAGACAGAGTAAGAGTTTCCCTGAAACCACTTTTAGGACCATCTCCGGTGCGTCTGTTAGTGCGAATGTTTCTACGGCTAGAACTGGAAATCAGATTGCAATGTTTGCTACTGATGTCCAAGAGCCCGCTGCATCATTTGAGAGTACCTCCTTATTTGCTGCAATCCCTTTGCAGCCGGTTCCTCGTGGTTCTGGTCCTCTGAACGGGTTTCTGTCTGGACCTCTTGAGAGAGGGTTTGCTTCAGGGCCTCTAGATAAGGGGGGTGGTTTTATGTCTGGACCAATTGAGAAGGGTGTGATGTCTGGTCCCCTTGATGCTGCTGATAAATCCAATTTCTCCGCTCCGCTTGCTAGTGGTCTTAGAAGACCTCATTTCCAGCGATTTATGAGAAGTGTTAGTGGACCAATGAAAAAGACCTTTTCTAAGCATTCAATGGGGTCTGGTTGGATGCAAAGAATTTTCTTGTATCCACTGACCCAATTGACATGGCATGCTAAGGAACCGAAGCTTCGATCTGAACCCTCTTGGAATTGTCTTGAAGGTGGGCCATGTGAAGAGGAATACAGCAGCAGTCGCAACTTGCAATGGGCTCATGGAAAGGCTGGTGAAGATAGGGTTCATGTTGTGCTCTCTGAAGAGCAAGGATGGCTGTTTATTGGGATATATGATGGTTTTAGTGGTCCTGATGCTCCGGATTTTCTGATGCGCCATCTTTATAAAGCCATAGACAAGGAATTGGGAGGGCTGCTCTGGGATTATGAAGATAAATCTAGATTTGATCCCTCAAAACCTGAAACATCTAACAGTAGAAATCCTGGTGCTGGTTTAGAGTGCAGCAAAGAAGAAAAGTCAAATTTTTGTTCAGATCAGGAAATATTGTCCACTGTAGGAGACTTGCTAACTCTAGAAAATATTAAAGGTCAGTCTTCTAATAATGAAATAGTTGAGGAAAATGATGATGTGAGGGACAACATGGAACATGATTTATCTAAGCATAGAAAGTCCACTTTAGGGTTTGAATCTGAATCTGTTTCACATGCAAACTTAGCCAGTCAAGGCAGGAAAAGCATGCGGCTGTATGAGTTACTTCAGATGGAGCCATGGGATGGTCAAGGTTCTTTGTCAATCTCACAAATGGATAAACAAGGAAAAGGTTCTTGCAACTCTCAACCGCTTTCAGATAATATAGGATGCATCGACCCATCAAATTCAAAAGATGATAGTTCTAACATACAACGCGAATATCCAACTACGTCGGGAGAAGGTATTGGGGATTTTGACAATCAATGTGCTGTAACTGCTGCTTCCATGTCAGGGCAAAGGCAGAATACAAGAATGTCTTTGATTGGTTCAAAGGTAAGAAAAATATATCGGAAGCAGAAGTCATTACGAAAAAAGCTTTTTCCTTGGAGTTATGATTGGTACAGAGAAGAGATCTGTGTGGATGAGAGAATTGTTGAATCTTCCGGACCTATTAGGAGGTGCAAATCTGGAGATGTTGATCATGATGCTGTGCTGAGAGCAATGACTCGAGCACTCGAAAGTACTGAAGAGGCTTATATGGAAATGGTGGAAAAAGCTCTTGACATAAACCCAGAGCTTGCTTTGATGGGATCATGTGTTCTAGTGATGTTAATGAAGGATCAGAATGTATACGTCATGAACCTTGGGGATAGCCGTGTGATTTTGGCACAAGAGAGACCAAATGATCGCCACTCAAATCCAAGTTATGTGAAGGATGATTTAAAGTATAGAAATAAATCTAGAGAGTTGCCAGTGCGTGTGGAGCTGGACAGAATATCAGAGGAGTCTCCTATGCATAACCAACATGGTCAAGTCAGCATACTGAACAAGAACAGGGACATCTCTATCTGCAGATTGAAGATGAAAGCGCCTCAGCTTTCCACTGACCACAGCACAAGTATTGACAAGGTCTGCTACTGATTTATTAACAACCTCAATTTTAATTATTCATATAGTGAATTTTATATGTTTTGGACTTCATATTCGTCGTTAATATGTCCTTGTAAAATGTGATTTTTTTGGGTGACGGACATGCAGAGAGAATATACATGTATAGCATATGATTTATAGGAGGAAGCGACAATTGAATTTAGAGGGATATAAATATAACAACATATTTTATGCATTTGTATATCTAATTTTGGATTTAATTAAGTCAAATTTGCATCATAATATCAGATCACTTAAAACACCTTTATTTTTGTGGGACTTGTTGGATATTTTGGTCTTAACTGGTTCCATTTTAAAGGGCACTGCTGCTAGGCACTGTAAGTTGGTGAACTGAAAAAATGGTGGGTCATTTGCTCACATGGTGCGCTTATCTTCCTTTAGTGGCCTTAGTCTAGTTGTGCTGCCAATATTATAATCCCTGAATATGCACTCAATCTGAATGCCAAAGATAAATGTTCAAATCATTATGTGCCCGGATGATTGCTTTAGATATTAGTTGGTTAATAAAAAACTATAGGTAAAACACATCAAGTTCATATGTGTCGAACAAGAAATAAATTCAGATGTCATTTAGCAAATAATAACCTGTTCTTGATTGCCTATTGCAGGAAATCTTAAGAATAAAGGCGGAGCATCCTGATGATGACAAAGCCATTTCAAATGATAGGGTGAAGGGACAATTGAAAGTTACTAGAGCATTTGGTGCTGGTTTCCTGAAGAAGGTTGGTCGGGTTAGGATCTTTAATTGTTATCTTCATTTTTCCCTCCTTTTGCTTTTGCTTAGATAAAAAAGAATAGAACCTATGACGTTTTTGTGTAAAATAAATACAATCTGACAGAATTTCTGGATTGTACTTTTCCTTCTTGTTCTCTCTCTCTCTCTCTCTATATATATATATATATCGGTTTTGTAAGCAAGGTAACCTGTTATACTATTTATTATTTGATCACAACTGGAGTTTCTTTCAGTATTTTAACTATTAGCAAGCTCAATGAAGTTGATAATTATTTGTGTAAAATCTTCTAGTGGATACATACAATTGATTGTCTTATTGTATGTGGTGGTGCTTAATATATCAATTGATTGGTCTATGTGAAGTGGATAGGCTAAGTGGTGCTAGATATATGCACAATGCATAAGACTTTGTTTTTAGATGTAGCACTGTAAGGCAGGTTAGTTAGGTAAGAACTTCTGTTTGTCGTCTGTCTGCAAATTTAATGGTTTAGTATAACCCCTAGAAGTTGTATGCCTATATTGTATCACTTAAATGATCGGCCAAAGTATGGCCATGTTGTGTGCGCTATTGTGTACTTCAATTTAAATTACCTCTAGAGAGTCATTCCATCAGTAGTTTCTACCTCCCTCTTCTTCTCGTCCTCAAGTAAAGTCTGGGGGTTCTCATCAATCCTCTTCTGGCAGTTTGGTATCCAAATCACAAGCCTCTTACTGGGTTTTAATTACCGTATTTTATCTTATAAAAGAAGCTGCTTAAGCTGGGTGCTTTGAAAATTAGGGCAAAGTTTTTTCCAATGGCATTTGATGATGAGCACTCAAGCATGGTAGTTCCCTTCATTGCATTCTGCATACCATTTCATTAGAACCTATCTGCTTTATTCACTTTCTTTCTACGCTATTTCATTGAGGTTGAAATGATTGGTTCTTTGCTGATTTCACTTGTTGTGTTCAGCCAGCTTGTAATGAAGCTCTGCTAGAGATGTTTCGAATTGATTATGTGGGAAATGCTCCTTACCTTAGCTGCATCCCCTCTGTTGTTCACCATCGGCTCTCCTCTGGTGACCGATTCTTGGTACTATCATCTGATGGACTTTACCAGTATTTCAGCAATGAAGAGGTTGTTGCCCATGTCACATGGTTCATGGAAAATGTTCCTGAAGGTGATCCTGCGCAATACCTTGTTTCAGAGCTTCTAATCCGTGCTGCCAAAAAGAATGGTATGTATGAGTATCTAATATACTGTATTCCTGTGGCTAGATGTCTGGATAATCGGATATGGATTTAGATTCCATATAGCATTCTGAATCAAACCAATGCCAATCTATGGAAAACCATGACTTAAGTTGAACTTCTGTTTTTTTCCCATATTTTAATATTGGGAATTTGTCGATTTCTGCAGGAATGGATTTTCACGAATTGCTCGACATACCTCATGGAGATCGGCGTAAATATCATGATGATGTCTCGGTTATGGTTGTTTCATTGGAGGGGAGAATTTGGAGGTCTTCTGGATAATGTTTTTTTTTTTCTCTTTTTATTGGCAACTTTTGATATTTTCCTCAACAGTGAAATCATTTTCAAGCAAGGGTTGAAATCAATTATGCATTGCAGAAATGAATGAGAGAATAGAAGTGTTTTTTTTTTACCTTCACTTTTCCTTAAAGCCAACATGCAGATAATTACTCTAATGATCTTGTAAAGGTTGCAATGTAAAGCTACTGCCAATCCTTGTTCTGCTCATTACATGTCTCAAATTCAGTTGTTATGTTCCTTACATTTATACCATCCATGTGTTTCTTCAATACACGTTTATATTTTAGGAAAATTCTACAATGGGTGACGTACACCGTTGAACATCACTAACGCAATAAACTACTGAACATCATTAATTTTAAATGACTTTTAAATAATTATTAAAAACTTCAAAGGCTTGATATGCAATTAATAATATTTTAAAATAAAATTGGAATAAATTATTCTATGAACCAATCTCATCACCTCATCCATGGTCCTTTCTTCTCTAAAATTATATTATGGGGTTCGATTTTTACTCATTTTTTCCTCAAACAATCTCAAAATAATCTATCTTCAATTCTTATTAAATCTACCAACGATAACCTCTTGTGTTCAAAATGACGAAATTGTTTAATTCAAACCCATCAGAGATTTCATCTTTAAAATTATTTAAAAAAAAAAAAAACTCAATCGTCTTCATTGTGTTTTCATCTTTACTACTTCTATCAAGTACCTTCTTTTATTTTCACTTATTTGCTAAATCAAGATAAAGCTAACAGTAAAACTAAAATAATTGAATGATTATAGACTAACTTTATTATCTTTTACTCGTTTACATATATGGAAGACCATCGTTCCATGTCTGCAACTAAGCGCCAAATACTTCAATATAAAAGACCATAGTTTCTTTCATGTTTACATATCGGAAGACCATTGTTTCATGTCTGGAAGACCACAATTCTTCAATCTACCATTGTCAAGATTTATCCCCTTTAAAATATAGAATAAAAATAGCATTGACTTTAGATTCTAAAGATTTATAAACTCAAAACTTTAACTTTTTAATTCTGTAAATTTTGTAAAGATAGAGATTTTTTCTGTTTAATACTTTCAAAAATAAAAATTAAATTAAATACTTTTTACAAATCAAACCCTAATTTTATTTTTTAGGGAGGGAAGGAAGACGATGGCTTGAAAATTGTAATACAAATGTATATCACATGAAAAAAAACTTTGAATTTCAGCTTTTAAAAAATTTCATCCAAGTTTTTTAAATTGTTAATTTTATTGTGTTTTTCGATGGGTTAAATTTTTTGGGTGTTTTTTTAACGATTTTATTCATTAACCTATTAGAATTAATATGTGAGGTATGAGGAAGGAGATTATAATTTTTAAATTTTAATTTATAAAAAATATTACGTGAAAAATAAAGATGACGTGGTTTTATTTAATTGGGTAGGACATGGATGAAGTGGTGAGAATAGTTCATGGAATAGTTTCTTCTATTTTAATTTATAATTGTATGTTGAGTCCTTGAGATTTTTAATTTTTATTAATCAATTTAATAGTGTTCAGCGGTGTTCAACGATATTCGACGCACATGATAGACTCATCCTATATTTTATTATTTAATAATTATTTTATTTCATGCAAAGTTAAATTAAATATAAAATATTTTAAAATTGAAGAATTTCAATCATAAATTTTACTTCCCATCAGTAATTTGGGATTGTTAAAAACTCATTTGTAACCGAATTCTAAAAACAGATCTCAGAAAAAAAGAGTACTTGATATCAGTCAAAATCAGTCAAATGATGAGATTGATAGTTTGGGGATTAAATTGATGGAATAATAAACAAAAAATAAATATTGTTGATTTTGGAGGTTTTATTGTTTGAATATTTTATTTGGGATATTAATTGGGAAATCTATCCACTTAGAACAATATTTAGAAAAATACTCATATTCAGCCCACATAGGTCAAACTCATTTTTATTCAAACATGAGTTTTCGTATAATAAAAACTTGGTAAATTAATTTTTTTTATCTATTCACTCAATACGAAACCCGCGTTTAGTTTCAAACTCGCATTTGATTAAACGCGAGTTTCGTCAAACTCGCGTTGGATTAAACGCGAATTTGACCTACATGGACTGAATGAGAGGTATTTTTTCAAATGTTATTAAATAGAGGTGGATTTTTAATTAATATCTCAAAAGGGAATATTAAAACAAAAAAAAGCCTATTTTAGATAACTACAAAAATACAATTGATGAAAATTAAAAATAAAAGACAAAATTGTTAACGTAAAATTACTAAAAATGAAATTATCCCCTGTAAAATACAAATCAGTTGCCACTTTACACAAACCCAAACTAAGTTTTAATCAGTTGTCACAAAACAATTTGTTTAGTTTAAAATAAATGTTTTATAATTTTAATTGATGAATGATGATTCAATCTTATTATTAACCAAACCAACGGAAAGCAAACTCTAACTAACTTATTAACAAGTTTGACGATTGATGGTATAATTTTCTAAGGTCCAATTTTTCTTTTGTTGTACATTGTCTCCTTGGAAATTCCATAATAGGTCAAAGATTGTTGCTTTTCCCTTCATTTAGACAAGCTTCTCTTGCTTTATTTATAAATTAAAAGTTGGGTTGTTTCCTAAATTTTAGCTTCCCATATATAGAATCATTTAACCACGTTTTTTTCCTGTATAAACGATAAATTATATCATGGTTTATTCTTGTCACGTTCTTTAAAGATCAACCAATAAGAATCACACATTTTATTATTTTTTCCATGTCATATTTTTACCAAGTGAATCTCCACTTAGTAAAAATTGTTTTTGAAATTAATTTACAGTAAATATGAGTGAATATTCACTTGGTAAAAAAATATAACATGAAAAAAAATAATGAGATGGATGCTTTTTATTGGTTGGTCTATGAATGACGTGGCAGGAATGACCCATTATATAATTTCTCTTTGCTGCCCAAGTAAAAGCCTTATTCCATTTCCAAATGTATTTAGCATAAATAGGGAACATGCTTTTCGAGTTTTGATTTTAGGGTTTCTTGAAGCCTATAAATAGGCTTCATTCCATTGTAATTTACACATCCGACACCACACCACAACACATGTATACACACTAAATTTAAGAGCAATACAAGTCATAGTGATTTTTGGAGGTATTTTACCCAAACGTTGCTTCTTTATATTTTTATTTTTTTCATCTGTTAATTGGTTTCGAATAAGAAGGAGAAAGGGTACATGTTCTCGTTAAGTGAAGTTTGCGGAGGTTCCATCATCGCCGAGGAAGAAAACCAGCGTATCATCAGGGTAGGGGCAACAGCGATGGCATGCCTCCGGTGAGCAGTGATCGGGGTCCAGGTGCAACAACAACAACGATGATGTAGAACGGTTTGTTGTTCGACCCGTACCCCGCCTTGACAAACTCATGCTTTGATCCCACTGTTTGTAATTTCTTCACTTTTGTCCCTCTTTATTTATTTGTTTTTTAATTTAATTTTTTAATTCTCGTTTTATGCACTTTAGCCTTTTGTTTGCTCTGTTCATGTTTATTGTGTTGTTTAATATGTTTACCTTTATGCAATTTGACATGTTAAAATGTTAGGGTAAATAGACTTCTTAATAATTAATGTTTTTTTGTGTAATAAAAGTTTATAAAATAATTTAAAATAAACACTTTTAGATTAGTTTCTCTAATAGATGACTTAAATATTTTTGTAAGATTAGTTCACCAATAATAAATTTAATTATAAATACTTAGAGCTTAGATTCCTAAAATAATTTGCCTTTTAATAATTAACTTGGTAAGTTAGTTAAAGTAAAATAATACCATTCCTTAATTGTGAATAATTAAATAAAAGTCTTGGGTAATATTTTTTAAAAATGGTAAATAATCTATTTCCCTTAATTGTAAATAATGATAAATAAAATTAACTTGAATTTTTTTTAAACAATCATTTCCCCTTAATTGTAAATAAAACTCTCTTAAGTAATTTCTACAAAAATGAGTAAATAATTTCCTTGATTGTAACCAACTAATTAAAGCTTTCAGGATTAGTTACCCTAAATATGTAAAGTTAATATTTAACCTTTAATATTAAATCGCCCATAAAAAAAACATAAAATGCCATTAAAAAAGGATTTTTATTGCATCATGAAAATGAGATATTTTCTCAGGTAGAGTTAATTCGGTCTTCCCCTAGCGGTTGGGGAACGGTAGAAACTCCTATGCGATACTATATTTCTGAATTTTAGGGATTAATGTCTTAATCCTTTTGTGTCTAAAAATGACCGGGTTTTCCTCAGCTGTGAGTAAATTTGGGTCACTTTTAGAACTCTCTGGATTTTTACATTAATATTTGCACGCATTCATTCGGGTTACCATGGAAAAATATTAGTGGTCAAGTAAGCGTCGTTTTACGGGCGTTGTGGGGGTGCTAATCATTCCCCATACGTAACGATGCCCCTAAACCCTCATTTCTGATTTACTTTTAGATTTTCGGTCCACCTAATATAATAAAAAGGACCGGCCCAACTCCGTTATCACAATTTTATTGAATGAAGAGAAAAATATAATAAAGTTACAAGGAGAGACTACAAAATTAGAGTATACTAATCACATACTTGGTGATTTCCCCTAAAATCATTGAAGTGTATAAACTATACACTAAAACATAAAATATGACAAAAGGTTAAATCTAGCCAAACAATTTAAAAAAAGATAGATAAACAAACATCATTTTTGTCAGTGAATGGTAAATATCATCGACGCTAATATAAAAATGTATATAACAATGATAACATGTTGACAAAATTGAATTTACCATAACTCAACCTCAACTATCTTTGGTGATTGCAAGTGTCTATCAATATGAGAAAACTAATTTGAGGATCCAAATCAAAAGCAGATCAATATGATAATCAAATAATCATTAACTGTAGAGGCGACAGTCAATCTAACTTTGAAAAATAAAAAAAAATGTTAAAAGAGCAGAAAAATGTGTTAAAAGTAAAAAAAAATCACCATTTTCATTAGTAAATAAAAAAATTTATTAAACCAAAATACATAAAAGTTTAGATATGCAAAAATAAAAATAAACAAAACGAAAAAGAATAAGAAAAAAAAAAAGGAAGATAGAGGAGAATAGAACAAGAATTTTAGATAAATATGAATGACAAGTGTTTGACTAAATACCGCCGACACCACCTTCATAAACGACAAAAAAAACCTAAAAATTAAAAGAAAAAAAATATTAGAAAATTTAGGCAGCTAGTTTAAAGTATCGCTCCTTAATTTTAAGATTGCGTTGTTCGGTTTTTAATAGGATTAATTTACAAATGCAAAATCTTTTTTTATTAATTAATTAATAGGAAGAACATGTATTTATTGAACGATTATGCTTGTTTGGATTAACCCACAAAAACAATATGTTTAGTTTAAAACAAAAATTTTATGATTTTAATATATTAATAATGATCTAATCGTATTATTAATCAAACCAACAGAACGCAATCTCTAATTAACTTATTAACAAGCTTGACCATTGACGATATACTTTTCTAAGGTCCAAGTCTTCTTTTGTTGTCTCCTTGGAAATTCCATAAAATAGGGTCAAAGATTGTTGATTTTTTTCTCCATTTAGACAATTGTGTTGTTTCCTAATTTTACAATCAATTAACCATGTTCTTTATATATAAATGAAGGAAACTCCTTTCTCTTGTCAATTAAAAAGGTTTTATTTACACTTATATTTTCTCCCTCTGGTGATTCTTTTGATAGCAATTAACAATTATCTTCAATGTCAGCCTTGATCTTCCTCTTTGTTGCCTTATGGGGCTTGGTTGCATCTGATCCTCACCATCTCCAGGATTTCTGTGTTGCTGATAAAGCTGCAGGTGAGGCGACTAATCCAAAGTGTGTTTTGCAGAAGCCTATTATAGGTTTTGTATAGGTATATTATGGGACGATCCTCTTAATCTATTTTTTATTTATTTATAATGACATGATTCAAACCCCTAACATTTTGAAGGGATTTAGTGACTCGTCTCACCAGAAATTAAATTAATATAACATATATTATTATTTGACTGTGTATACACTTGTAGGAATACACGTGAAAGGATTTCCATGCAAGAACGGGGACGATGTTACAGAAGATGATTTCCTCTTCACTGGTTTAACGAATCCAGCATTGGTCAACAATTCAGTGGGAGCAGTGATTACGGCAGCCAATGTGGAGAAAATTCCAGGGCTTAACACCCTCGGTATCTCACTTGCTCGTATCGACTATCAACCATGTGGCCTTAACCCGCCCCACATTCACCCGCGCGCCTCCGAAATCATCTTCGTTCTCGATGGAGAGTTAGATGTGGGATTCTTCACTACATCAAACCAGTTGGTCTCTAAATCCTTGAAGAAAGGTGACATTTTTTGTGTTCCCCCAGGGTTTGATCCATTACCAGAAGAACAATGGCGGGAGGCCAGCTTCTGTAATTGCAGGGTTTAACAGTCAGTTCCCTGGAACTCAATCAATTGCTGCAACATTGTTTACTTCAACGCCGCCAATGCCGGACGATGTCTTGACCAAGGCCTTCCGGATTGGAACCAAAGGAGTGAAGAAAATGAGAAACAAGCTTGCTCCCAAGAAAACTTAAGTGACAGTACATTATGTATTAAATCTACCATTTTTGTATGTAATGATAATCGAAGTTTGGTATAATACGCCAGACAAGAAATATGTAATTAAAAACATTATTCAATTACTTCAAAGTTATTAATAAGGTCTCGTGTTAGACTTTTATTAATTGTGATATTTTTCAGATTTGTTTCGGTTTTTTATGTCTAAATATATTATAATTATCGATTTATTTATAAATTGTAATGGCTTGTTTTGACTTATTTGTTCATATAAAATTTTAATTATTTGACAATGCATATACCTTGTAGTCTGTAGACAAAGCGAATTAAATTCAGGTCTCTTAAGATGAATATCATCTTTTTTTCAACTGAGACCGCTTGTTGAGTTCAGATATACCATTATAATCGAAACTTTTAAAATATTTAGAGTTGAATAATGCAAAAGATTGTACATATCACTGGTGTTTGATAATTAAAAATACGCGTAAAAGAACCTAACAAGTGATTTTAGTAAAAAATGAATGATATTTATTTAGGAGAATTCAGTTCAACAAATATTACTTTGTAGTTACCTTTAGATTATTAAAAAAATATGCATTAAATATAAATATTTTTCGGTTTTATCCGGAAACTAATGGGCCAATGACAGAACATTAAAGCCTGGAGTGGGTTTGGGCTGGGGTTGTTTAAACGCAGCGTTTTAAATTTGCCACCCATGGTTCGTGCCTGCCTGGGCGGGGTTGCGTTATTTGGTTGTGGACGGTGGTAAAAGTGGTGAAAGGAGAGAAATTTGTAATTTAAATCTGAAATTGGAGAAGGAAATCAGAAGACAAATTTTTAGAATTTGAAATGCTGAAGAAGAATAACAAGAATTTCAGGAAAAGAAGCTTTCAAGAAGACGAAGGAGACGATCCAGCCGCCAAATCAGACGATGAAGAAGATAGACGGTAGTCTTTTTCCCCCTTTTTAAAAACAAATTAGGGTTTTTTAAAAAAAATTAAATTTTGAATTTCAATGTGTAGGTTGGCGTTAGAGGAAGTGAAATTCCTGCAGAAACAGAGGGAGAGGAAATCAGGAATCCCTGCAATTCCTACGGTGCAAACCGGAAGCGTCGTCGCTAAAGTTACCGAAAAGGGAGATGCTGATGGAGAAAAGGAGGAGCTTGTTCTTCAGGACACCTTCGCTCAAGAAACCGCCGTCCTTGTTGAGGATCCAAACATGTATGTTTGTTTTTTCCTTTTACACTTTGCATTGGTGTGTGTTTCTGGATTGTCTAATTGTTTATTTATCTTTTCTGTAATTTTTCTGTGAACTTAGGATAAAATATGTAGAGCAAGAATTGGCTAAGAAAAGAGGAAGGAACATGAATGAGAAAAATGAAGTTGAGAATGATTTAACTCGCGCCGAAGATGAATTGTACAAAGTTCCCGAGCATCTTAAAGTGAGTTTCCTTATAATTTGCAAACAAATTCCATTGTTGTTCTTATGAACTTTTTGTATTTGTTGTTTAGTTTATTACAAGAACATGTTTTTTGAGTTCGGTTTATTGCTTTTTCTTCTTAATAGTTGACTTCGTTTCTCTCATTTGAACAACACCACTTGATTATTTTGTTTAAAAATTTTATGCAACTTATTGGCTTATTCCTTGCAGGTGAAAAAACGGAATTCCGAAGAAAGTTCAACCCAATGGACCACTGGGATTGCTGAAGTTCAGCTGCCTATTGAGTATGTCTTTTACTGATCTTTAATTTTAAGAACATAAGCTTCTGCTGGATCTCCGAGATCCTATTTTGTAGTTTTCTTTGATATAGGGAAAATTTAACTTTTAGAGCAGAGCTTGTTTAGCTGATGTGCTGCTAAGTAAACGTGATATAATGACTTTAGAGTTTAGACTAACTAAATGATGAAAAAAGTTCGCCACCCTTGTTCTGTAATATATTAGTCGATGTTGTATTCTAATGGTTTCTTTGATCGCAGATACAAGTTAAGAAATATAGAGGAAACGGAGGCTGCCAAAAAGCTTCTACAGGAAAAGCGGCTCATGGGACGGGCAAAATCAGAAGTTAACATACCATCAAGTTACAGTGCTGATTACTTCCAGCGAGGCAGGGATTACGCTGAAAAACTTAGAAGAGGTTGCTTACATTTTCTTTCCACTCTTTTGTAATGAGAGGTTATTGATATTAATTCATTTTTATTTTCTCTGCAAATTGCTTGCTAGTTGGGATTAGTCGGTCTTCTGCCCTCTATTATCATGAATTGCAATCTTTATGTCCGTTTGTTCCGATTTTGCTTCTTCTCGAGGTACATCATGTTCACCCGTTACCCCTATTCCTTCCCCGTGAACTTGCAGAACATCCCGAGCTGTACAAGGACAGAGGTTCACAGGATGACAATGCTGGCTCCAAACCGGCTGATGCAAGCAATGATGCAGCAGGAAGTAGGCAAGCTGCAACCGATCAGTTTATGCTAGAGCGTTTCCGGAAACGAGAACGCCAACGAGTAATGCGGAGATAACTCAACTACACAAGCAAGCATATCAGATTGAGCTTTCAAGTTCCATGTCCTATGATGGGCTGTGCAATGCTACTTGTGTACTGAAAATATTCACTTGGCAACAAAAGGTCAAGTTACTTGATAAACTGTCGTTGTGACTGTTGTACCATCTTAATTTTTCATGATGATGTAGATACTGTTCTTTTTTCCAACTAGGTACCGTATTCTTAAATACCAGAACCCTAGTACTATAAACATATTTGAGATGCTTTTGAATTATTATTATTTTTGTTACGGATAACAATGAATAGTTTTTCAGTAGCCATTTCTTTATTTTCATGTCATCTTTTTTATCAGGTGAAGATGTGATTTATATTGGTTGGGACCATAATTGATCTGATAATTTACACGAATGTTTAATGTGGGCTTAAGCATGTTTGATAACAGTTTCTATGTATATTGTACCAACGACAATGTCAATCGAGCTATACTCAATCAACAATTATACTTATTTATCTTGAATTTGGACATTTATTGTATTTAAACTATTAAATATATAGATTTATAGATAAGAAACATCTTATTATTTTAAATTATTTATTAATTAAACATAATAAATATTTTTATTATTATATTAATTATTTAAATATTAAATTACATTCGCGGATTGAGTTTAACTCGGTAGGTACATCGTTAGAAGGGATTTGAATAGGATTCGAATGGTAGACCTATCGTCTCATCTTTCCCAAACATGCTTAACAATCATAGCATGATGGCAAAATTTATTTTATCATAAATCAGATACGAACTATGTTTATGGCTGTAAACGAACCGAACGTTCAACGAATCGTTCGGCGGGAAGTTTGTTTATTTATTAAACGAACGAACATGAACAAGATTTTTTGTTCGTTTAATTAAGTGAAAGAACACGAAAAATGGCTCGTTCGTTTGTTTATGTTCATGAACATTCGGTAATCCGTTCGTTTATGTTCGTTTAAATTTATTCACATATGTCTAGGGGTGAGCATTAGATTGAGCAGAGTCGAGTCAAAAAATTTTAGTTATTCGACTTGGCAAGTCCTATTTTATGACGCGTTAAAAACTTCCTTCTTATCAGCTAGGGGTGTTCATTGTTCGGTTAAACCGAGCTAACTGACCGAACCAAAACAAAATTGGTTAGTCTAAAATAATTTTAGGTTTCGGCTAATGATTAAGAATTTCTTCAAATTTCAATTATCGATTATTCGGTTTAAAAAGTTAATTAACTTAATTAATCGAATATTAAATATTTAACATATTATATATGTTCATTTATATTGGTTTGTGTTTGTTTATGTTCGTTTATTATTTTAACGAGCGAACAGGAACAAAACAAGCTACGTTCCTTAACGAACGAACAAGAAATTTTGTGTTCGTTTATGTCCATGTTCGTTCATTTGTTCGGTTAAAGTTAAACGAACGAACATGAACACACTCTCGTTCGTGTTCGTTCGATTCGTTTACATGCTTAACTATGTTAAAAGAAAACAATTATACTTTATATTCATCTTAAATTAAAATTTTATTATACTTTAAAATATTTAAATTTATAGATAAAGCATATTTATTATTTTTTAATTATTTTTAATTAAACTTAAGAAAACATTTATTATATTAAAACTAAAAAATAGTAATATATAAATTTCGGTAAATATAAAATTACATTTTATATTAATTTTTTTGAACTACACTTTCATTATAAATTATACTATTGAAATTCATAAATAAGAAGGAAAAAACTTTGATACGCAGGCCGTGTAAACTTTAGTTTACACGTATCTTTTAGTTCTAGGGGTTAGGGTTTTAGTTTAGGGTTTAAAGTTTATGGGTTTAGGTTGTGTGGTTTAGAATTTAAGGTTAATGTTTAGAATTTAGTGTATAGGGTTTAAGGTTTAGGGTTTAGTTTTTTAGGGTTAGGTTAGGAATTTAAGATTTAAGTTTTTATAATGTAAATACACAAGCTTGTGTAGAATTAGTTTTTCACAACCTGTGTATCAAAGTTTTACCCAAATAAGAAATACATTAATATAAAATATTTTAATTGTTATTATATGAAATAAAATTATATTATAAACAAAGATAATAAAACACATAAATACACATCCAACACACATGTTAAAAAAAATTATTATGCACTTGATCTGGAACTACACTGGTTTAACTTCGATTCAGTTTTTATTCATTGGTTTAGATTTAATGGCTCAAATCAGCCAGAATTTTTCTATCATTCCATTAGAACAAAATACCAAAAAAAACATAAAAGATTTTTTAAAATTATTATTAGCAAACTTGCAATCATCCGTACTCTTACAATAGAGCAGCCACTGGTGGGCTAACATATTTTGTAAACATATCACTTGCTGGGCTTCACTGTAAAACGCTAAGCCACGGCCTATGTGATGACACTATATAATACAGCTTGGAAGTAAAAATCAAGAGAATGTCATAAACAAATACATATTTGGAAGTTCTAAATCTGAACATTGGTTTTGAAAGATTGCCCGAATTGCCAATTCGAAGGCACCACATTAAGCGCAGTTCGAATCTTACCATTACTGACTTGAACCCTGAAAGACAAGCTCTGTCCATTTAGATAGCTTAAGCTCTGCCAATTGGCACCCCAGTTCCTGGACATGCTTTCCCATTTGTTGGTTTTGGAACCCTTTATCCATACCTTTGAAATCTCTCCGGCACCCCCAACATTTGATATCAGCACCAGCTCGAAATAGTTCCTTCCGTTGATGGTGAATCTCATGCCTCCCTTTCTCCTGCATGTGACTCTGGGAAATGCAAACCGAATTGTTCGGATTAGCAATGTTCAAACAGGGCTTAAAATTCAAGTTTTTTCATGGCAGAGTGAAAACAGTGGACATACCTCCTGTAGAGGACTGGTACAATTCCGGTTCGGTATAGAGCTATGGTCTCGAATGCAGGTTGAGCCATGTCGAAGTGCGGTCGGGGTGGATTACACCAACCGCCGTTGTCGTTCGGGAGTGCATAGTTCGGAGGGCAGAAGTTGGTGGCGGTGATGGTAATGTATTTACCCTTGAGACACCATTGTGGCACCTTTTTTGCATCACAAGTTATCTGATAGCAGCCTCCACATGATTTGCCGTCGTTAAACAAAGCCGTGCTGAGTGCAGCCGTGTTTGTTCCGTAACCATCTGTGTAGAGATTGCCATAACCACAAGCTCCACCTGCAAAAACCAACATGTTTATCAAAGTTATTCAAACAAAAAAAATAAGGAAAAGGACCAAAAAAAGTCAAACACTTACCCATTGTACCAGAAGCGTCACTTCCACCATAGAATGTTGCATGTGCTGCGAGCCAAGTATGAGCCGCATCTGCAACAAGAAATTTAGGAGGAAGATATAGACCCAAAATGACTATGGCAGTAGTAAATAGATAGGCACTCTGCATTTTCTTTTCCTTTTTCGAGTCGGAGAATGTGAACTAAGTATGAGCTTAATGCCACAGATGCATCTCGCCTAGATATTTATAATCAGTGA
Organism: Hibiscus mutabilis; assembly: GCA_019671005.1. Taxonomy (NCBI): domain Eukaryota; kingdom Viridiplantae; phylum Streptophyta; class Magnoliopsida; order Malvales; family Malvaceae; genus Hibiscus; species Hibiscus mutabilis. The sequence continues at coordinate 53,192,706 of CM033726.1, forward strand.
TTGATGAGAAATTATTGATGGAAATTTTAAATATTAAGGTACATTTCTCGACTAAATTAAGGCATGCCATGATCCTTATTCCTTAAATGATAGCATAAACAACCGTAATTCATGATGTCATATGGGAACCCTATTTTTATATTCAAACCCATGTGACAGTAGTTATAAATCTTGGTGCTGCAGTTGAATAGTTGTATTTTTTTGGCTTTCTTCAATATGTAAGCATAGATGGTGAAATAAAAGTTACTACAATTTATTCAATCTCAGGGTGAATATAAGATTGGCAAGCTAAATATTACCATTGATTTTTATTTATTTTTTCAACAGAAGTACTCTAACTTCTCTAATGCTTAGTAGCAATAAGAAAAACAAATAAAAGCAAAGCCAGCTCTAACGGCTAATTCCATTAAATTTCTGGGAATGTTAGTAAATTCAACGCACTATAGTATCCGTGGTACGCTATTGTACAGTTGAGCTGCAAATTGTCAAGCAGGCAATATAAAATTACAGGAGAACATTAAATACTTTCTAATGCAGAAAGTTTATGCTTTGAACTTGGAGTCAAAATCTCAATTTTCCGCAACTATGACTTTGCAGACAACAAATGGACAGGAAACCCTGCAACTGCAACTATAAAATCAAAGCCAACTCCCCTTAAAAACCCATATTTTAAGCCAGGTTTCGCTAGCAGCAGTTGCACTACATGCAACCACCATGAATCTGCAGGTACGGATGCCTTACTTAAGAAATAAAAAAAATGAAAAAGGAAAATGGTTGATAAGTAGAATCATATATCATGGCGTATCTTAAGGGACGTGCACTTAAAAATCACATGGGTGATACCATCTTTCAATTCAACTTCCCTACCCAAGTAACCCAACCAATTGCTCACACATGATTTCATGTTCTTGTATTCCATTGGTATAATGGAAATTGTATTTTATTTGTGGCTTTATATATATTTATATATTATGGGATCATGGCTTAAAGGGAAAGAAAAATGTCTACTTATGTGGAAAAGACTCGTGAAAAAACGTACAATACTAATCAAATACAAATTTGTTTGGTAAGAGTGATGGGGTATCTCTAGGGTGTAAACGAGCCAAATCGAGCCCGAGTAGTGTTGAGATCGAATCGGCTCATTAAGAACTCGAGCCGAGTATTGACCGACTCAAACTCGAGTAGCTCGCGATCTGTATCGTCTCATTTACAACCCTATTCATAATAATAATTGTTGAGTCGATTTATTCAACAACAACAATAACAATAATAATAATATTATTATCCAACAACATACGTTTTAATTCACTTTAATTTTAATATTTTTTTTAAAATAGTATATTATATTTTCAAGTAGCTCGTGAGCTTTTCGAGCCGGATATCGAGTAGCTCAACTCAGCTCGTTAAGAAATCAAACCGATTTCGAGCTCGAGTCGAGCTTTGAATGAGTCGGACTCCAATAGCTCGCAATCTACGTCTCATTTACAGCCCTAGGTATATCTAAATTTTATGAAATCCTAATCACCTTCCCGAATGATATTAATCAAATATGATGGTTGTGATTTAGTTTTCACATTCTACGGCAAGAAGTAGATTCTTTCGAAAACACCCCTAAATGGAATTCAAAATGATGTGAAATGTTGTTAATCAATGCCTAACCTTCCCATTCTAAAGAAGGCTAAAAAGACTGCGGAGCTGCTGACAGATTCTTTTATAATTAGCCAAAGGAAGTGTATGAATGTACGTAAAGAAGCAAGCCTAAATTTCTAATTCCTTCTCAAATGCATAATTGTCTATAAACTACGGATTATTCAGAGTCAAAATTTGTGTCACCACTCTAACGTTGCAACAATAATGTAGAGAGAACTTTAGGTTCAAAGCAAAATTCATCTACAAAGTGAACAAAATAACAGATCAGATGACTACACTATGAGTGCAATTTATCATCATAGGAATTTTTTTAAGAATTGAGTCTTATACCTGAATTTCTTGTGTTTGTGCATATATCGTGTCATAATCTTGTTTAAGATATTTTTTTTACATTTATATAGATATTGATACGTTAATAATTCATGTTATATACATTTTAACATATTTGTAATTGTACATTCAAGCTGCATTATAGCTTTTTCAGTCGTGTATGACAGTAGAACAAGAGGAACCTACTGATGGTAATACTAATAACTAATCAAGAGGGCTACCTTCTAAAAACAAATTTGTACCAAACAGGGAAGGACGGGATACAAAATGCACATGCACCATATTTTTCCTATCAAAACAATTCAAAATGCTTGAAACCAATTACTCGCATTAACGAATCTCGTTTCACAGAACTAACTGGAATTGAAATTGGAATCGGATATCATATGAAAGTTCACCTTTCTGGAATCTAAAGTCTGAAGAGCATTAGTCAACAGTGCACCACTAGCTTCCTCATATGTTGCATCTACCAACCTTAGTTCCTTGATCTTTTCCAGCCATTTCTCCATACGTTCTTTATGGATCCTAGAACAAACAAAAATCCATAAAAACAACATTAAATACAAAACGTAATTCTCCTCCATCTTTAGATATCTGAATTCATAATTAGTCATAGTATCTTACATAAGCAGCGGCTCTTTAAATTCATTACTCGATCACTTCAACATTTTCTTCCCTAATTCAAATAGTAAAATCGTTTTGTGGTTAACGAAATGAATCGAATAAATCGTGTGGAAAAACGAAGACACTTACCGTAGCGGAGAGCATTGGGAAGTGAAATGAAAGAGGGGTTTTGAAAATTGGAGAATGCGCGGGAATTTTATTGTATTCGGCCTTTCTATTGTAAGAAACAATTCGATGGGCTAAGCCCAATAAATTTGGATTTGGTTTTTTTATATATAAGTTTTGAATGAACACACACACCTTCCTCTAGAATGATTGTCCTCAATCAACGGGGCTAACCTTTTGGTGAATTTGGAATGATATGAATTTCATTCGTTATGTGGATGATAATAATTAAATGCATATGTTATGGACAAACATAACGGAAAATATTATATGGAAGACGGTAAAAAATTTGTTTTTCATAAGCGTCTAGTTTTTAGAGTTTAGAGATTAGGTTTTAAGGTTTGGTGTTTGTGGGTAGGTTTTAAGGTTTGGGGATATATTTTATGGTTTATAATTTAGGGTTTAGAGCCCATAAAATATATGTGGTAGCTTTCGAAGTCCGCTTGCGAGAAAAAAAAACTTCCACCGACGGTGCATCAAATAATTACCCTAAATATAATATGATGATAAAAATAGTTACCCTAAATATAATATGTTGATAAAATTATAAAATATAAAAATAAAAAACATATTTAAAATTAAGATCAGCCCAAAAGAGAAAGAAAATAAATAAAAAAATTGACAAAAGAAATTAATTTTTAATTTATTGGTACCTGAATGGTTATTTTAAATCAAAACTTGAAAATTATTAAAAAAATTAGTTGCTTAAAAACCGCCTGAATTAACAAAATTTAATTTGGTTCAATTAATATTTTTTAAAAATTTAATTCGATTATCGATTAAAATTAAAAATAAAACAACTAATTTAATTTTGAATAATACAATTTTATTATTAACCGAATGGACTATTTAAACACTTTTACTTGGAATAAAGGGAAAAAAAGGAGAATGAAGCATTATTATGTGTGACGTGAGGTAGTTATGGGCATCAATCGAAAGTAAGTGATAGGCCTAATAGGTTCCAATTGTGCTTTTAATACAAAACAAACTTAGGGTTGTAAATGCAATCCTAGATTAGATTATGTGCACGGTACGGTACCAACTTAGGACAACGCCCTTGGCATATGGCAAATGCAGCCAGCACATTCATATACGTATACGTATACACATGGACCACAACTATAATTTATGACATCAATACTAGCAGATATACATCTCTATATACGATAAAATCTGTATCTAAGACTCCCACGATATAATTACAAAGTATAAGCACTGGATTTTGTGCCAACTCATTAGTGTCTTTTTCTATTTTGTTTAAGTCATTAATGTGTGTTTTTATTGTGTTGATTAATATTTTTATTTAACTATCGGTTCTGACTCATTAAACTGACTAATTCCGATCGAGTTTTGCAAAGGCCTAATATGTTTCAACCCTCCCAATTCAATTTTCTCTATTCACAACGTAATGATTCGAACCTCTGATCATGGTTAAGGGACCTAACACTTCATTTTAATAGACCAATTAATCGTTGATTTGTGTTGATTAATATTTGATAAATAAATTTACGGTAACTTTTATCTTTTATAATCATATTTGATATACACGATTTGTTATTAATGAGTAACAATGCCTATAGTCGTCTGTATGATCGTAAAAGTTATATCAAACATGTGGATCATTACTTTTCTTCTTTTGGGTATAACATTATTCACTGGTATCTAATTTATTGGTCGACTAATTCATATCATGTACCGTAGAAGTTCATAATAAAGATAATTCTCTCAACTTAGCTTCCTCCATTCACAACTATGGACGAAGCCACCTTATGGCTTTATTATAATTTGCCCCCTCATTTCTATGATTAATTATACTTTATCCTTTAATCTTAATTCTTGACTTCGTCCCTATTCACAACCAGCGGCGGATCTACGTTAATGGGTGGGTGGGCTTGTGCCCACCCTGAACTTTTCAAACTTCACACTTTTGGCTTCAATATTTTAAATTTTTATGAATTAGTCCTTATTTTTTTAATTTTTATGACTTGTGTCCACCCTAAAAATTTGAGATATTTATGGTTTGTGTCTATTCTCAAAAATATTTTAACTTGTGTCACCCTAAAAAAAACTTCTAGATCCGTCAATGCTCGCAACACTTATATTTGAATCTATTAAGTTATTTAAAAAATCTAATATCTTATTTTATAAAGACCAATTAATTGTTGATCGTGAATCATCATTGGTCATACTCATCAAATGTTATCAAATGACAAAATCCCATATCCTTACTCTTATTGTTCCATGAAAATTAGATTTTGCGTGCCCAAATACAATACGTTGTTTGGTCTTAATTATACTCGGAAAATAAGGAAGTTTCTCTTTGAGCTTTTACAGATAATTGATGTTTGTCTTAATTAGAACATTCATATCATATGTTTATGTGATCTATTTCTTACATTTATTTTAAATAAAAAGGAAAGGTACGAAAATGTGAAATATTGGACATTGACAATTCAGTTCAGTAGAGCCGTGGGGGTAATAATTAGTACCCAAAATAATTAATAATTCCAGCATATATAGGGTAATTTTATAGTATCATCTAACCTACGGTGATTATTAGTAAAAAAACAAAACCTATGGTGATTGATCTAAAACTTTATTTTCACAATCTCATCCATGGTCCTACTCAATTAAATAAACTCACATCATCTTTATTTTCACATAATATTTTTTTATAAATTAAAATTTACAAAGTATCTTCTTCTTCTTCTTCTTCTTCCTCATACCTCATATATTTATTCCAATATGCTAATGAATGAAATCTTTTAAAAAATAAAAAATTTAACCCACGAATAAAAAGAGACAAAAATAAAATTGAACGGAGACGAGAGAAGGGAGTGGCGGCGATAGAGGGTTTGAGGCAGTAAGACATATAGGATGGACTCTGTTTGTGGCAAATTTATCAGAGGGATTACACTGGAAGGGATTATGGCAAGTTTTCGACAAGCATGGGAAGGTTACCGATGCATTTATTCCAAGGAAAAGGGCGAGAAATGGTTATCGTTTTGGTTTTGTCTGGATGAACTCGAAAGTGGAGGCTCAACTTGTGAAAGTTCGATTGGATGGATTGTGGATTCACGGATCGAGGATTTTAGTTTCGTTTGCACAGAAAAAAGAGAATAATAACGTGTGTTATATTTTAACTCAAATTCTAATTGGTAATTAAGTTGGGTTTTATTGTAATTCTAGTGGTTGAAGATTATTTGGTGACCAAGTATTTGGGTATATAAATATAGACTAGGTTTAACCTTTTGAATTATGAGAGAATGAGAGAACAAGAGAATGAAAGAAAGGGGAATTACTCTGGAGAGATGTAACCATTTTTAGGTTCTCTACAACTATTGTGCCTACGTTGTAGAGATGAGTATTATCGGGATGTTGGGAAGAGTGTTTTGGTTCCACCGGGTCATGGGATTTGTACACCGGGTTTTGGGATTACATGAGTTATCATGTATTTGTACTCTTCGGGTTCTCTACGTTGATAGTAGATTGATTTCTCTCATCCGTGGAGGTAGGCTATGCTAAACCACGTTAAATATTATCTTTTGTGCATGTTTTGATCTATGTCGTTACCGTTTTGGCTATTTTGTCGTATACCAAATTTTTAACAAATGGTATCAGAGCTATGGTTCGAGCTACGCGATTGTGGAAGAATTTTTGCTACGGATTTTGCGGTGCGATGTTGGAGACATGCCAGAGGAGTATTGCTGCAACAAGCTTTCAGTTGCAGGGGGAGGTAATTCTCAAAATTCAACAGTGCTTCAACTGATACTACGTAATAATTAGAGTTGTTGAAGACTTGGCGGCGGTACTTTAACGGATATTTGACTTACGTAAAAATTGAAGCTGTTGAAGACTTGAAGACCAATGCTCGAATAGAATTTGTGTCAAGGGGGAGATTTGTTATATTTTGACTCAAATTCTAATTGGTAATTAAGTTTGGTTTTATTGTAATTCTAGTGGTTGGAGATTACTTGGTAATTAAGATTTACTTTAATGAGTAAATATCTATTTTAGGTAGAGATCTTATTGAATAAGGTTTCTTGGTGACCAAGTATTTGAGGCTATAAATATAGACTAAGTTTAACCTTTTAATTATGAGAGAACAAGAGAATAGGAGAGATGAGGAATTACTCTGGAGAGATGTAACCATTTTTAGGTTCTCTACAACTATTGTGCCTACGTTGTAGAGATGGGTATTATCAGGATGTTGGGAAGAGTGTTTTGGTTCCACCGGGTCATGGGATTTGTACACCGAATTTTGAGATTATATGGGTTATCATGTATTTTTACTATTCGGGTTCTCTACGTTGATAGTAGATTAATTTCTCTCGTCCATGGAGGTGGGCTATGCTGAACCACGTTAAATATTATCTTTTGTGCATGTCTTGGTCTATGTCGTTATCGTTTTGGCTATTTTTCCGTATACCAAATTCTTAACAAATCAATTAAAAGCTATGGTATATTTTGGTACGATTTTGGAAGAATTTTGAGGGTGTTAATTTTCCGGTGCGATGTTGGAGACATGCCCAGGAGTAATTCTCAAAATTCAATCGTGTTTTATGGTGTTTGGCCTACGTAAGAATTAGAGTTGATGAAGGACTTTATTTTATCCTAAAAAACTTTGAGATATTTGGCATTACTTTTTCCAAAAATTGATATTTTTGAAGACTTGAAGAAAAATTTTGAATAGAATTTGTGTCTTTTCAAAAGATTTGTTATATTTTGACTCAAATTCAAAATTTTTAATTATTTTTGGGTTTTATTGTAATTCTAGTGGTTGAAAATTACTTGGTAATTAGGATTTACTTTAATGAGTAAATATCTATTTTAGGTAGAGATCTTATTGAATAAGATTTTTTGGTGACCAAGTATTTGGGTCTATAAATATAGACTAGGTTTAACCCGAATTTTGAATTATTGTAGAGTTTAGTTGATTGAACAAGAGAATGAAAGAAAGGAGAAATTACTCTGGAGAGATATAACCACTTTTAGGTTTCTATAGTTATTGTCCATACGTTTTAGAAATTAGTGTTTTGGTTCCACCGGGTCATGTTTAAGTAATTGAACCGGGTTTTGGGATTACATGGGTTATCATGTATTTGTACTCTTCGGGTTCTCTACGTTGATAGTGGATTGATTTCTCTCGTCCGTAGAGGTAAGCTATGCTGAACCACGTTAAATCTTGTCTCTTGTGCATGTCTTGGTCTATGTCGTTATCGCTTTGGTTATTTTGCCGCATACCAAATTTCTAACAACGTGTGGCAAAGTATGAATTCAAGAACCGCGAGGATGCAAAATATGTCAGATGAAGATGAGTTACAAGATAGGTCAATTGAAAATGGGATGCTCAAAAAGAAAGTAGTACAGAGGGAGATAGTACAAGGGGTAATTGATGAGCGAAAGGTTGATATTTTACAAAAGTGTGCAGTGGATTGGTGTTAAAGATTGATAAGATTAGTCACAATGGCTAAGGAATTAAAAGAAGAGGATTTGATGGGTTTCTAGATCATGCAAGTATTGCTTTTATTTACCAATGAAGTTTCGAGAGGTGAGGCGCTTAAGTCAGGGGTGTTGACTAAATGGTTTAGTGAAGTGAATGAATGAGATTCGGATTGTGATAAGGGTAATCGGTGGGCGTTGCTTGTAATTCACGAAATTCCTGTGCATGCTTGGTCGAAGAGTTCATTTGATAACATAGTAACAGTTTGGGGAAGGTTGATAAAATGTGAAGAGTCGACACTTGAACCAAATTCTTTTGAAAGAGGGGATTTATTGATAGAGATAAAGCAATTGAAAAATATTGATAGAGTGCTGGACTTCAAGGTCGGCGATCAGGTTTACACGGTGCAAGTGCATGAATTTGAGCCTACGATAGAGGATTTGGGGTGTTGTCAATGTAATGAGGAGTCCGAGTTGAGAGTATTGGATGAGGGTATTAAAACTCGAAGTATGGCTAAGGCTGATGATGTGCGAAAGACAACGAATGAGGATCAAGCAATTAGCTTAGAGGTAATAGTTAAAGTCCAACAAAGAGTTGAGAATAAGATGCGAGTGGGTGATGGGTCCAGGCAGTGTGCAACAACGGGAAGTGAGTCACCTATGAGAGTGTAGGGATGGATGTCGAATGAGGAAGTTGGGTTGGTTTCGCGAGATGAGGGGGTGCAACAGGGGCTGGTAAGCTGGGCGTATGGGCAAGATTGCGGTTTGGTAAACTGTCCAATTGAGTTCAGGGGGTGGACGATAGTGCAAGTATGGTAAAGTCTCAGGAGCTGGCTGTTGAGGTTATTGAAGGCCAAAATGATGCAATTAATAAGGGTGTTATTAGTGGTCAGCAGGTAACAGAGTTTGAGTCAGATTATATCTTATCAACTAAGCCAAAAGAAGTTATGTCTAAGTAGAATATTAAGGCCAAGAGAATTAACAAGAATCAGAGGTTAAGTGGGAAAAGGATCTCTTAGTGTGCTGAATGGAAAAAATAAACAAGCTACGTTGATAAAGGAAGCGCAAACAATAGTGGATCTGAGTAAATTTTTGGGACCAAGTACGATTGGAAACGAAGAGGGAATCGTTCGTGATATTGCAAAATTACTGCAGCGGTAGGATCAAATACAATAGCAGCTCGAGATGAAGGTGTTGTCATGGAATATTCACAGTATGTATTCATTGTTAAAGCGCAAAGCGATTAAAAAATTGTTACAACAACATCAATGTGAGATCTTTTTCATGGCACAAAAGTGCAGAAACCCCTTTCCATGTTCATGCAGTGCAATCTGCTGTTTTAGGATGTCACATGATACGAATAAAATAATCTTTTAATATTAAGAAAATCTTAGTTTGTTTTAAAAAAATAGTTAATTTCAGTTCTACATAAAATTTAAACATTAATAATTTTACATTATTATAAATAATAAATAATAAAATTTAAATTGTTTTTATCGGTTTGATCCATAAGTCATATAAATAATAAACCATTTTAAATCATCTAATTTAAAATTATTCCATATTTTAATAAAAACGATTAATAAAACATAAGGTTAGTACATTTTAATTTACACAAAACACAAAAGTAAATATCAAACAACATAAAAATTAGGATCAAAATAACTATTGATGTACATGTTTTCGATTGATGATGTTTGCTAATGCTCCTACCACCCAACGTATTTTCTTTTCCCTACGTGTGCACAAAACAAAAATACACACGCTAAGTATAACTTAGTGAGGCATTATAAATAATCATAAAATAAGTATCGAAATAAATGAAAATATGGTTAAGCAAAATCATATCAAATCTTTCATATACTTATAAACAATCACATATAAGAAATGGTGAATTTCATATACTTTTACTTTATAATTAGCCCAAGAATTTGTATAAAGAGAAACTAAAGTATGCAAGGTTTGTACTCCTTGAGTACTAGTCATCAAGTGACGATAACATATAGACATATAAAAGTGCGGAAACATATAACACATAAGTGCCAAAAACATATAGATCCGAAGATCGGTGTATAGCTATACTGCAGTCCTTGACTGCTAGACCTCTAATGGCATGCCACTATACTGTAACTCTCTATCATAAATCTGGGCAAATAATTTCATATAATTGACTTGTAAATTATCATTTGATAAATGATTCATATATCACCATTATTCAATAATATCTTATCAAAATAAAACATAACAGGGTAATTCATACCATAACATATACTAACCTTTTTTCCTTTGTTTGTGAATCATCATATAACTTATAGAAAAACCATGTTATCATTTTGATAAAATCAAATAAATAGAATTTATAAAAGTTTACTAAAATACATTTCAAAACATATAAATGCACTCACCTAGGCCATTTATTATCTTGCCTTACTAAGCTTACTCATTAATCTTTTTGTTTCCTTGAATGCTTGTACCTTCCCTAGTATTTCTTGAAACTCAAAGAACTTTGCTTGAATTATTGATCAAAAGCCTTGAAATTAAGCTAGAAAATTTCTGAACTCCCCCCCCCAAGTTTTCTCTTCCATTCGAAATGCTAGGGAAAAAGATGAACATTTGTTCATCATTCTTTTACAAATAAATCCAATATAAACCATAAAATGCCACATGTCCATAAAAATGAATTTAAAATTCATTTTTTCTCTTTCCAAAAATACCTCTCTAACTAAATCAAATTTACAACTAGTTCAAAATTATGCCACTCCATTACTTTTGAACTAGATTGGTTCCAATCCAACCGACCATCATCATTAGATAATCATAAAATATCATTTATGATTTTTGTTCGATCCAATTTCCCGATTTTCACCTTCTAAGATTTTTCCTTTATCGAACTATCAACTCTAATCCCAGAATCATATATTTCCCTAATTCCATGAATAAATTCATATTTTCATATAAAATCCTCCATTTAATAAAGTCAAACTTAGAAATTTGACTCGATCCAAAAATACCGATAATTACCCGAAATCTTTATCAAGTAGCATCTTTCTTGAAAATCCTTCATTAAGTATTTATACGAATCTTTCCCATTTCTACTGAGTCCTTTTTACAAATCAAAATACTGTTATGTTACATTTCCCAAAATGTCACCCAAGACTTTTCTCTAATTTGAGCACGCTTAACAATTTTATTTGATCAAAATTTTATATTTTCTACTGCATTCTAACCTCCAAAACTATTGTCAAAATCCTTATTTTGATCGAATTTATCCTCATACTGAATAAAAAACATATTTGGGAAAATTTACACTTGGATCACTAAACTTTTACCAACTTTTCATTTTGGTCACTAACTTTTATCATTTGTCATTTTAGTCACTAAGTTAGCCTTATGCCAAAACCTTAGTACTAAATGACCCTTATATAACTTAGTAAAATTTTGGGGTATTACAATTCCACCCTTTTAAAATAAAATCCGTCCTCGAATTTTAGAACGTAACTAAGTTGAATAATTCTGAATATTGTTTTTTCATCTTCTTCTAAACTTTCTCAGTGGCCTTCTCAATCTTGTGGTTCTTCCAAAGAATTTTGACCAAAGGAATTTTCTTGTTCCTTAACTCTTTAACTTCATATGCTAGAATTTTCACGGGTTCTTCTTCATACATCAGATCTGGTTGTAGTTCAATTTCCTCAGAAGTGATGACATGTGAAGGATTTGACTGATACCTTCATAACTATATGGAATATATCATTTAATATTGCTCATCTCTGGTGGTAAAGCTAACTGGTAAGCCACTAGTCCTATTATTTCTTTTTTTTTAATTTCATATGATCCAACAATTCTTGAACAAAGCTTTCTCTTTTTGTCCAAATCATAGGACTTTATCTCCAACTTCATATTCAATATCTATAGTCATTCGATCTCATTTCCACTAAAGAATGAAAATCGATTGTAATAATCTAGAAGGTATCTGATGTTCTACCTTTACTTGTTGACATGATAAACATTTAGAAACTATCTCATTCATTGTTCTTTTCATGCCTAGTCACCAATACTGACTTTTTAAACCTTGCTACATCTTGTTTTCATCTAGATGCATAGTCGTACGGATATATTCTTCTTTTCATAAATAATACCAGTGCGCCCCAAAGGTGACACACCTGGTTTTATAAAACCCTAATCCAACATTTCTTGCAATTGCGCATTCCTGCCCGAAGTTCGGTCGGAACCATCGATATAGATACAATGTCTAGTAATACTTCTATTATAAATTCTACCTTTCAATCTGAAGGTAATCTTGGCAACTTATCAAATTTGCAATAAATTCTACTCCTATATTGATCACCAATAATTTCGCCTTAAATGCTTCTTGGAAGAATACCCATGTCACTTCAGTTGCAAGTATCTTCTATCTGATACTTGGCCACCGTTATTAGAACATGCCCTCTTAACAGGGATACAATTCCTTCTAACTTTTCCACATCGGAACAATTTAGCTATTCCCTTATAATTTTAACATTATTAAACCATAAGTTAGTAGCCATCAGACCACCTTCACTATGAAATTCAAGATTTCTCAAATCCTGTATAGGCACTCCCTATTGTGCCAATGTTCTTTCTTGTTCTGATTAATCCAAAAGGTTATGGTTAACCTTATTATTACCACTATGGTTCTTTCCAGAACCTCTCATGTACTAGTTCATCTCAATCTTCTTAATTCAAATATTAATTATAACTTATCTCCTTTCATATTAGTAAAGAGCGACATCAATCAAATCATATAAACACCATATCAGTAATATTGATATCCTAGTGGCATGTATATACTTTTGACATAAAATTACTTTTGTTTACTCCTATAACCGGCTAATCCTGTAGCTCTAATACCATTAAATGTAACACCCCTTTCCGTATTCATCATTTGAATAAGAGTTAGGATGTCACATGATACTTGTAAAATAATTCGTTAATATTAAGAAAATCTTAGTTTTGACTGTAAAAATAGTTAATCGCATAAAATTTAAACTTAATAATTTTACATTATTATAAATAATAAATAATAAAATTTAAACTTAACGGTTTGATCCATTAGCATATAAATAATAAAAGTACCTGAAAACTGCCTAATTTAAAATTATTCAGATTCTGAATAAAATACGATTCATATCAGAGCAGGCTTCACATTTTACTACACATACCGACTAGTAAATATCAAACAACATAAAAATTCTATTACTGATATTGATGTACATGTTTTCGATTGATGATGTTTGCTAATGCTCCTTACTCCCAACGCTTTTCTTTTCCTACGCGTGAAACAATCACACGCTAAGTATAACTTAGTGAGGCATTATAAATAATCATAAAATAAGTATCGAAATAAATGAAAATATGGTTAACCAAAATCATATCAAATCTTTCATATACTTATAAACAATCACATATAAGAAATGGTGAATTTCATATACTTTTACTTTATAATTAGCCCAAGAATTTGTATAAAGAGAAACTAAAGTATGCAAGGTTTGTACTCCTTGAGTACTAGTCATCGAAGTGACGATAACATATAGACATATAAAAGTGCCGGAAACATATAGACACATAAGTGCCAAAAACATATAGATCCGAAGATCGGTGTATAGCTATACTGCAGTCCTTGACTGCTAGACCTCTAATGGCATGCCACTATACTGTAACTCTCTATCATAAATCTGGGCAAATAATTTCATATAATTGACTTGTAAATTATCATTTGATAAATGATTCATATATCACCATTATTCAATAATATCTTATCAAAATAAAACATAACAGGGTAATTCATACCATAACATATACTAACCTTTTTTCCTTTGTTTGTGAATCATCATATAACTTATAGAAAAACCATGTTATCATTTTGATAAAATCAAATAAATAGATTTTATAAAAGTTTACTAAAATACATTTCAAAACATATAAATGCACTCACCTAGGCCATTTATTATCTTGCCTTACTAAGCTTACTCATTAATCTTTTTGTTTCCTTGAATGCTTGTACCTTCCCTAGTATTTCTTGAAACTCAAAGAACTTTGCTTGAATTATTGATCAAAAGCCTTGAAATTAAGCTAGAAAATTTCTGAACTCCCCCCCCCAAGTTTTCTCTTCCATTCGAAATGCTAGGGAAAAAGATGAACATTTGTTCATCATTCTTTTACAAATAAATCCAATATAAACCATAAAATGCCACATGTCCATAAAAATGAATTTAAAATTCATTTTTTCTCTTTCCAAAAATACCTCTCTAACTAAATCAAATTTACAACTAGTTCAAAATTATGCCACTCCATTACTTTTGAACTAGATTGGTTCCAATCCAACCGACCATCATCATTAGATAATCATAAAATATTATTTATGAATTTTGTTCGTTCTAATTTCCCGATTTTCACATTCTACGATTTTCCTTTATCGAACTATCAACTCTAATCTGGGAATCATATATTTCCCTAATTCCATGAATAAATTCATATTTTCATATAATAATCCTCCATTTAATAAAGTCAATCTTAGAAATTTGACTTGATCCAAAAATACCGATAATTACCCGAAATCTTTATCAAGTAGCATCTTTCTTGAAAATCCTTCATTAAGTATTTATACGAATCTTTCCCATTTCTTACTGAGTCTTTTTACAAATCAAAATACTGTTATGTTACATTTCCCAAAATGTCACCCAAGACTTTTCTCTAATTTGAGCACGCTTAACAATTTTATTTGATCAAAATTTTATATTTTCTACTGCATTCTAACCTCCAAAACTATTGTCAAAATCCTTATTTTGATCGAATTTATCCTCATACTGAATAAAAAACATATTTGGGAAAATTTACACTTGGATCACTAAACTTTTACCAACTTTTCATTTTGGTCACTAACTTTTATCATTTGTCATTTTAGTCACTAAGTTAGCCTTATGCCAAAACCTTAGTACTAAATGACCCTTATATAACTTAGTAAAATTTTCGGGGTATTACAATTCCACCCCTTTTAAAATAAAATCCGTCCTCGAATTTTAGAACGTAACTAAGTTGAATAGTTACGAATATTGTTTTTTCATCTTCTTCTAAACTTTCTCCAGTGGCCTTCTCAATCTTGTGGTTCTTCCAAAGAATTTTGACCAAAGGAATTTTCTTGTTCCTTAACTCTTTAACTTCATATGCTAGAATTTTCACGGGTTCTTCTTCATACATCAGATCTGGTTGTAGTTCAATTTCCTCAGAAGTGATGACATGTGAAGGATTTGACTGATACCTTCATAACTATATGGAATATATCATTTAATATTGCTCATCTCTGGTGGTAAAGCTAACTGGTAAGCCACTAGTCCTATTATTTCTTTTTTTTTAATTTCATATGATCCAACAATTCTTGAACAAAGCTTTCTCTTTTTGTCCAAATCATAGGACTTTATCTCCAACTTCATATTCAATATCTATAGTCATTCGATCTCATTTCCACTAAAGAATGAAAATCGATTGTAATAATCTAGAAGGTATCTGATGTTCTACCTTTACTTGTTGACATGATAAACATTTAGAAACTATCTCATTCATTGTTCTTTTCATGCCTAGTCACCAATCGACTTTTTAAACCTTGCTACATCTTGTTTTCATCTAGATGCATAGTAAATACGGATATATTCTTCTTTTCATAAATAATACCGGTGCGCCCCAAAGGTGACACACCTGGTTTTATAAAACCCTAATCCAACATTTCTTGCAATTGCGCATTCTCGCCCGAAGTTCTGGTCGGAACCATCGATATAGATACAATGTCTAGTAATACTTCTATTATAAATTCTACCTTTCAATCAAGGTAATCTTGGCAACTTATCAAATTTGCAATAAATTCTACTCCTATATTGATCACCAATAATTTCGCCTTAAATGCTTCTTGGAAGAATACCCATGTCACTTCAGTTGCAAGTATCTTCTATCTGATACTTGGCCACCGTTATTAGAACATGCCCTCTTAACAGGGATACAATTCCTTCTAACTTTTCCACATCGGAACAATTTAGCTATTCCCTTATAATTTTAACATTATTAAACCATAAGTTAGTAGCCATCAGACCACCTTCACTATGAAATTCAAGATTTCTCAAATCCTGTATAGGCACTCCCTATTGTGCCAATGTTCTTTCTTGTTCTGATTAATCCAAAAGGTTATGGTTAACCTTATTATTACCACTATGGTTCTTTCCAGAACCTCTCATGTACTAGTTCATCTCAATCTTCTTAATTCAAATATTAATTATAACTTATCTCCTTTCATATTAGTAAAGAGCGACATCAATCAAATCATATAAACACCATATCAGTAATATTGATATCCTAGTGGCATGTATATACTTTTTGACATAAAATTACTTTTGTTTACTCCTATAACCGGCTAATCCTGTAGCTCTAATACCATTAAATGTAACACCCCTTTCCGTATTCATCGCTGAATAAGAGTTAGGGATGTCACATGATACTTGTAAAATAATTATTTAATATTAAGAAAAGCTTATCTTTGACTGTAAAAATAGTTAATCGCATAAAATTTAAACTTAATAATTTCATATTATTATAAATAATAAATAATAAAATTTAAACTTAACGGTTTGATCCATTAGCATATAAATAATAAAATTGCCTAATTTAAAATTATTCAGATTCTGAATAAAATACGATTCATATCAGAGCAGGCTTCACATATTACTATACATGCCGACTAGTAAATATCAAACAACATAAAAAATTCTATTACTGATACTGATGTACCTGTTTTCGATTGATGATGTTCGCTAATGCTCCTTACTCCCAACGCTTCTCTTTTCCTACGCGTGAAACAATCACACGCTAAGTATAACTTAGTGAGGCATTATAAATAATCATAAAATAAGTATCGAAATAAATGAAAACATGGTTAAGCAAAATCATATCAAATCTTTCATATACTTATAAACAATCACATATAAGAAATGGTGAATTTCATATACATTTACTTTATAATTAGCCCAATAATTTGTATAAAGAGAAACTAAAGTATGCAAGGTCGGTACTCCTTGAGTACTAGTCACCGAAGTGACGATAACATATAGACACATAAAGTGTCGGAAACATATAGACACATAAGTGCCGAAAACATATAGATCCGAAGATCGGTGTATAGCTATACTGCAGTCCTTGACTACTAGACCTCTAATGGCATGCCACTATACTGTAACTCTCTATCATAAACTTGGGTAAATAATTTCATATAATTGACTTGTAAATTATCATTTGATAAATGATTCATATATCACCATTATTGAATAATATCTTATCAAAATAAAACATAATAGGGCAATTCATACCATACCATATACTAACCTTTTTCTTTTGCGTGTGATTCAACATATAACTTATAGAAAAACCATGTTATCATTTTGATAAAATCAAATAAATAGATTTTATAAAAGTTTACTAAAATACATTTTAAAACATATAAATGCACTCACATGGGCTATTTATTATCTTGTCTCATTAAGCTTACTCATTAATCTTTTTGTTTCCTTGAATGCTTGTACCTTCCCTAGTATTTCTTGAAACTCAAAGAACATTGCTTGAATTCTTGATAAGAAGCCTTGAAATTGAGCTAGAAAATTTTTGAACATTTTCCCCCAAGTTTTCTCTTCCATTCGAAATGCTAGGGAAAAAGATGAACATTTGTTCATCATTCTTTTACAAATAAATCCAATATAAACCATAAGGTGCCACATGTCCATAAAGCATGAATTTAAAATTCATTTTTTCTCTTTCCAAAAATACCCCTCTAACTAAATCAAATTTACAACTAGTTCAAAATTATGCCACTCCATTACTTTTGAACTAGATTGGTTCCAATCCAACCGATCATCATCATTAGATAATCATAAAATATCATTTATGATTTTTGTTCGATCCAATTTCCCGATTTTCACCTTCTACGATTTTTCCTTTATCGAACTATCAACTATAATCTGGGAATCATATATTTCCCTAATTCCATGAATAAATTCATATTTTCATATAAAATCCTCCATTTAATAAAGTCAAACTTAGAAATTTGACTCGATCCAAAAATACTGATAATTACTCGAAATCTTTATCGGGTAGCATCTTTCTTGAAAATCCTTCATTAAGCATTTATACGAATCTTTCCCATTTCTTCTGAGTCTTTTTTACAAATCAAAATACTGTTATGTGACATTTCCCAAAAGGTCACCCAAAACTTCTCTAATTTGATCACGCTTAACAATTTTATTCGATCAAAATTTTATATTTTATACTGCATTCTAACCTCCAAAACTATTACCAAAATCCTTATTTGATTGAACTTATCCTCATACTGAATAAAAATCATCTTTAGGAAAATGTACACTTGGGTCCCTAAACTTTTACCAACTTTTCATTTTGGTCACTAACTTTTATCTTTTGTCATTTTAGTCATTAAGTTAGCCTTATGCCAAAACCTTAGTACTAAATGACCCTTGTATAACTTAGTAAAATTTTCGGGGTATTACAAAACCAAATTAGAGGTGGTGAACTATCAAATAGTGAAACAGGTATGACATTCAGATTCTTATGAGTTTTGTATTCAATGTTAGTTGTTCGATCGTGAGGTTTGTTGGTGGTGTGGGAAGCCTCGTGTTTTCAGTTGGAGAGGTCAGAAATTCAGCAAAATTTTTTGGCGTTTGGGGGCAGATGGGTGGTGTGCTATGATTAATGTTTATGCGCCATGTACGGTAGAGGGGCAGATTTCGTTATGGGGGATGTTGCAAGACTAGATGAGCGCCAATTTATTGCCATAGTGCGTTGCAGGGGTTTTTAATATGGTGAAAACGAGAGCGGAACGGTATTGTTGTCATGGATCGAGTAGGGGAATGGCTGAATTTGTTCAATTTATTGAAATGGTTGGTTTGATTGATGTTAAGATGACAGGCAAGAGTTTGACTTGGTTCGGGGCAGGCAATAAATGTTGTAACACCCTTAATGTATAATCGTAGACCGAATATACATTAAAGATGTTACGAAATCACTGGAAGAAATTTTGACTTGTAATTTTTTTATTTTTTTATACCAAAATTTAATTTGTAGTTTAACTCTTTCTCGATTTTAAATTTAAAATTATATCGTTTAGGTGCAGCTAGTTTTTGACCCTGAATTGGTTTACAAAATTTATAGTAGAATTATTGAAATAAAAAATATAATTCAAGGTGAAAACTACGTAAGCTGCCTAGACCTTTCTTGATTTTAAAATTTTTACGCGATTAGGGCTAAACAATATTTTAAACATACCAAAGATTTTGCTATTGTTAACAATTCATATTTCTAAATTTGTCCATCCATAAAATTATATCATTACGTTGTAAACTTAAGCTGTAGACAGTTCAACTTTAAAATACTTACATGCCCACTAGTCTATCAAATTATGGTAAAGACGTACTTACTGAACTTATTGTAATAACTTGATTTTTCCCAAGTTCTGCTCCTCCTCGATAGACGATTTCCAGGAAACCTACGTGTGACATAAGACACGCTAAGTACGAACTTAATGAGGCAGTTAAACTTATTTATTTTAAAAACATGGAATAATATGATACAGTATGTCATATATACAAGTGCATTTCGTTTTCTCTTAGAAATCCTTTATCGATAATCCATACGAATATTCTCTATTCTTGCTGAGTCTAAAATATCGATCAGAAACACTTTTATGGGACCTTCCCGGAGATCACCCATCCTAACATTTCCCTGGCCTGAGCACGTTTAACAATTTTATTCGATCCAAATTCAGTACCTTTTACTGCATCTTAATTCTTAAAACCGATATCAAGGTACTTATTTCGATCCGATTCACTCTTATACTGAATAAAATTACTTATTGGGAACATTTACACTTTAGTCCCTAAACTTTTCTAAACTTTATACTTTAACTCCAAAACTTTCAAAAAGTACATTTTGGTCACTGGCCAAAATTTGGAATATTACAAATGTAGTCGCTTAGATCGGTTCTCGGTTAGTGGGGATTGGGTGGAGAAATTTCCTAAATTGCTATAGTGTAATTTGCCGAGAGGCTTGTCGGACCACGTACCAATCAAATTAATCAGTGAGAAGGTTGAGTGGGACCTAATCCGTTTCGTTTTCTTAATTGTTGGATAGAGAGGAAAGCATATCTCAAGGTAATAGAGGTGGAATGGGCGAATTTGGGCGGTGATAAGCATGATGGCAGGTTGGTCACTTTGAGAGAGAAGTTTAACGTCGATGGGGCGGCTCGAGGCAAGCCAGGACCTGCGGGTTGTGGTGGTGTTCTTCGAGATGCGGATAGTAAAATTTTGACTATATTTTCTGGACCCTTAGGCGTGATAGAATCAAATATGGCGGAATTACGTGCGATTGCGGCTGCGTTGGAGATGTTATTGGCAGCGGATCTGGGTGAGATATCTTCCATTATTATTGAATCTGATTCACAAGTAGTGTTGTCATGGGTCTTGCAATTTGATAAACGGCCGTGGCGATTATGGAAGTGGTTTTGAGTAATTGATGAGGCTTGTGTTCGGTTACCATGTATGTGTTTTAGTCATGTTTTGTGTAAGGCGAATAGTGTCACGGATGTACTTGCAAAGGGTGGGGTGTATCAACAAGCTTGGTATCGAGTGTTGTTTTGAGGGGCTGTAGGTTGGGTGCTGATGGGTCGATCTGTTTGGTGTTGGTTGGGGAGATGTTGCGTTGCTGATTGGTGCTTGTGTCGAGTGTGAGGGGGTGTTGTGCTTTTGTTGTGATGGTGTTGAGGTTTTGTTGAGGTTTCAATCCTTGATATACACTTGTACGTCGTACTATTTTCCTCCAATTAAGCTTACGGAGTTTTTTAATGAGGCGTGCGTTAGTGTTTTTGTATGATTTTTACGATCAATAAAAATTATACTTTTTAGATCAAAAAATAATATTCTCTCTATCCCATAAAAAATGTCCATTTTGTGTTTTAAAATTGTCTAACTTAAATTGTCATCTTGAAAAACTCAACAACTTTTACTAAACACATTTCCTTTTCTACCCTCATTTTAGTTTTCCAATAAAACAAACTTTAACTTTTTAAGGATGAAATTATCATTTTTTTTAATTACTTTACAACACACCTCTTACACAATTTTTTTTCTTCCTAAAACTACGTAAAAAGTCAACAAATGACATTATTTTTGAGATGTAGGGAGTAATAAAATTTTACTTGGGAGAGAATCTCTTGTTCGGTCGCATATACCGCCGTCTATAGGCAGAGCTTTGAGCTTAGCTTAGCTCAAGTCGACCTAGCTAACAACAGTTTCAGTGGCCAAATCCCATGGCTAGAGAACCTGCCAAATATTTAAGTATTGAGCTTAGAGTGTAATCAGTTGGTTAATGATGGACCAAGTGGCATGGAAATCTTAAGCTTTGTGGTGGAGTGCTCGATTTAGGACTATCCAAATGCGATTCTCCTAAAAAGTTTGGTGGTTCGAGGTTGAGAATTGTACTAATCGGTCGCATTCATCGTAGGTTAATTTTTTATGCTTTTTATTTTAACAATTTAACATTGTAGAATAAATATACGAGGTATGAGAAAGAAGATAATGTTTTGTAAATTTTAATTTATAAGAAAATATTACGTGGAAAATAAAAATGATGTGAGTTTATTTAATTGGGCAGGATCATGGATGAGATTGTGAGAATGGTTCATGAAATAATTTCTTTTAATTTTATTTTAAAATATGATTAATTACATGTCGAGCCTTTGAGATTTTTAGTAATTATTTAAAAGTCATTAAAAATTAAGGTGTTCAGCGGTGTATTGAGTTAGCGGTGTGCGTCGCACGTTTTAGACTCATCCTTTAAAATACTATATTAATTATTAGTTGTTTTAGTGAAGCGAGGTATTAGGCCAATGGTGAAATTTAATATTATTTATAGAGGAGGCCATTTAAAATGTTTAAATTTACGAGGAGTAACAACAAATTATATATTTTAAGGGATTAAGTAATAATTTTACCATTATATTAACTTATATTTTTTATAATTTTAAAATTTTAGAGAGCCCTCTCACCTTGAGCCATTGTTGTATTAGGCCTTTCAAACTTTGTCAAATTTCAGTTATTCTTTATAGTTTGGAAAATATCCACCGACTCCTTAAATCCCAAATTAGTGATTTTTATGTTATTACAAGCCTCCTTTATATAATTTTGCATAATTTCCATACTAATTATTTGTGTGTGTTCGATAATCCTAATTATCCACTCATTTTATTTTATTCAATTTCTCATTTGTTTAGTAATACATGTATAAGAATTCATAGTTTTTTTTAGAATTATGATCATTTATAGTTAGTGTAGTCAAACCAACTCTCACACATATACTATAGGGGTAAACATAACATTAATCAAGGATGCATGAAATTAATTAAATATTAAAAAAATAAACGACGGGAAATGGAGAAAATAATTTCATCTTAAAGTTAATACGTAAAATTAAATTAAAACTAAGTATACAATATTTAACATGTATTTATGTAATATATTGTTAAAGGGATAAAAGAGAAAAAAATTATCATTCATAAAATTAAAAGAAAAGAAAATTTAAATATATTATTTTAAAAGAAAATTATGTTTTATATATGATTATATTACAATATAAAACAATTTATAATTTAATTATATTAAATTATTTTAAATTAAAATTATTGAAGATAGTGAAATAACTAGAATAATAAGTATTTGACCAAGGGTAAAATTTATATAAATAAAAAAAAAATCAACATAAATAAACTCCATGGGGTAGATGGAAAGTTTTCAAATTATTAGGGTGTAAGTGCCTTTTACCCTAAAATTATTAAAATTATTGATTTTTAATTGTTTCAAATTAAAACGATATCAATTCAGTTCAACTAACTGATTTAAAATTACAATAAAATTTTGTTTAAAAAATCACAATAAATTTGTCAAGCTTGTAGTGTATTGATAATGAATACTATTTTTTTTTCTAATTGACATATCGATCTCAAACAATTCCTCCCCTATTACTTATAAAACAATAATAATAAAATTTATAACCTTCTCGTTTCAAAATTAATATCAATTTCTTTGGAGGGGATTTGTCCCCTCTAAAATGGTACAATTGCATACATTTTTTTCTCAAACTTATAGAGTTATAAGTTAGTATATGTAAAATTATATTTTGACCCTCGAAAATGTTAAAATTATAATCAAATCCTTGCAACATTTCAAAAATTCTAAACTAATATAATAATAATTTTTTTTTACTCTCATAAATATTTATAATTCAATTTCAAGCCTCCAAAAAATTTAACTTCGCCCCTTATTGCAAATTATTTATTTGAATAAAGTAATTAAAAGGAATTAAGTATTTCTACTCCCACGAGTAGTTGTGATTTGTGCAGAGACGGACGCAAGATCTTATGTTAGGGAACGAAATTATAGGGGCGAACTTATAAAATTTTAGGGTCGAAAATAGATTTTCAATAAAAACATATAAAAAAATTTCTAAAAAAAATCTAAATTATATAAGAATTTTAAATTTTCAGAGAGCGACTACCCCAATCTCTCGGTCTAACCCTGCTGGGATATATGAAGTTTTTTTTATTAAAAATATTATAATTAAAAGTTGACAAGTCATTTTTTGCCATTTAATTGAAATAAATCTGGCAAATTTGTTTAGTTACGCAGACAAGATGGTTGCATGCATGAGTCATCACCAAATAATTCAGGCATCTAAATCTTGTTATGCTTTCATTCATTTATTATGTACCAGTTCATTGGCTAATTCCTTGTAATTGAAGAAAACCCCATCTTGCACGTCAAGATTCAAGTTCACATTCATTCTAATCTTTATTTTCGGCCACACCATCTAATTATATCTATCATTTAAGGTACATGAATAATAGGTTTAAATGTTAAATTAGAGAATATAAATTAAATTTATAATTTACGTGTATTTAATAATTATTGTCTGAGTCATAATCAAAATTTTGAAATTATATATATATTTTTTATAAAAGTACAAATAATTATTGTCCGGTCGGATCATTTTCAAGTTTAAATTCGAGTTATGAAATTTCATGTTCAATCATTCGAGTTTAATTTAACATATTAATTATTTTACATTAAATATTATTAAATTCAAAGTTATTTATATTTTTTAGTCATATATTTTTTATTTGACCATTTAAGCTATTACAATCTAATCATATTTTTGACGCATGATTTTTCATGATTTAACGCGTAAATAAGTATTTTACTTTAAATCACTTGTCTCATTACAATACAATAACGAGAAAAGTCGATTACAACTAATTTAAGTTTAACCAACTGAACTGAGACAATCTGGTCAAATTCAATTTGATTAAGTTAATATGATCAAATCTTTAACCTCCAATTCTAATGTTCATGTATTTATTACTTTAACCAAATACTCAGTTTGACTGATAAACAATAATATTATCTTGCTCTGCTCTTTAAAAATGTTCAAATAGAAATTGCATGTTGAACCCGTGGAGTGGTTACAATAGCAAAGGATGAGGTATTTCATCCAGGTGATTCGGTTTGAGCATTATTTGTGCACGACGTGTGTGCCTTATTAAAAGACTAAAAAAATTAAACAGATGTTACCTTGTAATCATACCAGCATATTCAAAAAAATAAAAATTGCATGTTACATGTTAATAAAAAACAATAATCACAATTTGCAAGCAATAAATCCAATTCCATTTTAAAATTAAATTTAATTCGAGTTTGGATTTTTAGTTTTTTATCCAAATCTCATAAGTTCAAATTAATTTAAAAATCGAGCTTGATATATTTAAATTATTATTTTTATAGTTAAATTAAAAATGATCGAGTTTTCAAATTTATGTCAAAAGATGATGTCTATATTTTTTTAATATGCTGATGTGATTATAAGGTGGTATCTGTTTAATTTTTGTAGCCCTTTAATAAAGCACACACACTGTGCACACATGGTGCTCGAACTCGAGTCACCTGAATGAAATACATCATTCTTTACAAGGTACTATTGTTCAGTTTTCGAATTCATGTGATGATATGTCTGTGGGGGAAAATTATTAAATGGGTCTGGCTCATCACGTCATATATAGTCTCATCCAATAACAATTTTTCATCTCATTTTTTTAAGATGAATCTTCACTTCTTTTCTGTATGTCATTAAAGAGTGATAATTATTTGAAAGTTATGCTGAAATAGATGAATCTCATTGGATGAACTATAAATGAAGTGCCGAGCTAAGTACATCTAATAATTTCTTGTCTGTGTGTGTTCACTATATATTTTTTCTCATCCTCCTATGGACGTGTCACACAATCCTATATACATATACGTGTATTGTATTGTATACATTTGTTTCACAATTTTAAACCACGCCTACATTCCCACCTATATATATCTCCGTTTCCATTCCATCGCGTTTTCTATTATATCATCACTTTCACCGGTGTTAGTGCTCCATTGATTCCGGCACTCTCCGTACGAAAGCCCTGAATACGATGGCAAGTCGTTGGTTCAACAGCTTCGTCGTCCTGTTAGTCCTCTCGCTGACGGTGAACATCCACTGCAAAATCCATCATGCTCGGTCCAACGCCGGCGGCAATGGCTTCGTTGAAACGACGGGAACTAAGTTCTCCGTGAACGGAAAGCCTTTTTACTTAAACGGCTTCAATGCTTACTGGTTGATGGTGTATCCATCGGACCCTTCTACGAGAAGTAAGGTCACCGATGTGTTCCGAGAAGCCTCAAAGTACGGCATGAACGTGGCTAGAACTTGGGCTTTTAACGACGGCGATTACCAGCCTCTGCAGAGCTCTCCCGGTTCCTACAATGAAGACGTGTTCAAGGTAACAACAGAGTGATTAAAATCTTCCATTTCACAGCAGTTTTATAATTTACACTTTACCCGAATTGTTCATTATGTTTCAGGGACTGGATTTTGTTGTAGCGGAAGCTAACAAGTACGGAATTCACTTGATTATGAGCTTGGTGAATAACTTCAAAGATTACGGAGGAAAAGATAAATACGTTCAATGGGCAAAGCAACGAGGACGGAGCCTGACAAATGAAGATGATTTCTTTACAGACGATATTGTCAGAGAATTCTACAGGAATCATGTTAAGGTATATTTTCTGGAAAACCCCATTTTTCTCCCTTTCAATAAATGTTTTGTTCGGGTTTGGTCTTCATATTTACGAAAACTTGTCCAGTTTTTGCAAGGATTGTGAGAAACTGAGAACCCAACACAAGGAGTTTTGTTTTGTCAGGTCCCCTGCTACCTGGTTGGGTCCACTCTATGATTGCAAACTTTAAAGATCCAACGACTTCATTTGCCAAACTTTTTACACTTTTTTGTTGGAAAAAAATGCACTGTATTTAGACAAAAGTACTTGATTTGCAGGCAGTGCTGACGAGAACCAACACCATTACCGGAGTGACAAATAAAGATGATCCCACCATTTTTGCTTGGGAACTTATGAACGAACCTCGTTGCCCCAGTGACTCATCTGGAGCTCACCTTCAGGTTTGATTTTCAAGCTAATTTTCGCATGTCGTATGTTTTTTTTTTGGTAAAGTACATGTCTATTTTACAGTCTATATTCTGGATTTGTGACTCCTCTTAACAATGTGGTCTCTATGGTTCGAACACGGATTCTCTCCAAGTCTTCTGATTATCATGTGAACTCCAAGTCTTCTGATTATCATGTGAACACTAGCTAGAAAGTACCTAGTGATAAAACAGTAAAGACGAATGAGACATTGATCCAACAAATAACCAATCTTTAAAGTCGGTTGAACTTGCTTTCAATTCATTACAGCTAAAAAGACAAAACCCATTTCCCATTGGTGTATCAGAAGCTCACCGTCGCGGACAAAAAGTAGTAACTAGTGATGGATTGATGTTTCATAGTTACAGACAATTTTACTGTTTTTGTTCTTCTTTCTGTTTGTTTGTACGTTTGTTTGGAATGGTGCAAGTTGTTGAAGTTTCCTCTAATAGTGTTTGTAGTTGGACACCACTTCACCAACTTCTCAATCATGTCTCCAGGATTTGGAGCCGTGCTAATATAATTTGCTTAATACTATAATTTACAGAGCTGGATAAAAGAAATGGCTGCACATGTGAAGTCCATTGACAATCATCATCTACTGGAAATTGGACTCGAAGGATTTTACGGAGAATCGATTCCCGAGAAGAAACAATACAATCCGAATAGTTCCCCCATTGGGACTGACTTCATTTCGAATAACCAGATCCCCGAGGTCGATTTCGCGACTATCCATATCTACCCCGAGCAATGGTAATGTACTAATGTTCACTGTTTCTCTAGTTCTTCACACATTGGACATCCCTTGTTCTTTTGTTCTGATTTAGATGTTATAATTTCAGGTTACTGTCGACAAATATGAGCGAAGAGGCGCAGCTTGCTTTTGTAGACAAGTGGATTGAACTTTGAAGTACATACTCTGGACTGTAATTCACTTGTGAAGAAACCACTTGGCAAGTCTTTTAAGCTGCCGGGGTACAGCTTGGAGAAGAGAAACAGCTACTTCCAGAGGATTTACAATCCTATCGACGGCAGTGCCCGGAGTGGGGGATCGTGTGCCGGTGGACTGTTTTGGCAACTGCTGAGCCTTGGAATGGATAACATGGGAGATGGTTACCAAGTTCTTTTGGAACAGAGCCCTTCCACTGCTTCGATCATTGCTCAACAGTCTCGGTTGCTGTCGTCTCTCACTTGATGATGATAACACAACAATTCCTTAAAAAAATCGAAGATAGTATTAATATCCGACAGGCGAGTTCTTGGCATGAGTTACTTGGGGTTTACGTTATTATGATTATACTAAGAGAATCATCACTTGTAGTACATGTTAGTTTCTATCAGGCTTTGCCAGCATTGTCATTCCTACATTACTTAGCTTATCTTACAAACTGCTGGTGCTCACATTACCACATTCGCTGCACTTGCAGATCATGAATTTGAGGAAAAAAATATTTGTTACTTGGGATAATTGCTAAATGTCTGCTCTGTAGATTTCACCTTCTGTTACCAATGTTAGGATTTTGATTACAACAACGAGAAATTCAACAAACATGAGGCATTGGATTAACTTAGCAAAAGTATTAGCCCAGCATTACCTGTTAACAAAAGTGTTTCTCAACTGTTTAGCTTTCTTCGCTCCGAATCCGTAGGTATACAATTCTAAATTAGTTTTTGAACTTTAAAACATTCTAGTTGAGTCATTTAGTTTTATCAGTTTAGTCATCTACTTGAGTACTAAATGTAAACTTAGATCGCATAGGAAGCAAATTTATAATACATAGATCAAACTTTAAACACGCATGCACATGCCGTATAGATAATTTGAATCTAGCTGTTAAAAAATAAATTGTCATTAAAATTTAATACGAATAATTCTCTTTTAACACATCAGATCCAAATTGTTCATGCTTTACAATGTTCAAATTGACAAAATGACTTAAAACAGTCAAAAGGGTGATTAGAATAAGGTTGTCGGTGGGCAACTTGTGTTGATGTTTATTTGTGCCCTAAATAAATAGTCTTGGCCAGACATACAAATGAAATATTTCATAATTTAGAAACTTGTAGATAATATGGTATTGTTGATTACTTAAGCAGTTAAGCGGCTTCCTAAACCAGCGTATTATTTTATTTTGTTTTGTTTGAATAATGATGATGCAACTATTTCTCAAGCATGATATGTTTATCACAAAAAGAACACATGATCACAAGAAAGATCCATCAATATAAAGGAAATTTCTCATCATTTCTGTGTCAATAAAGGACACATAGAATCAAGGAAACCCAAGATAAAAGAACAAGAAAAAGGTAAAAAAATGAATAGGACACATCATATGTAGATTAGAAAAATTCAGGGGATTACTTATTCAGCAACAAGAAACATCAGGATTATTCAGCAATATGGATAAGCAGGCACCGAGTAGCCGGGATAGGCAAAGCTTGTTTTAAGATTGAGGCTTCTCCCATTTGAGGGGCTTCACAACTTCCCAGGTGAAGTCTGGGTCGTCTCGTCCGAAATGTCCGTAGGCAGCTGTCTTCAAGAACCGGTTGTTGCCACCCCTCTTGAGGTCCAGGTTGATGGTGATCATGCCGGGCCTGAAGTCAAAGTTCTCCTTCACAATTTGGAGGATTTCCTTGTCTGGAATCTTTCCAGTTCCATAGCTGTCAACAAAGACAGACAAGGGCTCAGGCACACCGATTGCGTAGGAAACTTGCACGATGCACCTACGAGCAAGGCCATTAGCTACAATGCTCTTGGCAGCCTGCCTAACAATGTAAGCACCACTCCTGTCCACCTTGGTAGGATCCTTTCCGGAAAAAGCGCCGCCACCATGGGCTCCCCAGCCACCATAAGTATCAATAATGATCTTGCGTCCAGTGAGACCTGCGTCACCATGAGGACCACCAATGACAAAGCGGCCAGATGGGTTAAGATGGAAGATCGTCTTCTCGTCCAGGTACTTCTCAGGGATTACAGGCTTGATAACATGCTCCTTGAGATCAGCAGCAATTTCATCATTTGTAACAGTCTCATCATGCTGAGTAGAGATGAGGACAGTGTGAACAAGAACCGGAACCATGGCACCATTATCATTATTGTACTCGACGGTAACCTGAGTTTTTCCATCAGGCCTTAGCCAAGGGCAAGTCCCATTCTTCCTAACCTCAGTAAGGCGAGCACCAAGCTTAGTTGCAAGAACATGGCTAAGAGGCATAAGTTCAGGGGTTTCATCAGTGGCATAACCAAACATGTGGCCCTGGTCACCAGCTCCAATCTCTTCAGGACGCTTTGTAAAGTGTCCATGGACACCCTGGGCAATATCAGGACTCTGCTGCTCAATATTGACAAGGACCTTGCACTTGTCAGCATCAAGCCCACATCATCAGAAACGAATCCGATGGCACGGCATGTATCGCGGACAATCTTCTCGTAGTCTACATTGGCCTTGGTGGTTATCTCTCCAAAGACCATGACCATGTTAGTCTTGGTACACGTTTCACAGGCAACCTTGCTGTCAGGGTCCTGAGCAAGGCAGGCGTCAAGCACTGCATCAGAGACCTGGTCACAGAGCTTGTCGGGGTGACCCTCGTTTACGGATTCGGATGTGAATAGAAAGGTCTCCATCGTAAGCCTGCACACAAACAACCCACACACAAGGTAAAATCACACATCTTAAACATAATTTAAAGCATTCATAATGATGTAAGATACTAGGAGGGAAGAAAGTCATAGATCCAATAGATATTACTCAAAACTGAACATACTTATTAAGTGAAAAAATAAATTCAATCCAAGTTTTAACACATCGTTAATAAAAGACATCCGGCAATAATTACTTCATATCAATTCAAAATTTTACTCCAAACAAAATCACCTCCATATATTTTCAGAAAGTACAATGCTAAAAACTCCAAAACAAACAGAAAATCGCACAGATCTGCAAGCATTTCAATCAAACTTATCCATGAAACGAGACAGAAACAGAGAAAACAAGCATTTTTCCGCTGCTACTACAAACAACAAAGCGAGATCTCCACACAAAAACTAAAGAACAAAGCAAACAAACAGAAAACAAAATGAAAAGGCGGGAGAAGCAACCTGGGGAAACGAATTCCGAACGGATCTGAGTCTTTGGTTTCGAGAGAAGGAGAGAGCGTTGAGCAGACCAGACCTCAAAAGAAACGGGGGAACTCAATGGACACAGAAATTCTAGCCACGGGCGCGAATATTTATTGTGAAAATGGATATGTTAAGTATCGATAACCGGCTACTGGTAAAAACTCAATGGATCAGGTAAAATCAGGATCTGACGGCTAATAGTAATATAAAAGTTGGGGAAGACAAAATTGTAGTCGTTGGACTTGAATGTGAGGGGATTGTCTGATGGCGACTTGTAACTTGTAAAGTGTTTTGATAGGGGTTGGTAAGAGAGAAAGACATGCCTGTTTTCTAATATGAAAAATGAATGGGTTTTACCGGGAAACATGGGTCACTTACCAACCTCGGCCGGTGATTAAGCTTGATGGTTTTGCCTCAGCCGGTTGCCCACTGAATGATAAGGCAACAGCTAGGAAAAGTAGTGGCCGACTCAATTAAATCAGGATATATGAATTCCCACGCTCACACTCATCACCGACTAATTCTTTTAAGTTTTAATGATATTTATTATCTTAAACTTTTCTTTAAAAAAAGTAAATATTCTAATCTGAGATATTCTAATTAGTCAAATAGTAGAAAAATATTTATCCCATCTCATATAGTACTTAGTTACTATTAGTTTGCTTTTCATTTGTTCACCAAAAAAAATTAATTTTGCCCATTTAATCAATTGATAGAGAAAATAATGGATTTATTAAACTAGCTTGAGTTAATTTATCCTTTTGTCATTGTTGTCATTAGATTTTTTTTAGTGTAAATTTTTTTAAGGATGTAAAAAATATATTTAAATTATTAAAAATTGTAAAATTGTAAAATTTATAAAATATAAAACTCAATCATCTATTTACCTTCACATTTTTGCCCATTATCTCTTGTTCTCCTATGATAATTTTTACATTTTTTACTGTTAAATTTTAACAAACCATTTAACTTTATTTAATAGTCTAAAAAGTGTAACATTTACAAATTTTACATAAATTAAGAAGATCTATAATATTAAAAATGTAAGAAAAGTATAAGAAAATAAAAAAAAAAACTAACGTAAATTTGAAATTTTTTTGTTATATTTTTTTTCAGCTCATACATTTTAACCGAAAAGTTTGAAGGTCAAAAAACGAAATAAAATTACGAAAGATTCAAGAGCAAAAAATAAAATAAAATGAAAAAAATAATGTAATATATGTTAAATAAGATGCTTGAGTTCTGTAAACTGACATCGTCTCTGCGTCAATCAATTATCTACTTCCATTTCTGTGGGTTCCGTATAGTTATAAAAAAGATTGTCTCCATCTTCAAGAACACGCTCGATTCGCTTGCGTCGCAATGGGAAAGACTCCATCTTTTAAGGATGAATTCACTTTCGGTTTGCTTCCCTTTGAAAACCCTCCTTTTTATAAACGTTCTCTTTTTTTTGTTTCCTTAATTTGATTTGTTCTTTCTTCTAAATTAATTCGCAGACCAAAGGCTCGAAGAATCCCGCGATATCATCGACAAATATCCAAATCGTGTACCTGTAAGTTTTGGTCAAACCCTTGTGTTTCCATATTTCTGCCTTGGGGTTTTGTCCCCCCCCCCTAAATATGATAAATTTTCAGTTTTTTAATTATTGAAATTGTTAATTTATGTTTATTAAAATTATCAAGACTTAATGATGTTTATAGATTAGCTGAACATAATTCCTTCTGTCCAGGGCGTCTCTGGTCAGGACAATAAGGGCGCCCGCCTAGGATCTACGCCCAAAAAAATTAAAAGTGTAGTTTTTAATTTTTACGGGTGGATGAAAAAAAGAACACGGTAATAAACATATATATATATAGTTGGATAAGTTTCGAGAGCCCAATAATAAGTATTAAAAAAATTAAATCGTAAGAATATGTTTATATTAATAAATATTGGGAGAAATCGGGCCCCTAATAATAAGTATTAAAAATAATTTAATTTTTAAGAGTATGCTCGTAATAACAAATATTAAAATTAATTTTTTTAATACTTATTATTAGGGATCTATTTTTTCTCACTATTTATTATTGAGCATACTTTAAATTTTATTTTTTTCAATACTTGTTATTATAGTTGTACTCTTAAAATTTATTTTTTTCAATACTTGATATTATAGACATGTATTTAAATAGAGGTATGTAACCGCATCATTATACAGCGGTAGAGACACCATCTAAAATCACAATATCTGAAACCATTATGCCCACAATAGCATATGTTATTAAAAAATTTCACAACTGCGATACCCGCAGTGATAGAAATAACATTCGTTATGTTTGCAACCGTGATAAATGCAGCATGACCGAATATATGACCGCAACCGCAATTCAAATTCTTAATTTAGGGCTTAATTTTTCGCCTTAGGACCATTAAAATCTCAGAAACGGTCATGCTTCTGTCCCTCCATGGATTATGAGTTATATTAAAGAAAAATAGCTTATAATTGCTAAAAGCCGGTTCTCTCAACTCCCCCCCCCCCTCCCCTCTTTTTTTTGCAGGTGATTGTGGAAAGATACTCAAAATCAGATCTTCCTGAAATGGAAAAGCAAAGTCTCAGCCCTGGCTTTTATTGTAAAGAAGCAAACTTTGCCTAATGCAGTAAGACTAGTAATGAATTAATGATGGCATGTCAAATTCTATAATTGCAGCATTCCAGCATTTTGAACTTCTGTCCTGAGTAGATATCGGAACTTCAATTTCTTGTTAAAATATACAAGGGCAGATTAAATTTGTGACACTATTTTTGATGGTTTGTTTTATAGGTATATGGTTCCTCGGGACATGTCTGTCGGACAATTCATTCATGTCTTAAGCTGGAGACTTCGTCTGAACCCTGGGAAAGCACTCTTTGTATTTGTGAAGGACACATTACCACAAAAAGGTAACTCATGATAAGATTATGTTATGTTTCTTTCAAATGGATTCTATTGTGATTGAACATTTTCTGAGCTTTCAGCTACAACCTGTGTTTGCAGGTACTCTTATGGACTCTGTTTACGAGTCGTACAAAGAGGATGATGGGTTTCTGTATATGTGTTACAGCAGCGAGAAAACCTTTGATTGTGGTACTAATCAGATTACTCAACCTTAAGCTTTGTGCATTACTGTAAAATCCCTTTGTTCCCTTTTTTCTCTGGATGATGGATCTTGAATGTGGAAGCTCAGCCTGGTATTTTGGTGTTGTAGCATTTGTTATCCATCATTCATTCTGTAAACGTCCAAATAACATAACTCGCTACGAGTTATTGTTGTCAATGTGTATGAACTTGCACGCAAATGCGTAACCTTGGTGGTGAACTTTCAGTAATCTATTTGTTTCTTACAAGTTACAAATAAGTGAAATTTGGGAGTCTTGCATTAGTTTTATACGTTTTCATTTTGACATCACAATTTATCACTAACGGAAAGAGTTTGTTATTTCCTCCCTTGTTCCAAACACCCCGTACAGGCAATGCTCCACTGGAGCTTTGGCTGCTATCAAGCTTGTTGCCTAG
This sequence comes from Hibiscus mutabilis, assembly GCA_019671005.1. NCBI lineage: Eukaryota > Viridiplantae > Streptophyta > Magnoliopsida > Malvales > Malvaceae > Hibiscus > Hibiscus mutabilis. Next base: position 53,227,211 of record CM033726.1, read on the forward strand.
TGCTTCAGGATCAGGGCTTGGCTCAGAATCTTTTAGATCCAATAGTGCTACCATTAATATATACAACTTGAACTTGCATCACTCAAATAGTGGCTGAAAAACATTTGTTGTTGGCCTAACCTGACTTGAACTACTGGCTGCCTGCACAGGCCTGGCACTTGTTGCTGGGCACTCCTGGGCTGAACTCAAAACAGTTGTATTCCCATTCTTCTGGTGCCAAAGATGTGCTGCCATGTTAATAGGCAAGCCATCAGAGCTGAGTTTAGGGTTTTGTTGACTGGTGCCGGCAGCCGCTGGAATGGAGAGAGGAGGAAAAAAAGTTTCTTGGAAAGATGCACCCTAGAGCCTCCCGCCAATGCTTCAAGGTATCTAGAAGATGATCCAGAATCTGTTGCAGATAATAATTCAAAAGGCTGAACAAGCGGATCAATATCATTTATGTCTCCACGATCAGAGACCACCTGCGTATTAGATGATGCTGGTGGATCTCTGGATGTCTCCAACCTTGCCTCAATGGCCATGGAAAGTTGATATCTGGAGAAGTATAACTAATTAACAAAACAACAAACAACTATAAAAGGATATTGGAAGATGGTCATCATTTCTTCGACGATATTGGAAGATTGTTGGTATCTGGAGAAGTATAATTAATTAACAAAACAACAAACAACAAACAACCAACTCGTCTACAGAAGGATACATATGAGAATGAATTAGGGAAAATGCAACTTATAAGCCCACAACTTAGCAGGAAGATATATAGCCATGCTCCACCGTGGTCATAATTTAATCAAAACTCCCGTTAAGAAATTTTACATTTTGTCTACTAAAAAAATAGTTGAAAGAAAGTTTAAATGTGTCAAAGGCCTTTGTACTATTTTAAAATCCAATTTTACTTACGTACTTTAATTTTACAACATTGAGTACATTTACTATATTTATCTCGGTCCCTAAGCTAACTTCTATTCAATTTATTTACTTACCTAGCAACTATAAAAAAAGATAAAATAACTTTTTTAGTCCTCTAAATTTATGATTTGTATCAATTGGACCTTTAAAAGAAGCTAAAAATAGAGGACTAAAAATTGTATTGTTCAATTAATTATAATTTTTTTATGTATTTTTAAAGATTAAGGGCCAAATTGATAAAAATTGTAAATATAATAAACTAAAAAGGCTATTTTATCTTTTTATAGCTACCAAATCATCAGTTACTGAACTTGAACAAAGTTGAGGGAAGAACCTAGAGTATCAAATAAAAAATAGTATAGAAACTCATTGTTGAAAAATTAAAGTATTAGGACTAAATTTAAAATTTTAACATAGTACAGAGAACGTTGACATAGGCAAACCGTCGAAAGAAAGGAATTCAAAATTTGGTTAATATTGGTTTTAGGAAACAAAATTGGGGAAATAGGGTTGTATGGGTTTATTTTGGTTTTTACGGTAAAAATTATTGTAATGCTGCAAGAATTTTTCTTGCAGAAGACGTTCAACTATACTTTAATTATTTTGTCTCGATTTGACATTGCAACAGGGAAAAAGAAATTTTATATTATTTTATCCTAATAAACGCCTTTTTCAGGAGGTGTTCTATACATGCGTCACGTTCATGCAGGCTAAATCATGCAGCAATAATGCATGCATAATACAGCGTGTACATAACTTCTCCTAAGAGAGAAGTTCTCTAGGAGAAAATAATATTTTTTTCTCCTACTGCAATGTCAAATTAAAAAAAATAATTAAAATATAAATGAACATCTTTTACAAGAAAAGTTATTGCAGCATTACTGTAATTTTTATCGTAGAAACTAAAATAAACCTCATACAACTCTGTTTCCCCAATTTTATTTCCTAAAAACAATATTAACCAAATTTTGCCTCAAAATTCCATTAATAAAATGCAATATCCTTTACATTAGGGCTTTTGGGCTGCATTGCATGATCAATGACCCAATAAGTAAAGCCCAAAAGTGAAAAGGAGCATGGGTAATTACGTACTTTCCCCTCCCTCAAAAATACCTATTCTCTTCTCTTATACAGAAACCTAGCCGCATCCATGCACCCTCGTTTTTCTCTTGCCATCTTTACCCGCCACCAAGATGCAGATCTTCGTCAAAACCCTAACTGGGAAGACCATAACCCTAGAGGTCGAGTCCTCCGACACCATCGACAATGTCAAAGCCAAGATTCAGGACAAAGAAGGAATTCCACCTGACCAGCAACGCCTCATCTTCGCTGGGAAGCAGCTCGAGGACGGCCGCACCTTAGCAGACTACAACATCCAGAAGGAATCCACTCTCCACCTTGTCCTCCGTCTCAGGGGTGGTGCGAAGAAGAGGAAGAAGAAGACCTACACAAAGCCCAAGAAAATCAAGCACAAGAAGAAGAAGGTCAAGCTCGCCGTGCTCCAGTTTTACAAGGTGGATGAGTCCGGGAAGGTTCAGAGACTGAGGAAAGAGTGCCCTAATGCTGAATGTGGAGCCGGGACTTTCATGGCTAACCATTTCGACAGGCACTATTGCGGTAAGTGTGGTCTCACGTACGTTTACCAGAAGGCTGGTGGGGATTGAGAGGAGCCGGGTTCCGCAAACGATTTGAATCTATAGCCTTTTTTCAGTATGGACATTAGCGTTTTATATTTCAGTAATTGTTGAACTTTTTGAATTTTTGTTATGTTTTATCATGTTATAATACTTTGGGTATGATTTTGGAGTATTGAATGATTATCAAGTCAGCTGCCTGATTCAAATTATGTGGCTTTCTACTTATTTTTGCTTGCTTTATGGTTCAATTTCCTTGTTTATGATCATTCAAGGATTCGTGATATTTTCCTAACTTGTTTAGGTGTTTGAATGTTTTGACCATTGCAAGTGTTATGATTGGCTAATAATTCATAAAGATTGTTGAGACCAAGGCTTGAATTTGCTTTGTATGCGCACACATTTGATGGGAGTTAAACCCCTTTCATATTTCAGAACAGAGTGATTATACTGCAGTGGATTATCATTTATCAAATATGGAGATTCCGTTGAATGGCTCCGATCTTGCTTGATGAATGTGATGTCTCTGGAGTTATGGTTCTGTTGATTTCATTTTATCATTTTGATCTAAATCATTCGTTTAGAAACACTTGTTTGCATTAGACTCAGTCTTTATCGTATTTTAAATCGGCAAATGCAATGTTATATACTTGTTGAATGTCAATTGTTTTGCTGGAGGTTGTGGTATAAATTCCGATAATTGTACCCGTATAAGGTATACCTAATGCGATTGTTTCTTGCATTATTTGGTTTTCTTATGGAACTGGTTTGCTGTGGGTAAACGAAGTTGCAGAATATGTTGTTGAAATTGGTTGGTTTCCTTCATCCATAACTGATTTTGGTTTGCTTTTTAAGCTAACCAGCCAGAATCACTCTTTCTGGTCTTTTTTTTATCTACAAAGTGGGTCTGTAACATAGTAACCAGCAAGGATTGAGTTTTTCCCACTGTGGCTTTAGAAGTAGAATCGAAATCCTTGCTGGTGATTATTGCACACACTGACTGGTGACCGGGGTTTTTCCCAATTAAGGCAGCTGCTGCAATGCCATGGTTGGATTGAGGGTTTTGGATCAATTTCTAGCCCTTTTTCTAAAGCAGATGATGTTTAGTTTCAAGGAAGAATGATATGCAATTATTTCCATGGTTTAAGCTGTCCTAGACCAGGACTTTGTGTAGTAATTTAGTAAAATATGTTGATGTCGGAAGTTTGAGATCTGAAATGAAGTTTTTAATATAGAACTCGTCTTGTTGTAATTTAGTACTTGATTTTTTATGCGGGTTAATAGGGTTGAAGTTTTGGAACAAAGCACTTCTGCTAATCTTATATAATGAAGTTACATGCCCGCTACTCCTAACTAGGATAGTTATTTAACCCGGCTTTGACGGGTTTTGACCCGACCTTATAGGGTTGGATTTTTTAAGAAAAAAATTTAGGTTTGGGTTGGATATTTTTAAGGATGAAGTTTGGTTTGGTTGGGTTGGGTTGGGTTGGGTTTAAGGTGAATAATATCTTACCTAAAATAATAGTTTAATTTTATTATAAATATTTATGTATAATTTCAATACTTTACTACTTTTAATATATTTTTTTAATTATTTTTCTATTTTGTCTAATAAAAATAGAACAACTATTATAATGCTTTGTCTCTATTTATATTTTCAATTAACTTTTTATTTATCGAATAAAAATGGAAGAAAAAAATTATTTGTGTCTGATCGAATTTAAATTTTTGCTCTAAAATTTGGGTTGAGTGTGGATTGGCCAAAAACTCGACCCATAACTATTTTTACTCCTAACTATAAGTCAATTAAATGTAAATTAAGTGTGGATTAACAATGCTAGTAATTTTCTGTAAGAAGCGTCTACTTCAATCAATGATAAGTTTATGGAGTTGTATGTTGGCCAAAACCTCGACCCATAACCATTTCTACACCTTATTTATCATTGAATGTCAGGAGCTGGCTTATTATTTGAGCAGCCAACGAAGCAATGTAACCCGAAAGCACCAGCCAGGGCGGGAGAATTTATTAAAATATTGTATTTTACTTTTTTCCCCAAAATATGGTATAACTCAAATTATTTCTTAAAATATTACACTTTCTAAAGTAAATTTGAAAATGATACCAGTTGATCTCGTCTATGAACAGTATTTATATTTTTCGAATAAAAAAATTAAATCGGATCCATCTAATTTCGTCTTCAAACAGCCCCTAGTTGTGGTCTACATCGTCCACGTGGCGCACATGCAGTGTCCTTGATACTGTTTAAAGTCGAACTCAGCTAGCTCTGTCTTCAACATTGGCTGGCAGTGGTTGGCAGCTTTGCATGCATGCAAAGCTACATGGACAGTTGCATGCATTAGCATCAGGGCAGCTTTAATTTTGGGAAGGGTGACAAATTTCGTGGGAAAAAAATTGGGAAGGGTGAGTTTTATGATTGGAGGATAGGTTGGTGGGTTGAGTGGTTGACATTTAATTTTGGTGTGTTAAATAGGGGTTGAAGATTGAAGGTTGAAGGAGAGACATATTGTTGAAGGTTGAAGGAGATAATTTTTTTGAGAAAAAATAGAGTAAAAAAGAAGAAGATTTGGAGAAATATTGTAAGTATATAAGATGTGTATTTAATTTTTTAATTGTATGTTGTTATTTAATATTATTTTTTTAAATTTAGTATGAAAATTCGATTTGTATTTTTAATTTAGTGTTGATGATGATTAATATAAGTTTGATGTTTTGAATATTTTTGCGTGAAGTTAAATAGGGGTGAAGGTGAGAAATATTGTTGAAATTTTTTTTTGAAAAGAAGATTTGGAGTAATATTGTAAGTATATTAGATGTGTATTTAATTTTTTAATTTAGTAATATTAATAACTTTAATCTTAATTTTTTTAATTGTATGTTGTAGTTTAATAATATATTTTAAATTTAGTACGAAAATTTAATTTATATTTTTTAACTTAGTATTGACGATGATTAATATAAGTATAATATTTTGAATATTTTTGTGTTAAGTTAAATAGGGGTTGAAGGTGGAAAATATTGTTGAAGAAAATTTTTGAGAAGAAGATTTGGAGTAATATTGTAAGTATATTAGATGTGTATTTAATTTTTTAATTTAATAATATTAATAACTTTAATTTTAATTTTTTTAATTGTATATTGTAGTTTAATATTATTTTTTAAATTTAGTACGAAAATTTGATTTATATTTGTTAACTTAGTGTTGATAATAATTAATATAAGTTTAATGTTTTGAATATTTTTGTGTTAAATATGTGGTTAAAGGTGAAAAAAAATTGTAGAAGAAATTTTGTGTGAAAATTGAGCAAAGAAGAAGAAGACTTTTTGTGTGAAAATTGAGTAAAAATACTCCTGGGTTAGTTTTTATTTGATTATTATTATTATTATTATTTTAACGTAGTAGATTTGTCCCGAGTTACTAATATTTTCTTACTTGTCACGTAGGATGGTTAAGCAAACTCCTCTGTTGCATTTACATGATCGACATCTTCTAGTCTTAGGGTTGATGAGCTGATACAAATTTTTTAAAATTTATTTATTACGGAATTAGTCACTTCTATATTTTCATTAATAATTATGTTTAAATAATACGTTAATTACAGGATACGAAAGATACATTTAAACATCATCAGAGCATGGTAGAAACTCTCCTAGATAGTAGAATCATGAATTTATTATATATGGCGAGATTTTATCATGCGACATTCTTTCGTGGGTACAAGTTGGTTCTCGAGTTGATTACCGCTCTAATTGAGCATTGGAGACCCGAAACTCATACATTTCATATGCCTTGTGAAGAATGCTCAATCACGCTAGAAGATGTGATTTATCTTATGGGTTCCCGGTAAACGAGAGTTAAAGTTTAGTTTAAAGTTTTCTTTTCAAAAATTGTCTCTAGACCATAAGAACACTATTTGAGTGTTTATCTTTGGTCCGTTTGTTTCCTAAAAAATGACTATGGACTATCGTGTTGGTCGTTAGAAAATTTAAAATGTTATCCATTCGACATCCTTTCTTTGATCAAAACTTTAACATGAGACTTGATTTCTTAAAAAATAACCTTTCGTCTTAGATTCGAAAAAATCCTTTCAAAAATCATTTTAAAAAACTCAAAAAAAATTATATCTTTTTCCTCTTGAGGACACCTCATATGACATGAAAAAGTTGAAGGGTGCACCATTAAAAGGTCCTCGTTCATCAACGATGAGTCATTAGCCATTGTTACATTGAAGTTTAGACAATTATCATGTACCTTTTTTAATTTTAATTCTTTTATTTTTTTCAAAATTCATATGGTATCAGAGCAACAAGCGGTAATGGTCTTTTGATAAATATTATCAGAGCAATATCTTGACTGGACGATTTTAAATCACATCGACAATCATTACTCGACGTCGGGAAACCAAACGAACACCTTTAGACAGTTTCTCGTTTTGTATTGATCTTCAATTTGACTTTAATTTTTTTATAAAACAAACCAAATAACCCAAATTTACACCGAAAATTTAGAAAATATATTACAAAATCCTTTTATTCTCTTTGCATTGTTCTCCTTCTCCGAAGTAACCCCAAACGACACCTAACAAGTCGAGGGGTGCAACATCCATGGAATACCGTTCATCGGCAACAAAATCTCAATCATCAAGAAAGCCGAAAGCCCTTAGATGACACTCAAGTAAAGCTTTTAAAACCCTAACTCATTTTTTGTGTTATTCAAAACTGAAGGAAAAAAATGAATACCTTAAATGTTTCTTGCTTGTATTTCTAGAAGAAAAAAAAGCCAACTCCACATTATATTTTTCGTCTGGCTTATAACCAGAGAGTTGCAAATTTACAAAAATAAAACAAAAATAAAAAATATCCTATTGGTTAACAAAATCTGATTCATTTCTTTGTTTTCATTTGCCCTGAAATTCCTTTACGTGTTGTTTTTATCTGTATGTGATGTAGAGAAGATTATGTACGAGGAGAACAATGATCCTTTGTCTCGTTGTTGAGGCTCGAATTATAAAAGATGGCCACATGACGTGGTGACGAGGCAACTGGCATTAAAATGGCATTCGGTGAGTGGTTGCCCGCACACTAGCGTGGCCAACAATTGAGGAGTCACGGGCAATAGAAGTTTGTAGAAGTTAGACGGGCATGAGCATTGAGAGTTAGTGTCATCAAAGTTTAAAATTTAAGAAGCCTTTGATATTCAACCAAAGCAACTTAGCTGGTTTTTTAATTATAAAAAGATCGATTGAGTTTAGTTTGATTGACATTGTTATCGATTAAATATACACGAGGACGTGAGATCAAGTATGCTTAAATATTTGATACCCTCCGATTATGGACAAGAAAAAATTTGAGTAGTCGCATTGTATCAAAAAAATAGAAAATGGGTGTATTTTCTTTTTTCCATACTACTTTATTTCAAGTTAAATCTTAATATGAATATTGTAAACATGTTATCTTTTTAATAGTTTGGGTATGATTACATGATAGTATATGTTCTTTACTTTTAACCCTTTGAAAACGCATACATATTGTACGGAAAAACTAATTCTTCATAACACTAATTCATTGATTGAATACATCTTAACAATAATTAATTTAGAATAATTTTCTTAACATGCTATGTTATTTTTTATGAGAAAGGAAAACAAATACTACTTAAGGACCTATAAAAGATCATTAAATGTTACGATTCATCTGGAGAATACTCAGTACTGCATGTTGTAGGGTATACTATGTTATTTATATCTCATTTCCATCCTTACAAACAACACTACTTAAATCTAAGTCATTGACGAATAATAAATTATCTCACATCATTAAAAATTACTCATTAGATTCATTTCAAATACAATTTTCAATCTCACTAAAATAATGAAAGTGAGATCGTTGATTATTTGATTAATACTATTGTTAATTAGTAATTATATTTATTATTTAGGATTAATGTTATTTGAATATACATCTTAAACCATACATAAAAAGTTATTTTATTTTCATAATGAAATTTTAAAATAGGCTAAACTGCATAAATAGTCACTAAACTTTTAGGGCGCTTTTATTTTGATCACTGAACTTTTAATTCGTTTTCATTAAAGTCTCTCCTGTTAACTGTCGCTAGAGAATGCTGGCATGGAAGATAACTTTCATTTTCGACCCATTTCTTCTTATTTTTCTGCAATGTTTTTCTTTTATAACTGAACCTTACTTAATAGCTCCCCAATTCCTCTAAACAGTGGCGAAACTTAATATTATATATTGAATGAGGTGTAATATCCCAACTTTTTCTTAAATGACTAAAATGTAATTTTTTTAAAAAAAGGTTTAGGGGTCAAAGTGTAAACTTTGAAAAGTTTAGGGACTAAAATGTAAATTTCCCTAACAAGTGATTTTATTCAGTATAAGAGTGAATCGGATCGAAATAGGTACCTTGATATCGGTTTTGAGAATTAAGATGCGGAAGAAGGTACCAAATTTGGATCGAATGAAATAGTTATGCGTGATCAGGCCAGAGTAATTTATGATGGGTGACCTTCTGGGAAGGTTTTATATTCATTATTTTGACTGATAAAAAGGACTCAGTTTAATTCAAAAATATTCGAAATGGATTGTGGAGGTAAGATTTTTTTAAAAAGAAATGTATCCGATAAAATTTCTTGAAAATTTTCGATATATCGGATCGAACTGAAATTTTGAAGACAGTTCCAAGAAATTATGGAAAAGTAATAAAGTAATATTTTATGAATATTTTATTACATTTGGTTAGGTTCTAACTATATATAGTTAGAATATGATGAAATGGTTATAAAAAAATTCAAAGGAAGAGAATTTGGAAATCGTATTGGTTGAAATTCAAAATTTTGGATCGAATAGAAATTTTAAGATATTTTGGAGACGTGGCCGGTTGGATTGGAACCAAGTTGGTTCAATTTTAATGGAGTGACATGTTGAAAAAAAAACATGTAAATAAGGATTTAGTTGGAGGTCAAAGTAGTAAAGGCCAAAAATGAATTTAAAATTCATTTTTATAAGATACAAGTGGCATTATTGGATTTAATAATAATGGACATGTGTTAATTACATTAAAAAGGAAAGAAAACACCATTTTCATCTAACAAAGCTGCCAAATGTATTAGAGAAGAAGAAAGAAAGAAAGTTTGCAAGTTCAAGTCAAATTTTTGAAGGATTTAAGCTTGAATCAAGGTATGTTACTTTAGAATAAATTGTTCTACACTTCAAGCTTTTCATTTTGGTAGTAATTTTGCATGGAAAAGTTGAATATAAGTTAATTCTTGAAAGAAGATTGATGATAAAAGTTGAATTTTATGATGTAATTAGAATGGTAGATGGTAGAAATGATGGTTTTGATATGGAATTAAGGTTGATTTTGGATGAAATTCATGTTGGAAGACATAAACCCTAACCCTAAAGTTTGGGGGTTTTGATTAGGAAGTTAATATTAGGATGATATTGATTGAATTATGTTGTTGGAAGCCTAATTGTGATGTTAGATTGAATAATTTCCCAAGTTGTGAATTATGAGGCTAGTTCGAATTTTTGGAAAATTTAGGGGAAATTATTGTGAATTTTATTTTAGCATGGGAATCATTGAATTATAGTGAAAATAGCTTGAATTGGTGATTAGTGACCAAAATGAAAATTTTGGAAAGCCAAGGACCAATTCGACAATTTGAAGAAAATTAAGGACTTGTCTTGAATTTATGGAAAAATTTATAGAATTGAAGATTCAAGCCTATTATGGAAGTTGAAGGATTGAAATGTCAAGAAAGGAAAATTTAGGGACCTATTTTGAAATAAAAGAATCTTGAAGGACCAAGTTGAATAAAAGTGAAAGTTAAGAGAAAATTTTAGAAATGATGGAAATGAGTAAGGAATTAATTCGTACATGAATTAAGTGTACAAATATGGTGTAGTGACTAAAATGTCACTTTTATAAAGTTTAAGGACAAAAAGGATAATAGTCCAAAATAAGTAAATAGTAATGGAAATTGTTCAAATTGAGCTTGAAAAATTGATTGAAATTCATAATGGTCACTAAAGATCTAGGGCCCAATTTGGCAATCACATAAAAAAATTGGGAAACATTTCAGAAATATTTTATATTCGAATAATTATGTCATGAAATTAAGTTAGTAATGTTAGATTGAAGTCTAACAATGAATAGTGATAAATTATGTTTGATTGGTCTTCTACAGTTCAAAAGGAATTTGAGGAAGACACGAGTAACAAAAAGAATGAAAAGATTATCGACTAAGCTTAGTGAGGTTGTCTGGCATAAACAGGTGAGTGCATTTTATTATGCTTGCATAATGATATAAAAAAGGAAGACTTGTAATAAGTCAACCCTAAATTAAAAATGATATTGCATTATTATATAAATTTGATCTGTTACATATTTCAGTAAATGCAAGCTTCAGTAGAATACGAGGTAAGAATTTTATTATGCATAATGGCAATGCATGTCTATACATGGAATATGCATAATAACAAGATTAAAATGAAACAAGATACACCCTGGGATGCAAATGGCTCTAGCGAGGTGTTTTAATATAAGAAGCAAAGAGCGTCCTTATATGAGGAGCAAAGAGCGTCCTCCCGAGTACGTACTGTACATAGCACTACGGTGCAGATAGGCTACGGGGTTTCCATGAGCCTCTAGCCAGACACGAGGATAATGAAAACAAGATGATTACATGAAAGATCATGGATATGTATGTGATACATGTTATACATAATAGAAATGATACATGTTATGCAAATGATTGCATATTGAAAGCATGACTGTGAAAGAGTACATGATGTGTTTATGATTATATGATGAAAGCATGTCCATGTTCGAGATATTACATAATAGAGATAATTCATGTTATACATGATAATGAAGTTTCGCATGATAGTAATGATACATGAAAAGTTGGAATTGTGACATGATTTCTAGACATGGGAAATGAATATTACACTTTATACATGACATGCTGAATTGCATTACTTTATGTTTTTCCTAAACTGTTTTGAATGCCTCACTAAGTTAGTAATTAGCGTGTGATGTTGTTTCACACGTAGGTTCTCCGAAATAGACATAAGGAGGAGCTGTCATTTTGGAAGATCAAGTTATTTAAGTGACTACGGTATGTACATCTTTTAAGTAGTTGATATCTAGTGGCATGTACAAAATGTTAAAGTATATCTTGTTATGTGTTTGAAATGAGTAAATGGGTCTGTAAACCTAAGTATATGACATACTTATGTATATTATGGATGTATGGATTTGATAAAAAGGTTTGGTACATGTAGTTAAGAAGTTTGGATATAATTAGACATTGTTTAACCCTAATCGCATAGGAATTTTTAAATTAAAAATGAGTCTAGGCAGCATATCTAGTTTTCACCCTGATTAATATTTTTATTTCAAAAACACGTGTATAAATTTTATAAAATAATTTATGGTCAAAACTAGTTATTGCAGTCTGACACAATTTTTAATTGAAAACGAGATAGGGTTAAACTACAAGGCAAGTTTAAAAAAAATTAAGTCAAGTTTTCTATAAGCAACATTGTAACATCTTTAATATATATTTAGTTTACGTTAAGGGTGTTACATTTTTATTGGTATCAGAGCTGCAGGTTTAGCCGATTCTGGAGGCTAAACCGAGTTAAATGTGAATTGTTTTTAAGTACATGCCTCTAGGATGTCATATTACTGATGTACTATCTGTATAACTTGATTTTGCTCCTCGTGCATATGTATGAATAGGTTATTGCAGTATAGAATAATGTCGAATACTGATGTGTCACGGTAGGCATTGGATCACGAGGAACAGGAAGAGGTACAAAGTGAGAGTAACAATGTACCGCAAGTTCCACCTCCAGCTCCTGCCCTGGCTGAACCACCATCACAACAGAGAACTCCGACACAAGAATATGGAACATTAATACAAGCTTTAGAGGCTATGGCAAATAGACTTCAACCTTCAACGCCAGCACTAGCTCCGACACCCATGCCAGTTAAAGCATCGACAGCGAAAGAGCTCAAAAAGTTGGGAGCTCCAGAATTTCATGGAGATGATGGTCCAATGGCAGCTGATCTATGGTTAAATGATGTTAAAATCATAATGGAATGACTTAGTTGCTCTAATACTGAGAAGTTGGAGGGAGCTGTCTTTTTACTGAGAGGACATGCTCATATCTGGTGGTCCAATGCCAAGGCATTCGAAGCTAAGTATATTGGAGAACAGTTCAAAAGAGAAATGTTGCAGCAGGTCCTGGATCTTAAATAAGACACTCGTACAGTTTATGAGTATGGGTTAGATTTTAATAGATTGAGTCAGTACGCAGCTGAGTTAATACCGACTGAAAAGTCCCGATGTCAGTGGTTTATAGAAAAGCTGCATCCAAGGCCCAAAGAGATTCTATTGGGCATGAATTTATCAAACTTTAAAGAAGCTGTGAACAGAGCAAAGGCGATGGAAAGAGCCTATTTGGAACGAGTTAAAGTTCAGTCATCTCGGGCATCAAAAAGGTCCAGTGATACTTCTATCTCGATACAGTCTAAAAGAGGTAGAGGTAATCGATCACAAGGCAGAGCTGAGTCTAGATTCGCTCAAAAAAATCCTTCATCAAAGAAATGGCAAAGGGCTCAGATGTCAACTGCTGGATCGAGTAGGCCCACGGTTCCAGAGTGTGAAACTTGTGGAAAATGACACTTGGGAGTCTACCGAGCAATTTCAAGAGCCTGTTATAGAAGTGGCAGTACTGAGCATTATATTAAGAATTGTTCGGAGGGGCAATCAAAGAAGCCTGTTCAGACTAAAAAATCTGCAGCTGTATCTTCTCGAGGTCGAGGTCGTGGTGGTGGACAACCCAGGACATCGACGCAAGAAGTCTCCTTTGTGCATCCAATAGGGAATTTCAGACTCCAGCTCGAGTATACAATATCTGTACTGAGGAAGAAAAGTATCATTCAGACATTACCGCAGGTACGTTCTAACTTTTGGGTGAACCAATGTTTACTTTAATTGATCCGGGTTCGACTCATTCGTACATTAGCACTAAAATAGTAGAACAAAGAAAGATTCCTATGAAGAAAATATCTAGTGATGTGATTGCCAGTAACCCTCTTGGACATAGTGCACGAGTTACTAGAATATGTAAGAACTGTCCCATAGAAATTAAAGGGATTAAGTTCCTGGCAGAACTAATGGAACTCTCATTTCATGAATTTGAAGTTATTCTTGGAATGGATTGGTTATCTGCATATGATGCATATGTAAAATGTAAGAAGAAAATGTTGATACTTCATAGACCCAATGGTTCTAAAGTAATCTTTGTGAGAGAAATGACTGACTGTTTAGAGTCAGTAATCGCTGCGACAACAGCTCAAAGGCTGTTAAACAATGGATGTGAAGCGTGTTTGATTTATGTGGTGGATACTCAAAAGTCATCTAGGAAGATTGATGATATCCCAACTGTGATGGAATTTCCTGATGTATTTTCGGACGAGCTATCTGGATTGCCTCCGGATAGGGAAATACAGTTTGGGATTAATGTTTATCCCGGAACTGAGCTGGTGTCAATGGCACCATATACAATGGCGCCTATGGAGTTAAGGGGACTAAAGGCTCAATTGCAAGAATTGCTAGATCGGGGTTACATTCGACCGAGTGTATCACCATGGGGTGTTCTGATACTATTTGTAAAGAAGAATGATGGTTCCCTATGATTATGTATAGATTACCCGCAGTTAAATAAAGTAACCATTAAGAACAAGTATCCACTACAAAGGATTGAAGATCTATTTGACTAGCTTAGAGGTACAGCGGTGTTCTCAAAGATAGATCTTCGATCGGGATATTATCAGCTTAAAGTTAAAGAAGAAGATGTACTGAAAACAACATTCATAACTCGTTATGGACACTACGAGTTTCTGGTAATGCCGTTTGGATTGACGAATGCCCCTGCTGTATTCATGGACCTGATGAATAGGGTATTCCAACCCTATCTTGATCATTTTTTGTGGTCTTCATAGATGATATTTTGGTATACTCGAAAACAGAAGCTGATCATGATTATCATCTTCGAGTGGTATTACAAATTTTAAAAGATAAGCAGCTATATGCCAAGTTTTCTAAATGCGAGTTCCGGTTGTCAGAAGTAACTTTCCTTGGACATGTAGTATCATCAGAACGAATATGAGTTAATTCCAAGAAAATACAAGCTATTCTTGAATGGGAGGCGCCGAAAAATATCTCTGAAGTTCGAAGTTTCTTGGGATTAGCTGGATATTACAGACGCTTTGTGCAAAATTTCTCCATCATTGCTATGCCTCTTACCCAGCTTCTATGAAAGGGTATTCCATTTGTATGGACAAAGAAGTGCCAGGAAAGTTTTGAAAAATTAAAGAAAGTCATGAAGGAAGCACCCGTTCTAATCCAACCTGAACTAGGAAAAGAATATACTCTGTATAGTGATGCCTCTCATTGTGGTTTGGGTTGTGTACTGATGCAAGATGGTCGTGTGGTGGCTTATGCATCAAGGTAGCTCAAAACTCATGAAAAGAACTATCCAACACATAATTTGGAAATGGCGTATGTGATTTTTGCTTCGAAAATCTGGCGACATTATTTGTATGGTGAAAAGTGTCACATTTACACGAATCATAAAAGTTTAAAGTATCTGATGACACAAAAGGATTTGAATCTGTGACAATGAAGGTAGGTTGAATTTTTAAAGGATTATGATGTGGTTATTGACTACCACCCTGAAAAAGCTATGTAGTCATAGATGCTCTTAGTCGAAAGACATTTTCTACTCTATACGTATGATGAATACACAGTTATCGGTGGGACAAGATGGTTCTTTAATAGTAGAATTTCAATTAAAGCCAACTTTTTTTGATCGAATTAAAGATTTGCAATCCTTAGATGAAGAATGTCTTGAAAAGAGAAGACAAGCTAAAATTGGAGAAACACAAGATTATGAGATCATGTCTAATGGTTGTCTATATTATAAAGGTAAAGTATATATTCCTGATGATGGCAATCTGAAGAAAGAGATTTTAACAGAGGTCCATTATAGTCCATTGACTATGCACCCAGGAAGTAACAAGATGTATCAAGATTTGAATACTCGATAATGGTGGCAAGGTATGAAAAGAGCAATCTTGAAATTTTCGGTAAAGTGCTTAACATGTCAACAAGTAAAAGCTGAGCTTCAGGTGCCTTCTGGTTTGCTTCAGCCTATTTCTATTCCTCAATGGAAATGGGAACGAATAACGATGGATTTTATATCTGGATTACCAGCTACACCAAGTAAAAAGGATTCGATTTGGGTCATTGTTGATCGCTTAACAAAGTCTGTTCATTTTATTCCAGTTCGAATGGATTATTCACTGGATAAATATTCAGAACTTTATGTTCGAGAGATAGTAAGACTACACGGTGTCCAATATCAATAGTATCAGATAGAGACTCAAGGTTTACTTCGAGGTTTTGGGTGCACTATATGAAGCGTTGGGTACTAAATTAAATTTTAGTATGGCTTTTCATCCGCAAACAGACGGACAATCTGAAAGGGTCATACAGATTTTGGAAGATATGCTACGGGCTTGTGTGATCAAGTTTGCGGGATCATGGGAAAAATACTTGCCTTTGGCCGAATTCGCTTATAATAATAGTTATCAAGCAAGTATTAAGATGGCACCTTTTGAAGCATTATATGGAAGAAAGTGTCGAACTCCTCTTAATTGGATTGAATTGCAAGATCGAAATGTTCAGAATGACTCAAACATTTGAGGAGTTGACTTAACACAAGACATGGAAGATAAAGTAAGGATTATCCAGCATAATCTCAAAGCCGCAGCGGATCGACAAAAAGCTTATGCAGATAAAAAAAAGAAAAGATATTGAGTATGAAGTCGGAGAAAAAGTATTCTTAAAGGTTTCTCCTTGGAAGAAAATATTAAGGTTTGGGCGAAAAGGAAAGTTTAGTCCCAGGTTTCTTGGGCCACACGAGATTTTGAAAAGAGTTGTACCAGTGGCTTACCAAATGGCTTTACCTCCAAATATGAGTAAGATTCATGATGTGTTCCACGTGTCCATGTTACGGAGGTATCGATCAGATCCTTCACATATAATTTCTCCCAAGAAAATCGAGTTGCTACCGGATCTGACTTATGAAGAAAAACCAGTGAAAATCCTAGCATATGGGGTTAAATAATTAAGAAGCAAGAAAATTTCATTGGTTAAAGTCCTTTGGAGAAACCATAAAGTTGAGGAAGCCACTTGCGAAACCAAAGAGAGAATGAAAGAGCAGTATCCAAGATTATTTAAAAGAAATGTACGTTGAAAATTCGAGGATGAATTTTCTGAAGGGGAAGGAATTGTAATATCTCAACTTTTGCTTAAATAACTAAAATGTAAATTTTTTAAAAAATGTTTAGGGGTTAAAGTGTAAACTATGAAAAGTCTAAGGACTAAAATGTAAATTTCCCCAACAAGTGATTTTATTTAGTATAAGAGTGAATCGGATCGAAATAGGCACCTTGATATCGGTTTTGAGAATTAAGATGCAGAAGAAGGTACATAATTTGGATAGAATAAAATGGTTAAGCGTACTGAGGCCAGAGTAATTTATGATGGGTGACCTTCTGGGAAAGTTTTATATTCATTATTTTGACTGATAAAAAGACTCAATTTAAGTAAAAAATGTTCGAAATGGATTGTGGGGGTAAGATTTTTTTAAGAAGTAATGTATCCGATAAAATTTCCTGAAAATTTTCGGTATATCAGATCGAACTGAAATTTTGAAGACGGTTCCAAGAAATTATGGAAAAGTAATAAAGTAATATTTTATGAACATTTTATTACATTTGGTTAGATTCTAACTATATATAGTTAGAATATGATGAAATGGTTATAAAAAATTCAAAGGAAGAGAATTTGGAAATCGTATTGGTTGAAATTAGAATTTTTGGATCGAATAGAAATTTTAAGATATTTTGGAGAAATGGCCGGTTGGATTGGAACCAAGTTGGTTCAATTTTAATGGAGTGGCGTGTTAGAAAAAAACATGTAAATAAGGATTTAGTTGGAGGTCAAAGTAGTAAAAGGCCAAAATGAATTTAAAATTCATTTTTATAAGATACAAGTGGCATTATTGGATTTAATAATAATGGACATGTGTATTAATTAAATTAAAAAGGAAAGAAAACACCATTTTCATCTAACAAAGCTGTCAAATGTATTAGAGAAGAAGAAATAAAGAAAGTTTGCAAGTTCAAGTCAAATTTTGGAAGGATTTAAGCTTGAATCAAGGTATGTTACTTTAGAATAAATTGTTCTACACTTCAAGCTCTTCATTTTGGTAGTAATTTTGCATGGAAAAGTTGAATATAAGTTAATTCTTGAAAGAAGATTGATGATAAAAGTTGAAGTTTATGATGTAATTAGAATGGTAGATGGTAGAAATGATGATTTTGATACGGAATTAAGGTTGATTTTGGATGAAATACATGTTGGAAGACATAAACCCTAACCCTAAAGTTTAGGGGTTTTGGTTAGGAAGTTAATATTACGATGATATTGATTGAATTATGTTGTTGGAAGCCTAATTGTGATGTTAGATTGAATAATTTCCCAAGTTGTGAATTAGGGGCTAGTTCGAATTTATGGAAATTTTAGGGGAAATTATTATGAATTTTATTTTAGCATGGGAATCATTGGATTATATTGAAAATAGCTTGAATTGGTGATTAGGGACCAAAATGAAAATTTTGGAAAGTCAAGGACCAACTCGGCAATTTGAAGAAAATTAAGGACTTGTCTTGAATTTAAGGAAAATTTTATAGAATTGAAGATTTGAGCCTATTATGGAAGTTGAAGGATTGAAATGTCAAGAAAGGAAATTTTAGGGACATATTTTGAAATAAAAGAATCTTAAAGGGCCAAGTTGAATAAAAGTGAAAGTTAAGAGAAAATTTTAGAAATGATGGAAATGAGTAAGGAATTAATTTGTACATGAATTAAGTGTACAAATATGGTGTAGTGACTAAAATGTCACTTCCAATAAGTAAATAGTAATGGAAATTGTTCAAATTGAGCTTGAACAATTGATTGAAATTCATAATGGTCACTAAAGATCTAGGGCCCAATTTGGCAATCACATAAAAAAATTTGGGAAAATTTTCAGAAATATTTTATATTCGAATAATTATGTCCTGAAATTAAGTTAGTAATGTTAGATTGAAGTCTAACAAGGAATAGTGATAAATTATGTTCGATTGGTCTTCTACAGTTCAAAAGGAATTTGAGGAAGACATGAGTAACAAAAAGAAGGAAAAAATTATCGACTAAGCTTAGTGAGGTTGTCTGGCATAAACAGGTGAGTGCATTTTATTATGCTTGCATAATGATATAAAAAAATGAAGACTTGTAATAAGTCAACCCTAAATTGAAAATGATATTGCATTATTATATAAATTCGATCTGTTACATATTTCAGTAAATGCTAGCTTCAGTGGAATACGAGGTAAGAATTTTATTATGCATAATGGCAATGTATGTCTATACATGGAATATGCATAATAACAAGATTAAAATGAAACAAGATACACCATGGGATGCAAATGGCACTAGCGATGTGTTTTAATATAAGAAGCAAAGAACGTCCTTATATGAGGAGCAAAAAGCGTCCTCCCAAGTACGTACTCTACATAGCACTACAGTTCAGATAGGCTACGGA
Source organism: Hibiscus mutabilis (assembly GCA_019671005.1). NCBI lineage: Eukaryota > Viridiplantae > Streptophyta > Magnoliopsida > Malvales > Malvaceae > Hibiscus > Hibiscus mutabilis. The sequence continues at coordinate 53,246,528 of CM033726.1, forward strand.
GTTTCCATGGGCCTCTAGCCAGATACGAGGATAATGAAAACATGATGATTACATGAAAGATCATGGATATGTATATGATACATGATAGAAATGATACATGTTATGCAAATGATTGCATATTGAAAGCATGACTGTGAAAGAGTAAATGATGTGTTTATGATTATATGATGAAAGCATGTCCATGTTCGAGATGTTACATAATAGAGATGATTTATGTTATACATGATAATGAAGTTTCGCATGATAGTAATGATACATGGAAAGTTGGAATGGTGACATAATTTCTAGATATAGGAAATGAATATTGCATTCTATACATGACATGCTGAACTGCATTACTTTATGTTTTTCCTAAACTGTTTTGAATGCCTCACTAAGTTAGTACTTAGCGTGTGATGTTGTTTCACACGTAGGTTCTCCGAAATAGACGTATGGAGGAGCTGTCATTTTGGAAGATCAAGTTATTTAAGTGACTACGGTATGTACATCTTTTAAGTAGTTGATATCTAGTGGCATGTACAAAATGTTAAAGTATATCTTGTTATGTGTTTGAAATGAGTAAATGGGTCTGTAAACCTAAGTATATGACATACTTATGTATATTATGGATGTATGGATTTGATAAAAAGGTTTGGTACATGTAGTTAAGAAGTTTGGATATAATTAGATATTGTTTAACCCTAATCACGTAGGAATTTTTAAATTAAAAACGAGTCTAGGCATCATATCTAGTTTTCACCCTGATTAATATTTTTATTTCAAAAACACGTGTATAAATTTTATAAAATAATTTAGGGTCAAAACTAGTTACTGTAGTCTGACACAGTTTTTAATTAAAAACAATAGAGGGTTAAACTACAAGGCAAGTTTTAAAAAAAATTAAGTCAAGTTTTCTACAAGCAACATTGTAACATCTTTAATCTATATTTAGTTTACGAGTATACGTTAAGGGTGTTATAGGGGTCATTTAAAAATGTTTAAATTTAGAAAGGGTGAAAATATAAATTATATATTTTAGGGGATTAAAATACAATTTTACCATTATTCAAATTTAAACTTCTTCTAATTTTTTAAAAATTTTGGGCCGTGGCCCATGACGGTCCTTAAAGGTACTGCCCATGTATTAAACCAATTGACAAAAAATAACATACACTATAAGTTAACGCCTACTATTTTGTTTCTTTTTTGTTAATTATATATATTAACAGTTTAAATATTTATTTGTTTTTCTTTACAATTTTTAATAAGTCATGTTTTTAATTTTTAAAAATTTTGCGTTAAAATACAAAATAAGTAATATCAGTATTGAAAAAAATAACAGTGAACGTAAACATAGCATATATGTTATTTTTAGTTCTTCTCAGTTGGTTCAATTCGACAAGAATTTAAAAGTTTGAGGGTTAAAAGAGGTTAAAACACGTTTAAGTGTTAAAATAATGTTTTTCTAAAGGTTTGAGGATAAAAAAAACATCATTAAACCTATTGTTTAACAGTTCAATTGTTTTAAATGATTTCAATATCATCCCATCGAAGGATTATACCATTTTTAAATGTCTATAAACTTTCAACTTTCTCTCAATTATAACAAAGTAAATAAGAGTAAATAGAACAAAATGTGTAAAAGCTGAAAGAATAAAGAAGAAATTAATCTTAAGATCCTGAAATGTTTGAATGAATTTTCCCATCATGAATGTACATAGTAACTAATATTCAAGTATGCTTTCATATTTAATGAATTTTCAAATTCATGAATGTAGATTTTAAAATTCGTAAAAATGGGCGAATGCACCATTGTGCATCCTAGGTCCTTTGACCTACCATTAAAAAATTAAATATTTACTAACAACCAATTGGTCTAGCAGGATGAGGCGTTAGGTCTCTTAAGTAAGGTCAGAGATTCGTACCCTGACATTATGAATGAAGAAAATTTGACTGGGAGGGTCTCCCTCATGATTGGTCTCTGTAAAACTAAATCCGAATAAGTCAGAAAATGGGTCGGATACCAATAGTTGTACCAAAAAAATTAAGTATTTTTTACGTAAATGAAAAATCAGTCTTCAAATTATTTTATTTTTTTGTTTTGAGTTCTTAAACTATTTTTGGTCAAAAATAAGTATTTAAACTATCATTCTATAATTATATTTGTTAGTCCCGTTAAAAATCTTAGTTAAATACATTGACACTCATGTTGAATAATTTAACCAAAATTTTGATTTAAATTTTAAAAATAATCATAATTTAGTAATATTAATAACTCATTTTAGAATTTCTAAATTCTAATATAAGATACTTATTAGATCAAATAAGTACATCCTAATCGCATAACCCTATTTATTTGGAAAAGCTATTCGATTGAAACTATTTTTGAAACTTAATTCCTCTTCGATTTTTTGTTCTCGATAAGTTGTAATTGATTTGAGTATTTGAAACCTAAATGATTTTAATTTTGTAATCTCTTTGAATTTGAAAAATCCTAAAACCCCAAATCAATTTTAAAAATATAAAACTCATGTTTGCTTGTACAAAAATTATCACTTATCAATAATTAATTTCACCATATTAAGATTTTCTACACTCTAAAATACAATTACACTAGTGTAAGATAGTTCTAAGCTCTCAAACATATTTACACCAGTATAGATTAGTTCTACAACATCAATATGTCTATGCTATAAACCATGCTTGCTTGCAAAACAATTATCCATTATCAATACATTATTACACTAATGTAAATTAATTTCACATTATTACACTGATAAATAAACTACCAATTTTAAATTTCTGGATTTGCCCCTGTTTGTAAACCTACATATTAACAATGTATTAATGTATGAGTTCTTGTACTGAAACTGCTGATCAAACCGAGGTTAAAAATGAAATTAAATATTTTATTTTAAACGAATATGAGCTCAAATCAAATAACAAATAATTTCAACATAATAAAAATCCAATAAAACCTAAACATTAATAGTATGAATTTATCATACTCTTGATCTTACTTATTACTCGAAGTTATTGAATATTTTAGCTGCTCCAAAGGAGGAAACTGAATTTAGGTTCTTCTCCCTTCATTTTGTAGTTAGAGGTTGAGCGAGTAAAATTCGATTTAACTTGAAATTTTTATTTTTTTAATTTTAAATTATTAGGGTTAATTTGAATTAGTGATTCAGAATCGAGTTTGAGTCAAATTATTCAATTCTTCTTTGCACATTTTATTTTTACTAAAATTGAACCACATCCTTTTCGACCACTATAGAATACACATGTAAGTTTAATTCATCTTTTTTGCAACAATTTTTCGTTTTTGAAATTTTATCTCTCACCTTTGTGATTTATTTGATTTGGTCCTCCTACTGTAATTATACAAATTCCTTCTTTCCATTTTGACTTCATTATACTATTGTCAATACTTTGTCCTCAAAATATATTATTTTAAAAAATAACATTATAAATATATTAAAATAATCTTAGATCCTATTTGATTTATTAAATAATATTTCAAATCTTATTGTACACATGTGAAAAATAATATGAAGATATATATATCGTATATGGTTAGAGAAAATTTTAAATTTAAACCAATCAGCATCATAACATTATAGATAATTACAATTAAATTTAAAACAAAAATTCAATCAAATATAAAATTTTATTTGATTCAAAAAGATTTCAAATGATAAAATAATACTTGACAATTTAACTAATTTAAAATTTTTCACTCGATTCAAATAATCTCTAAAAAAATAAATTCAGAGTTGATTGTTCCTTTTTATGCACATTGTCCCTTTACCACGAAATACACGGGTGTAAATCAGTGGGCCAGGAAAAGGAGCCGTGGAGATAATGGCAGACAAGATTTGATGGATTTATGGGTATAAAAACAGGAAAAAAATATGAAAGTAACATTGCATATTATAAGGAAAATGCACATGGAATGTGCTGGTCACAAGGTTTGACTCATAAATTGCCAATTTATATAAAATATTGGCTTCTACGGCCTGTGACAACCATTAATTCGTAAGTGATGCAACAGAAACACTGTGATTAGCCACCGTGAATCCGCCATCAACCTCCAAGTTTTGGCCGCTGATATAGGCGGATTCATCCGAAGCAAGAAACAGCACGGTCTCTGCAACATGTCTAGCCTTCAACACTATGCCTTTCAAGTTGCTCATGGCATAACTATTGGCCTCCACTTCACTCGGTTCCCAATTGTATCCTCTACAAACGAGAGGTGTAGCGACCCCGTACGGAGAAACACAATTGACTCGGATCCCGTGAGCCCCGAGCTCGCTACACGTCCCTCGAACGAGCCCGACGATCGCATGTTTTGATGCGGTGTAACCATGGGGACCGGTTCCTCCTATGGAAGATGCTACACTTCCCGTGCATATGATTGATCCGCGGATGCTTTTAGCCACCATGGCACGAGCGGCATGCTTGATCATCGCCGCCATGCCTCGAACATTCGTGGCCATGATGTTGTCGAAGGCATCAATGTCGAGTTCTAAGATCCCGGTTAACGGGCCTAGGATACCAGCATTGCTAAACAAGATATCCAGCTTCCCATATTCCTCCACCGTGTAATTCACTGCTTCCTCAACCTGCTTCTCGTCTCGTACATCGCAATGCCGGTAACTAACTTTGTCGAGGCCTATCGTTTCGGCGACTCGATTTCCGAGATCATCCTGGACATCGGCGATGACCACGAAAGCTCCGTGTTCGAAAAATAACCTCGCCGTCTCCTCGCCGATCCCGCTGGCTGCACCAGTGATAAGAGCTACCTTACCTTTCAACCTACAAAGCAGCATACAGTTAATAAAGAAACATAATCAGAAATGGCAGATCTAATAAACATACCTTGGCTTAGACATTTGAGAAAGTTTCTTAGCAATTCCCTGGGAAATGGTGTTGTTTTGCCCTCAAGAACTTGCCTATTTATAGTATTTACCGGGCGGCAAAGCTCGATGCTTAGTGTAATTAACTCTGGTTCAGTCATTAGTGCAAGACAGAAGTTAATCACTGTGATTAAAAATGAGGAAAGCGCAAGTTTTTGGGGATTTGGAGCATCATCAGCCGTCCATTTTGAAGTCAACTGTAAATCTCAATAATTTGGTTAATAAATGCACGCATATTCATTGTATATATATATATATATATATATATATATATATATATATATATATATATATATATATATATATATATATATATATTAGAGAATTTTATGCATTATGTATTGTTGCGACTGTGAATAGTTTATTCCATTTGAATACAACTAAGATAGCTAGCATCTTCACATGATTGCATTAATCACCATTGCATATGATTCTTATCTTGTCTTCACAACTGTTGCTGTTAGCAGGTGACGGAACTAAAATGTTTAAATTTAAAGAGGCCAACAGTATAAATTATATGTTTTTGAGCGATTAAAATATAATTTTATTACTTTATTTTAACTTGAATTTTTTTTAATTTTTAAAATTTTTTTAGAGAGATCGTGGCCCCCATGTCGCTCAGAGGTAACTCCCCTGCTGTTAGCTAGCACGCCACCAGCCAAAACGCCTTTTGGCAGATAATGAATTGGTACCAATTTTATAGACATACGACTATTAACTTTTTCAATTATATCTTCTTTTTTTTCATGTTGTTGTCATATTAACTTTTTCATCCATTTCGGCAATCATCGAGAGATACAGGTTAAAATGGACTCTCTATTCTTGTTATTTCTTGTCCAAAACAACTTTAATTGCCATTCATAATTGAATATTATGCATACCGAATGAGGTTGTGAAATTGGTGTTATTTTTTGTTTAACTACCAGTATTTAATCTATTGGTTAATTAATTCGGATTGTGTACTGCAGAGTTCTGTTCCTTATTCACGGATGGTTGGTAGTTTGTGCCATTTTGGCGTGAGTTGGATGGGTGCGGGGAGTTTGGTGTTGGTTGCAACCAGCTTGGTTTTTAGTGGTGTCTATTTTAGTGGAGTCAGGTTTGCGCACGAGGGACAGGCGAGAGGCTGGGTTTCAGCTTGGGGCAGGTTGTGGGGCTGAGGGTTTGTGCTCGGTCATGGGTGTTTGTTTAGGGGTGGGGTGTTTTTTTTTTTTGTTCATTTGGTTTTGGCACCTTATTTTATCAATTGTCGAGATTGTACTATTTTTTTTATTTTAGGTTAGAGAATTTTTTAATGAGGCACACGACAATTATTGTATGTTTTTTCTTCAATAAATCATATGTTGTTAATAAAAAAAATAAAATTTAACACTTTTATATCTCCATAACATTTTTATAATTTTAGTATTTTCCATTTTAAAAAATTCAAAAAAATATTTTTTTTGAAAAATTATAATGTTTTACAACTTTTCACAATAGTTGTTATGATTTTTTATAATTTTTATAAAATTTCATATATTTTCCAAATTTTCAATTATTTTTAATATTTTTACGTTTTTTTTTATTTTTCCGTAAAATGACAAAATAACACATATTAATATTGAAAAAAAAAGTAAAATAAGTGATACTCCACTTTTTTCTTAAGTTTCGGCCAGTTAGACGATAATTGAAATTTTGATGGTTAAAAGTGGTGAAAAAAGTTTAACTACCGATATTTGATTTATTGATCGATTAATTCAGATTAGATTTTGCAGATGCTTAATAATATAAGCGACCCTCACAATTTAATTTTCTTCTTTCACAATGTCAAAATTTAAACTTCTGACCTTGCTTAAGTAACTCAATACATCTTCTCGCTAGACTAACTGATTGTTGGTTAAATATGCTTTTATAATTCATAATTGAATATTATATATATATATAATGTGCTTGTAAAGTTAGTGATTTTTTTATAGGGAGACTCGAACCTTGAAATTAATACTCCCTCCATATCACTAAATATGTTCGATATTTATTTATTTATTTTTGGTCAAATTTTTAAATTTTGACTCTTATTAATTTAAATTTATTATTTGTAAAATATGAAAAAATGTCTATTAAAACATTTATGATCAAAGTTTTAAAAATTGATTTTTAAAAAATTAATACTGAATAAATTTAGTGGTATGAAGTGAGAAATTGTTAATCTAGAGTGGCATTGCTGCTGGTCCCGCCGGCATTATTGCAAATAACCCATTGAAATAGTTGAAACAGATAAATCAGCCACCAACAAAAGGAACAGAAAATTGTATGTTATGCAGACAGGGCAGAAAAGCACCAAAGGCAATCGCATGATAATAGGGTAGGGTTAGACGCATGATTTTATATTAGGAGTACATGTTTTTATGTTTTGTAAAATTATATGAAAATTTAAAAATTTAAAGGATGTGAGATTAAATTATTAATATAAATACAATATATATAGATAAGAATTTAAAATGTTTAGAGGTACGATTATCCCATCTACCACCCATCGGTCGAACCCTACATGATAATATAGAGCTATATATGTTCCAACTTGGACATGACATTCCAAGTAAGATCTATGTAATTGTCCAAGTATGTAGAACAGTTTGAATCAATAATGGTAAAGACAGGGGACTCGTGTAAAATCATCAAACAAATTCATCAAATAATAGTAAAAGAAAGATTATTATCTGGCAATGGCGGATTAGAAAAATTTTTTAGGGTAGGCACACATATATTAAATATTAACTAATATAAATTTTAGGGTGGACACACTTAATAAAATGAATAACTAATAAAAAAAATTCGAATTTTTAGGGTGGGCACCTTAAACCTCCTTACATCCGCCACTGTTACGAGGGCAGTGATTTTATTTTCCTATAGACGAGACTAAAATAGTGGTAAATGCCTTATTTTTTATGTCTAAGTTTACAACAAAAATAATAAAATTGATTGTTGTGATTTTATAATTACTTTAAAAAAATTAATATCAAAGGAGTTAGTTCAAGTAGTAAGTACCTTGTTATTGTTTAAGCAGGTTTCGAGTTCGAGACCTTGTTTATGTAAAAATAAAATTCCCGTTGGAAGATTTATCCACCAAAATTAGGTCTGTAACGCGGCTCAGCCCGAATTAATCATAATAAAGCCCTAGGAATTAGGAGGGTAACCAAAAAAACTTTAAGGTTCTTTTTTTATTAAATAAATAAGTATCATATTTTTATGCCGAGATTTGAGCTATATAAGATGTGATAGTATGAGCATCCTTAACTACCAGGTCATTAGTGAATCTCAATTTTAAGGTTTTTCTTGCTTTATTTGAATTTATTGCTTCAAAGAATTTTAAAATTATTCAAGACATAAAAATATTTTTTAAAAAAGTATCTTTAAAAAACTCAGCTATTTTTTAGATTCTTTTGGTTTTTTCTTCGAATTTTATGATTTATTCACATTTATAATAATGTTATGGATTTTTAAAATAGATTAAGTATAATTATAATTTTACATATAAATTCAAAACATATATTTTAAAAATTTAAGTATACATTAAGATTTTTATAATTTTATAATTTTACTACACGTGGCAACTTTTAATTGGTTACATCATCTTTTCTTAATCGTTAATGGAATGACGGGGTCAAGTTATTATGGTCAAATTGAGAATTAAAATAAAGTAATAAAATTATTAAGCCAAAACGTTTTTCTAAAAAATGTTTTTGCTTACATGACAGACCCATTGGATTTAAGTGTATATGTAACACCTCGACTCGGATGTTATAAATTGGGCTTGTGAAGCCTTAAGCCCAATCTAAAATCATAAGAGTTCGCAACTAGATTTAGCCCAAAATACAGCCATCCATAAAAATTCATTAAGTTTGAATACTTCAGAATAGATAAACCAATTTAAAACGTTACATTGGAGCTCCATTTGAAAATACATAATTTAAGCATTCGACTCACAAGTTAAAATACCAAAATAAGGGTTACAATACAACACATAAGGTCCTACGAATACATAGCCCGAATAAATATAAGTACTGTACTCGAACACAAGTCAATGTTAAAGTCTTACTCTCGTGGTGCCCCAGCGATGCACGTCAACCTATTAACCTGCGAATAGAAACAATAATTTCGAACGCTGAGCTAACGAAACTCAGTGGATACACTTCCACTCAACCGTGCTTCATGCAAATCATAAATAAGGGCATGCAGCTAAGGAAAGATATCATGGCATAATATAATAACATTGGCGCTACCTCTAGTCTCCCAAACACATAGCAAGCAATGGAAGATATAACCCCATACAACACCAACACGTCATACCAACAAACCTGGAGTGAGGCACAACTTTGAGAACGCACACTCTTGGGTGAGGCTCGGTGCCACACAGCTTCGAGAACGTACACTCATGCTTAGAATCTCTCATCGAGCATCTTCGAATGAGACCCGGTGCCACACAGCTTCGAGAACGTACATTCGGTTAAACAATGGCACAGTGTTGCAACACAATCTCACTTTCACAGGGTATCCAGATCCCACCAATCAAAGTAACCCAACCATGCAAGTGCCCTTACGTAGCACGTAACCTCACACAATCCACTAAGGATCACTATGGTTGCTATTATAAACAAGTCACCCAACATTTATCGAGTTATTACTCATTATGTTCGTATAAGAGGTTAAATTCTCAGTTTCTCAGTTTTACTATTCATTTTACCACATTAGAGGCTCATTAGGCCTTTATCCTCGAATTATAGGTCATTCGAACTCAAAACATAATTTTTGGGCAAATTGCCCAACGAGTATCGATACCCTTATACGCATATCGGTACAACCTTCAGGGTACCGATACCCTTCAGTGCGTATTGATACCAAGCTTCACTCACACAGGGCTTCAACTAGTTGCCTCGTACCGATATACGAGGTCGGGTATCGATACCCCAGCCGTACCGATACACTCTCAAGTGTACCGATACCCAAATTAGCCACTAGAATTCTTGTGGAATATGGGGTATTGATACATTCCTTAGGTGTACCGATACACCCTTCAAGAATTGCATGTATTCATCATATTCAACACAGGGTATCGATATGTGTTCACCCGTATCGATGCTCGAACTTAGAATTCATTTTCTAGAGTTCGTAAATCACCCCTCTTACCCTCAAAACCTAGAACTAAGACCCCAAAATGAACCTACAAGTTATGAGAAGTGATTTAAGTGGTTTCCTACCATTTTTAAGCCATATTAACACCAAATTTAAGATTACTCATTAATGAAGTCTCAAGCATTCAAACAACTAATTTATCAATCTAGCAATAAGACAACCACATTGATGATTTCCAGGAATACAATGGTGTTAGTAGTGTACTAAACTTGATTCTAAGCTGAAAGAGAAGCCTCTAGCCAACACCTTAAGCCTTCTTTTTCTCTTGAGTCTTAGAAGCTTCTTCCACTTCCCTCACTACAAATAAATATTGTAAAACAAGTTACAATGTTGCTGGAAACTTAAGATGTGAAGAAGGAAAGATTTTACAACAAGAAATAGAGCCAAAAAACTCCATTCTCGTTATTCCTCTTCAACCCCCACCAAAACACTCATTTACCAACCATCACCAAAATTCACCATACTTACCTTCATATATAGATCTTTGATTGATGATTAACCTTCCCTTAACAACCAATCCGGAATTCTCACAAAAAAGGGATAAAGATTGCACATTTTGCTTGGTTTTCAAGGGATGAAGATGGGAAAGGATAAAGAGCAAGCATGGGACAAGGTGAGATCACCCCTTAACTCAATTTGCTGGAAGAATAAAGAGAGAGACAGCTTTTCTCTCTCCAAAAGGAGGGATTTTACTATGCTACCCTCCCATCATCCTTCTAATCCAACAACAAGCCTAACTCTCAAACCCAACAACTAAAAACAAGTTCACTAAGGCTCTCAAGGCACAAACATCTTGACCCAACACAAAGCTCATACTTTGAGTTGAACCGACCCTCAAATTTTAAAATCTGGATCGTTATAGTATTTTTGTAAATAAAAAATACACTCAAAATAAAAAATTTTAGGATGATATATTAGAAAAACAAATTAACGATAACAAGTGCATAGTTTTTTTTTTTGCAAATTAACATATTAGATTACCTGGAAAACAAAGTTTGTGTTAACTTCACTTTTCTCAAGTTTAATATTCGTAAAGATTGGTTATAGACCAAGGATTAAAACATGGCAGCAAAGACTTAGGCCATGTTTGACAATTAGCGGATAGCTGATAACGGATAACTGATAACGGATAACTGATTTTATTAGCTGATTTGACTAGTAGATTGTATTATCTGATTGTATAAAAGCGTTTGGTAAAATTAACTGATAGTTTTTTTATTATTTAAACAAGCAAAATGACATATAAGGATATGATTATATTCGATACTTGTTTGAATAGTTTATTAGTTATCAATATTTTGTATCTATTAATATTAATTATATTATGAAAAATAATTTTTTAATATAACAATACTAAGCATATTTGAAGGATCTATATATTAATTTATTATTTATATAATTATTTTAATCTAATTTAATTAATTATTATATTTAAATAAAAATATAAATGTGTGCGAATAAAAAAAATAGAAAATATTATTTTATAAATGTCACAATATAAATACGTGACCGTGAGGGTGAAAAATTAAAATAGAAAATATTAAATTTAGGTTATTTGGAAATTTTTTATAATTGTTAAGGGTAAAGGGGTCTTTATAACTCTGACGTCAAAACGCTAATTTCAAAAAGCTCATATTAGCAGCTTTTTTAAAATTAGAGGTTTCACCTCAATCCGCTATTCACCAAACATCTAAATTAGCATATTTGACTGGTCAAACTCTAATATTAATATTAATTCAAACCTCTAATATTAGCTCAAATCGCTATTTACCAAAGAGTGCCTTTTTTTTGGCATGATGACTCTCTTTGGCCCTTAAATTTTATAACTTTTGCGAGTTTGATCCTTAAACATTATTTTCCCTTCCAGCCCTCAAACTTTTAATTTTTATTAAATTGGCAAAACTCACAGAGAAAGTGATGGACCAGTTATGATCATATAATTTATATTTTTCCTTTTGTCAATGTTGATGTCGGTCATTTAAAGTCATTTACCAATTGACTAACAGTTTTCGTCTCTAGATGAGTTATTTTTACTAAAATGAAACGTTGAGTGTTAAAGTGTTTAAAAAAGATATGAGCTAAAATAACTATTCAATCAAACTTTGAGAGATATTTTGACATTACGCTAAGATTCAAAATAAACATACTGTGAGAGTTTTAACAAACACTCTAAATTTCAAGGTCCAAAATTCATCTAAAGTTTTTTTTTTTTTTGACAGAAAGGGAAAGAACTTAGCCCAACTACCCTTCCGAGCTACAATCACTATATAAATAAGAACGAATTTCATGTGGTGGATTATAAAAGAAACGGTGAGCTATCTTATTGTTGGACGACATCTTGAGCATACCATCGACAACTTGGTTCCCCTCACGAAAAATATGCGACTTACATATCATCCAATCTCAAATGAAGGATAGAGAACGATAAAATATCCTTCCCATTTATCAAACGCAAAGTTGCCTGATTGTTTATTTCCACAATAATACGTTTTGCACAAAAATCATCTAAAGTTTTAATTGTCCCAGTCCATATAGAACTGAAAAGGGAGGGGAGAAACGAGCCCATTCAACGAGGTTGGGCCAGCAAATTGTCCCAATCCATATAAACAGTAATATTCCATCTTTAATAAAAAATGAAAATTATTACAGACAAACAAAGGGTGCTGTGCTGTGCTGTGCTGTGCTGTGCTGTGCTGTCCGAACTTGTGGATTGTTTGGCGTCCAATCGCCTTCTATCTTTCCTTATTTCTGTTGCATTTTTTGTTCTCTGCTGCAATTATTTTTTTGAGCGATGTCTTCTTCACCTGCAATTTCCTTAATTTCAAGCTCAAGGTCTCTTAGGCTCAGCCATGTTTTACCAACAAAGAGAAATGCAATCCTACACGGAGTCTCTTCTTTGAAGCCACCGTCTCTTTACAGAATCTTCATCGGAATCCCATATGGGTCCTCTAAAAAAGCCTCCTTTTTCACTTCCTCCAGGCCCTTTTCTCCCGTCATGGAATGGCAGGATTGCACGTAAGTTTCCCAACCTTCCCTTCTATTCTTCTTCCTGTTGACTAGAATTTACTCGTTGGCCGAAAATTTAAGTGTAAAAATGGGTTCAGGGCAAAGATTGAAGTTGATGTGCCTGCCTCCCTGGCTTACAATTGTTACTCTGATCGTGAAGCAATTCCCAATTGGATGCCATTCATTTCATCTGTCAAGGTCAGTACTGGTTTCATTCTCGATTTGTTCTAATTGTACGGCCGGCGGCTATAATTTCAGTGGAAAGTTTGATGTTTGATTCTTTGGTTTTTTCTATTCAGGTTTTGGAAGACAAACCCGACTTGTCTCGGTGGTCTTTGAAATATAACGCATTTGGCCGTGATCTTGAATACTCTTGGCTTGCTAGGAATATGCAAGTAAGGAGCATGATATTATCTCTCTTCTCGTTGGCCCTTTTTTTATGTATACATTTATTTTTTGGAACTGATAATTGATTTTCTTGTGCAGCCCATCCCGAATCAGAAAATTCACTGGAGATCTCTGGAAGGACTTCCTAACAGGCAAGCCGAAAACAACTCATTGCATTGACTCATTGAATCAAACATGAATGACCCGAATTTGCGTTGTTCTTTTAGGACAGTTTATCATTTTCTTCTTTTGAAGCACGACTAATCAAAACAAATGAGAATGGCTGTCACTACTAAAGCTCATTAGTCCTCTTAAGCTTTGCCACTTGTGGATTGTCTCATCACATTCACTGAGAACCTTTTTTCTGTTTTGTACTTATACTCACAGAGTGTTGTTTGTGCTTGACCCTGAAGTCCCTTTTTTTCTGGATAAGTTTTGTTTTCATTTTTCCAAGTAAGCAGAGATCTGCTACGGTTACACAGTCATTTCGAGAACCATACAAATGATCAAGTCCCTATACATTTTTTTTTCTAATACCCGTGCTATACAAAGTTGATTGTTGACTATATTATTCATGTTAATTCTAGTATCAGGCTATCTTACACTAACAATTTCCTTGATCATTCCCAGTAGCTCCTGTTCGGTTCTTTGCCATCCTCTAAACTGACTGAGGAGAGCTTTTGCCCTTTTAATTTTGCAATCATCCAATGCATTTCCTGCTGGCAAGAGAGTGGCTGCCTATGCAAAGATCATAGTTGCAGCACCTACTTCCACACACATCTAGAATATGAACACTCACAAATAAATGATCCTTTGTTTCCTCTTCATCTGTCCTATTGAACATCAGGCAATCCCTTAATCTAGTTTTTATGGGCAAACTGTCCAAGGTAGCCATCCGTGTAATGGAGTGTTCTGGTACATAGAGAGGACACCATGTGATCTTGCTCCATGACACCTTCTCTGTTCTTGGCCTAATCTCTTGCCACATTTTGCTCACCACACCATGTACTTCTGCTCTTGCAATGGCCAACCTCTAGTTTTGAAAGAATTATGCAGCTACTATCCCAAGTCCCATAATTTTCTTCCAACTCCTATTGCTGCCATATGCCTTCATAATCGGTATTCCTCTAGTATATAGGTATTTATCCAGGTTATCCTCGGACACCCAGCCTGCACTATAATATCCCAAGGTCGTTGCATCAAGCAAGCTCTCTTCCAATTATTTAGCCCCTCGAGACTCAAACCACCTTCTGCTCTTTATTACAGTTTTTGGCAAAATGAAATGAGGTGCCCGATAATTTTCATACAAAGTTGAAGTTCCTTTTGTTTCATTTCATATACCGAAAAAGTTAGATAATTTATTTAATTCTACTCTCTTGCATTCCTTTAAATAAAACCTTCTTTTTAGCTTTTGCCTAGTTTTGGTTATAGAATCTTAACAACCTGGTTTTTACATGTCAGGGGTGCTGTTCGATTTTATCCTAAAGGACCTTCATCATGTCTAATAGAAGTGAGAGTCTCTATACGATGCTTGTCGTCAATGCTTTACCGATTTATTTCCATGGTGTAGAGTGCTAATGGGTTTTTATTGCCTATTAATTCAAATTGTGCTCACTCGTTGCAATTTTCCTTTCCAGCTGACAGTTTCTTATGAAGTTCCACAGCTTTTGATTCCGGTGGCATCGGTAAGTATTCTTGCCATGAAAAAAGAATGTCGTTGAGGTTTAACTTCATGTTTAGCAAATACATAATGCTTCATTTAGTTTTTATAATCGAGCTTACATGAAGTAATCAATCTTCTTGCTCTGTTAAATCACTCAGGTACTTCAACCATTTCTTGAAAATTTACTCAAAAGTGGTTTGGATCGGTTTGCGGAATACGCTAAAAGCTCAGGTTCAAAACGGTAATCGTCTCACTTATTTTCTTCCTTCAGGTACATTGAAAGGTCTTGGTTCAAAACCTATCAAAACATTAATTTGTACTCTTAAGCTAACATTGTTCAGAGCTATAGATAGGAATTTTCAACATTTTGGACCTGCATATGAAAGAGAGGGATGGTTTTATGTTGCAGCTTGAATCATAAATGCTTATGGATGGCATGAAACTTAATTATGTGTATGTATCCATTGGAACATAAATATCTTAATCTTACGGTGTTGTATTCAACTTCATAAATGAACATACACGAATTAAATTGAACATATTTTATTTGTATTCCATTTGATTAGCAAACTTCTAATTTTTGTTCAAATATTTATTCAACTTGATAAATGAATGTGCGTGAATTAAATTTGATTTTTAAGAATTGTTTATCTAAAGCTATGCTTGTTCAAGTAGCAGTTGTTCTCTGATGAAATTCGGTGCATTAGTACCGGTACAGTTTCGTCGGTAGTCTAATCTTATTGTCCCACTGATTAATTACTGTGTTCTTCCGGGGTAAGAAAAAGTAAAATACACAAGAGGTCACTTAATTATAATTTTGGTAACAAATATATCACTTTTCTTCTAAAAGTAGTAATTTAGTCATTTAAAATTTTGTGATAAACAAGTCACTCTTCTGTTAAAATTGAAATGGACAGCTTGGTATGATAACAATATATATTCAATTAATTTAGTCATATTTGAAACAATTCAATACATTTAATCATTGTTAATTAAAAAATTTATTAGTGAAGTGAATGTGCTTACTAGCAAGCGATGTTAAGGTCATAGTGAGTTTATTCTATTAGTCTACTAGTTGTTAATAGTGAAGTGGTTGCATGTCGAGCTATCACATTTGTCGATTGTTAAGTTAAGGAACAATATCAAAATTTATAAATATGCGGAATTATTTTTTAATTAGGATCAAATTGATAGAACATATAAGTTTTGGTGACAAACTGTTATCATATCCAATCTTATTTTAATTTTAACAACAGATTGATCTGTTTACGAGAAAATTTTAATTAAATTACTATTATTTAAAATATTTATTACCAAACCTCTAATTAAATAACATACATTTAATTTTACCTTAAAAATGTCATATTATTAAATTTAGCAACATAAAAGTTGTCCCCTTTTTGTAAACCATATTCTTTACATCCATCATTAGCCGCTTATCATCAACCTGTTCCTGAACGCACGAACTTAACCAATTGTTTTATCTTAAATCATGTATATGCAGCGGTTGCTCAATAAAAATGGCGGCGCCCATATGCACTACAACACAAGGATAAAGGCATTAAGGCACTTTAAAGAGTAAGTGGGATGGGGGGTTGTGGAGGTAGCTCTCTCACCTCAAACTAGCGCACCACCGCCCCAACCAACCAACGCTTCCACCCTCACCGTCTTTGCTGCAAAAAATAATGCTTTCGCATTCAAATTATGGTTTCTTGCATGCCTTGTGCTCACGTCATAGCCGTCCACCAGTTTCTAAAACATCACTACCCTTCAGGCCAACTTGAGGTTTCGGAAGCATCATTGGTTGTTACTGAAAGAAGCAACCGAAAAAACTGCCTTCCACAAAAATGGCATCACAATTCAATGCATTTCTGGTTTATAAAGCTATGGGAAAAAAAGATCAGATTCCTCTTTAGATGTTTCACATATTATGTTGCGTTTAAAAGGGTCCTCTCAGTTTCCCATAACTGAACCTGCAGGTTTTCAAAAGCATGCTCCACTGCACATATATTAGTTCACAGTTGAAGTAACTTTGCTTGTGGCCAATGAAAGTGAAAGTTATGGGAAGAACAAGAGACCCTTTTTCCTGAACTGTCATATGCAGACTCCACCTTCACAAAAAAAAAAAAAAAAGCCAATGCCTATATGGAATTGGTCGGTTCCCGCCTCCAAAAACTCCATTAAAATAATCTAAAGTTTCAGATGTTTTTGATAATCCTTCCCACTATCTGTTTTTCGTAATATACTTGCATATAGTATATATATGTAGACTTTCTGCTTCACCATGCATTCCAAATTGCCTAACTTAGTTAACTCTTCTCCAAGTTGCTTAGTGGCCTTGGTGTTCACCTTGTCTACTTTCATGAACTGCATCCCTTTTCGTGTTCGTTTGCTAGCTGAAGTTCTGGTTTGTCCTCATTTTTGGAACTAATTTTAGCTTAAAATGGAGCATTCTCGTGTATCATTGTTTATATTTTGCTTGTCTTTTGTCTGTTTCTTTGTTTCCGGCCAAGGTAGATGGCATCATCACCATTCTAAACACAAACATCATAGTCCCCCTCACAAAATATCTGAAATTTCAGCAGCTCCTTTTCCTGCACCCGAGCCTTCAAGTCCTCTTGCACCGGAACCTTCTGGTCCATCTAATGACGGAAATGCCAATAATTCCACTGATGTTTTCGATGTAAGAAACTTTGGAGCTGTGGGGGATGGTGTGACAGATGACACAACAGCATTCAAGATGGCATGGGACTCTGCTTGTCAAGTTAATTCATCAGTTCTCCATGTCCCATCTGGTTTTTCCTTCATGATTCAGTCCACAATTTTTACAGGTCCTTGTCAAGGTGGACTGGTCTTTCAGATTGATGGTACACTTATGCCTCCTGATGGACCGGACGCCTGGCCGAAGAATAACAGCAAGCGCCAGTGGCTCGTCTTTTACCGAATCAACGGAATGTCCCTGCAAGGAGGTGGTCTTATTGATGGTAGAGGGCAAAAATGGTGGGATCTTCCTTGCAAGCCCCACAAGGTATAGCTGACTTCACTCTTAATAACTTTCTAAACTTATGAGTTATGCCACTTGAGTTAAATAGCTATTCTTTTGCATTGGCACAGGGCATAAACAGAACAACATTGCCAGGACCATGTGACAGTCCAATTGTAAGTTGACAGGCTTCATTTAAATTTATTTTCCAAAGATAATACAAGAATTTTGTATCATTTTAAACTTCATGATGCAGGCTATAAGGTTTTTCATGAGCTCCTACTTGACTGTGCAAGGACTTAAAGTTAAGGATAGTCCCCAGTTCCACTTCCGATTTGATGGTTGCAAGAATGTCCATGTCGAATCCCTTCACATAACTGCTCCTGCTCTGAGTCCCAATACTGATGGGATCCATATAGAGAACACGAATTGTGTCGAAATATATAACTCCGTTATCTCTAATGGTTAGCCCGAATTGCCATGAATCTTCACGAAATTCCGATTCCCTTTCGTTATAATTTAACGCGGCTTCTTGACGATCTTGCTTCACAGGTGATGATTGTGTATCTATTGGATCAGGATGCTATGATGTTGATATTAAGAACCTAACTTGCGGACCTGGTCATGGAATCAGGTAATCCTAAATGCATTTATTGAACTGTATTAAGTGTTTGCCAAGTTTATTCTTATAGAATATGTTCCCTTTGTTATTTCTGTCAGCATCGGGAGCCTAGGTAATCATAATTCACGAGCCTGCGTCTCCAACATCACCGTTCGAGACTCTGTGATTAAGGCATCAGATAATGGTGTTAGGATCAAGACATGGCAAGGTGGATCTGGAGCTGTATCGAGCATAACATTCAGCAACATTCACATGGAAAGCGTTAGGAATCCGATAATAATCGATCAATTCTACTGCCTCACCAAGGACTGCACAAACCAAATGTCAGCTGTTTATGTATCAGACATACTCTATGAAAGCATCAAGGGAACGTACGACATCCGAAGCCCTCCGATGCATTTTGCCTGCAGCGATTCAGTTCCATGTACAAACATCACGCTCTCTGACATCGAGCTTCTTCCGGCTAAAGGAGATATAGTTTCGGATCCATTTTGTTGGAACGTTTATGGGGACATGGAAACGCTAACGATTCCGCCCGTCTCCTGCTTAATGGAGGGTATTCCTCGAACCATCTTGGATAATAAGGATATGGGTTATTGTGGATGATTCAGAATAATAACCTTCTTTTTTCATGTAAATCATCTGCAATACATAAATACATACATACATATAATTGAAAGGAAAAACATGGATGTACTGGGAATGTATTTCGAATTATGAACAATTCTAAAACGGTCCATTTTATAATCTCCTCTATGTTAGAACACAGTACTCTGATTTTTGCAAGCTGATACACAAATATGAGAGTACTGATCAATAAATTAACTTTAAACTTTGGTTTCACTGATTTTCATGCATGTTTATGAAAGATGAATGCTTAAACTTAAAAGGTATACACTTTTTTAGGGTATATTTATATTATAAGGTCATTAATGAGGCATGGAAGTCAGAAACAAGGGATAAAGTGCAAGATTCCAACATTCTGGTGTCTTAAAACCAAGACCAAAGCTCTTGTAAACAAACGAATCCAACAGCAAAAGTTAGTAGACGACAAGAACTTGAAACCAGAAACACAACATATAATTGGAGAGTAATTCTGGGAATTTCAAGGCATGCAGTAAGTTTGTCATCACTGTACTAAAATGGGTTGATTACAGAAATTAATAAATATTACTAGTAAACAAAGTGGAGGGACAAAGGGTCTCCGTCAGGGCCGTTTCTGATATTTTAGTTGCCATAAGGCGAATCTAAAAATTGGGCCCTAAATTAGGGATTTGAATTGCGATCGCGGTCGTATATTTGGTCATGTTGCGTTTATCACGGTTTGTAGACATAACTAATGTTATTTCTATCACTGCTGATATTGCAGTTGTGAAAATTTTTAATAACATATGCTATTGTGGACATAACGGTTGCATGTATTGTAATTTTGGATTGTGTCTCTACCGCTATATAACGATCTCTGTTGCGGTTACATACCTCTATTTAAATACATGTCTATAATATCAAGTATTGAAAATAAATAAATTTTAAGAGTACGTCTATAATAACAAGTATTGAAAAAAATAAATTTTAAGAATATGCTCAATAATAAATAGTGGGGGAAAATAGATCCCTAATAATAAGCATTAAAATTTTAATTTTAATATTTGTTATTACGAGCATACTCTTAAAAATTGAATTATTTTTAATACTTATTATTAAGGGTCTGATTTTTTTCAATATTTATTAATATGAGCATACCCTTAAGATTTAATTTTGTTAAGCCCTTAAAACCTCTTAGGATTTAATTTTTTTAATACTTGTTATTGGGGCCCTTAAAACTTATCCAGCTATATATATATATATATGTTTATCATTGAGTTTCTTTTTTTTATCCACTCCTAAAACTTAGGAAGTAGATTTTTAATTTTTTTAGACGTGGACCTTAAGTAGGGGCCCTGGACGAGTGCTCCTATTGCCCTGGCCCAGAGACACCCGCTCTCCGTCTCATCCGGCACGCGCAGGCACAGCATTTATGCAGGAGTTGAGTGCTCTGGAAAAGTGGGGGGAATTGTCAATGGTTCCAGCTTTTTTCCTTTGCCCCATACCTTAACGTTCTTTTGTAAACACGAAGCTTCAGTAGATTATAAGAGTTGCTTGGTTGCATCCAATCCAATTCAATGCTTCTCAAACAAAAGATCAAGTAAATAGGAACGGTTCAGTTGATTAATCCACCGTTCGGTTTGTTCTTTGCTTTCCTCATTTGTTTAATAGGTGTATATATATACGAATAGAAATCTTGTATATATATACGAATAGGTGCATTCTTATTTATGTCTCAATACTAAAAAAAATTAAGTTTAGTATTAAGGTTTAAGGTTTATAATTAGGTTATAATGTAGAGGATATAGGGTGTACTTTTTGAGTTTAAAATTTAAGAGTAAAGCTTAGGATTTAATTTTTCACTATAAAAATAATTAAAAAAGGATTTTATTATATATATATATATAGATTTTTAAAATTTTTGAGGGACAAATTAAATTTTTTAAAACTTTTAAGCAACATAACCCCACTGCTCTAGTATGCGACTGTCTTGTCTTCCACCCCATATTTAAATGACCATATACCTAAAAAATTTAGGATAAATTATGTAAATCATCATTAAATTTTACTCTCAAACTTATTTTGGTCACTTAAATTTCAAAACAATTTATTCACTAAATTATATACATTAAACTTTTTTAGTCATTTATCCGTTAATTCCTAACACCATTATGATGTAGATTAAATAAATAATAAAATATTAATATAAAAATAATTTAAATTTGGAGTGAACCTTCAAATCTACACGGGTGACCCAACCCTTCAAACAGGTCTACATGTCGATCACAATGTAGGGATGGTAAAATTATTCGATTTTGTCGGGTTTTAATTTAATATGGTGAATTTTTAATAAAAAAAGGTTTGGGTCGGGTTTAAATTTAGGGTTAAATTTTTTTGATCCGATCTAGTTTATTATAACTCTATATCTCTATATTATATTTAAAATTTTATTTGGGGTACATTAATTTAGTCAAATTTTTTGCTAGAATTTCAAAATCATATCAAATTTAAATTATATTTTTATTATGTCAGATCAATAATAAACTAATATTAAACTCATAATAAATTAAAATCGAATTAAAATTTTAAAATTATATATCAGGGTCGGGCGGGTAAAAACCCAACCCGTCCTATTACAATCCCTAGACACAAAGGGAGGCTGCCTAAACCACCCGAGAAATTAATATACGTGTGAATTATTTTTTTATATATTTTAATCAGTTAAAAAAATAGATAGATTGTCAATAATTTTTAAAGTAAGTGGTTAAAAGTATTCGGACACGTTCTCTTTTTTTAAATGGTAAGTTCTAAATTTTATAGGAATAATTTTTTTCTCTTTTTTTTCCTTCTTTAAATAGGAATTATTCAAAAAAAAAGGTAAGTTTAGAGGACTAATGGGTTAGTCTATTAGGGCAGATTCGAAGAACATTAATACTCTGATTAAGCATTAAAAACAGGGGCTAAGGTTGTACATGGAAATGAACCTGTCGTTTACTGTGCAAATGTATTAGGTTAATATTTTTAGGCCCGGAAAGACGGATTAAACCCATCAAGGTTTCGGGTCAGTCCAATCCATCTTATTTTATTATTACATACTATATAAATAGAAAGATATATTTTAATATAATTTCGATTGTTGACTATCCCTGTTTAATAAATATACTTTTTTTCTAAACTTTAATGTTTCAATCGTTACAGCCTGCAGCAGCCTGTTGAGTGTTGACTAGAAAATTTAGATCAACTTGAGCCATCTCATTAAATAATTATGTGGCTTACATAATGCCACCTCAGTCCATAGTCATAAAATATCATCATTTATACAGGAATAATTCATCGCTACACACTCATATATTATAAATTTACGAGGTTGATCACCATTTTACCCTACCCGCTGTCTCACCTTTTTTTTTCTTTAACATATGTAACTTTTTTTAATCTTTATGTGAAATTTAATAATTTTATTTTGTGATACGTTTTTCTCTGCCTTCTACTATCATCATAATAAATATGACTTTTAATGACGATTTGATCGTGATGATAAAATTTTTCGTCACAAAAATAGATTATTTTTGACGTAAATTGTTTGTGACACTAATGAAATTAGTAATGTGACGTATTACTCTTTGGTTAATGTTTTAGTAATACTTGTGACAATTTTAAATAGCATCACAAGTAAAATATCATTATTAATGTCTTATTGTGACTAAATTAAGTTGTCAATTCGTCACTGATAACATACTCAAATTTGCGCCAACTTATTTTTTGGTGGGAAAAGATGTAATAATGGCAACATGTCAAGGAGTCACTTATTATTCATAATTGTGACAATAAAATTATGTCACTATTAAATTTAGCTTTCTATAATAATATAATTGTAACATTCTTAATGTGTGTCAAAAGCATGTAGTCACTATAATTGTATATTGTGATGACATCTATTTTCCACTATCATTTTCAACACTAATCAAATCCTCAAATTTGTACCAATTTTTTTATTATGGTGTAATATACTAGTGATGTGTCAAATAGCCGCTATTATTAATAATAATTGTGACCATAAAATTTTGTGATGATTACATTTACCTTATATGATGATATTAATAATAGTAAAAGTATGACACAAGTAAATTATCACCATAATTTCATAATTGTGGCAAAGTATATTTTTCATTTTTCTAATTTGCCACCAATTAAATGTTAATATTACCGTAAAGTTCTTTTTTTCCTTAGAAGTGTTGTAGTAGTAGCTAGCAATTTATCGATTCATCACTATTGTAATTTATAATTGTAACAATAAAATTATAAAATTTAACTTTTATACTAATATAATTTTGATTGTTTCAAAAAAATTTAAGTCAAACTATCAAGTAATCACTCTTAATATTTTTATTGAAAATTTAATAAAGTTGTTATTATTTTATAATAAATATTATCATTTATAAACACAATCACATTCAGTTATTTGAAAATTTAATTGATATTTTATTTTAAATTAATTAATTGGATGTAAATTGCTATTAAATTTGATATTTTTTTATTAAATAGTGATATTATATTCGTAAATGTCGAGGTTCGGACCTATAGAAAATAAAATAACATGAACATCCTTAACCACTAGACCAATTAAAGAATCTCAATTTGAATTTGATGTGGTGTCAAATGCTCAAATTAAAAATTCAAATTTAATTATAATTTGAATTTGATACGGTATCCTAACATGCTCAAACATTTTTCAAATTCAAAACCAAATTATAATATTTAACTTTTTTATTTACAAGAAACTTAAAATAATAAGCTAAGACGAAACGCACAAATGGCTCCCACTTATAATATTTAATTTAATTATTTAATTTTACGTTATATAAGTTTAATCCATTTTTTAAATTAATTAATTCATGACTTTTAATTTTTCTTTTGCACATTGCACGATGCTTTACCCGCCACATTTCAACATAAATTTCAAAAATCAACTTTTAATGTTATTTTAGAGTTTTGGCTCCAACACAATTCTTTTTAGGGTAAACTACACCAGTAGTCATCGAGCTATGGTTTCTTTTCTATTTTGGTCATCGATTTTTTTTTGGCAAAAACATCACTAACGTTATGTTTCCTTCTTATTTTTGTCACCGAACTATTTTTATGGCAAAAACATCACTAACGTTATGTTTCCTTCCTATTTTGGTCACCGACTGTTTTGCTGACGTAGAATTTTATTTTATTTTTTATTTTCCATGTCATTTCTTTTCTCTCCTCGTAAGCAATATATGCTGCATAATGGGCTTTATTTTTCATTCCTTTTATTCAACTAATAGGTAGTGACATGTGACATCATCCTGTTAGTTTGAATAAAAATATTATAAAATAATATATATTGCTTACGAGGAGAGAGAATAAATGACATGAAAAATTTTAAAAATAAAATTCTACGTCAGCAAAACAGTCGGTGACCAAAATAGGAAGAAAACATAACATTAGTGATGTTTTTGCCAAAAAAATAGTTCGGTGACCAAAATAGGAAGGAAACATAACATTAGTGATGTTTTTGCCAAAAAAATAGGTCGGTGACCAAAATAGGAAATAAACCATAGTTCGGTAACTACTGGTGTAGTTTACCCTTCTTTTTATTTGGTTTTATGTATTGAAATTGTTCTTTCTATTTTTTTAGAATCTTAGTAAAATTGTTCTATCTATTTTAATTTCTTTAAAAGTTTCAAGGAACAACTCTCTGTCAGGTATGTGTTTTTTTTAGAGAATAACGGGATTACATTTTTGGCCTCTTCAACAAATTTTCATATTATGTATGTCTTGAAGCCTCATAGCAAAGCATCTTTGTTGTGTATAGCGTATTTGTGTTGTCACTCAATTCACCATGTAATAGGAATATTTGAGGAACAATAAAGTTGTGTATAAAAATCGTCAATATCATTTTATATTATCGTTATCTGAAGAGCAGTGAATGTTCAAGTGACGTGGACTAAAATGATTGGGAATGGTTGATTACCGATAAATGGATTACATTTTGCACTTGTTTTGGGAACAACATCAAATTACTCACGTGGTATAAATGTTAGAGGAATAACATCTAGTTCTAAAAAAGTTGTATTTTAACAAAAATTGTGGCTGCAAAAAGACGTGCAGAAAGTGAAGTTGCAAGACTTACTGTAATTACAAAAAGCAAGAATAAACCAACATTCAACTCCAAAATGATATAGAAGTTCAACACGAAGAACTTATAGTTCAAGGAAAGGCTATTGAGAAGCAAACTATGGAGCTACAAATAAGAGAGTTGTTTGCACGGTTTGCAGGGGAACAATTAATTTTAAATTTGTTTTTCAATGCATCTCAGTCAAGTTCTGCAACTAACTGTGTAAGTATAATATTTAAATTAAATAAATAATTTGTTTTTAACAATTACATTCTCATTATGGATTAATTAATATTTTATACTAATTAACTTATTATTTATATTATTGTCTATTTTTTAGGAAAATGTCCAAAAATAAATTTTGGTGCGGAGGACATGACCTGAACTTCAATTTAGTATATTGATAGCTTACTATTGAATTTATGCATTATGAACTATTTAGTTTTTTTGAATTTTATTTTGAATATTTTTTATTTTAGTTAACTTATATACTTTTTAAATATAATAACTGTTTTCGTATTGTAAAAATACAAATTGACAATTAAAAATATAATTTTTGGTAATTGAATATTTTATTTGCTGATAATATCTTTAATAATTTAAAATATTAGGATATAAAAATATTAATTGAGTAGTGATGAGATAATACTAATTATTAGTTGATTAGTTATTATGATTATTTTTTGTCACAAATTTAATTTTTGGTGTCGAATAATTAGTCATAATTCAAAGAGTAATTGCGACTATTTATTTATCACAATTTTTAAATAATTATTGTGTTGAACATCTAGTCACAAAATTTTGTTATTGTGACATAATTTCTTTGTCACGGAATATATTCATAGTGACAAAAAACATCACAATTGCTAATGATTATATTGTCAAACATTTGGTCACAAAAAATACTTGTAATTTTTTGTATTAGCACGCAAAGTTGTCACAATTACTATTGCTTACAGTGTAATATTTCGTCACAACAAAAAAATGTTGTGACGATTTTTTTCTATCTCAATATTTATTTTTAGTGTCAAAAAAATTCATCACAATAGATGAAGTTATTGTGACCATTTGTTTCATCACATATAATAATAATAATAATAATAATAATAATAATAATAGTGTTGAACATATAAACACAAAAAGAGCAATTGTGATAATTTTATGAACAATTGTTACAAATACAATAGTGACGGGTTATTAGTGACTACCTGAAAAGTTTATCACTATGCACTTTAATGTCAAAATTTAATGCTTTTAGTGACTATTTACACTGTTACTAAAGGTACTTTTTTTGTAGTGTACGTATCTTTTGTCTTTCGGCACACTTTTCTTTTATTAATCGGTTGTTTGACCATTTATTTTTTCATTTGATTTTGTACCAAAGTTAGATTTGGCGTCACTACGATTGATCAAAATGACAATCTTTTAATTATCCTGTTGATCTCCTGTTTTGGACCCTTAAGCTTAATTTGGATACGATCTCACAATCACTACTATTGTTCGCGATTGAGTTGTGGTCATGAGCGGAACATAGGGAGATTTTTGGGGTGTGGGCCTTGTCAACTTTTTCTCAATGATAAAATAGTTTTTTTTAGAAAAAAAGGTAAAATTAGTTCTATAATCTCTTCAATCATTTTAAGATCTTATTATGGTCTCCCTCAAATTTTTTAATCTCATTATAGTCCCCTTTATAAATTTCTAGTTCCGCCCCTGATTGTGGCAATGATCGTGTTGTTAACTTGTCTTATTATTGTAATATGCATTTTTTAATGTTGTTTGTTGTTAGTTTTTACCTTTTATTGGCAAGCTTTGGTGGCGTTTGTATTTATTTTGTTTCGAGCCTTTGAGTTAGGGATTTTAACTTTTCTTTGTATGTTCATGTTTATGATCTAGAGACGATAATTTCGTGTTTTAAGAATATATTTAGATCAAATTTATTTATCTAAATTGTAAACTCTGATTATATTTTTTAATATTTTTTCTTTTAAAAAAATTAGCATACTCATATTTAAAAAATATATATTTGATAAATTTATGATTTGAATCCATCATATAAGTTAGAGATAATCACATGTAATCAAAAAGTCAAAACTGTGAAGTTCGAGATGAAAGATATTAACTAACTTTTCTTCGATCGTAGGAACGAGCATTTGTTATATAACGTAACCGGTGTCAATTAAGTTAATTAAGAACAGCTGCGTAAAAACTAAAGAGCAGAGCAAAGGATGTTGACAATCTGGCATGAAATTATAACAAATAGGGAAAACTACCTATTTAACACCCCACCTATCTCTGTGTTACTCTTTTAATATCTCAACTATTTTTTTTGTAAAATGATATCTAATATTATGTTTCGTTTCTAAATTGGTACCTCTGCAGTTAAAAAATTAATGGCATGTTGATTAGGAGAGAGAAAATTATATGTGATAGACTACCATATCAGTTTCTCTCTCATAGTCAGCATATCACGCCAGATAAAATTAATAAAAATATCACATGTAGCATGTTGACTAGGAAAGAGAAATTAATGTGACAATCTGCCACATGTGATTTTCTCTATCGTAGTCATCATGTCACGTGTAATTTTTATCTCCTAGTTAACTTATCGTTAATTTTTTAATGATATGTACCAAAATAGAAACAAAACGTAACGTTATGTATCATTTCACCCAAAAAAATAAGTAGTATACTAAAACAGAAACATGAATAAAAGTGGGATGCTAAATAGGTAATTTTCCCTAATAAATATATGTGGTGCAACATCACTCCAAAGCGTAATCATTCCAGAAGATACTTTGTGTAGTACAAAACCAGGAGAGCGAGTCTCCATCAGTGATTCTCTAAATCATGCATACGTCATGTTTGTCCTATGTTCTGACGTTTGTGTGAATGTCACACATTTCTCCTCGGAATTTACTCTTTAGACCCTCACCACCATCGTCCCCCTCTGGTCACTAAACTATAAAAAAAAATAGTCACCAAACATTCAAAAGTTACATAATACGTATTAAATTTTAATTTTTATTATAAATAGTCACTAAGCCGTTAACTATCGTTAAATGGGTGACATGATAGTTACAAAATTTGTATAATATCACATTTAATCTCTATATTTCTACATTCAATCAATTTAGTGCTAATTTGAAGAAAAAAAATCATTAAACTTAATAATATTTAAAATTTTCCTAATTAGTAATATGATCAATTTGAAAAATGTCTAAATAATGAGGGCTAAATTTATTGACTTTTTTCACATTAGTACTAAATTGATTGAATGTATAAATATAGAGGGTTAAACGTGCTATTATACAAATTTTTGTAACTACCACGTCACCCATTTAACAACAGTTAGTGGCTTAGTGATCTCTTTGTAACAAAAACTAAAGGTTAATGCTCATTATATAACTTTTGAAAATTCGATAACTATTTTATATTTTTAGAATAATTTAATGATTATTTGTGTAAAAAGGTTAACAATTTCAAACGTGTTTAATCTAAATTTGATTTTATTTAAAAACCAATGATTTTAACAAGTATTTTTGAAATGATCTAAACTTAAAATGATAAAAAAAATTAAAATGATTTGAATTTTAAACTGTTAAATCAAAAAATCTGAACCTTAAACTCAAATGATTTAAACATAAAATAACTTAATTATATACCGACTTGAACCTAAAATTATCCAAAATCTAAATCAATACGTCTCAAAATAACTCAACAATTTTACTGTCTAAATTAATGACTGCAAATTGTCTTGGTAATTTTCCTGTTGTAATTACATATTAATCCTTTTATATAAAATATTTCATGCATCATTGTCATAAAGTGTATTGTTTTCCAACAGGGACGGAAATAGAGGGGCTGATAGGGATCATGTTCCCTTTAAATTATATTAATATTTATAAAATTATAAGTTAAAGTTATGATAAAATTATATTTTTAATCCTTGGAAACTTTATAATTTTCTTCTAATCCATCTTCAAAAGATTTATGATTTCATCCTTCTTTGCATGCACGTGTCACGAGGTTATTACCATCTTCTCAAAAAATATGTTTGATAGGATGTGCAGCGCCACACTTTATATATCCTAAGACCTCTCTGATGTGGGATTAATGGTCCCGCCTGTTCCCAAGCGTGACATTCTCCCACACTCAACCTCGTGACGCTCTCCTCACAAGTTAACCACGCTTGTGATGGGCCATTATCATGGTTGTCCACCATGCCTATCTCACTCATGGGCGCTCGCGCGTGAAATCGGACAGTCAAAGGGTCGCTTTGATACCACTTGTCACGAGGTTATTACCTTCTTTTCAAAAAATATAGCTGATAAGATGTGTAGTGTCACCGTTTATATATCTCAAAACCTTCATTTTTTCTGATGTGAGATTAATGCCCCGCCTCTTCCAGGCGTGAGACACGCACGTTATATTTTGTTTGTGCAATAGTTATTTTTAGCATGTAATTACTCGTGCAATTTTTTATATTCTCACCATTACTTTTTAAAGAACTGAAAAAAGTAATTTAAATGTTGTGGTTATATTCAATCAGTAGGATTCAATAATCATAATGATAGATCCAACAAGCTACATGTATATAAATTTTAGTAATTCCATTAAATCTAATCACCGGATTACTAACACACTCTTAATTAAAAAATTGTAAATTAAAAAAATTGTTATATATATGCATTAAGCATTTTGAATACTTTTGATTTTTGAAATTTAAATATTTAATGATAATAACATAGTAATTAAATTTTTTAATAGTCTTAAGGCGATTACAAAGTAGTGTTTATTTATATATTTTTTTATCATTTGATAAAAACACACATTGCAAACAAATCTGATTTAATCCGGATCACATGAACATCATTTTATTTTTTACTAGACCAATCATTGATTTTTATAGTAATTTAATCTTAGAAAGTGATTTTATCGGTATTATGATTAATTTTTTTAGACAATTCTTATCTAAGGAGGAGGAAGGGAAAATTTGTTCTTGGGATTATTGACATTATGATTGAAATTAAATACCTACTTTATTAGCGAAACAATTAAATACCTACTTAATAATTAATATTATTATGTCTTAATTTGGCAAGGACGACCGAACGCAATAAACGAGTGGAGGATAAAATGGTCCAAGGGGAAATGAGTGAAGCCACGTGAGCCCGATCGAAAACCTTGACCCACTCTAATAATTTAGGGCATCGTCTTCGCTCTTTGACTCTTGTTAGAAACGAAGCAACCACGAAACACCGCACCGTCTCCCTCATCTTTCTCCTTAGTAGCAGCCTGCAAAAAAAGAAAGAAAATTCAACATGAAGAGTTCCGCCTCTACGAGTGCAAACAACAAGAGAAAGATATCCCACGACGACGAAGAAGATGAAAATATGGAAAAATTCTACGCTCTCATCAAGAACATCCGTGAGGCTCGTGATCGTTTGATCACAAACAACACCTCATCATCTGCAGCAGCAGAGGTCGTAAAAAATGCTGCCGCTGCTCCAGATGAACAGGGCGAAACCAAGAAGCGAAAGCTCAAAGAAGATCAAGAGAAGCAAGCTGTAGCGTGGAACCCCGCGTTTCAACGTGAAGATTTCGTGGATGAGGCCGATAACAATCCGAAGGAGCCTCGTATAAGCTTCGCCGGTACTTCGCAAAGCAAAGAGGGCAGTAATCGTGATGATCGGAAACAGGAGGTTAAAGAAGAGTTGGACCTTAGCCTTTCACTGTAGAGGTAAAAGGTAAGGAATTATCATCAAGCCTTCACGCGTGTTTTGTCTAACATGGTAATTATAATGAGTGGAACATTAGTATGGCGACTTTAAACATGCATGTAGATGTAGTAGCAGTTGTACCTTTTACAACGACATAATATTATATTAATGTTTCATCTAAAAAATAATATTATATTAATGCTAAAGTAAATAAACTTTTGATCGTAAAAAGTTTATTCGCTTTAGCATTTGCTAGTTGTTTTTGCAGGAAACTACGAAATTAGAATAAAATATTAAGTGATTAAGTATTAAAATTAATCGAATTTAATGAAATAAGATAATAATATTGCTGAAATGATTTTTAAAACTAATACATATACATCTAACCTCTTAGAATAGAACATTTCACGCTTTCATGTCATGA
This sequence comes from Hibiscus mutabilis, assembly GCA_019671005.1. Classification (NCBI taxonomy): domain Eukaryota; kingdom Viridiplantae; phylum Streptophyta; class Magnoliopsida; order Malvales; family Malvaceae; genus Hibiscus; species Hibiscus mutabilis. Next base: position 53,278,127 of record CM033726.1, read on the forward strand.
ATCATCTATAAGTAAATTTACATTAATATTTCAATAAATTCTTTTTCCATTTACAGTCGAAAACAAGTAGAGGGGGATTCAACTAACACTCTTGCTGCGGAGTTTATTTTTAATGATGTTTGTTTCTAAAAATGATCTTACAATAGTACTGTAACACCGCAAAACCGGGCCTAGTCAGAATTGGGTTCCAACAATCGAAAATCCTACATCAAATAGTCAAATCATTGCATTGACCTTTGACCAAGTGGTCAATTGTTCAAGTATTAAACCCTAATTAAACATTGTTATTGATTAAGGATCATATTGAAAATACTAAAACATAGCTAAGTGACCAAAATGTGAAAATTAAAAATATTGGGACAAAAGTGTAAAGTATGAAAAGTTAAGGGACTAACTCTACGATTAGCCCCTCTCTAAGCCTTGTCACCACCTACGTAGGACAAGGACAAGGGATTCCTTCAAGCGAAGGAAAAGCCAAATTGAAAGTTTGACTAAGAAAAGATAGCTCCCGGTTACTAAAAACAAGCCATCTTATCTTTCACCCAAGCAAATACCTCCCCTTCCCCCTACCAAGCAAGCACCTCCATTGTTGATCATACCAAGCTTAAGATTTCTTAGATTTTTCGATTCCATATCGTTCCTATCGATCCAACAAGGTAAAACCCTTTATTGATTACTGATTTCCATGACTAGTTCATGGTAAAATCCAAATTACAAGATCATCCGAGCTTTATTGACTAACCATGGAATCCAAGCTTAAAATCTTATTGTTTTCATAGCTAGAAATTGCTATGGATTTAATTATTGCTATTGAAATCATAGAAATCATTGTAACCTTTGTTCCATATTATTTTAAATAGCTCAAAAGGTTCACGGTAAAGAGTTGCCTAATCCGTTGGAATCTGGCAAGCAACGGAACAAGGGAATAGTTATCCGAGAGCCCTAAAAGCTTCGGAAGTGTCGGTGAGTGTAGTCAAAGTCTCAGGATTGGCTAGGTTTCTCCCCGATTTTATTCTTATTGTTTATTACATAGCTAATAAGTTACAACGTTCCACTGCATCGAGTCCTCTTAGGAGGTATTATTGGTAAGCATCGGTAAGTTCATTGCATTGAATTATTGTTCATCGAATCATTGATATTGCCAGTGACATTGTCGAAACATTGGTACATGATTATATTGAATCATTGGACAAGGCCATATTGATCATTGAACATTGTTATGGAATCATTGAAACATTGATATTGTTATTGTCATTGATATTGATATTGTTATTGTCATTGACCTAATCACCGGACCTTGGATTCGAATAGAAATTGGATACAAGTGGCATGCCATAGAATTCATGAGCTCAATGGTACAGAGTGGACTACAGTCCTTGAGACAAGGCTTTATTTGGCAATGTTGGCGGGATGTGTGTATGATATTGGTCCTTTGGCGATGTTGACGAGATTTTGACCACCCATTGATTTGGCGATGTTGGTTGGGAATTCGTGTATCCATTATCTCATACCGATCCAAGGGTTAAAGTTGTTAAAATCATTGTTAAGCATGATTTGAGATGTTATATGCATTGAAATACTATTATTGAGATTATTGGCATTAATTGTATTGCTTATGGCATTGTTATCGACTACCTCACTAGGCTAAATAGGCTTAACGCATCTCATTTCTATGCATTTCAGGTTAAGGAATATAGGCTGTAAGGATCGGAAAAGGAGCAAGTTTTGCAAGTCACTCTACAAGACTATGAATGTTCCTCTCGTCTATAAACTCCTAGAATGGTGGCATAAAGTCTAAGTATGCATAAATGACCCATTTTGATATGTACAAACGATGGTTATGTGTATGTTTAAGTTTAAGATAAAATGGACATATGAGTATGTTGGAAGTTAGTAAAATATGCATATTGGGCTCTGAAAGGTTAAAATATGGTAAACGGATTCATTTAGCCCTAAAACTTTACATGATGATAGTTTAGGACTAAACAAGGTTGCTGGTAAAGTTTCATGAAATTTGAACACGATTTGATAGGCTAAAATAGATAAAAACTAGACATAATTTGTTATTACAGACCTTGTCATACCGATACGGGTGAAGGCCTATCGGTACGAGTATGCATTTTTGGACCAGGTCGACATGGCGTATCGATAATACCTTGGGCCTATCGGTACAAGTATTCAACAGTGGAATTTTGTTGTGGCATCGTATCGGTACGTGTGGGGCTGTACCAGTACCACTGTTCAGTCAATTTGGGAATTAGGGTTGTCGTACCGACACTAAAATTATACTGTACCGATCCCTTCATTGTGTTTTTATCCTGTACCAATACGACTTGGGCTATTTTGGTATGGTAAAACACTACTAGAATTTGCTATTAAACAAGTTATGTATAGCGTACCGATACGACTTGTTTCCGTACCGGTACGAACCCTTTATTGTAATGGTAATAGCGAACATGGCACAAGCGTATCGGTACGACCTCTTCGAGTACCTATACGGATACATATAAATAAGTTAAAAGCTATGAGAATGAGTCTAGTAAATCATGAAATGGTCAATGTTTATTAAATGGCTTAAATGACTAGGTAACTGACCTCTGAATGGGATGAAAATTTACATGCTCACTATTTATAAGTTGAATTTCATATCGGTAAGTTTAGTTTTTGACAAGGACATCTAATTTATAGCAATTACATTTTTCGTCCCTAAAAAGATAAATATTGTATCGAACAAATTTAAGATCATTGTTTCATTGTATAGTAATATCAAATCATTGCATTGTATCATCGAAATGTCATTGAATTATCATAATTACTGTACCGATCGCCGTTATCGTTCACCCATAGCATCTCTGACCCGATTTCCTTCTAGACCGGGCATCTCTGACCCGGTTTCCTTCCAGACCGGAAATAGGGTGTTACAAGTACATATAGAAGCTTGAAGAGGATAAATCTCGAATTTTCTTGATTTCACCAACTATAATTGTCTTTTTAAAAAAAATCTAAAAATTGTCATACATAAGAAAAAATGTTCGAGCCACGCTTCAATTGCATCCTTTTATGTTCAACGAAGTTTGAAGTATAGAATTTATGGATCAGTTGGCAAATGTCATCGATTCTAATTGAAGTTTGCATTTCTTTTGAAAATAATATTGAACAAAGAGTAAACAACAACTTCTTGTATAATTAAGTTCTTTTTTAAATACATAAATTTCTTTATACCCCATTTAGGTGAAGTAGAGAACAAATAAAAGGTAAAATGTTTTATTATAAATATGTTAACCCTTTTTAGTAAATAAATTGAATTGCATGTTTGTAATAATAAACTAACTTTGATAAGTACTATTAAAAAGTTAAAATCAAGAATTCTATATTTTATTTGATAATAGTAATTTCAAATTTTAATATCATATTTTTAGAAGAAAAAAAATATTAGGGAACCAATTATATTTTAGATTAAAAATATGACGTATGTTCGAACATTCTTAATGGCGCACTAGTCTCTGATTTATAGGTGATATAGGACATAATAATTTAGAAATTGTATCCAAAACGATTTAAATCAGCATTTCCCCCTTATATAGTGAAGGTTGCGAATCACATTCTTAATAATCACCTATTTCTAGGGATGGGCATTTTACGCGATTAGGTCGGGTTTCGACCCGACCAGCCCGATCGAGTCGGAGTTTTTAATGAAAAAATCGGGTTTGGGTTGAACTCGGGTCGGTGCGGGTTTAGGGTGGAAAATATTAAACCCGACCCGGGACTAATTGTGTAATTTCTCCCTAGATTTTTAGGGATATTTATAATAATACCCCATTTTTATATAATTTTTTTTATAATTAGGTCCTTAAAATTAATTTTTTTACTATTTAGTCCTTCAAATTATATTTTTTTTACGGTTAAGTCCCCTAAAATTATTTTTTATAATTAGGTCCCTAAAATTAATTTTTTATATAGGTCGGGTCAGGTCGGATTTAGTATATTTATTTTCGGGTCGGGTGGGGTCAAATTTTTTAAAGAATATGTTCGGGTTGGGTCGGGTGCAGGTTTAGGGTATTTATTTTCGGGTCGGGTTTGGGTGGGCCAAAAACCCGACCCGTGCCCATCCCTACCTATTCCTAAAAATCACATTACATTAATGGTTTTTACTTCTTTAAGGCTCTCTCTCTAATTTTTTAACCTAGCCATTCTCTCTCAAATCACTGCCGTCTGCAACTTTGCTTTTCTTCTTTTAATTGGTGGTCAGTAACCACTCTTAGTATTGATTGTCGACCACCGTATCTATTATTTTTCTTGTTTTTTCATACTTTAATAAGAATCTCTGCCTTTGTGGCACACATTTTCTCTGTCATTGTGACACGTTTTTCTTTGCTTTTTGTGGTTCATTTCATCTGTCCTTGTGACATGATTTCAGCATACCTTAGCAGTCAATTGGTGCTCGTAGGAGATTTCCACGATGCTAATCTCTGAATGGTTCTGTCGGTGGTCTTAGAAAAATGGGTCCCCACTCGGTTAATGATTAGTTGCCAATGTAATCAGACCTGGGTAGCAGAGCAATCTGCCTGATAGCTTGGTTCGCTCACTACTCATTTTTCACCCCGTAAAGCATCTCGTTTGGATAGAGACAAGGATGTTCATGAAGGTTTCTGGATTTGATATGCTAATCTCGATGGAAGTGCCTGCTTTTTTTGCGTCTCGTTTGGTTCGCTCAACTAACCATTGGTTGATGGTTGGTTGCCGATGTAATCAGACCTTGATAGCGGAGCAATATGCCTGATAGCTTGGTTCGTTCACCACTCTTTTTTCACCCCGTAAAACGTCTCGTTTGGATAGAGACAAGGAGATTCATGAAGGTTTCTGGATTTTGGTATGCTAATCTCGACGGAAGTGTCTGCTTTTCTTTGCACAATTGTAAGAGATTTTAGTGCACTTGTCCCTTTTTCTCTCTTTGATGCATTGTATTGTATTATCTTTCATGGTGATTAATAAAATTTACATGCCATTGTTAAAAAAATCACATTACATTAAAATCCTTAAATGAGAAACTACCACATGCTACTACTCACTATAAAGGAAAAAAACTTATTAATAATTTTTAATGAGGCACATAATAGTAATCCTTTTATTAATAAAAAAACCTTGTTAACAAACATGCAATCTACGAGGTTGCCCCCTAGATTTGGTCACCAGGGATGGAATCAAGATTCTGTGTTAGAAGGGGAGGAACTTATAAAATTTTAAGGAGAAAATATATTTTGAATAAAAAATACATATATATTTTTATTTTTTAAATCATATAAGAATTTCAAATTTTTAGAAGGGGCGACTGTCCCTTCTAGCCTCCTTCGGTCCATCCCTGTTGGTCACATTTCATTTCAACCCCTCAAAATTTACTTTAATTTTTATAATTGATGATTTAAAATATGATAATTCATGTTCTCCCTCCAAAAAAAATCTAAAGTTCTTTAATTTCATATCCTTTTATAGAATTTGCAATTTCTTATAAATCTTGTTACATCTTTAGTCCTTTGATTTGGTAAAATTGTTCAAAATAGTATCTAAATAAATATTAACTTTTATCATAATTATGAACTTGCTAAATAACTATAGTTAAATAATCATAGTATCTAAGACAGTTGAGCATTTAATTTTTCTCTAAATATTAATTTAGGTGCATGGTCAAGACAATCCGAAATTGAAAAAAATTGTCCAAAATAAATCCGGGCCTAGTTTAAACATGTATAATTTTTATAACATCTTGATCGCTATCAATTTTTCTGACTTCACACCGAATCTCATGAAATTATAATACTTAAAAATCAAATACTATATTGGTCTAAACAATAACAAAAATGAAAAAAGAGAAAATTAACATAGAGAAAATAAAGGATAAATTTCTAAATTATAGATAATTAGCCGCTGATGTATGAGTACGGATCTCAGTGGGCGGATTTTGCGAGAATTCGCCTCACTTTACATTTAATTGAGTAGGGATAATTTTAAATTTTACGGGTTGTGTGGTGGAGATAAAGATAAAAATTAGAGTCTCCGTGGGTGGTGAGAAAGGGGTGAATATGCCTTTGTACCCTTACTATCCCCACCCGCCTCGCATTATCCCCACCCACCCGACAGATATTATAACATGTTATTATAAATATTAGTAAAAATATAATATCAGTTTGGATCATAGTTAAATTTAAGGTAATTCGTATTGACATGTCTTAAGGTATTAATGAAAAGTTTAATATATATATATAATTGAGTTTGAGATTGATTAGATCAAATATATAAATATTTTTTTAAAATATCGGTTTGAATCAGAGTCAAATTTAAGATAATCTATATAGACTTATCTTAAAATATTTATAAATATATATATATATATAATATTTATGTTTATTGGTTTCTTCTATGTTGTCTGTCGTTAAACCTTCTTTTTAAAGTTTATTTTATTATCCTCAGTCCTCATCATAGGTATGTTATTCTTTTATTTTTTTAATTTAATTTTCCTAATATTGTATCATATTTAGATTTTACTGCTATTTGTTCTTATTTTTATTTTCTTTTTAGTTCTTTCTATATTGTTTATTTATTACAATAATTGAAATATTATTTTACATGTTATTTGTGCTATTTTTGGTCATTTACAATATAGTTTAGTATATTTTTAGTCCAAACTTTTGTGTTGTAAAAAATTTAATTTCGTATATTATTATGTTTTTCTAAATGGCGACAGTTTGAATAATGTCACACATGTGGTGGGAGTCCGAATGACAAGTATTTTATACTTTTTTCATAACAAATTTGATTTATATTTATTTAACTAATATTAATAATATATTATATGAATGGGTCATGGGCAGGTATAAAGGAGATTGAGTGGATCTCAAGACCCACGTGGGTAATGGGACGAAGATAGTTTTAGTATTACGGGTTGCGGGGCAGGGATAATTTTAGATTTTATAGTTGCAGTGGATCGTGGGACGGGAATAAAGATTAAAATTCTTGACGGGGATAGGTGTGAAAAGAGTATTCTTCACACCCTCCCCGCCCAATTGACATCTCTATGCATGAGTATCATGTATAGTTAAAAAACCGCAATGCATATCATTTCATTAATAGAAAAAAATAAAATTTAGTAAAAGATCTATAAATTTATTTAACCATAATTAAAACTATAAATCTCAAAACTTCTCTAGTAACTCTCATCTCAACCAAGAACACAAATGTAGAACTAAAAATCCATGTCATCATTAAAGTGATTGATCAATTTGTTAAGTAGCTTGATATCGCTTAAACATATTTTTGAGTTAAAATTTTGGGAATTTAAACGAAAGGAGGGGGATTCAATGATGTGATAAACTGGTAATAAAGCAAAATAAAGATTCAACTGGTTGTCAATGCTAGTGTTGGTAAAGAGACGACTACCGCCTACCGGCGGCGATAGGCATTTGGGAGCCACGTGGGATTTTCTTGCCAGGATGAAATTGGCTTTGATTGACCAGTCGGGGGACATCTTGAGAACAAAATGACGCCCCAATGGAATAAAAACGGGAAATATTGAGAAATTTATGAGATGAAGCAAAATTGGAGATGTCGGAAAAGACTAACCATAAACTTTTTTGAAATGTTTATAATATATATATTTTGGTTGTTCAAATCGATTCAGGATTTCGCTATGATTAATTTAAACTAATTATACTTAATTTTGATAGGCAGGTCTTTTAATGAGAATTATATATATATATATATATAAAACTTTAAACTTAATACTTGCTTAAACGATATTAATATACTTACCACTTGCACCAACCCATGTTTATAATACTAATTATGATTAAAAATTTTAGAGATATTTATTTTTTTTAATTTTCAAACATTTTTATATATTAATTAGGCGACACATTGAGATGAGAGAACAGGACTTTGATTAGCTCTTCTCTTAATGAGAAATTTCATGTCTCCTACTGTCCTACAAGGATCATCACCAAACCTCATGATAATCATCATTTTGACCATCTCCTTTTTATGAAGTTTTATCCAAATCAGAAGGGATAAATTCTTAAAAACCATCATCACTCTGATAACGATTCTCAATTTAGTCCTATTTAGAAATACCAATTGCAGAGACCAATCTATGTAGGATGTGGGAGCCCTGCCCCAGCCTTTTTTGTTTAAGTATTTGACAGATACTTATTAATTTTTAAAGTTCATTAAGTCTCAATTTCTTAAAAAAATTTATGCGAATAAATCACAAGTCCTTATTGATTTTGAAGTCGTTATTTATTTAGAAAATAATTTTTTAAATTAAATAGTTAAGCTTCGAAGTATAAAAATGACTATAAATATTAACCGTTTGCTTAACAAATTTTGCATCCTTCACCTTTTTCATCCTCGTATCAACCAAAGTCCTAAAGATAGTCAAATTAAACTCTAACCCCAATAGTTTATTCTCGTTCCATCTCCTCGCAAATGCATCGAAGATGCCTTCGGTCCAAACTAATGAATTTTAGAATCGAATATTTGGTTCTGTGCTTTTGTTGGCCACCACCACAGGAAAAAGGCCAAAACAGAGTACAGCGACTGTGGATGTCTGAGGGGGGCTTTTTTTTTTACCGTAACCAAATCAAAGTTTGAGGCAAATTAAGATTTGGAGACCAAATTTTTGAGTGTTTTTAGTTATTTTTAAAAATTTTTGGATGAAAAAGGTAGTTTAGCCCTCTAAACACAACATAAAATAAAGCCTAAGTCAAACATTCAAAATCATTGGAAGCTTACGTATCAATTGTTGCCTAATGTGTGCGTATTCAAAAATATCTGATTCGACCGATTTGATCCGATTATCCGTCGATTCGATTTAATTTTTTATTTTTTGGATTGAATACGAATCATAATATTTCAAATTTGGATTATTCGAAAATCCAAAAATTCAATTTTTTATAGATATAAATATTGTTACATTTAGTAATTTAATGCTTGTTATGTTCGTAAATTTGAAAAATAAAAATTTTCATAGACGTTAATATTGTTATATTTGATAATTTGTTAATTTTTGTATTCGAAAATAAATTTTTTTAATAGATACGACCGTCAAATTTTAAAAAATACTTAAATCAAATTATATATTTGAATGATCAGTTATTCAAATATCGAATCAAAATATTTGAATATCTAATTTTTCAAATTAAATACGAATCACTATTTTATCAATTTAAAATTTAAAATATTTAAAATTTCAAATTAAATCGAATCCGACCTCTAAAAATAAACACCCTAGAGTTAGGTAGCCAAAGAGAGTTGAAAACGCACGCCACCCTTTCATTTGTTTCCAACATATGATTCATTTCGCATGCGTCATCAGGATCACGTCATCATCCTTACGAACCAAAACGTGGATTGCAATCAACATCCCCACCCGCGCCATCTACTGAAGCCACTCATGATTTCACACGTCGCAATCTCGTTTTACTTTTATACCCCTCATTAGATGAAACAAGATGAGATCGGCGCCGTCGGGGCAAGTCGGTCTTTTTCCTACGCTTAATTTTCTAATTCCCCCATCTTGTACAAATAGGAGTACAAATTTGAACGGACTCGTCAGCGGCAAAGAAACACCAGAAAAACTCGTGCCATAAAATTACTGAAATTCCTTTTTTTTCTTCTTTTTGACATGGCGACGGAGGAGAGGAATCATGTTTCCAACGGTGAAGCTGATCTGGAGGAGCAAGAAGATGAGAAAATGGAGCAGTTTTTTGCTCTGTTAAGGAACTTTCGGGAGGCTCGTAATAAGCGAAAACACGAGCTGATACAAAGAGATGACGAGGGGGAGGTGTGTAAGAAAAACAAGACGAGAAAATCGGGTAACGATGAGCGATCGTGTTGGGTTCCGAAGTTTGAATGGGAAGATTTTACTGCGGAGATTGAGTTTCGAAAGCTGCTCATCGTCTTTCCAACTCCATACAATAAGAAAATGATAAGAAGAAACAGGAAGAAGATGATGGTTTGGATCTTAATCTCACTCTCTCCTCAGCTTCAGTTTAATTTCCTTGTTCAAAAGACAATGTTCGTTACTATAGTTGGTGGAGTTTGATCTTGTATTATATTGTTGATCTTAATTATTAATGTTTCAATCTCGATTCTCCTGGATAAGTTAGGTGAATGCTTGCTGTTTTGAAATAAAAATCAACGATAAACTACATTCATAGTTACTAAACTTTTAAAGAACTTTTATTTTGGTTATTGAAATCGAAAACCTCTTAATAAAATCACTAAACTCTTAATTTACTTTAATTACGATCACTCTCGCTAGTTTTTGTTAAAAAATACTAATTTAAAGGCTTCTTCTCAAAAAGAACCCAAAATTTAATTTACAGTTCACAACAAGGCTAAAATTTTAATGAGTGAACCTTACAACAAAAATAGGTATTTAGCGGCAGTTTAAGCGTCGCTAGAAACTCTCCCGGCGCTAAAAAAGCACCGCAAAAAGTGCTAGAAAAATCAGTGCCGCGTTTTTGTGTAGAAAATACCGCAACATGTCAAGATCTATAGCGGCGTTTGATTATCAAAATGCCGTCCAAAAGTTATGGGCTATTGCAACGCTTGTAGACAAACGCCGCTAAAAATCTGTTCTGTAGTGGCATTTGTGAATAAAACACCGCGTATAACTGTTCTATAGTGACGTTTGTGTTTAAAAATGCCGCGAATAATTGTTCTTTAGTAGCGTTTGTATTTACAAACGCCGCGAATAACATGTTTAAAAAAATCAAATTAAAAGCATACTATTATATAATAATTTAAAATGCATTCACCATTTTCCACAATTCCAATCCACATTCATTTTCTCAAATAAACAATTAATCGTGGGAACGGTCAGAACTATACATTTAAAATAACTTCTAACATTACAAATCTATTTCTCCAAACTCATACTACACAAACATCTATGCAGAGTTAACATGAATGGGAACAACCTTAGGCCACTTCACAAATCGATGCAGATCCTCTTCAGACGCTCCTGATCAACGCAATATGCAATCAAATTAAAAGTATTAAGAAACAGCTTCTTCCTAAATCATGTTACAGCTTTTTCAGATAATTTACCCAGTAGCTCATAAAACAAATTAGCCAATAAAAGAAACAGTACACTGAATGATAATAACCAGCAAATTCTGCACAAGCACACAGAGTGCCAGGCTCAAAAATCATTCTAATATGCATAAACCACCTATCTCATATACTAAAAGTGAAGTCTTTTTCCTATCTAAAAGTGAAGTCAAACATAGATCTACCTTAAAAATGTTAAAGTTCATGAAAGCAAGAGGAAGCAGCAAGCTCTCATATGTCATACCAAACTCTTAATTTTATTACTCAAATATTTTTATCCGTACAGATTTTAAGCTATTTATAGCAAAGCATTAAACTAATCTCAGGAAGTCTGAGTTCGCTTTGGTGCCTTTAATATTTTAGTTAAGAAAAGAAAACGGCCTTACAATGCGGACAACAGCAGCTGTGTACTTTGAAGAGTCCAAAACAGGCTCCTGTCTGGCAGGCAGCTCAAGCAAAAAAGGAAAAATCACTTGAAGAACATATTGGGAAAAAAAGAGACAAAGTTCAAGGAAGAAAGGAATAAGCTAAAACTGAGAAATTGGAAACCTTCTTAAGTGCTCCAGCCTCTTTCAGTGCTTTTTGTGCTTCATCCACCATTCTCTTTTCACCTAAAAAATAAAGGAAAGATAAGAAACAATGTAACCAACGAAATAAAATAAAACAAAATAACACAATCTCAATGAATACAACTCATCAATGAGGCGGGTTGAGTTTTTTTGTTTTTGGTTGTGGCAGTGGTTGGAGAGGGGATGTTAGTCAAGTAACAACTTATAAGACTATGTTTTTTTTTTTCCATTCCACCGAACAAGAACAAGTTAGGCAAAATAATTTATGCAACTAACCCTGCATATGCTTAAGGCTTTTTGATGAGGACATGAATTCCATTAGGCATAGTTCCCATCTGGAGAAACACCAAACTCATACCGAGGATAAAAAACAATGTTCTTCCAAGTGCAGTTTTTGAGCAATTTCGAACAAACAAACATATCTCCACATCAAACGACACATTTGAGGACCACGAAATCGTAATTATCCATCGGCTTACGAATGATGAAACAACACACAAACAAGCATTTGCACAAAAAACATAGACAATCAACAAAACGAAACTGAAAAGTAAGATGTAAAGGGTTAAATCAAAGTAAAGGGTTGACTAAAACAATGCCTCTACCAAATCTATGCCTTCTGAAACCCTAAACCATAACCTCAGAAAGATTAGAAACAAAAATTCACATTGCATCTGAAAATTTCAAAACTTGTATATTTTAAAATATTATAATCAAATCTTCACAGAAAAGTTGTCAATTACTCATTAGATTAAGGGGGATTAACGCTTACAAAGCAAAGAATTGCAACTTCAACAAATGTAGGTAAATTAAAAGGGAAGAAAATCATACCATCATCAGCAACCAAGCGATTGACTTAGTAGCAACAATGGCAGTCTGGATAACCATAGGTTGCAGTGCAAAGCCCACAAAACTGCTCAACACGATACCGTTTGTAAGTGGAATTTCCATTTTCGTGACGTTTAACAGAGCTTGAAAGCCCAATTGAAGAGAGAAAAGTTAAAGATTGAGAATTAGGTTTTCCCGAATTTGGGGGTTTGTGTGAGGGTTTTGGAGATACAATATTAGTAAGCCAGAAAAAAAAACAAAAGAATATTTGATGTCATAGATAATCTGAGCGTCGGTTTTAGAGGAACAGATGAAAGTTAGAACTCACATACCTTCAAGCTGAAAAAAGTCCATTAAAAAGAGAGTTTGAAGGGAAACAGGGAATACCAGAATATTGATTTAAAGCGAAAGTGCCAGAAAAGCACGGAAGTTGAGTGGTCAAAGCATCCTCGGGAGCTGCTTGAGTTAATACTGCAAAGCTGAAAAAGAGGCAATGGCATATGAGTTTGTTAGAGCAGAGAGCAGTAGCCTTATCTTGAAGTTTGGGAGTTGAAATAAAGTAGAAGAAATGAAAGAATGGAAGAGATAATTGGATGAGTTGGGACCGAGGAGACAGGAATGGACGCCAGATTAGACGAAGCGGGAATGGACGCCGGATTAGGAGGAGGGGTAGAGAGGTATGGTATCGGTGTAGGAATTAGGGATTTTGGGTCGAGTGTCGACTGAGGAGTACTGAAGCGTGTTTAGTGATTTATACCTATTGCGGCGTTTCAAAAACAAACGCCACTAAAAATGATACTTATTGCGGTGTATTTTTCTAAAACGCCACTAAAGTACGAATTTTTGTGGCGTTTTTTCAAATAAACGCCACCATATGTTTTTCTATAGCGGCGTTTTACAAATAAACGCCGTAATTTTTGTATTTTATGGCATTTTGTAAACAATTAGCGGTGTTTATTTTACAAACGCCGCACAAAGTCCCGCTATATGCCAAACGTCGTGTAGTGGAAGCGGTCCTCGGTCAATCGCAATGGTGAAAAAGATCTATTTTTTCAAAAATTTAACATAGTTTAGTTTTAAGTTTATCCGATAATAATAATAGTGAATCGAAACTAAAAAAACTAAATCATAATTAAAAAATTTCGATCTACCATTGTTAACAATCAGATCAGTTGAAAGCAAACTATAGTAATCTTTAAATCAAACGAATTCTTTCTGTCGTTGGGATGACTAGTGGTGGTTTCGTTCTACAGAATTTTAGCATTGGTGGTAGTTGTAATTTTAGAAAATAAGGGTTATTTTTTTATAAGTATACTTTAATATGTCACACCAATATTTTTTAATAACAATGATTATAATAAAAATGAATAAAAGTTTATTTACTGTAATAAAAATGAACTAAAAATTTAATGACTGTAATATATTTTTTTAATTTTTTAGATATCAAAATAAAAATACTCTAAAAATTCAATGATTATTTTTTATTTTTTTAAAAAAAATTTCTAGTGGTTTTGAAAATTTGGGTTTAAAAATTAAGTGTTTAGTATTGTTGTTAAAAAGTGCTTATGAGAAAATAAAAGGTCTATTTTAGACATGTTGTCGAATAATTTTATTGAAAAAAATAAATGTTGATTAAATAATTTTATTGAAGAAAATTAGTTTTATAAATATAAATAAATCGCCTACCATATATATTTCTATTTTTTAACTTTATATTTTTTATATTTTTACAAACTATATAATTTTAAACTATTTCGGCATCAACATCATGTGACTTTTTTTTTTCAAAAAGTTTTACATTATCTTAACGGTTGAGATAATAGTAAGAGCAAAAAATGATTACGACTAATTGTTGATTAAACCTTTGCATTCGATAAACGTGGCACTGGCAAATTTAATAATATGGACATATCGCGCAAACACGTTGAATTATGGGCCACCTCCACAGAAGGGGTCACCTATACGGCTCTACTAACTACCAACATTGTTGATATTGTGTCACGCAGCCGACCCTACCAAGCCGATGACGTTCACACAGAAGGGAGAAACCAACAGGTTTGGTACAAGTAATAAATAATTTAGTATCGTTTAAATAGATTTTGAGTTTGAGATATTATGCATGCAGAAAAAATTTTATTGGAAGATTTACTCACCAAAATTAAGTGTACGACACAAGTTAGTCTGAATTAGTCATGACGAAGTCTTAAAAATCAAAAGGCAAAAAAAAAATATATGAAGGACCGGTTCACAAAAATCCCCACGTCTATATATGCTTTTTGATAATGAAAGAAGCTGATAGTCTTACTATAAATAGGGTAGACACTTCAATTAATTTGCTCGGCTGAGGAAGTCAAAGTAAATTGTAAAGTATACCACTTAGGCAGACAGAATTCACATTTTAGTACAGAAGAAGTTGAAGTTGACCCGAGGAGTGGTGTAATTAGAAGAAAGAATCTTGGAAGCGAAAACCGCATTGGCGGCTTCGGTGTAGTGAACTCCATCCCAGCTTATGAACTTCGATCCTTCGTGGCAGACAGTGTAACCGGTTCGGCCACAAGTGATGTTGGTGTCATAGTTGTACGGAGGCCCCCCATTGCCACAACATGCCATTAGTGGATGCTCAAAGCCTGTCGGGCAAAACAGTTGAGAATCAACTTTGAGAACATTCCCAGGCTAAAATGTACACGAAACAGAGGCGGTAAGAACCGAGACCGTACCGTAATTCGAGGCATTGACAATCATATCGTACTTGATGGAATATATGTCGACATAGACAATGGTGGCATTAATCAGTTGAGAATTCAGTTGTTCGCATAACACACGAAGTTGTGCGTTAAATACTTTCGAGGCCTCGTTGAGAGGACGAAGGCAGCCGTACTCATCGAGCTGGCTGGCATTTAGAGCAAAGGAAGCGAGTTTTTGAGGCAAACATCCGAGTGGTCCGGTGTTGTGTACCCAGAAATTCTTCCCTCCCTTCTGATATATATTCTGCAATCAAGATTGCAGAAAAGAAAATTAAAAACTAATCCGATATTCATCGGATTAATGCCGAAATACAGGCACGGAACAGCGAAAGACTCACCCAAATAGCATATTTGATTTCGGTGATGAAAGAAGGGATCTTATCAATGACTTGTGAATAGCTGAGGGAATCAAATGATTCGGCCAAGTCATTCTGTCCAATATCAATTGTGTAAAGTGCATTTTCAAAGTCAGCATCGCCAACCAAATCTTTGTAGCCTGCAAAAAACTTGAACATTAATTGTCAAATGTTTATAGCTGTAAATAAGTAGCTATTTTGCTTGGATCGCGTCGGAACGTACCGTTCAACATGAGTGCCGGGGAGCGAGAGCGGAATCGGAGAAACTGAGAAACCTGGACATGCAAACTGAAAGGGACATATCTAGGCAGAGTGGCGGACCCAATAATTGCAAAGTTGACTCCGTTTGTGAAATTTGGCCCCAAAGAATTCAGATATGGAGTCAAATAACCAGTGTCCAAGCTTTCACCTGCCAAAGCCAAAGCCAAACATTAAACATCCATTGTCAACAAACAGCATAAAATTTCTGGCCTTCGTTTCCAAATTGATCCATTTTCAGTAGAACCATTGCCCAACGACCTAGGTTCGAGTTCCAATTTTAACTTCCGCTGACAAACAAAAACGAATGATTCAAACATAAAATAATCTGAAAATTTTCAGTACTCAAAGTAATCTGGTCTAGAACTAACCAAACCCGCCCAGAAACAGACAGGGACAGAGCTATGTTATGTGTAACATGGAAGGGGTCATTACCCCAACATTTTTTTTATTTAATTATTTTTTAGGTCCTCCTAATTATGAGCTATGTTCTTTAGGTTCTCTTAATTCTGAAACCAGGTAAATTATATTAGTCCCCCATTTTTGGATACAATTACTTTTAGATCTCTCTTAGTTTTGAAACTAAACAAATTAAGCCTTGGTCTAACTCTCCATTCTTAATTTTAAATTGATGGTTTAATAAATAGACTCCGACAATTATTTTATTTATATTTACCTCCCTGAAATTTCATAATGTCTTCGTCGTTAGATCTAAAATTGAGTTATTCATTATATTATATTAGTATTCCATGACGACAAGAAAATCACGAATAGAAAATCTTTTCCTTTTTTAGTGTTTTTATTTATGCCCGCACCCTAAAATATTAGGTTTAAAGTTTAAGATTAAGGTTTAAGGTTAGGATTTAAGATCATGTTTTTATAGAATTAGGTGTATGATGTATTTTTTAAGGTGTAGAGTTTAGAGTTAGGACTTAGAATTTAATTTCTTAATGTTGGAGCATGGAAAAAGACACTAAAAAAGGCATAGGATTTTTGTTCGAAAATCACAAGTGGAGATATATTGTTGTCGTGTATTTTTCAATGGGTTATATTTTGATACACAAGATGTGTAAAAAAAATTTACACAACCCTTCATATTTAAGCTATAAAATCTAAAACTTAAATCCATAGCCCTAATACCCTACGATCTAAACCTTAAACTCCTAGCCGTAATACCCTACAATAAACCTTAAATTATACACCTTACACACTAAATTCTAACCTAAATCTCTAAATCCTAAAATTGAAAAGCTTGTGTAAACTAAGCTAAAGTTTATACAAACTTGTGTATCAAAATATTTTCCTTTTTAACTATATTTAAAAAAAAACACATGACATCAATACAAACTTGTGATTTTTGGAAAGATTATCATATTATATTTTGTAGTCTTATTTTGGGGATAACAAGCCCATCCACTTGAATCAAAATGCGGGTTCATCAGCCCAAATTCTAGGATAAAAACTATGGGGGTGATGGAAAGGGTCCATACTTAAACAATTTATAATGTATGCTGGACATGAGGTGGCACTGTGCCCTTCCTACTATAAATTATTAGATAAATCCCTTTCACCACTTCATCCGTGGTCTTAGCCAATAAGATTCATTTATCTCATTTTAATTTTTAAATAATTACTTACTTCTTATTAATATGTAAGAAAAATATGGAAATTTATCTTGAAAAAAATAGGATAAAAGAACTTTATTGACTGAGACTAAAAATAACATGGTGAGTCGGTCCATATAATAATTTTTACCTTCCTACCGATAATGCTCGAGGCAAAAAGATGGCCAAATGCAGCGGAAGCAGATAAGTATGAAAACAAAAGGTATTTGTCTGATATGCAACACATGTATACAGTACTATAAAACTCACATTTATGTCTACATGCCAAAAATATAGCAAATTATGAGATTTGTATATGGTTCATGCATATTCCGCACAAGGTCCCATACGAATCATCATCTTGCTACTCTTCGGTTTTGACAAGAAAAGAAAGATCAAACTAAGGCAGACATGAACTGTATAACTATGAACTTACAGAGGAAATCAATCATCAAACGTCCATCGGATAAACGACCGGCTGGTTGATGGAAATAGGTACGGCCGTTGGGAGGCACAAAGCTGAGTCCTAGGCCATCTACATAGCCACCAGTGTCGGAGTTCGAGTCGCCGAAGTTGAAGATGATGGGGTTTCTGGTGCACTGGGAATGGACTGAGAGGGGAAGCAATGGGAGACACAGAAAAAGAATCATATATCTGAAAAAGGGAAAGAGAAGATAACACCCTCCCTGTAAGACTCCCATATCTCTAGATTGCTTGGGTTTTCTTTGACTACAAGTCTACAATCATAAATGATTCTTATATATATATATACATTAAAGGTAAAAAAAATCGAAATCATGTCTTTATTGACTCAAGAAAGATAAATGACAAAATATAGGTTACATAAAGTACAAAATGAAACCTATTGATTTAAAGAAGAATGTAGTATTGTCCAAATTGATGGGCCTAGGGAATTTAATGTAATGAAATCCTGGCCATAAACCCGAGCAGTAATGGTACTTTGCACCAGCATATACAGCTGCTGATGCGTGTTATACAACTAGCAAGTGGGATTGGTCATTGCCTTTAAGAGTTTGTGGCACTAACTTTTTTGTTGTTCAGACAGAAGTCTGATGGATGGATGGATGGATGGATGGATGGACAGAAACATATGGGAGTGTTGGGTGGAAATAATAAAAATGTCGGTAACAACTGGTAATCCTGATGTATAGCATGCATAAGCAATATTAAGACAAACTGCTAAACAATCGAAACAAAAGATTCCCAAGTTTTTGGTTTTATGAGGTCCGTGATAAAAATCGTTTATCAAGAACAATGATGATTTCGAAGATATGGTTCTTCACATGTTGGCTGTTCAGTGGATTCTCTGCCAATAATAACATTGTTCAAGTTTTTTTACTAGGATTTTTACACCATATTTTCAGCTTCTGCAGTGTTCAGGTGAGAAAATTATTGTATTTTGATTTTCTTTTTATTCTCCATGTCTATTTTTTTTTATGGTGAATGTTCAAAATTCATGATTGTCTCTCGATAATAAGGTCGTATAATAACCTTGCTTTGTAAAAGCCAACTTGAGAAGAAGACTGCTAGAACTGAGACCAACAATTATAATCAATACAAGCACATCATAAAACAAAGTAAACACACCATTGCCATTTATTAGTAAAGTGTTACAATGGCAGAACATTGTATGGTTACATTCACATGCTATATTATCTTCACATTTTCAAGAAGACGATGAAAGCTGTTGGAACCTTCACTGCTAATTCAATAAACTGCAGCTGAATTGGCCGTCTACTACCGAAAGCTTCTCGGCTTTTGTAACCGCGTCTAATGGAAGAGGAGCAAAGCTTCGAGACGGGCCGTAGAAGTGCGGGAATCTGTTGCAACCATCCACAAGTTCATACACCAATCCATCTCCAAGCTGCAACAGATGCAAATGTTAAACAAGAGCTCATGTACATCAAGAAGTTAAGGCATCAGTGCATAAACAGAAGTTTAATGCTCAATACTTTAAGAATGCAATTAGGGACGGACAGAGAGGGATGCTAAGGGGGGCAATCTTATTCCTGGAAATTTTAAATTCTCATATAATTTATGTATTTCCTTTTTATTTTCTATTGATTATCTAAGTTCGCGCCCACTAAAATTTTATAACTTTGAACCTCTAAATTTCTAATATAACTCCCTAACAACTCGCATCCCCATAAAATCTGCATCCGTATTTGAATGTAATGATTGTATATCATCATGTCACTGATTCAAGGATAGGGGAAATGGTGGTCGTTTTCAACTCCAAAATAACTAAAGATCTGCAATATTCATTGACGTTTTCAACTCCAATCATTTCCAGAAATGAACCATTAAACGAAAACCTTAGCACTGCTGCTTTTTTCTTAACTAAAATTGCAGTTCATTTTCAACTGGTTGGTCCAAGTAGTAAGTATCACTTAAGCAAGTTTTAAGTTTGAAGCATTGCATATGCAGAAAATCTTTGCCGGAAGACTCACTTACTAAAGTTATGACGCAGGTCAATTCGAATTAACGTAAAACATGAGGAACCGGGAGGGTATTCCAAGTTCATTTTCGAGACCAAGCCAAAGTACCCATCAATTATATTGTCATTTCAATTCAATTTCTACCATCAACAAGCAAAAGGCTAGAGTAAGATCTGAAGTATTCTTTGTTAAAACCATGTAGAAGTGTTGTTTTTTTACCTTCTTAGCATCAATTTGAAGAAGGTACAAATCCAGCGTTTGAGAAAAAATTCTGCAGTGTTGGCTTTACCTGCAACAATTGCAATTACATGTATCAAGAGAAATATTAAGGGAATAAATTTGGGTACTTGACTTGAGAGAGAGAGAGAGAGAGAGACCTGATGAAGCGAGCTGAAGTGAATGAAACCAGAGGATTTGTCCAAACTTCCGCCAAATGTAGATCCATTGTTTTGCAATGCTTCCCATTCCTCAGCCGTGCTAATCCTGTAGACGAATTCTTCCCCTTCACCGGCAGCCATCGTTTACGCTCAGCTCCACCCGTCACAGCCGCAGCCAATGGTGATTTTGGGTCCGATCAGAGCAAAGTGATAACTGCGTTGTAGCGACTAGGCTTAATAGTTAGTCCAATTCTCCTTATGGGCTTCCTTGTGCTAAATCAATGTCCCAAGCCCATATATATAAATTGAGGCTCTCAGGGCCTCAGCTTCAAGCGTCAGTTCGTTCTTTGCCTTCGATTCCGAGAGAAAGAGAGAGAGGAGTATATCTTCGCTTCTCTCCGTCGTCCGTCGTCCGTCGTCGCTTGATAACCGCTCGCATTTCTCTCAGGCAAATTTCTTTACCTTCTTAAAATCCGAAACGGATTTTCATTTCGCAGTTTTTTTTCTAATTTAGCTTATGGCTCTCCAGATCTGCCTTCAACATTGTGTGAATCTCGTGAAATTTCAATTCTTTTCGTAGTTCCGTCTTATCTGAGTCTCGGAAAAGCGTCGTATATTCGTTAAATTGTTCCCATCTGCATTTTTACGGGTTGAAATTATTTCGTGGCCTATGGATCAATCCATCTCTCCTCTGTTTCCGATCATTCCTCGAACGATCATCTCATTTTTTATTTGAACTCGAACCGTTGGATTCTTATTTTGATTTCAAATTGTATATATGATTATGGGAATTCATATCTTGTTTTTTGGTGTTCTGACAGAAGTGAAAAATGGGGTTGTCTTTTGCAAAGCTATTCAGCCGGCTTTTTGCGAAGAAGGAGATGCGTATACTGATGGTTGGTCTTGATGCTGCTGGAAAAACCACCATTCTTTACAAGCTTAAGTTGGGAGAGATTGTCACAACCATTCCTACCATTGGTAAGTAGCTTTTTTTTCACTTTTGAATAAAAATGAATTTTGTATCAAATTGTGATGTATTATATAATCTTGTAGGATTCAATGTTGAGACCGTGGAATACAAGAACATCAGCTTCACTGTTTGGGATGTTGGTGGCCAGGACAAGGTATCCAAGTTTGTTTGTTTTTATAGATGTTATTATTAACTGTAGAGTTGACATCAAAGGAAAAAACCAGAGTGTCTTATGTGTTCTGTTAGGGGGCGAAAATAGATTTTCAATAGAAAATACGTAGAAAATTTCTAAAAAAATTCTAAATCATATATAAATTCTAAACCATATATATAAATCATAGGAGTATATCTTAGATCTTGCTGGATCTATTGGAATAATGAAAAATGTGTCTATTATTTTGACCTATTGATTTGATATGATTTTCTATTAGATCCGGCCATTGTGGAGACATTACTTCCAAAACACACAAGGACTTATTTTTGTGGTTGATAGCAATGATCGGGGTCGTGTGGTTGAAGCTAGAGATGAGTTGCATAGGATGTTGAATGAGGTACTTTTGAGCATAAACTTTCCTATTACCGGGGCTTATGGTTCTATTAATAAGTGGTTTTGAAAGCATCAAAACTGCATTCTGAATGGGGTTTTTGTGTGGTGAAATCTAACATATTGTTTTATGTGCATTGGCAGGATGAGTTGAGGGATGCGGTCCTGCTAGTATTTGCAAACAAGCAAGATCTTCCAAATGCTATGAATGCCGCCGAGATTACTGACAAGCTTGGCCTTCATTCTCTCCGCCAGCGCCACTGGTAAGATGAACCATTCTCTCTCGCTTTCTCTGATGGTCTATGTTTGTGGATCTGTATGTAACCCTTTGTATAATTCCTTTTTTGCAGGTACATCCAGAGCACATGTGCCACCTCTGGTGAAGGTTTGTACGAGGGTCTGGACTGGCTCTCAAACAACATTGCGAACAAGGTAAGCTACTCGTATTTAAACCTTAAGTTGCAGATTATATCCATTTGTTTATACTAATACACATGTACACAATTGCAGGCATAGATGGCCTCATTGAGTCGTCGGTCTCACTAATGGCGGTCCCTCTAGAGTCCCGGATGTTTCATCCCGTTCAAGTGTTTTTTCTTCATGTTCATTTGTTTCTTGCAAACCTTTCCATTTATTATATGTAGTTTAAGAATAATTGATCAATTCTGGGTTTCCTTTGTTGTATTATCCCAATAGCTGAAAAGAAAAAAAAAAGCTCCCAAGATTGTGCTATTGCCAGTTTCTTGAATGCCTCTTTTAGCTTCTGCAATCTTCCAGCACTTTAGAATTCGACGGAAAGAACATAAAACAATTGAGATCAACTTCCAGATGGAAATGAGACCACATATGCTAATACAAAATAAGCTCCAGCAATGTTTTAAAAATCATGTATTATTTTTTAAAATATGAATCGTAAAAGGAAAATCATCTACTATTTCTTGGGAATAAGTTTATCAATGGCTATCATAATAATCCCTGAGAATTTGAAAACATTGGTATCATCCTCGGCAATAGGCGATGTGGCTACCGGACCAGGACTCGTCTTAAATCTATAGCTACAATCCATAACTTTGTTGTATCCT
Source organism: Hibiscus mutabilis (assembly GCA_019671005.1). Lineage (NCBI taxonomy): Eukaryota > Viridiplantae > Streptophyta > Magnoliopsida > Malvales > Malvaceae > Hibiscus > Hibiscus mutabilis. The sequence goes on from CM033726.1 coordinate 53,301,024, forward strand.
ATTCGAACGAAGTCTATGGCTTCGAAAAAGGAATATCTGGAAGTAGTAGTGAAGGAGCTCTGGAAATTACTCAAAGCCTCGTTGTAATCACTTTGGCAGAGCGTAAGTCGACTTTGCGTGACGGGGTCCTTCAGTTGATGGATAAGTTTGTAGATTTTGTCGAGGGTCTCCTGAATGTAAATGGCCGTCACCGAGATTGAAATCAAGGCAAGGCCGTGCAGGTTGGCTGTCGCGGCGCGAGGGTCGTTGCCGACTCGAGAAATGCAAAATGCGTAGTCTAAGGACGGCTTGCATATACTGTCGATCAAGACCGGATCGGCAATGCAGCCATCGAAGGAATAAGAGATGAGTAGGAAAATTATGGCAATGCAAGACAAGGATTTGAAGGAAGCCATTTGTTCTTAGTATTTTTCGCGAAGGATTTGTATTATCTATATATTGTGGTTTGATCAGCAACGTTGAAAACAATTATTTTGTAACATTTTATGCATTAATTACCCAATATTAACGAATAGTCCAAAAGGAGGAAAAAAATCAGCAGAGATACTTGGGGAATGTTTTATTTCCCTTTTACTTATAAATGTATATAGTATTTGTTTTAAAAACGGGATTTCTTTACATTCATGCATGAATTTCATATTTTTCAATATCAAATTAAAGTAATTACGCTTATAATAAATCACGACTTTTAATCTTTTATTTTTAATTAAATAAATTTCATTAAATTATATATAATTAGATGAGAAGATCTAATTATTCCGTAATTTACCAAACACATATATTAAAGTTGTTATCATATATTTTGTTGGCAATTACAAACTCTATATAGAAATCAAACAAATTGTTTACCCGGAAATAAAAGAACTAAAAATTGAAAGAAAAAAAAAAAGAGAAATTATATCACGGGTCATTCCCACCACGTCATCTATAAGACCAACCAATAAAAATCACCTATCTCATTATTTTTTTTCATGTCATATTTTTACTAAGTAAATCTTCACTTGGTAAAAATTGTTTTTAAAATTGATTTGCAGCAAATATGAGTGAAGATTCACTTAGTAAAAATATGACATGAAAAAAATAATGAGATGGGTGGTTTTTATTGGTTAGTCTCATAGATAACGTGACGGGAATGACCCATGATATAATTTCTCGAACAAAAATTAAAAGAGATAACAAGATTTTCAAATAAAAAATAATACGGAGACTCAATTTCACAAATATATATATATATATGTTATGTTTGAAAATTTGAAATAATAGAGAAACACCAAACAAAATTAAACCAAACATCTTAAAGTAGAATCTCAAGCCTTATACTATAAGTTGATTGATGAAATTCAAGAAGAAAAGGGAACGAAGAAAGAAAAGGAAAAGACAATGAAATTGAAGGAATCGACGAAGGAAAAAGGAAAGAGTTAATTGCACCACATGTCCCTAAATTATGACCTTTATTTTAAATTAGTCCCTAAATTTAAACATTTCAATTTCATCCTCAAACTCTGGCCTTCATTCTTAATTGGTCCCCAAACTTTTAATCATTCCAATTTCATTCTCAAACTATGACACTCATTCTAAATTGATGCTCAAATTTTTGAACGCTTTAATTTAATCCCAAATCATAGGTATATGTTAAGCATATCTTATGTTAATAAAAGAGTTATAAAAAAAATTAATTATCATGAAACACATGTATATTATGTAATAATATGATAGGGTATAAACGATAGTTTGAGGATGAAATTGTAATAATCAAAAAGTTTAGGGACCAATTTAGAATGAGAACCATAGTTTGGGGATGAAATTAAAATATTTTAAAGTTTAGGGTCTACTTTAAAATAAAAATCATAATCTGGGATGAAATTAAAATATTTAAAATTTTAAAAATTAATTTAGAATAAAAATTATAGTTTGGAGATGTGTAGTGGAGTTAACTCAAAACGAGAAGATTAAGGAGGTAGAAGAAAACAGGTGAATGTTAGCTTACTTAATTGTCATACTTTCACACGAGCTTAGCTCAGCAGGTCAACTTATAGTATAAGCCTTGAGATTATACATTAAACTTTTTTGTTTAAACATCTAGGAGTCTTTGTACTATTTTAAAAAGGCTTAATGTATTTTTTTCTCCTTAAATTATCTATGTTTTCTCAATTTGCCTTTTAAAATATATTTTTTTTATTTTTTTGTCTCTTAACATTTTTGTCGTTACTCATTTCACCCGAACCGTTAAATAAAATTCGTCTTGACCAATCAGAATGCGCCATGTCACGTGATTATTATTTTTTTAATTTTCAATTTAATATATTAAAATATTGATTAAATTAATTTTATTTTACCAAAACTACCCCAACTCTTCCCCAAACCCCATCCCCTCATCCTTTTTCCCAAACCCCAATTTCCATTTAACTTTTATTTGAATTAGATCTGGTAATTATATATCTGAGTTTAATTGCTAGATAGATAGGTTGAACCGTTCGATTTCTTATTTGAATTTGATATTTTTTCCTTCCAATGAAGTTCTCAGGAAAAAAATCAAATTTTCCCAAAAATCAAAATCAATTGAAGTACATAAAACTGAATAAAAAATTATAACTTTAATAAATTAGAATAGTAACTCGCTCTATTTTCAAGCAAAACAGCCCAAATTCAACCCACCTGTTTCCCTCAAGCACTCGACCTCATTCGCCGACCCTCAAACTATTTGGTAGCATATTTACAACAGTAAAACGACTGCTTCAGGACTGAGTACAGGGAGCTCGATTCGGAGATTTTTCTGTTTTGGGAATTCAAATCATACATTCATCTAAAAATAATATGTCCAGGTTTAATTCTCATTTTTCATATAGGAAAAGAGTTCGAGTAGTGCATGAAATCAACTTGAACACGATGCTTTTGGAAAATTGGGGAAGAAGATGGGGATATTTTGAGTATTTTGGGAATATAATTAAATTAATAAATATTTTAATATTATTTTAAAATTTAAAAATAAATAAAGAAAGTGACGTGGTGCGCTTTTATTGGTTAGAGCAATTTTTTTTAAACGGTGTTATTTTTTTTGGTAAAATGAATAACGATAAAAATGTTAGGAGGTAAAAAAGGTTAACAAATATTTTAAGGGACAAATTAAGAAAACATATATAGTTTAAGAGAAAAAAGTGCATTAAGCCTTTTTAAAAATTAAAATTTAGTCTTTGCACTTCACTTTTGTAAAATCTGAGTAATGTACTATTTTTTATTTAGAAAATTTGAAGTGTCCCTTAATTTTTATTCAATTTCACTATTAATGCTGACTTGACAATTATGAAAAGGTAAACTATGTATTTTTTCCTCTATAGTTTCAGTTTTTTTAACAATTTGATCTTTAATCTTTAAAAATAAATAAAACTTATCATTAATTAAACAATATGATTCTTCAATGATCTATATTTACAACCTTTTAAGAGTTAAATTGATATAAATCGTTATATTAATTATGGACCACTCTTGGTGTCAGGCTTGAAGGGAAATGAGGGATAATCCTTATAATATCGTATTTCTAAAAGCGTTAATATATATCATGCAAATAAACTGTTCGAACTGAATCACCTGAATAATAATGTTTGATTTTGCACCGGAACCACGTTATAGGTTCATCAACTCATTAACTTTTTCATTTATGTCGAGAAACTCTCGCTCCTCACCTCCTAGTCCGAATATCCAATCATTTTAAATCTTCGTTTTACACGTGGACATATGGGCCAATTTGTATCTCTAAAATTTGTGCCCCCAAACCCCAAGGTAGGAAGGCCCCTTCTTTTGCTCATACCTGTTGGGCTTGAGTTTTTCTGTTTGGGATCGAAAGCGAGCTGGCCTAGTCATGTAGTGAACGCTATGAGCTTTATTGTTGTAATATTCCCCCATTGATGAATAAAATTCACGTCTTTTTTCGGTGTCCTTTTGTATGTCTCATTTATAATTTTATATCACATGTATAATTAATAAAACAAAAATAATATTAATAATTAGTTGGTCTAGTAGGATGAATCACTAAGTCCTTTAATCAAGGTTAGAGGTTCAAATCCTGATGTTGTAAATGGAGAAAACTGAATTGAGAAGATCGTCTCATAACGAGTTTCTGCAAAACCCGATCCAAATTAGTCGGGTAATGGGTCGAAAACCAATGGTTAAACAAAAAACAAAAATAATCAAGAAAATAATAAAAAATAATTATTAATACTGGTGATATAAAATTATTGGTGAAGCATATAAAGAGAGCGACAAACTTTGTTCCCATTGAAGTATCTTTTGAATGTGAGAAAACATATGTAGTCTCTTTTTGCCTTTGACCATAATCTTTGTCTTCCCTTTTGGTCATTCATTTTAGAATATTAGATTTTTTTAAAATTGCCTTGGTGTTTTTCCAATTCCATGCATGCACCCAATAGAGGGAGCTTAAATTCTTTAATTGGAACTATTACTTAGTGCCTTTCTCCCTTACATTTGATTAAGGGAACTTATTAGCATTTGCATTATTTTATTATAACTTGTTTTTGTTTTTATATATTTTTTAGTCTTTTATGGAAGAAAAGTTTGAAATAAATTTTTAGTGCAAGAAACTTCTATTTTGACTGCAAGAACCGATTAGCGCTCAACCTAACAGCTCTGCAAAAGTTTACACGAAGTTGAACTTGTAGTGGGGTTTGAACAATTTTATTCGTAAGGTATTTATAAGTTTTATCAGAAACTAAAAAGCATAAAGAATATCACTATCCGTGATAAAAGCTAGAAGGGACTAGAGGGCCGTGGCCCCCAAATTTTTGAAAAATTAAAATTTGATCACTATTTAAAAAAAAATTGACTCTCTCAAGATTTTTTAAACATTCATATTAAACTTTAAATTTTTAAATATTTTTTAATTAAATTCCTTCTCATAATTTTTAAAAATTCTTATTAAATCTCTCAAAATTATTAAAAAATTAAATTAAACCCTTCAATTTTTTTATGAAAAGTTAAATTATAATTTTATATTACATTTGACTTTATAAAATGCCATGAGTCTGTCGAAACTTGAAAGCCAAGTCTATTTTTTTTTTTCACATAATTTGTTAAACCTCTGAAAAATACTGTTTTGCAGTCACTAAACCAACCTCGCAGGTAAATTTATTTTAAATTGATTCTATATAAATTAAATTTTATTATTTTATTGTTCGTAACTAAAGAGTTGATGAGACTTCATCCATTATATTTGTGTAATTCTTGGGGGGGAAATTATGACACAAATTCGATAAAGATGAAAAAAATTAACTTAATTTGAATTCATTTAATTTTATTCTAATATTAAATGTCACGGATCTAAGTATATTTTAATTGTATAGATTGTTGACACGTCAGAGTTTAAAAATAAAAATCTTTTCATAAATATAACTTTATAAATAAACTATTAAATATATATATTCAATTCGATAGATGTAATTAATCACATGCCTTTAGGATTATAGTACGGATGCATATATCTGAGAATACTATTAAATTGTTGTGCATGAAACGGTTTGAATTTCTGCAAGCAAACATGGTTTATGGTCAGAGACATATTATAATTATTTTGAAAATTTTAAATCAAAGATTTAGCTAAATTATTTGACTTAAGTCAATGTATTTAATCAAAATGTTTTAGGGGACTAACAAATATATTTAAAATAGTTTAAATACTTGTTTTGACCAAAAAATAGTTTATGAGCAGAAAAAACTTAAAGCAATTTAAGGGTTGATTTTTTATTAAAAAATACTTAATATTTTTAGGGTAAACTACATTGGTAGCCACTAAGCTTTTAGGACGCTTTCACTTTGGTCAATAAAATTGAAAATCTTTCATTACAGTCAATAAACTTTTAATTTGATTTTATTACGGCCACTACTATTAGAAAATGTTGGCGTGTCACGTTAAAGTCTTTTTCCACAAAAGAAACTTAATTTTTCAAATTTACAACCATCATCAAGGTCAAAATTTCGATGAACGAAGACATCACCGATCAATCTCAAGTCCCAACGATGAGAAGGATTCGTTTGGCCGAAAGGTAAATATAGTTTGATTTCAAGCTGATCTAACGGTTAACAATGAAAGATTGAAATGTTAATTTTTAACTTCAATTCAGATTTTTGGTTTCGATTCACCAATGTTAATCGTCAGATCAACTTGAAACTAAAATATGTTAAACTTTTGGAAAAACGAATTTTTCCCATCGTTGGGATTGATTGACGGTCGTTTCGTTAATCGAAATTTTGGGATTGACAATAACTGTAAATTTGGAAATTATGGTTCTCTTTGGGAAGAAGACTTTAACATGGCACACATCATCATTTCTTAACGGAGTTAACGACAGTAATCATAGTGAAAATAAATTAAAAATTTAGTTACAATAATAAAAAATTTTCGATTTCAATAATCAAAGTGACACCCTAAAATTTAAGTGATTACAATTGTAATTTATCTTATTTTTTAATGCATAAGAGTGCATCTGTCCATGTATGTCCCCTATTAACAGTTGTCACATGACACTGAAAATAGAGATGACAAAATATAAGAGAGAGATCTTTGTTAATTTTTTTTTCTTTTTTCAAGTATTTTTCTTGTCTGATATTTCTTCTTTTCTTTTTTTTTTATATTTTTTATTTAACCATCAATTTTTATTGCTCAATATGAGAGCGACTTTTTCAACTCAATTTTCTTTATTCACAGAAAAAAATTCAAACCTCTAATCAATAACTAATATCGCCGACCGCCGCTTTCCACCTGCAACTCTTCATCAACATCAGAAAAATAAACCGTCGACAATCGCCTTAAACCTCCGCCTCTCTTATAAGAACATCAACACAATTCATCTTGCATTAATCACGTTAATTAGGATTGGATGCATAAGTCTTGTAAGCGCAAGAAAATCACTTCATAAACAATTACTCCTACGAAAAAGAAAAAACTGTTCTGTGCTTATGTAATACTTCCCTTCTTCCCATTTTAATCTAATTAATAAGCGTCACCGTTGATGTAAAAAACCTCAAGAAGAAGACGAGGACCCCGTTGATGTAAAAACAAAATTATGGGGATTTGATTTGATGCCAGAGGATTTTCCAGCACAAGCAAGTTACTGTTAATTTGGAATTGTTGAAAGAAAAATACAAGAACCCGTCATCAATTGATTAACGCAATTTGTGGTTATTCATTTTCAGTTTTAAATGGATACCGACAAGTGTAGAACTTGATCATTTAAGCGAAATTTCATTGACTTGGAGCGGATAACTCCATATTCTAAACTTTGGCAACTTCGTTTTTCCTTGTCTCAGCACACCATTTGCAGAAAAAACTGTAAATTTTGTCAATTTTCCTCCATTTCTGCTTTCAATTCTTGGGTGAAAAACAGTTAAGTCATGTCACAATCCTCTACCAGCTACCAAATTGACTTCCCTTTGCTGTATCAAGGACTAAAATTCTTCCTACTAGCCTACTTCACCTAACTCAGTGCAGTGCAGATTGCAGAAGCAAACACAACTTCCTTCGCAAAGCCATTTGTCTTAAAAACAGGATACAAGTTTCAAAGAGGCTGGTCAACTGACACTTGGGATTTGGTTGGTTGAGTGGAGAGAAGATCGAAAAGATGGAAATTTGAGGAGCATAAAACTATATAAAATTAGATCATCAATAAAAAAATATTAAAATTTAAAATTATACGAGAATTTAAATTTTTTTGAGAATTCGAATGCCCCTCCAGGCTTCAGCACCTATCTCGTATCCTGTTCAAACCAAGACCCAATAGCATTACGCGTGATTGCAGTAATGCTTAGACATTTAAAAAACAGAGGTTTTAAGAAAAGTGGTCTTATCATCTTCACATGTTGCAAAACCATATCAGAACAGCAAAGTGAAAATATTAGGCACGTAAGTAATAAACAAACACAACTCGTCCGATAAGCAAACCTTTTTTTTCTATTTTATTTCTATTTGCCATCAGCCTGTTGCTTTGGTCTTCAATCTTCATAGTTCACGTTCAAATATTTTGTCCAATTGTGCGCGTGAACGAGACATGGAAAAGTCAGAGAGTCAAATACCAAAATAAACAACTCACAAATGGGTTTAATAAACTTAATCAGTTCAGTTTGGATTACCATGATTAATAATAATACTAATAATTAGTGTTTAGTTTTGAAGTTGGTCTTAATCCCATCTTTGGCGCTCTCTATATAATCCCCCTCCCATAACTATCTTCCACACTCATTAAAATCCCAAATCAACTGTCTTCCTCTCTCTTAGAGTTTAGTCTATGGATGTTTACAGATACGAAAGTTCAAAAAGTGAAGAAGAGATGGACGTAAGGAAAGGTCCATGGACAGAAGAAGAGGACTCTGTGCTTAAGGCGTATGTCAATATCCATGGCGAAGGTCGCTGGAACTCTGTTGCTCGTTTATCTGGATTGAGAAGAACGGGGAAAAGCTGCAGATTGAGATGGCTCAACTATATGCGACCGGAAATCAAACGAGGGAACATCAGCCTCGAGGAGCAGCTATTGATTCTTGAACTCCATTCTCGTTGGGGCAACAGGTTTCTTTTCTTTTCCTGGAATTCAATAAACCTGTGAAATTATGAATGGTTTTAGCTGATTTTGATGTTTGGAATTAACTTTGAAGGTGGTCGAAAATTGCTCAACACTTGCCCGGGAGGACAGACAATGAAGTAAAGAACTACTGGAGAACAAGAGTCCAGAAGCAGGCGAAGCAGCTCAAATGCGACGTTAACAGCAAACAATTCAAGGACGCCATGCGTTACGTTTGGATCCCGCGTCTGATCGAACAGATCCGTGCGTCATCGCAGTCAACCTCGGGTCAACCTTCCAGCATAACAACCGAGTCTGGGTCGGTCCAGGTTGACCCAAGTCTCCTGCCCGAATCATCAGGCACTTCATCGGACTCCCAAGTCTCTTCCGTTTCGGACCCGGTGGATTGTTACAATCCACAAAGCGTTTGGAACTACCCGAATAACTTGAGAAACGAGTCGGGTTTGGAAAACGTGGCAGCCGGAACATGGGGCAGAGATGATGGGGTAGTTGAATTCCAGGCGACGGAGGAGCAGAGCAACGGTTGGTTGGTTGGTGGTGGTGGGGACTCCTCCATGGATACGGTGTGGAATGAAGAGAACATTTGGTTTTTACAGCAGCAGCTTCATGATGAGGACTCATCAGTGTGACATGAACTCGCTTACGTGACGCATCAGATTTTATTACATTTTAAAATACTGTTATCCCATGATGGAGATTCTGAAAAAACAAACTAAATTTCGGCTAACACCACAAAAGACGGTAGCTTGAAGAAAATTGGAATGTGAATGATTCACGCAACACAGTCAGGGTGTAGCATTAAGTAGAGGATTCTGAGGAAAATATCATCTGATCTGCTCTGCTCTGCTCTACTCTGTTCTTTTGTTTTTCTTGTTCGAACCTTCATAGTTTAATTTTAATTGAATTTTAAATTTACTGCCGTTAAAATTTAAAAACACATACAACCCTGTTTGGTAAATAATTTTTAGGGCTAAAATTAGAGGCTTGAATCATTTCAAGGCTTGATCAATCAAATTCGTTAATTTAGATGTTTGATAAATAGAGAATTGTAATAGTAGGTTGGGTGAAACTAGGGGTGGCAATCAGGTGGTGAATAACCGAAAATCGTGGGGATCTGAACCGACCGATATGGGGAATAACCAAAATCTTCACCCATGGGGGCTGGGGCGGGGAAGTTTTAACACCGAAGCTCAAATGGGGATGGGGACGAGGATTGTTATATCCGAACCGTAGGATAACCAAACCGAACTCGTATAAATCACTGTAGGGATCTCCAAAAAATATCCACAGGTATCCTCAATATTTTACAAAGTTTGATGGTCATAAGGGTAATTTACACATTTTCAACAAAAATCTAATCTCTCATAACCTGAGTATGTCCGGCTAGAGTAAGTTTAAAAATTCTCCATAAATTTCATAAAAGTAATTAGAAAGTGGTCTATACATCGTTGTAAACGTGATTCAGTCTAATTTTACTTAAAATACACGGTAAACGATTTTGATATGTATTTTAAAAATATGAACATTTGAATGTTGAAAGGTCATAAAAATTTGGCAACAGATTTCTTAGAAAACAATTTTAGCATTTACTTTGAAAAATCACCAAAAAGTCTACAAGATAAATCAGGAAGTGATCCTTCTATTTCTATAACTATACAGAAGTCTAGATTCGTTTAAAACAAACAGTTCTTGATTTTGAGTTATGTATTAGGAGTTATTAATTTTTCAGTGAGCAAAAGTAAAAAAAAAGATTGTAGATTGTTTCCAAAAACAACAATGACGGTGACTTCAGAAATTCATCATAAATCATACGAGTAAAATTAGAAAAGGTAATTTATATAGTTGGAATGATTATTGAATCTAGTTCCTTTTAGAGCAAATAGATCATGATTTGGAACTGTGAATTATTAAACCCTTCAATTTTTTTATGAAAAGTTAAATTATAATTTTATATTACATTTGACTTTATAAAATGCCATGAGTCTGTCGAAACTTGAAAGCCAAGTCTAATTTTTTTTTCTTCACATAATTTGTTAAACCTCTGAAAAATACTGTTTTGCAGTCACTAAACCAACCTCGCAGGTAAATTTATTTTAAATTGATTCTATATAAATTAAATTTTATTATTTTATTGTTCGTAACTAAAGAGTTGATGAGACTTCATCCATTATATTTGTGTAATTCTTGGGGGGAAAATTATGACACAAATTCGATAAAGATGAAAAAAATTAACTTAATTTGAATTCATTTAATTTTATTCTAATATTAAATGTCACGGATCTAAGTATATTTTAATTGTATAGATTGTTGACACGTCAGAGTTTAAAAATAAAAATCTTTTCATAAATATAACTTTATAAATAAACTATTAAATATATATATTCAATTCGATAGATGTAATTAATCACATGCCTTTAGGATTATAGTACGGATGCATATATCTGAGAATACTATTAAATTGTTGTGCATGAAACGGTTTGAATTTCTGCAAGCAAACATGGTTTATGGTCAGAGACATATTATAATTATTTTGAAAATTTTAAATCAAAGATTTAGCTAAATTATTTGACTTAAGTCAATGTATTTAACCAAAATGTTTTAGGGGACTAACAAATATATTTAAAATAGTTTAAATACTTGTTTTGACCAAAAAATAGTTTATGAGCAGAAAAAACTTAAAGCAATTTAAGGGTTGATTTTTTATTAAAAAATACTTAATATTTTTAGGGTAAACTACATTGGTAGCCACTAAGCTTTTAGGACGCTTTCACTTTGGTCAATAAAATTGAAAATCTTTCATTATGATCAATAAACTTTTAATTTGATTTTATTACGGCCACTACTATTAGAAAATGTTGGCGTGTCACGTTAAAGTCTTTTTCCACAAAAGAAACTTAATTTTTCAAATTTACAACCATCATCAAGGTCAAAATTTCGATGAACGAAGACATCACCGATCAATCTCAAGTCCCAACGATGAGAAGGATTCGTTTGGCCGAAAGGTAAATATAGTTTGATTTCAAGCTGATCTAACGGTTAACAATGAAAGATTGAAATGTTAATTTTTAACTTCAATTCAGATTTTTGGTTTCGATTCACCAATGTTAATCGTCAGATCAACTTGAAACTAAAATATGTTAAACTTTTGGAAAAACGAATTTTTCCCATCGTTGGGATTGATTGACGGTCGTTTCGTTAATCGAAATTTTGGGATTGACAATAACTGTAAATTTGGAAATTATGGTTCTTTTTGGGAAGAAGACTTTAACATGGCACACATCATCATTTCTTAACGGAGTTAACGACAGTAATCATAGTGAAAATAAATTAAAAATTTAGTTACAATAATAAAAAATTTTCGATTTCAATAATCAAAGTGACACCCTAAAATTTAAGTGATTACAATTGTAATTTATCTTATTTTTTAATGCATAAGAGTGCATCTGTCCATGTATGTCCCCTATTAACAGTTGTCACATGACACTGAAAATAGAGATGACAAAATATAAGAGAGAGATCTTTGTTAATTTTTTTTTTCTTTTTTCAAGTATTTTTCTTGTCTGATATCTCTTCTTTTCTTTTTTTTTATATTTTTTATTTAACCATCAATTTTTATTGCTCAATATGAGAGCGACTTTTTCAACTCAATTTTCTTTATTCACAGCAAAAAATTCAAACCTCTAATCAATAACTAATATCGCCGACCGTCGCTTTCCACCTGCAACTCTTCATCAACATCAGAAAAATAAACCGTCGACAATCGCCTTAAACCTCCGCCTCTCTTATAAGAACATCAACACAATTCATCTTGCATTAATCACGTTAATTAGGATTGGATGCATAAGTCTTGTAAGCGCAAGAAAATCACTTCATAAACAATTACTCCTACGAAAAAAGAAAAAACTGTTCTGTGCTTATGTAATACTTCCCTTCTTCCCATTTTAATCTAATTAATAAGCGTCACCGTTGATGTAAAAAACCTCAAGAAGAAGACGAGGACCCCGTTGATGTAAAAACAAAATTATGGGGATTTGATTTGATGCCAGAGGATTTTCCAGCACAAGCAAGTTACTGTTAATTTGGAATTGTTGAAAGAAAAATACAAGAACCCGTCATCAATTGATTAACGCAATTTGTGGTTATTCATTTTCAGTTTTAAATGGATACCGACAAGTGTAGAACTTGATCATTTAAGCGAAATTTCATTGACTTGGAGCGGATAACTCCATATTCTAAACTTTGGCAACTTCGTTTTTTCCTTGTCTCAGCACACCATTTGCAGAAAAAACTGTAAATTTTGTCAATTTTCCTCCATTTCTGCTTTCAATTCTTGGGTGAAAAACAGTTAAGTCATGTCACAATCCTCTACCAGCTACCAAATTGACTTCCCTTTGCTGTATCAAGGACTAAAATTCTTCCTACTAGCCTACTTCACCTAACTCAGTGCAGTGCAGATTGCAGAAGCAAACACAACTTCCTTCGCAAAGCCATTTGTCTTAAAAACAGGATACAAGTTTCAAAGAGGCTGGTCAACTGACACTTGGGATTTGGTTGGTTGAGTGGAGAGAAGATCGAAAAGATGGAAATTTGAGGAGCATAAAACTATATAAAATTAGATCATCAATAAAAAAATATTAAAATTTAAAATTATACGAGAATTTAAATTTTTTTGAGAATTCGAATGCCCCTCCAGGCTTCAGCACCCTATCTCGTATCCTGTTCAAACCAAGACCCAATAGCATTACGCGTGATTGCAGTAATGCTTAGACATTTAAAAAACAGAGGTTTTAAGAAAAGTGGTCTTATCATCTTCACATGTTGCAAAACCATATCAGAACAGCAAAGTGAAAATATTAGGCACGTAAGTAATAAACAAACACAACTCGTCCGATAAGCAAACCCTTTTTTCTATTTTATTTCTATTTGCCATCAGCCTGTTGCTTTGGTCTTCAATCTTCATAGTTCACGTTCAAATATTTTGTCCAATTGTGCGCGTGAACGAGACATGGAAAAGTCAGAGAGTCAAATACCAAAATAAACAACTCACAAATGGGTTTAATAAACTTAATCAGTTCAGTTTGGATTACCATGATTAATAATAATACTAATAATTAGTGTTTAGTTTTGAAGTTGGTCTTAATCCCATCTTTGGCGCTCTCTATATAATCCCCCTCCCATAACTATCTTCCACACTCATTAAAATCCCAAATCAACTGTCTTCCTCTCTCTTAGAGTTTAGTCTATGGATGTTTACAGATACGAAAGTTCAAAAAGTGAAGAAGAGATGGACGTAAGGAAAGGTCCATGGACAGAAGAAGAGGACTCTGTGCTTAAGGCGTATGTCAATATCCATGGCGAAGGTCGCTGGAACTCTGTTGCTCGTTTATCTGGATTGAGAAGAACGGGGAAAAGCTGCAGATTGAGATGGCTCAACTATATGCGACCGGAAATCAAACGAGGGAACATCAGCCTCGAGGAGCAGCTATTGATTCTTGAACTCCATTCTCGTTGGGGCAACAGGTTTCTTTTCTTTTCCTGGAATTCAATAAACCTGTGAAATTATGAATGGTTTTAGCTGATTTTGATGTTTGGAATTAACTTTGAAGGTGGTCGAAAATTGCTCAACACTTGCCCGGGAGGACAGACAATGAAGTAAAGAACTACTGGAGAACAAGAGTCCAGAAGCAGGCGAAGCAGCTCAAATGCGACGTTAACAGCAAACAATTCAAGGACGCCATGCGTTACGTTTGGATCCCGCGTCTGATCGAACAGATCCGTGCGTCATCGCAGTCAACCTCGGGTCAACCTTCCAGCATAACAACCGAGTCTGGGTCGGTCCAGGTTGACCCAAGTCTCCTGCCCGAATCATCAGGCACTTCATCGGACTCCCAAGTCTCTTCCGTTTCGGACCCGGTGGATTGTTACAATCCACAAAGCGTTTGGAACTACCCGAATAACTTGAGAAACGAGTCGGGTTTGGAAAACGTGGCAGCCGGAACATGGGGCAGAGATGATGGGGTAGTTGAATTCCAGGCGACGGAGGAGCAGAGCAACGGTTGGTTGGTTGGTGGTGGTGGGGACTCCTCCATGGATACGGTGTGGAATGAAGAGAACATTTGGTTTTTACAGCAGCAGCTTCATGATGAGGACTCATCAGTGTGACATGAACTCGCTTACGTGACGCATCAGATTTTATTACATTTTAAAATACTGTTATCCCATGATGGAGATTCTGAAAAAACAAACTAAATTTCGGCTAACACCACAAAAGACGGTAGCTTGAAGAAAATTGGAATGTGAATGATTCACGCAACACAGTCAGGGTGTAGCATTAAGTAGAGGATTCTGAGGAAAATATCATCTGATCTGCTCTGCTCTGCTCTACTCTGTTCTTTTGTTTTTCTTGTTCGAACCTTCATAGTTTAATTTTAATTGAATTTTAAATTTACTGCCGTTAAAATTTAAAAACACATACAACCCTGTTTGGTAAATAATTTTTAGGGCTAAAATTAGAGGCTTGAATCATTTCAAGGCTTGATCAATCAAATTCGTTAATTTAGATGTTTGATAAATAGAGAATTGTAATAGTAGGTTGGGTGAAACTAGGGGTGGCAATCAGGTGGTGAATAACCGAAAATCGTGGGGATCTGAACCGACCGATATGGGGAATAACCAAAATCTTCACCCATGGGGGCTGGGGCGGGGAAGTTTTAACACCGAAGCTCAAATGGGGATGGGGACGAGGATTGTTATATCCGAACCGTAGGATAACCAAACCGAACTCGTATAAATCACTGTAGGGATCTCCAAAAAATATCCACAGGTATCCTCAATATTTTACAAAGTTTGATGGTCATAAGGGTAATTTACACATTTTCAACAAAAATCTAATCTCTCATAACTTTGAGTATGTCCCTACAGAGTAAGTTTAAAAATTCTCCATAAATTTCATAAAAGTAATTAGAAAGTGGTCTATACATCGTTGTAAACGTGATTCAGTCTAATTTTACTTAAAATACACGGTAAACGATTTTGATATGTATTTTAAAAATATGAACATTTGAATGTTGAAAGGTCATAAAAATTTGGCAACAGATTTCTTAGAAAACAATTTTAGCATTTACTTTGAAAAATCACCAAAAAGTCTACAAGATAAATCAGGAAGTGATCCTTCTATTTCTATAACTATACAGAAGTCTAGATTCGTTTAAAACAAACAGTTCTTGATTTCGAGTTATGTATTAGGAGTTATTAATTTTTCAGTGAGCAAAAGTAAAAAAAAAGATTGTAGATTGTTTCCAAAAACAACAATGACGGTGACTTCAGAAATTCATCATAAATCATACGAGTAAAATTAGAAAAGGTAATTTATATAGTTGGAATGATTATTGAATCTAGTTCCTTTTAGAGCAAATAGATCATGATTTGGAACTGTGAATTATTAGTAACATATTTTCTTTTAAATGTAGTGCAGGCTGCAATATTTTAATAGTTAAGATTTTAGTCATGTTTTATAGTTTTGAAAGTTTGATTGTTGTTGGTATAGTTAAATTTATCATTTATGTCTTTAATTTTGGAGATTTTTAATGTTGATTATTTATTTTAATGTATTAAATTTTGTTTTTTTTGTACGAGGATTAATCAAAAACCGTGGGGATCCGTAAGGGATGGTATGAGGACGAAAAAATCTCCGAAACGTTTCATGGGGATTCCTCAAAACCGTACTTGCAAGTGTTGGAGACGGAGTGGGAAACCGTCTCCGACCCTCTCCATTGCCACCCCTAGGTGAAACCTCTCAATTTGAAAAAAAAAAAAACTCTTTTTAAGAGATTTTTTAGTTTAGAGGTTTACATAAAAAATTGTACAACTTTTTTGTTCTTGATACTAACAAAAAATTTCTCTAAATAACTTAAATTTGAATAATTAATAAAATTTAAAAATAATTTCATAAATAAAAAATTAAAGTATAAATTAATATATACAACTAAATTTAATAATTAATAAAATTATATTCAAAGTATAATTTCTTAAATAAGAAATTGATATATACATGTAAATTTAATAATTATTAGAATTATGATTTAAAATAATAATAATTATTAGAATTATATTAAGGAAAATATTTTTGATACACAAGCTTGTGTAAACTTTAGTTTATGCAAGCCTTTTAATTTTATGGTTTAGAGATTTAGGTTATGGTTTAGGGTTTAGGGGTTTAGGTTGTATGGTGTAGAATTTAAGATTTGTTGTTAGAATCTAGAGTTTAGAGTTTAGGGTTTAAGGTTTAGATTGTAGGGTGTTAGGGCTAAGGATTTAGGTTTTAGATTTTATAGCTAAAATATGAAGGGCTATGTAATTTTTTTTACACAGTTTGTGTATCAAAATATAACTCTTATATTAAAAGGACAATTTCACAAACAAAAAATTAATATATACATCCTTCCTATATACTTAGTAATAATATTAAAAATTAATTTTTATCATCTAATTAATATTAATAGATACAAAATATTAATAATTAATAAATTATTTAAACAAGTGTTGAATATAATCATGTCTTTATATGTCATTTTGTTTGTTCAAATAATTAAACAACTATCAGTCATCAATTAATTTTATCAGATACTTTTATACAATCGGCTAATGTAATATACTATACAAATAAACTAATGCAATCAGCTATTCGTTAATTGTCAAACTAATACAATGTCTTAACGAGTAAATATCGTCCGAAGATATGTTAGTAGCATAGAATTGTACATAATTAATACATTAACCCTTCTAAATAATAGTCGCTTCTGTACTAACAAACCGGAGACAAATACTGTTGGTGCTCTTGTTTTTGTGATGTTTATCCAAGCAAAGAATTACATCTCGTGACTGGTGCAACTTGGAGATTCTAGAACACGTGCGTTTGTCAATCAATGATGGAGGCATTGATTTAGTTGATTATTTTTTTAAGGGCATAACCTTAACATTCATTTGCTATGCTGCCGTCCTCAAAGGAGAAAAATGGGTTCATTTTTGTTGTATTTTCAACGGTAGCCGTTGGGTTCGGAGCACTAACTGCCGAAACCCTTGAAATCATGTCCAGTTCCAAAGTCTAACCACTCAACTCTACCTCCAATCGGCAATAATTACTTCAATGAATCTAATGTTTTTGCCAATTTTATCAAAACTTTCATCAAATATATGGGGACATGTTGCATATCCTAAGTTGTTTGGTTTGAAATTCATAATTTTTGATCTAATAAAATAGTTTAAAATTATGTTTGGACTTAATCAATCATTTTAAAAGTAATCATAAGTCCTCATACTCGTAAAAATATACTTTCAATTGTTTTTCATCCTTAAACGTTTCAAAACTTTTATTGTATTTAGTGCAAAAGGAAAGATCCTATGGTGAAAAGATCTATTCTTTCTTAGCTAACGGTCAAAAAAATCGATCACTTGAGTCATAAATGTATGAATTTAATGCAAGTGACGGCTTTTTACTCCAACAATCTCAAACGGTTAGAAATGAATGATATGATATAAAAAAACCTTAAAATACTCCAACAACATCAAGAAAACAAGTACCAACAATCGAGAGCCAAAAGTTCGATCTTGTACTTCATTTTTTCATCTTGTTTGATGCTCAAACACTTGTGAGTTCTCTTGTATATTATTCTTTCAAGTATTTGTTGTGTCATTTGTCCCATAATCGTCTCAAGCATAAAAAAACGAACACATGCTTCACTTAGCCTTTTTTTTTTTTTTTTACTTTCAATGACATAGTCAATATTTTTAAAGATAAGACATTCAAAACCTTGGTGTATGACATGTATTTTAGCCACATATTTAATCTTAATGAGGTTGAGACTTCTTTGAACTCGAAATTAACTCATCTTTCGATAATACCATAACTATTGAGCATAACTCTATAAAAAAAACTTAGGCGACGAGAAAAAAAAACCCAAATTATCGATGAATTAGGTATGAAAAAGAGTTAAAGTTCTGAGCCAAAACATAAGGAAGAAGACCATGATCATGAGGAAGAACATATGAATGAAGCTCAAGCTTTACTCAACTCCATTGCAACAATCCATTACTTCTATGCATTCATCCATGGACTCTAGGTTCAACGTTAGTCTCTTGGTGAGGCGGTTCGGTTCGTGCTCTTCAAACTAAGTTTGATTGTCTTAATTTTTTTACCTCATCCTTCGCAATCTAGTTCGACTATCATTTGCACTTTCATGACTACATTTGTTTTATGTTCCAAAGGGGAGCCTAATCATTATCAAAGAGTTTCGAAAGAAAATTTACTTTGAAATGAAAAATATTTGACAAAAATAAATTAAAATAAAGTTTAAAAAACTCAGAATATTGAGATCTACTAATTAGTCAAGTGGTCATGAATGCTCATCCGCTTCACCCTTACATTTACCTTGAATGCTCCTTTGATTTTTACACTAACTTTACCAATTTTTTAAGGGTAAACTACTTTTTTGGGTCATTAAACTTTATTTGTGTTTTTGTTTCGATCTCTAAACTTTAAAAATATTTCAATTTCATCATTTAACTTTCAAATTTGAGAGGAAAGTTTCAGAGGATTTCTTGTGTAAATTTACCAAAAAATTTATATGGCATTAAAGACGTAAATGTCGAGTGACTAAAAAGAGTAAAACTCAAAATTTGTGATGAATTGATTTTTTAAAAATTTGAATAACTAAAATAGAAATATAACCAAAGTTAAGCAACCAAAAAAGTAGTTTAACCATATTTTTATTATGAATTCATCCATTCATTATACAAAAATTAAGAGGTTAGTGACCTCCGTACTTTGTTAAATTTTTTAAATTTAATGGAATTAAGTGGGTTTACCAATAATTTGACTGACATCTTAGTTTTTGTTAAATACAATGGTTGAATTTTTGATAAATTGTTTTAAAAATTTGTTGAAAATTCTATCAACTGAAAATTAATTTTTTAGTGATTTTAATTTTTAAAATATGTTGGATGATGCAAGATTAAAATAATTTTATAAAATCTTTTGATGAATAATTAATATTTTGAATAAATTTTATTTTATTTCTTTTAGTATCATATTATCCTTTAAAATTTATATTTATTAAATAATTTAATTAGTAATACTTAATTTTAAATCATAAGTCAAATATATTTTATAAATTACCAACGGGTTGGTCCAAGTGGTAATCACATTGATATCGCTTAAACATGTATCGATTTTGAGGTTTTGTGTATGCTGAAAATCCTCGTTGAAAGACTCATCCACTAAAATCAACTGCGCGATGTGAATCGTTCCGTATTAGCCAGGACAAAATATTATTGTAACGGGAATATATTTCAAAAACAAGTTCTCAAAATCAAAAGAGAGATTATAAGGTTTGAATTTCGATCTGATAAATTGATTTAAAATTGTTTGGACTTAATCAATCATTTTTAAAATAATTTTTAAGTCTTTAAAATCATAAAAACATGCTTTCAATTGTTTTTCAAACTTGTTTGTACTTGGAAATTCAAAAAGGTCGTTTTTCACTAAAAACATAACTTTCTTCATACTCCAAGTTAAAAAAAAGATAGATCTGTTTTGGTAGTAAGGTTTCAAAACTTTCATTTTATTTATTTAGTGTAAAAGGATCAATCCTCGCAATCTCTTGAAAGAAAGGATTGATCCTCTCTCTATCAACAATCATAATTTAAAAAAAACGATCAATCTCTTCGATCATAAACGTACGAATTTATTGCAGTAACGAATTTTTACTTTTTTTCAACAACCTCAAACAATTGGAAATCAATAAGATAATATAAAATGAACCTCAAAGCACTTAAGCAACATCATGAAAGCAAATACCAACAATCAATAACTAAAAATTCATCTCGTGCTTCATTTTTTTCAATGTTTTCATCTTGTTTAATTTTAAAACACGTGTAAGTTCTCTAGTATTCTATTCTTTTAAAGAGTTTAATATTGAGTTGGTCATTGCAAACATTTTGAGAAGATTTTTATAGTTTGCTTATTTATAATATTTTTTGAGAGAGATTATTAAGATTTAAGGTAAAAATCTTAAGATAATTTGTGCGAGGTTAAACATTATTCTCAAAGATCGAAAAATATTACGAACTTTTGAAAACTTTTAGTTTAAAAAATTAATATAATAAAAATAAATAACTGAAACCGAACCACTCTAAATTTTACATCTTTCGTTTTTCTTTTCATTATTAAAATTTAAAAGTCAAGTCACTCTCTTGTTTGTTTTAACATAATTTCAAGTTAAAAACTTTCACATTCTCCACAAAATAATTCATTGAAATGTGGAAATTTAAGTAAACTAATTATCAACGTCAATCAAAGAGAATGGAAAAGATGAAGATAGGATTGTAGTATATAATAATTTTAGTATTGAAATTCGAATGGAAACGCTTAGGGTTTTTCCCCCGGATGCAGCAGCCAATTGTTTTAGCATGTTGCTAATTCCTTCCAGAGGGATTTTTCTAATGTGGGCGCCTAAAATGAGGTTATACCGAAATTTTTATAAAAATAATAAAAATTTCAATATCGACTTTTCTGTACATACCAAAATTCTTAAAAAAATAATAAGAATTCCGGTGTATATAAAAATATTTATCGATTTTATAAATATTTTAATATATAAAAAAATAAATATCAAATTCTTACTTTTTTTTATAAATTTTTTAATATAATCTTATTTTAGGCTGCGTCACATTATAATTTCCCCCAACCAAGTAAACGTGTTAGTGGAGTTTAAATATTGAATTGGGGGCCGAAAAAATCTATCAAAATGTTGTCACCCCTTACGTCGTGATGGCCGCTCCTTTGATTTTTACACTAACTTTACCAATTTTTTAAGGGTAAACTACATTTTTGGGTCATTAAACTTTATTTGTGTTTTTGTTTTGATCTATAAACTTTAAAAATATTTCAATTTCATCATTTAACTTTCAAATTTGAGAGGAAAGTTTCAGAGGATTTCTTGGGTAAATTTACCAAAAAATTTATATGGCATTAAAGACGTAAATGTCGAGTGACTAAAAAGAGTAAAACTCAAAATTTGTGATGAATTGATTTTTTAAAAAATTGAATAACTAAAATAGAAATACAACCAAAGTTAAGCAACCAAAAAAGTAGTTTAACCATATTTTTATTATGAATTCATCCATTCAATATACAAAATTTAAGAGGTTAGTGACCTCCGTACTTTGTTAAAATTTTTAAATTTAATGGAATTAAGTGGGTTTACCAATAATTTGACTGACATCTTAGTTTTGTTAAATACAATGGTTGAATTTTTGATAAATTGTTTTAAAAATTTGTTGAAAATTCTATCAACTGAAAATTAATTTTTTTAGTGATTTTAATTTTTAAAATATGTTGGATGATGCAAGATTAAAATAATTTTATAAAATCTTTTGATGAATAATTAATATTTTGAATAAATTTTATTTTATTTCTTTTAGTATCATATTATCCTTTAAATTTTATATTTATTAAATAATTTAATTAGTAATACTTAATTTTAAGTCATAAGTCAAATATATTTTATAAATTACCAACGGGTTGGTCCAAGTGGTAATCACATTGGTATCGCTTAAACATGTATCGATTTTGAGGTTTTGCGTATGCTGAAAATCCTCGTTGCCACTAAAATCAACTGCGCGATGTGAATCGTTCCGTATTAGCCAGGACAAAATCCTGGAGAACCGGAACGTCAACAACAAAATATATAGATTTTATAATAAATTTAACTTATTTTTTATATTTGACTTTTCAATTGATTTCAATATTTATTTTTTATAAAGAATAAAAACAATATATCTCGTGAGCCATTGTAAGGTTTAATGCAATTGTCACGCCTGAGAAGAGGCGGGTCATTAATCTCACATCGGAAAGAAAAAATGAGGTCTTGAGATATAAATACGGTGGCGTTGCGCATCCTATCAGACATGCCTTTTTGGAAGAGGATAATGACCCCGTGACAAGTGGTATCAGAGCGACCCTTTGGCTGTCGGATTCCACGCCGAGCGCCCATGAATGGGTAGGCAGGGTAGACAACTGTGACAAGGTGGCCCATCACGAGAGCAAAAGCTCACGAGGTTGAGTGGGAGAGAATGTCACGCCTGAGAAGAGGCAATGTCATTAATCCCACATCGAAAAAAATAGATATAAATACAGTGACGCTGCACATCCTATCAGACATATCTTTTAAGAAGAGGGTAATGGCCCCGTGACACAATCTTAGCCATCTCGTTCTCGCATTGGTCCGTACGATCATAGACTCCGTTTCAATCTTAAGTCGGACCCATGAGATTTATGGTCCGTTTCATCTCAAATTTCAATATATTTCAACTATTTTAATTTGTTAGTCGGTGTCATCCATATCAGAAAATACTCAAATTATTTTTAAATATTTTGTATTCTAATACTTTTTCATAATTACATAAAAAATATAGTCGATAAATTAAATTATTTTTTTGGTAATATACATGTTTATAGTCCTTGTTCGGGATACGAAGTTATCCCTCCCAACAATATTGTGTCCAAGGTTTGAAGATTAATAAATTTAAATTTTGCATTACATATAAATATATGTATATCATGTAATTGGGATAACTTTGAACTTTGCTAATCTCCATCAGTAAAAATAAATCTTCAAATAATTTTCCAGGTACAGCCAAAGCCTTGTTCTATAGCAATAACATACAATAATAACATACGGTTTTCAAGTGATGGCATCGTCGTCTTCCTCCAGCTCCTTGCACTTGCTCTTCCAAATGCAGCCATGGAACTCTTGATTTCTCTCGTATTGGTCAGCGTTATCGTCGACCTTGTTCCACAAAAGATCGCAATTCTGGCATCTGATCATGAGCGCTTTCACTAACAAAATTAAAGACGCCATGTTCTCCTTTTCTGAACCGCGTCCTGAAGATATATAACATATATCATCAATTCTCAGCCTATTCTTCCCTAATATAAAGATCCTTATCTCCTTATCTGCTGTTTTGAATTTGGTATACTTCCCGAAAGGAAAAGGCTGTGAATCATATAATTTGGTTGGCTGGGAAGAAATGGGTTTGGTGAGCTATTTACTTACTGCTTCACTGTTTAAATAATATATAGCTACTTGGACGTGAAGTATATGCATGCATTTGGTGCCATGTGGGGAGTTTTGATCACGTAATTTACATTAGTCAATGAGCGTTGAACGACTTCACACAATGATTATCGTATGAATTAATATTAAATAGGCATACAGGTTTCAGAAGAGGGCGAAACCTTGTTTAAATTTGTGGGGGTGTAGATTTTGTCGGGAACATTCAAGTTACAGGGTTATGATTGATTAGTTGAGACAGTAATTAAGCATTTAAGCTAAATTGTTAATGGTGTGATTAATCATTGGTTGATTAGCATTGTAGAGTACAGTTGTACTTTTAGAAACCGATTTCATGGTTTGATGATTTTATTGTGTCTCGTACCTAGAGACGTAAGCGAGCCGCTTAGGCAATTAGGGTGTCTGATAACACTAAAAAAAAATTTGGAAATCATATTTTAATATATAATTTGTATATGAAAAAATTAAAATATATATAATTAACACCTTTTATAAATAAAATAACACCTCTTTATAAATAATTAACTCCTCTTAATATTGTTCAAAAAATGACACCCTTAAAAAAAAATTTGGCTCTGCCCCTGCCTAGAGATAGCCGCATGACAGGGCGGATCGGAATGGAATAGAATGATGTTATTGTGTCTCCACTTGATTCTAATCGGTCCTGAAATTTGAACTTTAAACTAGTCCTCGATTCGCTGGATCCAAATAAATTGATAGACTGAAACTTAAGGTTTTTACAAGCTGATTCCTTAGACAACCTTTTTAGCATTATCGGCTCAAGACAGTGGCATCAACCAATTAACCTTACTAGCCTTAAAGCTAAATATTATCTTCGGCACCATCGTCATCACCTTCTTCATTGTTATTCTATTGTAACATTATTTTGTTTTGGGATGACAAAACTCCAACCATTCCACGTATTTCACACCGATCTGTTTAGGATGGATTTTTTTTTTAAATGTGGATATGCATGGAGTAGCTGGACAATTATGAAAAATGCTTTATTCGGTTCATTTCGCTTCGACTTTTAAATCACTATTTTACCTCTTTATAATATTCTATGTATCATGTTTATATTTGTAGTATATATGCTAAATACACACTAAAATCATAGGTATGTGACAATTGTTTTGTATATATTTTACATATACCAATAATTATATATGTAATAATTATGTTCATAAAAAATTTGTAAATGTGTGCCTACTTTCAAAAAATTTCTGACTGATAGGAAATGTTCGCCTTGTACCCACTATACTGAGGTGGCTGGAGAACTTAAAGAATAGCGCTGAGGATTCTCCCTCCGATGAAAACGATGTTCTGCTTTCCAGCAAGATGAATGTCAAACAATAACATCTGCCTGAGTTGCCTTTGATCTGAAGCACTTAGCTTCTCAAACTTCTGTGTAGATGTTCTGCTCTGAACTATGTTAGAAAAGTATGTGTGCCTACAAAGGTATACGCAGAGAGGAAATGAACACTAGCTTGTCCCCCTTAGAATTATTCTTACTAAAAAGAATCATGCGTACTTGAATATCATCAAAACATAGATTGATATTGGTCAATGGGTAGTTTGAAGTGTTGGGTGAAGTTTTTCAATTGGGATATTCAATGTGCCCTGCTTATTTTACACCAAACTGCTTCGAATGCCCACCGTCAACACCAAAGTTCTAATTGGGTAATGATCATTGATTGTTGGTGTTTTGCTTCTGTGGGCTCAACCAGCTAATCTTCTTCATCGTCACTGTCTTGACTACTTTTATTTGACCTGTCACGCTCTAAAATTGGATAAAAATCATTTGCTCCTTTTCGAAGCCATTTTTTATGCCCAAACACTAAAAAAATAAATTCTAAGCTATAATACTAAAATCTAAATTATAAACCCTAAAACACTCTACAACTAATCCCCTAAACACTAACCCTTAATCCTAAACCATAAATCTAATTTTTTTAGTGTTAGAGCATAAATCGTGTACCAAAAAAGAGTTGAGGATTTTTATTCTTTAAAATTAGGGTTGGAATTTTTGGACGCGATAATTCGAATAATTTTGAATTTTGGATTCAAATTGAGGGAATTCCAAGTTTAGGGAATTTGGTGTTTAAATATTGAAATTCTGAAAAGCATGATGATCGATCTAAAAATCTTTTAAAGGCCTTTTCTATTAATTTTCCCAATTTATTTATTAACTTAAAAAAGCTCTTATCTCTTCAACTAGTCTACTGTAGTTTCACGGTAAACCCTACCCTACCCTACCCTTTCCTTTTGTTTTGCTTTGTTCAAATAATCACACGGCGCCGTTGCCGTCGCCGGTGACTCCTACCTAGCCTCCCTTGCGGCGTCGCAGTTCCGAGCGCCAACAATCGTGTCGGTCTGCTCCCCTCAGACCATGCAGCACCTGCCCTCATGAACCCAGCGTCGCTCGCACACGCCCCTCGATTGTGACGCGCTCTGCATCGCGCACCCTCGTGCGCTTTTCCTGCCAAGACGATCCGTGCGCCTTTGCGCTTTCTGCTGCGCCCTTGTGTACCGACTGCTCCTGCACATCTAGACCGAACACCAGCGTCCAGTGCCCAATTTGCCGATCTAAACCCAGCGTGTCCACAACCCACCTTCCGCAAATCACCCTTTTCCCAACTCAGTGAGCTCGTAATTCCATTTTGGAGTTCTGCGCACACTCGTGTTTACCCCAGTGATTCATTGAATTTTGTTGAGTTTTCGTAAGTGAAAATTTGGATAAACAGTTGGATAATTTTATTACTACATTACCATTAGAATAAAAATAATGAAGTATTAATTCCTATGTTTGATTTATTGAAGGGTTAAATTGTGTAGGACACAGTTCAGCTATAGATCATGAAAGAAACATTAGCTCAGTGATTCATATATCTCCATCATAAATTATTAGGTGTGTGTCTCTACCGTGTTATATATGTTTTTGAATATTTTCTTGTGTGTTTATGACATGCTATAACAATTTATTGTGTGTTTTGATGTGTCTTTTCGATGCTATAGACGGATACATTGATTTTGTTACTTGATAATAATGCTAATAATTAAACCGTTATATTTGTATTCTGGTTAAGACAATAGCGAACCGAGGTAACATATTATTGTGATTGTTGAATATTTTCCGCTTATATACTGAATGAGCTGCATGCGTGTGATTGTTTGGTTACACTGTTGATTGTGATGCATGCCTGTGTAGTTGATATAATGTGAAGCATGTTATTGACTTATGTGTTAAATGTCATTAACGCAAGCCAGGAAAAACTGTGAAGTCTGTTATCTACGCATGTTACTATAAAAGTTTGATCAGTGAAACTCTCACTGAGACTATTGATTTATGTCACTATTATTGTTACTGTTATTCAGGCTGTATCTGTATGACATTGTTATTGTTTTGTTTCATACAATGTACCATATATCATATTATATTGTTGCATTGGGACTGAGACTGTGACGGAGGAAGTTACTTGTGGGTTCGTCCACATTACTGGCAGTTTAACCGCAAACTGATTTGTAGTGTAGGTTTGGATCCGAGTCCTGGGATACTCATTCTAATTTGGAGTTTAGCGGTGGACGGGTTAGCTGGACTTACTAGCTCAGTTAGGTATGGTATCTGTCTTAATTATTGTATAACTTGTATTTGTGACTGTAATGTTTGATATATGTTTGTTCTAACGATTTTGTGATGGCATGTTCTCTGTTTAAATATTATGTTCAATATTTGCATCTTTTGACCACATTGAGCTTTCTAGCTCACCCCTCTTATGTCCCCCTTTCAGGTAGTTTGTATCGTGAGGGATTGAGCTCGACATTCGGAGGTTTCAGATCTCGGTATATGCATATGTTTTTAAATATTTTAATTTCTCTATTTCTGTTTCAAGATTCTCAGCATGGCATATTAAACTGATTTTATTTACAATTGATATTTTTCTTCAATGTATTTACTTTTTTTTTCTAATATTTGCATTTCGGGTCACTCTGGTGACCAGTGTGACCTTTCAGATTTAGTTGTTGTGTACGGGTCGGGTCTAGGTTACATGAGCTCCATTTCTCTTTACTAATGCGGAAGACTAAGAAGCAGAAAGTTGGTTCGGTTGACAGTAAAACAAATAACCCTGTGAAAAGGAGCACAAGAACTAGAAAGTCACCTGTTAAAGTCCCACAGGTTTTGACAGCAGGTACATATAGCCATTGGCAAATGTGCACTTATTTAATAATTTGTTTAAATAATGTGGTACATATTTTCAGTTGAGGGAATTATCGAGACTGCAGAAGAAATTAATGGAGAGGTTAAAACAAAGGAAGTCGATATGCCTATCATCTCTGGATTAACAGCAATGTTCACAAAGACTTTACGGGGTGAAAAATCTTTTCAGATAAGGGATCTTCTGAAAAATGTAAATGATTCAGTCGGATATAAAAACATGGTGAGCAACATTGCAGTAGTCTCTGGCTGAGATAAAATTTCTATTAAATTTGAGTGGCTTAAATTCTTAGTAGGAACAAAGTGTTGAAAGTGTTTAATATTTCACCTCAAGGTCTACTGAACATTGTTTTTAACTTTCTCTGGTACCATTCTCAAGTGCTAATAAAAGTCGAGTGATTTACCATAGTGTGCTTGGTTTTGGACTTGGTTTCTGTAAAAATTGCCATGTAAACTTTGCCATTGTTGTAAATTATTCTAACCCCTGAAAATAAAACGCTGTTGCATCCATTTTCTTGTGACTCCCCACCCTCTTTAAACATGAGTTTATCCTTTTATGTTTTTTCTTGTGAGCAAAGTGTGTAGATTTTTGCTGATTTTTTTTTTTATTTTCTTGAGGATGGTTCCTGTCTTGTTTCTTTATCTTGCTATTGTATCAAACATGGAATAAGAATCCCCTTTGGCGACTTATTTTCCTACATATAACTTCCTGTGATACTTCTTTTAACTGTGGTCTTACTGATATAGGAAATAAAGGAGCAAAAAGTTGGTATAAGCAATCAAAACGGAAAGAGGGGAAGACCACGGAAATCTGTAGCTACAAGTCCAAAAGCTTTTGTTGCTGGTATAGTAGAATTTAAGCTTTAGCTCTTTGATGGATGTACATGTGAACTTACTATTGTGATTTCTAGGTAAGGTGCAAAATGGGGCTGGAGATCTTGCTGATAAAGTTGTAGAAGACTGTGTGAGTAAAGAAGCTGATTTTTCAAAACAGAAAGGGATGGAATTGACAGGTAAATGAGGCTCTCCGTTCTTTGGGAAGCATTGAGGTAGAAACTTCCAATGTTTTAACCCAAGTGTATGAGTTACTATTTTCTTAAATGAGTTTTTCCAAGTGGTTTATTAAATGATAGTAGAGGAATGTTAGGTACAATGGGGATTAGTAGGGAAAAAAAGGTTGGGCTAGTGATTCACATGAAAGAAGGGGAAATTTTTTTAGCTTGGGGAATGAGAAACAGGAGGGTGATGTTGGGAAAAAAATTTATGCATGTTTACTGTTATCAACCACATTTTCCCTTCTTTTTCTATCAGTTACCTGATTTGTATATAATTGTGCAAGTATGTTTTATTCTTTCGCTGTTTATGGTTGTTCGCTTTATAAATTGTGAACTAACATTGTATTTGTTAATTGTATAGCCTCTCAAGATGCATTGAGAGGAAGATCAAATGATGATCCCAAAACAAAAGAGGTTCACTTGCCGAGTGATGGGATTTTCAACAAGGCTGATGTGGATCTACCTCTATCAACATGGATAGGAGCAATCCACTCTTCAAGTGATGAAGATTCAAGTAAGCTGCTTCATCAGATTTATGAATCCTCATTTTCTTTTGTTGGTCGTTTCCTCTCTTTTTTTTTCTGGCTTGCCTGCTGCCTAGTGTGTACATAATGCAGATCATCACTTGGGCTTGTATATTTATGAAATTGTTGAGTATGCTTGATTTCATTCTAGGACTTTCCTGTGATAAGCCCGTCAATGAATGGAATGAGGAAAGACGACTGGTTGATGTTCCAGTAGAATCTCTTGCTATGGATGCCAGAAGTGGAAACCCATTGGATGAGGACCGGAGTTTGCCTTTCATGAAGAAATCCCTTCTCTGGCGAACAATTGAATCTATGGATGTCTTCCAAATTGTTCCCCAAAAACCACATTTTCAACCTTTGGCTGAAAACAGAGAGGAATTTCGTGAGGGATCGGCAATTGGCATCATGGTAACCTTTGCCAGTTTGTTCGAGAAGATATCGGCGTTGCGTTTTGATGATCCTAGAGATACATTTGATAGCTTTTTTGAGAGTCTTAGTTGTTTGGAAAAGCACGGATTTGATGTTATATTGCCTCAATATCGCTTGAATAAATTACTATCAATCAAGGAAGGCCAACGACATCATATAGTTGAGATAGAAAATGCTGAAAGGGAGATGATTGAGAATACAAAGGAGGTAGCTAAATTGGATGAAGAGATGAAGGAGATTGAAAATAAAATTACCGAGTTACAAGAACGACATACCGTCATAAAGTCTGAGAAGGAGGCTAAGAATCTTAAGATTGCTGGTTTGAAGTTGCATGTTGATGTTCTAAATGAACACGTTCAGAATGATTGGCGTGATTTTAAACAATTAGCTACTGCCCCTTGGAAGTCGCCATGATCATCGGTACATACGCATGGTTTCTTGTTCATAATGCTAAGGCTTCCCGGAGCACAGGTGATGATTATTGTCATTAAATACACGGATTCAACTGTAGCCATTTAGAAATGGGTAGGTTCACTTAGGTAAAAGGTTATTTTGATTATTGGATCTCAATGTAGTAGTCGTTTCATGCACATAGCATAGGGTCTTTGGCGTCAGGTAGGTTTAGAAAGGCAAAAATGGACCTGCTTCCTAGACTAGTATACTGGATATGTTGAACACCAACATTTGTGGAGCCCTTTATTTGTCGATGTGTTCTTTCTTTTTGGCATGTTGCTGCATAACCTTTACTATATCTGTTCTTAATCATTGGTTTCACAGTTAAGAACTCAATGGATTGGAGTACCCAACACATATATTTATTGTTAAATGTTAATAAATGAAGATACCTAACGCAATCGGCACCGTTGGATATATAGGGTGATTAGGGATGAATTTTTGGAATATAAGGTATGTTAAGGGATACTTGGGAATCCATGGCATTTTTTACCATGCCGGTTGCCGGAGGCGTTCTCCATTTTTTAATATTTTTGGACCAAAAACGCTTTTTGCAGGAGGCGTACTAACTGGCACTGTAAAAATGTCATAAATTCTTAAAATTTTTCCAACATACCCTATTTTTCCATTTTTATTCTAAACAACAATATTTACCGAATTTCCCGAACGCAATGATTTAACTTGTCTTATCTTCACGTTTGTTTGTATACTTTTTTTTAATTAATCATGAAAACAAAGCATCCTATAAATACTATGAAATTTACTTAGAATTTCTTAATTTATTTTAGATTTAATTTTTTTGTTTAACTATCTATCTATGCTATTTTGGTTGACTAATTTGGATTGAATTTTATAAAGATCTAACATAGATGTGAATCTCTTATCTAGATTTTTTTATTTCCAATGTCAGGATTTTACTTAACTTATATTCAATTTTTTTAATTTAATATAATTTATTTAATTTACCTTTAAATATTATTAGTAGGATCAAATCGATAGTTTCTGATGCTACTATCTATTCTTTTACATATTTTTATTAGGCAGAAGTGAAGTTAGGTTAGTAACAAGGGTCTTGACCCCTTTTGCTCGAATAGTTCCTCTTAATATTAATAATTTTATCTAAGAGTTTTTAACACAATTTATAGCTTTAGCCCTCAATTTTTTTAAAGTTTATCCCGCCCCCTAATATAAAGCTCATGGATTTGTCGTTTTTATTAGGACCAACTTGATAACATTATTAGTAGGACCGTAAATGAACTAAATTTTAATGATTATATTTTTATTTATGATTTTTAACGTGATTAGTTTCTGTTTGTTCATTTAATGTTCTCAAATATATTTGTATAGTGTTTGTAAACATATAATTAAAAATTATTTATAAATACAAATCCATAAATAAACACATTTTTTTTAGATATAAAATAATCAAATATAAATATTAATAATATATATATAATGAATATAATGTGTATATTATAGAAAAATAACAACTTTAATTAAAATCAGTTTATAAATGAGTCAATCGACAGGTTCATCAACGAGCCAGTAAACAAATTTATTCTTGAATATAAACAAATTGTACACACATCTATTCATACTTCTTTAGCTTAATAAATAAACATAAACTTTGTATTCACACTCGTTTATTTAATTTAATAAACGAACAATATACGAACAAATTGTACGACCCTAATTATTAGCCCATGTCGTTAAAGAAAATGATGTGAAATAAAAATACCTTAATCATGCATTAAAAACAAATTTAAACAAATCACGAGACTTAGGTGAATGACAAACGTTTCTCCTACTTTAACTAGTGGTTGAGGATTCATTTATAGCCTTTGATATGTAATAACCTTAAAACTTGTGGTTAGCGTTTATCATTATATGGGTTCGAAAAGATTTATAATCGTGACACGTTAATAAAAAAAGGTAAATTTTTAAACACCATCCTCTTCTTTACGTTCCCTTTTCATTCTCTGTAATGTGCTCCCTCTGTATGACTTTGCTTACTCCTGAAATCCTACTAAAACTCCTCCGGTCCATGAATTCCTTCACCCATGTCACCGACGACCACCACTCACCTATCTTCCAAGTCATCGGCATCTTCTTTGCCCTCGCTGGCTCCGACGATCAGTGGCCCAACCATGGAATCTTGAAGGCCCAAAACCTCATTTTTAATGAACCCTGCCAGACTTCAAGCTGGAAGCTTATTTCACATGTATTCAAAATGATTAAACCTGGTGTGACGTGGTGCCTTGATGGTCTAATAATGTATGCGATGGCACTTTATGTTGAAATGCTGATTTCTTGATTGTGACCGAGTCATCTTGTAATGGTTTTGGAAAGCTGTTCGGCCTGCAATATCATTTACATGCACAAGGGAAAAGGGTGTGTGAAGGCAGTGGCATTGTTAACTAAAGCCAATTACTTGGTCTTTTACAAGTGTAGAATAACTACATTCCAGGATACCAGTTTTTTAGGGAATGAAAGATTTATGGGACAGTGGATTTGAGTTTCGGTGATGCAACAGCTGTGTTCCGGCCCCAGGGTTGCTACATATTCCCTCGGAAGCCACTTGCAGGGCAATCAAGCACCGTGACGGCCCGAGGAAGAAAAGTTTCCACCGGACTAGGAAGCTTCGTGATCCAGAACTGCATGATTAGATCAACTTCCGAATTGGTTACATCTGAGTATCCTGTAAAAACCTACTTTGGAAGGCCCAGGAAAGATTTTTCTACAACTATTGTGATGCAGAGTTACCTAGATAACAGTATTGATCGTCAAGGATGGCTGCAATATAATAGCAGAAGCTCGGACTTGGATTTATATTATGCTGAATATGATAACAGAGGTCCGGGTTCAGCCACATACGATAGATGTTTCCCCTGTTGAATTCTATATACAAAACATGTGATTTTAAATTCCTTACAAATACCAATTGAAAAGCTTTGAACAGAACTTGGCTTGCAATTTTGAAAGGAACATGTAATAAACTTCTGTCCCAACAAATCAATTCACAAACAAACTGTACAATACCGGAGATTGGCAAGCAACGGTTCATATATACGGAAATCAGCAAAGCAAGGTATCGCATCAAATTTTGTTTACATAAAGATCAAGAAGATCCGTTTTATATGACATGCAAAATGCCACATTGGCAACTTCACCTATTTTCCCGCATCATATAGCAACTTTCGTAGTTTCTTCCCTGAGAACTGAACCAGAAACTTGCAGTTCTACCAAGCTGCAAACATTAACATGTGGTAGCATTCAGAAAATCCGTTTGGTTTCATTTTATGGCGACCGTGCACAAAAATGGGCATCTCTTCAACTCATGTTGAATGATAATCCAAAAATGAAGAAAGGGTGAGAGAGGAATATGTACCTAGTAGGATCTTGGTCATGTTTCTCATTTGTGGGAAAGTTTCCGTAAAATTGAATAGAAATCAAGCTTTCACTCGAGCCAACTGCTGGTGCAGGAGATCCCTGTATCAGCACAATTGCACCACGTCTATAACATATACCTGCAAGCAATGTTAGACAGATGTCAGAAATTGCTACACATAGCAAAAGTTTTGGATTGTGAACCTCAATTATTCCATGAAAGAATGGCCGGTACATGAATGGATGACTATAGCACTTCTAACATTCCATGTGAAGAAACATAAATATAAGAGGAAGAAGCAAACAAACTTCGGCAACAAGTTGAGCTGAAGCACGCCCTCTTAGGTACTATCATTAAACGTTCATGACAAGTGCTAGAAGAGTTATTTTGCAACTATACTTCATCTAGGAATCAAATTTTCAAGCTTAATGATAGTGGCTTAAAGAACTGATGAAAGTCAAGTGACAAAAAATGATATATCAAGGATACAAAGAACACTCCAAAAAACTCCAAAGCAGGTTATGATCTATAAGTTCCTTATAAGTAGATAGAGATATTGCAAAATTAAGGAAGACGATAAATATTAAGAGACCTCGAGTGATGTCAACTGACTAACCTGTTCTTAGCAGTCTACGAAACTGAGTTATGTATGGCTTTTCAATCTGGACAAAAAATTTACAAAAGTGTTTATATCGCTCTTTTCCATTTTTTGTTTTTCTTTTCATATTGAAGGTTTGTCCCGCATAAGAAGAAATGTGTAAATTTCATTAAGTTAAAACTTTCTTTTACAGATGATTAAGTTACAATAGGTTTTCGGGGAGTTGAAATTGTTCCATCATATCCACAATAGCATGTCAAGGCACAATCACTGCAACAACCAAGAACTATAATGCCATTAGAAAGACATGGTAAGAACAGAGAAAGCTCATCAACGAAGTTTAAGCTCAAAATATATGTAATCGCCATTAGATAGCAGATTCTACTTACTGTTTTTGTACTGGATGCCAAGATTTATTCATGTTGTTACTTGTTAGGAAGAGAACAATCTTTACGTGGGATTTTCTGGAACTGAATAAGGCATAAATACCTTGAAAGAGTATGACAAGGCAAAAGATAACTGTGATGACCATAGCAGAAAGGCTACTGTTTGATGAGGCTGCAGCCTTTGCAGCCTTCATCTTCTTCATTGCTTTAATTTGTTTCATCCTGGCACGTTTTCTCATGGCAAGTTCAGCAATCTCCCTCACCAACTCCTGGTCTGCAGCATCCAACAATGGACCTTTAGGAGGCCGTGGTGGCTTGGGAGGCTTCCTAGAATTTGTTTTCTTACACTTATCCTCTGCGAAATTCATCTCCACCAGCGCCATTAGTTCACGACTCTCTTCTCCTTCTGAACTCTTGTCCACCGAGAATTCCATATTCTCATCCTCAACCGAGCCAAAACTTGAGGAATTACCGCAAGAGTTTTTGCCACATTTACCCTTACCTAATCTATCAAAACTCAAAAGATCACTCCAAACTTTACTAAAAGTTCTCTTTGTTTGCAAATTTGATGAACCATGGCCTTTGGTTCTTTCATATTCACTGGTTGTTCCACCACTTTCGATATCTACTTCAATATCTCTTTCTTTTAAATATGAGTGATCCATTCGAAAAAAAAAACATTAATTCCTCCCAAACCTTTAAATATGAACTAATCTTTCACTTCAAATAAAAACAAACCTATCCGCCACAGAGTCCGAGTCTAGATAAAGTTTGAAACAAAGCACAGCCTCAACTTTGAGCAAGCAATCAACCCTGAATTTATTAATGAAAAATCACATGTTAGAAGTAGAATATGTTGGACAAATACAATAAACTGTCAACAGAAATGTTAGCTTGGAGGACATAAAGAAGAAAGATGTAAGAGTTGAATGACTAAAATGTCATCACCCGAAACCCACTGGAACAGACCAAAACAGAAATTACTTGAATTCCAAAAAAATTCCAACTCCCCAGAAACAAATAAAGCTTCAAGTTTTATTTTTTTATTTTTGTAACTTTTAATTGGCAACCAGAATCCGCATTACAATCGGATCCCAACCCTTAATTTATATATAATTTATAATGCAGCTAAATAAATCGTAAATAAAATAATAGTAATAAAGAGGCAGAATGAATAATAGAGACAGAAAAAAACCCAGAAATTTTATATTTTATATATTCCAAAAGAAAAATACTACTCAGATACCATTTGAGAAGAAAACCCAGAAAACCTTATTCGATGTCTAATTCGAGCTAACAGTTCAAGCAAACATAGAGACGCAACTATGTGGAAAAAGAAAATGAATGTACCTTAAGTAAAACGAAAACGAGCCTAATTCGATATCTGACAATAATCATAAACTGGGAAGCCTTTGAAGATTTCAGCTAACGTTAATCTTACCGGAGCTTGAGATCATGTTAACTAATTATTCCTTTAAAAAAACATGGTCTTTTTTTTGTGGGTTGAACTTGAAAATTAAAATTTTGAAAGGGGAACGACAGGTTTTAAAGTTTTAAAAATATAGTGGAGCATTGAAACTACAAAATAGAAAACAAAGGTGACACCTTTTCTGGGTATCAGAGATCAGATAAGTATATTACTTGGAAGTGTCAGCTTCTCCGAGGATGGTTACGGGCTGCTGCTGGTTGATTACAGTGACCTGTGCAGGTCATTTCACGGCGAATATTCAAATAGGGAAAGAAAGAATAAAGGGTTAATTTTATCAATTGGCCCCTGAAATAAGAAAGCTTAGAGTAAATTGCACAAAATATCACTTTTGTTTCACTTTTATTCTATTTTGATCACTTACATTGTGATCTCTTATGTTATCGTTTAATCACAAAATGATCATTTAAATGTAAACTCCAATTACATTTTCTGATGTGATACGTTAAAAAATAATTAATTTTTAATTTGATTCTTAAATTTTAGCCAGAATATGGATTTAATGCATTTTTTTACAATTTTAAACTATACTAAAAATTCTTTTTAAAAATAAAAATATATATTAAAAAGGATTTTGTATGGATGATTAGATTATAAGGAATATTGGGTAGGAGTCTAAAAATAGAGAATCCTATGTTTTTTGTTTGACTAAAGCTTGTTAATTAAGCTTTCTATATTTATTTAAACACAAAATCAATAAAGGGGTTCGGCCACAAGTCCCCCAAGCCACAATAATTTTCTTAATATGTACTTTAGTCCTTCTATTTTGAAGAAACTTTTACTTTAATCCTTTTATTATTTTTCAGTCAATTTAATTATTTAATTTTTATTTTGGTAATCCTTAAATGTTTTAAAAATGCCACATAGATCAATCATGTTTTACCATATTACATTTCTAATAAAAAAACTAAAAACTAGTTAAATTTTAAACAAAATCATAAAAATATGAAAACATAATTATCAGTATTTATATTTTTAATTATGCTCAAATTATTTTTTAAAGTTAAAAATGACTGTGTGTTTTTGTTTAACCACTGCTTTCTGACCCACTGGTCGACTAATCCTGACTCATTGGCCGATTAATCCAGACCAAATTTTGCATAGGCCCCTTATGAGACAACCCTTCCAATCCAATTTTCTCCATTCACAATACTAAAATTCGAACTCATGATCTTGTTTAAGGGATCTACTACATCATTCCACTAGACCAACTAGTTACTGGTAAAATGACTAAAATTTTGAAAAATATAAAAGATAATTAAAATTTTTCAGTTTTTATTTAATTTTTATCTCTTTTATGATTTTTTATAATGTTTTTTTTATTTTTAATGACTTTTTAAAAAAACTTCTATTTTTTATATATATAATTCATAAAAAATTCTAATTGTTTTTGAGTTCTTATAATCAAATTCTGGATTTTTAAAATTTTTGGCACGATATATGATTTTATTTATTTTTTAAAAGTTTCAGAACTTTCAATATTTTTATTTTATATGTGACAAAATTTGATTGGGTCACACTGTATTTTATACAAAAAAGTGCTTAATAAAAATAAGTTGTGTAAAAAATGGTAAATTATTATTATTTTATTCCGTACCTAACCACTAAACACGAAACTCGCATTTAACTAAAAGCGAATTCAAAATTTACTTTTGACTAAACACGAATTTATCCTACATGAACTGAAATGGTGTATTTTTTTTACGTAATCTTAATTGAGATATTTTTCTAAATTATTCTCAAAAAGGAAATATTCATTTAATTTTACCTACATTACACAGTGAATCAATTTATTTTAAAAAAAATAATTTAACGCATAGAGGAGAAATAATTAGAAATTTGCTTACTCATTTGAAAAAAAAAATTAGATATATTTTTTAAATTTTTAGATCCGTCGTCCTTTTGAAAAAATAATTATTGAAAATAAACACAACACTAGACTTGATCAACCATGTTTCACAATTGGTTCGTTAAAAGAAGACTTCCTAAACCGACCACCATTTCCCACTGATATTAGTTTGAAGTCTGACCGGACAGTAACTTGTTCCCTATCTTGAAGTAGGCAAAAACATTCGCTGCTGCAAATTTAATCTGTTTCTTGTTAAGATTTTGCTTACCCCAGTCACTAAATACAACCGAAGTAGGTTTCTCAAGCTTCAGTGGCTCAACCATATTAGCCAAGACATCCACCCCACAGGCAGCCAAGTTAGGCATCCGCATTACACCGGCGGCCAACTGTCCCAACTCCACGGCGTTCTTGCAACCGAGCCCATACTCTTTCTCTAACTTGGCAACGGTTTCTTTGACCCCAATGCCCACAAATGTAAAATCTGGTAGCTGCAAAAAATTAAGGAGAGAATTGGGTATGAAATCCAGATCAGGAAGCTGAATTATAAGACAAGTAACGCCATCACAAAGTTGCAAAATTGCCACTCGGCTTTTCATTTCTGAATTAGCAACGGCGACTTTTCTTTCGCTCATGTTCTTGTTCGACCAGCGGCCGCCTTTGTGGCAATCTTCTGTTTCATCTGAATCTTCAATAAATGTCCGTTCAATGTCTAAACCGATAACTTTCCACACGTTGTCCCTGTTAGACAGAAACTCTCGTATGTGGGAATCGACAACTGATTCCCAACTCGTGACAATGGGTTTGATTGCCGTGTCACCAAGAATAACAGACATCTTAGGGAAGAAGGAACAAGAATTAACAAATAGACTGAATTTGGAGTTCTTACAGGTATATATATATATATATACGCGCGAGCGCGCGCATCAATGCATTCAGCAAGAAATCGAAAAGTTTTTCTCCAATGCATGAATGAACATAAATTCCATTGTTAAACCGTCCCGGCCTTGAATATGGACAGGTGATAATCATGTTGGGTCTTTTGGAATTTCCAAAAAAGTGAAAACTGATCTCGAATTCAATGTTATAGCTCATTGACATTGTAGACACCCCACAATCCACATGGCCATCTCTAAACATTCGACCCACACCATAAGAAGCCTTATACAACCTAAGGGTGTACAGCTTTCCATGAACATGAAGCTGAGGAAAAAAAATCAATACAGAATCTGAGAAACATGTTTTACCATGAAACAACCAAGAGCAAAACCCTTCCTTCATCGTCTCCATTTCCAGTTAATTAATGGTTCGGATATTATAGTTACACTTGGATTCCAAAACTTACAAAATGGTTAGCAAATCCCAGAAAAATCTCGCATTTACTTTAGAGTCGTACGCATACTGCGGGATTTAAATTGCTGTTGCGGCCGTATTTTTAGTCGATTTGCGTTTATTGCAGTTGCGGATATAACGGATGCACTATCGCGGTCGTAAATTTTTCAAAAGACAGATGCTATTGCGAACATAATGGTTATATGTATCGTGGTTTCGAACAGTACCAAACCTTTAAATAATGGTTGTGGAACGCTATTTAAATCCACTGCTTGAACATACCTCTTGCCGCAAACAAATGATAAAGAAATAAGTAGCATTGTTATGATTTACAATCCGGAAACATTTATGAGAACAGGCAGGATAACCTAGATAATCAATAGGCCACGAGCACAAGATTACCAGCTTTATAGTGATGCTGTAAACAGGGGCGGACCCTTTCAAGAGCAAGTAGGGGCTTGGCTCCCAAAAATTGGGGAATTAACTTTTAGTCTTTAGAAATTTAAAAAAAAAAAATCAATTTGGCCCCTTTAAAAATTTTAAAAATTCTTATTATGTTACAAAATTTTTGAATTAAGTCCTCCTAAAATTTTGAAAATTTCTTTACAAATCTCAAAATTTTTGAAAATTTTGCTTCAGACATTTAAAATTTTTAAAAAATTAAAATAGGCCCCCTCAACTTGACCCCTGGCGGAGAACATCTACAATTTTTTTTGTAAATCCTCAAGGACAGTTTTCGAAAGCCTTATATTATCTAACAAATCGTTGTAGGAAGTGTTGAGTTATGGGAACATTTGTAATTCTTGTAAACTAACAATTTTAGTTTCCATTCCTGGTTTTAGCTTCTGAATTGAGTTTCCATCTTGTAGACGGAACAAGTTCAAGCAAGGGAAACGCATAAACAAAATGAAAGGGGAATTATACAGGAAAACGAATCTTTCGAACCGAACATGAATTGAAAGCTGCTACTTGCTAAATTGAAAGATAATACGCAGTTCGTCCTCATAAATGTTACATTTTATTTGTTTAATGTAGTCTTTTTTGGCTCATTATACCACACCCTTATTTCAAACATATCCCCCTCCATCAGGATTACAAATGGGTGAAAGTCACGAGGATTGTAAATGAGACTAGTTGATGCAGAACTCAGGATCCGTGAATGAACTCGAAAACTAGGAACTCTCTAAATTGCAATTAATCTAGTAAATTTTTAATATGATTTGAGAAAATTTCATTATTTCAAATTCAGCAAATCGACAAGAAAACGTGATCTTGATGTAGAAAACGAGATAGTTGTCCTCGGTCACCCTCCCAATCGCAATTGAATAGACAAATTCCCTCAAGCGGCTCTAACTCTTAGACGTAATTATTTAGGCAAACAAGAGAACTTATGTTGAAGAAGACTCAAAGAAAAACTAATAAGGTAAACCCCTCAACCTTGAAAAGAAAATAGCCAATAGCCAACAATGTTTTATTTCAAATATTTATCTGGTTGTTGTTTTTTTAAGAGAAGAAGTCGCCCTTTAGTGTAAGAGATACTAAATACAAATTAAATTCCCAAAGTAAGGAATAATTCCCTTAATTTAAGCATTAAATTAAAGAATATAAATAATAAATTAAAAATGAATCCGGCCAGCATTATGGACTAGTGTGTGAACCAGATTTTACAAGGAATAAATATCCACTTTAATTTAAAAAATAATTTCCTAATTTAATCATTTGACCATGAAAATCACCTTATCATTCATCTCAATGTTTACTTCAATTAACTTTTTCCCATCTGTGCATGTATCACTAGTGCATACAAGTAATTAGAGTTAGATTTTAAGAGATGTGAAGATACTCAAATTAAATGAGTCGAGTTCAAATATTTTAATTATTGGTTTGAGCATTTATAAAACTATTCGAGTTTGAGTTTGGATTCAAATATATATGTGTAGACAAATTTATTTGAACTAAGCTCAAGGTTCTCGCTATTGAAGCTTAGTTCTAATCAATTACAACCTTAATCATCTCTCCTCATGTTTCATCTTTTCTCAACATTTTTATAGGAAAATATTCGATACATAGATCATGTAAATTAAAGTTTATACAAATTCTTTTAATTCAAAGTTAAGGATTTAGAGTTTAAGGTTTAAATTAAAGATTTTAGGTTTAGAATTATTAAACAGTCTAGTCCTGGGCTAGCGGCAATAGGCCCTTGGGATCACGGAATGGATTACATCGACTAATAACAGGTCCCCGAGGTTACACAAGAAAAGGCAGGAGGCAGTTGGTTTTCCCTCTGTGCATTGATTACCATTTTTTCCCAATAAGCAACATGCCACTGTGCACAATCTTATTCTTTAACTGTGCCAAGTATGTGCCAAGTATTCGGGTCGATCTCCAAACTAGCATATTTTGGGTCAAATTTACACTTAAAAGTCAATATTTTTTCCGTATAGCACCGTTACAGCGAACTCACATGTCCCAAATATAGACTTTTTGGTGATATTTTGATAAATTTAGCCCAAAATAGTTCTAGTTTGGAGATTGAGCCCAAGTATTCACATGGCCAGTAGGGTCTAGACAGCTATTTACACCCACAAAGAAACTGTGGATATCGGTTTTGATTTCAGAATCAGACCCCGTGATGTAAATAGAATAAAAGAATCATTGCTCCATTTATATACATAATGCGTGAATAGGCAAATGACTTCAATCTCCCTCTAATCCAATAATACACTGAATCCCCCCATCTTACCATTCAATGAACCAAATCTTTGAGATGTAGACGCAAGAAAAGGATGAGTTGTTTTTATTACGCAAGCCGATCATAGAGGTCTAGTCCAGTTATTGTTCCATCAGCCCCCCAACCCAAGCATATTTTGCCACACCACATTAATTCTCTTTCCCACTAATTTCTAACAATTTTTGCAGGGCAATCCTCATTAATGGTTTCTCCAATGAACCCTAGCCCTGGAGCAATACTTACTTTCACATGGGAATCAATGCATATTCGTTTGGTCATAACAAAAACAAAAGCTATAGGACAAACAAGGGGTCAGAAGAATTAAAGAAGAAAGAACCAAATTTACCATGGTGCCTTAATCTCTACATATCCAGAACCACCAAATGAGGCCAAAAAAAAAAAAAACCAAGTCCAAGTTATATATAGTAATATTCATCGAGGTTTGTTTAAAGGGCAATCGGCACCTGTCAGCAAGAAAGTTACATATACCAGTGAACTGATCGTTTCTGTATACCTCCTTTTCACCCCACGCGAAGTGAGAGAATTACATATAAAGGTAATGGGTGTTGTAATCTACTCTTCTTTCAGCATATGGGATGGTAGAATGTCCTGGAGAAGGCCATGGTCTTTAAGCAAAGACGGCCCTGGCGCCGGGGTGCCAATATTATGGCGAAAGTTCAAAGGAAACAATCTATTGGTGAATGGCTGTTGATGGTGCCGGTGATAGTGAGGTGGAGTCCATTGCATTGGCATGTCGAAAGCTGCGGCGGACACGGCTGAACTCAGATGAGAACCGCCAAGATTTGGACGAGGCATGATTGGGCTGGGGTGGGTGTGTTGGCCTTCGTAAGTGGTGACCACAATGCTTGGATCACTGAAAGATCTCTCCACTCTTTTCTTCACATTACAAGAGGCGGTGGTGCAACGATAATAACTCCTGTAAACTTGTTCTCTGAGATTTTGTCTGAAATAGTAAAAAAATTAAAAATAGGTTAAAAGTTTGAACATTGAAGTTCGTACCTAGGAAAGGAGCTGTTTTTTACAGTTTTTTGGCCGTACTTTCTCCATCTGTACCCATCTTCCAAATGATCAACCTCGCTCTTTGTCATGAACGCGAATCTCGGCTCTCTCTGTCTCTTCTGGTTTGTCTTCTTGGGTTTCAGTTTCAACCTAAACCCACAAACGTCAAAAACAAATCCAAAAATAAAAGAACTCCATCAGCTTCAAACCCTCAATTCTTTTCCAAATTAGTTTCAAAAAATGGGACTTTGTTTAACAGTAAACAGAAACACAGGCTCAAACATAGACATAAAAAAAGGACCCATTTTGTCTCGTTAGTAAGAAAAGGTTAAATAAGAGAAAGAGTGAACTCACTGTTTCTTGTTTTTTTGCTGATTTTCGTCTTGCTCATCTACTTTAACAGGTTCATCATTAAAAGCCTCACTTGATGCAGATGAAATCGAGGAATAGTTGGGAGTTGCAGGCTGATTAATAGGCTCAGCCTCAGGTGACTCCATCATCTCCAAGAAAGGAGGACTGATCAAGTCCATAAACCCTAAAGAGCGGATCTTCTCGTCTTCGCTGCTAGTCAAACCAAATAAGCTTTGTAAAGGGAAATTATTCGGCATGTATTGTGAATACGATGAGTTTCCCGGTACATCTGCCATCTTTATTCCCTGTTTTCTCTCCATGTATCAATCAAAACCTCCAGTTTTTGTTCATAAAAAACACTTGCACTCACCAGAGAAAGCAACGGAAAGCTTTTGTTTAGCGAGGGAAAGAACGAAATGGAAGAGTTTTAGAAGAAAGTGAGATTTTTGGAATGGAGAAGAGAGAAAGAAAGAGAATTAATTAATAGAGAGGATCGACGGGCAACTGTAGGTAAAATACTTGTACGGGAATTGAACAGTGCCGGTTGTAGGCATCAGGCATGAGCGCCATATTGGTGTTTGGTCGGACAATATGGTGGAGACAATGGCGGATCTACATGCAGTGCGGTGGGCTCGTGCATACCCTAAACTTTTTAAAATTTACACATTTACTTTTAATTTTTATAAACTAATCCTTAATTTTTTTATAACATTTATGACTTATAATCATCTTAAAATTTTAATATTTTATATGTGCACACCATCAAATATATTTCTGGATCTGGGCGGAGGCTTTCATACGTAGATATTTGACCAGCTTTAACTGGTTCGCGGTGTGAACGGAGTTCCCCAATCACACATTGGTATTCTTACGGCGCTAACCATAATAATAATAGAGCCCTCGGCGGCTTGGGCTTGCGTTTGGGTGTACAAATAATTAAACTATATCTATTTTTATTCTGTATGTGAATCAAACAACACCTCAAATAGCAAATGGAAATATAAATCGAAGAAATACCGAAATTTATTTATATTCAATTCAATAACGAGAAATTAACTTTTGGATATTTTACCATGGATTAATAT
Organism: Hibiscus mutabilis; assembly: GCA_019671005.1. NCBI lineage: Eukaryota > Viridiplantae > Streptophyta > Magnoliopsida > Malvales > Malvaceae > Hibiscus > Hibiscus mutabilis. The sequence continues at coordinate 53,345,637 of CM033726.1, forward strand.
AAAACAGGCAACATGTACTGTTGTGAATTTCGTCTAAGAAGATAATATAGTAAAGCTTCTATAAATTAATAATATTAGGACTATGTAATTTTATTAATTTAAAGAGATATTAATTAATTAATAATTTATTAATTTTAAAAAAATCAATTCAACGAACTTACATTGTTCTTCATGTATAAAATATATATATTGTATTGATTAATTGAATGATGTTCATGTACAATGTGACTAATTAAATATAATACATACCCCTAAAAATAAAGTTCATTGCAGTACGTAGTACTAGTTAAAACTTGATGCAAGGTCATGTATGGTAAGAAAATCAACCAATAAACAAACAACATCAAACATTCTTAATTAGTCAATCCAAATCAAAACCAACCAACCATTGTTTCACATATTTTAAGATGCAATAAGGAAAGTTAGAGATGAAATACAACTAGATTTAAATTTTAAGAAACAAACAAAAATAGAATCATATTTTACTAAATTGTCATAGTTATATTTGTAATTTTATTGAATTGTTAATTTATAATAATGAAGGGACCATAAATTTATATAAGGGTTTTCCAAACAATTATTATCTTATTAATTTAGACCCTGAGCCCAAATCAAGACCGAAAAAATATTATTTTAAAGACCTTATTAATTTATCGAGTATTAATTTATAGATGTTTACTGTATAACATATGTATTTAATGTGGTGCCTAGATAATTAAGTAAATTAGTGATCGAGACCAATAAGTGTTGGATGCATTGGTAAGGCACATTGCACTCCCAAAGAAAGGATATGAGTTCAAACTTTGGAGACGGCATTGTTGGGAGGAGCAGTCACACACCCCGAACATGGGGCCGTAAGACAGACATATGTATTACCAAAAAATAATAGTGTGATCGGGGGAGTTTCATTTAAGGGTTAGGGCTTTAAAATTTAAGTTTTATAATATAAATATGTAGGCTTATATAAAATTAATTTTATACTGTATGTATATTAAAATTTTACCGTATATAAAATATAGGACAATGTATGTTACTATGTTCTATAGTTAATGGCGGGAAAAGTACCTTTATTCCTGGCGAAAATCCCTACAGAAAAAAGAAGAAAGGAGACAGACCGGATTCTGTTTATTTGGGGTTTATTAGGATTAAGTTATGAGGTTGGGGTGGAAACTAGAAAGAAGTATGATGAGAAAACTAAAGTAGATGCACGTGCGGCGGTGTAGCATGCATGCCAATTGCCAAGGCACAAACAACACAAAATTGATGGTCAAATTCTATCATCAAGCCTTTGTTTCCATCGCTTTTTCAAAAAACACTTTTGAGTTAAAAGTGATTTTGGAGTCAAAAGTAATAGAGAGTTGTAGCCTTTCAAGCGAAAAATATTTTTCAGTTTGGTTTAAAAAGTAGTTTTCAGAATATAAAACTCTCAGCTTTTAATTTTTTAAAAAAGTACTTTTGAGTATAATTACTTATCTATCTTAGTTTATATCACTGCATTTGTTGACAGCAATATCAAATACTCCTATTTAGTTCTTATACTTTAATTTGGTCAATTTCAACCCTTATATTTTTTAGATTTTAAACTTTTAATCCCAACTCAAAAACAATAATGATATAATACGACTAAATTAAGTGTACTAAAAATGATTAAATTAGATAGCACAGACTAAATTGACAACTTATCTAGTACAAGTGCTCAGGGACAAGTAGAGGCTTTGCCCCCCTAAATGTTAAATTTGTGTTTTAGTCTATTTAGAGATCTTATACTATTTAAAATTATATAATCGTAAAAATTCATTTTGGGTTCTTCAAATAGTAAACTTATGATTTAGTCCCTTTAAACTTGTAATGTTTTAAATTAATAGTGATAAAAATGCATTTAGAAGCTAAAAAACTTTCATTCAACTTCACCCCTCTAGGCCTTCATAGGTTCTTTACAAAGTCGTTGCGAGGACTAATAGTAGAATCTGATATGACAGATTTATATTTATTGTTTGGCTCAAGACCAGAATTTTAAAATTAGAAAACTATTGGAACTAAAAATAATAGAATTAGATTGTAAGGACCAAGAGCATAGCCAAGTATGGTAGTGAAATTACTATATTTTTCATTATTTTGCTGGAGGGGACTCCTCTGATATAAAACTCAAAAAAAATATTTTACTATTTTTTACTAGTGCAATACATATTTCAAGAGCATGATCTATTATGGGCTCTACATTGTTTTTTTTTTTGGGGGGGGAATAGCTCTACATTACCTCACTCCCGGTAAAGATTAAATCTATATTTTTTTTTACTATTGATATTCAACTCATTAATTGATTAATCCCGATAAAATATTAATTTACATGCAAGACACGAATTTATAAAAATTTAACTAGCAGTACATTTGGCTGGTTGACCAAACTGTTCATCTTTATTCCTCATATTCCTTTAAATCATGGATTTTAGATCCACTAAAAATCTGAAACACTCCCTTTCTTTTTATAATTATATTTCTTATTCCCTCTAAATAAAATTAAAATTGAAATTCAATTTTGTCAACAACAAAAAATATAAGAATTTAACCATAATTAATAAATTGCAAATGGGGATATGTGGATGAATTATGAAAAATGTCAGGCTGTCTATAAATGATATGATATCCATTATAATTTGCGTGTAAGCTGGACTTACCTTTGCATGCTTCCATGATTAGGTTCTTTAACTCTTTTGGGGTATGGAAATTGATGCCTCTTTTCGCACATCATTTCTTTCTCTTCTCCCTTTCCATGAGTAATCAATTCTATACTGTTACATAAACACACCTTGATTACTACCGCCCCCATCATTACATTTTATTTGATCTTCATCCCCACACGTATTCTTGGAATTTAAATCAAGTGCATATTTATAATGGGGACTACAAAAAAATACATTTTTTTAGTGAATTTGAAAAATAGTCACTAAAAGTATTAAATTTAATTATTAAAATTTACGATGATTATTTTTTTAAATCGTTACTAATAATTATGTCACTATTATATTAGTGATATTTTTTATACATTTCGTCAGAATTATTTATAATTTTTATGATTATATTTTTGACACAAAAGATTAATAATAGTGTCTAAAATTTAAACACTAATGTTATTCTTATTAGTGACAAACATTTTTATCACAATTGCATACTGAAATAGTATCTAAAATATGTTGTCACTTTCAATAATAAAAAATTAATTATATAATAATTATATTCTTAGTTGTAAACATTTCATAGTTATAGATGATGTAAAAATTATATTTTTAGTTGTAAACATCTAATAATAAAAAATAATTAATTAATTAAATGGTATCTAATTATATTTTTAGTTGTAAAAATTAATTATATAATAATTATATGTTGCCACTTTTAATTATAGATGTCGTGGCACCTTCATATGTTAATTTTAATAAATAAATACAATACATGGCTTCATGAAGGATCGAACCTGGAACTTTTAGGGAGAAAGTATAATGTCTATCCATTAGGCTAGGTAAAAAATTTAATATTATTTTGAAAAAAGTATTATTTAGGTTAAATTGTAATTGAAATTAATTTTATTTATTTTAAAAATATTTATTAATTATATAACTAATTTTATTATAATAATTTAATTAATTTTCTATGATTTTCTTATACGAAATACGTTTGTTTAAAAAATATATAAAAATAATTGAGTTGGTATTAAAATATAAACATATGAATATTAAAATTTACACCAGAAATATCAAATATTAGATATTAAATATTATATTTTAATTAATTACATAAATTAATTTAATTTAATTCAAATTATTGATAGAATTATCCTTTGCGTGATAGTTATTTGGTAAACTGACAATGCAAATGATAACTCCACAAGCAAAATTAAAACAAATATCAAGTGAAAAAATTTCACAAGGTAAAATTTTGCTATCACATATTATGCCAAGATTACATATTAATTTTTTTACTTTAATTTGGTCACTTTAAATTTATGTACTTTTAAAATTTTGATCTTGACATGAATGATACTCTTTAAATATGTTATGTAAAATTTTGTTTTTAGCCCATTTGTTATACATAAATTTCATATTTGATTTTTGTTCTTTTATTTGATCATTTTTAGTTATTGTAATTTAGTCATATTATCATTGTCCCGTTTGGATTAAGATTGAAATATTAAAATTAAAAAATATAGGGACTAAAATTGATCAAATAGAATGACTAAAACAACAATTTTCACATAGTATAGAGACTAATAAAATTATTTTACCTTTTTGACAAACTAATTTATGGTAACTTCAATTTTTTTTAATAATTGTTAGTATTACTATTATCATAAAAATAAATTTATTATTGTGACAATATCTAATTTTTAATTAATTTTAGTTTTTTATTGGTGACAAAATTTATCACAACAAAAGGTAAATTTTTAAGTGACAAACAATTTTATTGGCACAAGAAATATCAAACAATAGTTACAACATTATTTATCGTCACTATCATGTGCTAAAATTTTAGTGACAATGAAATTTGTGTCATAGTTATAGACTTATAGTAAGAATTTAATGGTGAAAAAATATAACAGTCACAATTACTACAATAATACTGACCAAATAAAAATACATCACAATTACTTATACTAGTAGTGTCGTACAAAAAAATTGTCATAATAATTTAATATTGTGACAAAATTACTCCTAATCAATGCCAATTTGTTACTAAAAGTCTATATTGTTGTAGTGGTGTTGGAAGGATAAACACGAGATGAAACTTTTCTTTTCTCATAAAATAAAAAAAATTAAATTTCAATCTTTATTTTTAAATTTAAATATTTTTTAAAATTCTAATAAATTGTTAAGCCAAATAACTTGGGCGTCTCGGATTAAAATAATGAATGGTTTTCTTATGTTTCTTCACTTGATTCCATGTCAACTACTCCCACCCACTGTCTCGTGGCCAAGCGATAAGTGAAGCGTTCTTCGAGGAGCTCCCATGTCTGGTTCGAGCCTTACTTACACATGATCTGCATCTATGTGATCAGCATCAAGCTACTGAGATTGGCTAGCTACATTTGTACTTTTTGATGGAATTGATGTGAGGGTAACCGGGTGGTTTTGGCCCTGTTTGCCGTTGTTGCGTTGTTTGTTTCGATGTTGCTACTTCTATATATACTTTTTTTCTTCGTTAGAGTTAGAAAAAAATTTTAACGAGACATATGATTATAATTTTTTTCTTTTAAATAAATAAAAAAAATTATGGTTGGATAACTCGTACAAAACAAACGAGCCAACTGTCACATGAAATTCTCCGTCTTATACCCCAAACAACAGTCTAATCCGCTAATAGCTTTCACTCGAGTTGCGCTATTATTTTTCATTTACTACAATATTATCTATAACAATGCCGTGTTATAATCAAATTAGTTCTGAGATTTTAAATATTTTTTTAATATCTCAATCCAACAAGACAAGGATAGATAATAATATTGTCTTGTAAAATCCAAAAACCAAAGATTAGAAGTTACTATTATCCAACTTTTTTTGTTTGTTTGTTCCTATTGTGTGAAATCTAAAACCAAAGCAGGGCGGCCATGAACCATGATTCACGGCAGGCCAGCTGGTCTGTCGCCATTTGAGGGGCCAACACCGATGGCAAACGCCCGTTGAAGCCTTTCGCCACCTTTCTCGATCGAACACGTGGTCCTTGGCTACGGAGCTAGCTTTTATGGGACTCGGGGCGAATGATGAATGGAATTAGAGGGGGATCGACACCCCAACGTTTTGATAAAGTTATATAATGCCCTTAAAATATATTTTAAATTTTAATTCGACCCTCACATTTCAAAAATAAAATTCTCGCTAAGTCCCATAAATTTTTTTCTAAAAAATTTTGCTTAGTCCTCTTAAATTTTAAAAATTGTTAGTAGACTCTCGTAAATTATACGATCAAGATCCGCCACGGATGGGACCAGGCCTCACTTTTCTTTGGTGGGGCATAGTAATATCCACGTGGTGGATCCAACGGGTGAGATTTGAGTGTAGATGATAACATCAGGAAGCATGTGTCCTTGATAGTGCCGTGAGTTTGCCTTTGGATCATTCAAGTTACAAGATTTGGGATCATTTAATTTAAGTGGACCGTTCAACCTATTTCCAGAATTCAAAAGTTGTTTTGACCATTCCCCCATTTTAGTTCCCTTCATGTATTAATATTATATTTTATGTTAATGCTATAGTTGATTTTTTCCTTAAAAGTAAAATGTTACAGACCATAATAAGCTAGTGGTATCTCGTTATTTTAATTTTTTATTATTTGCCATCGAAGTTGTTGATTTTTTTTTTTAACTAGAAGTCGGTGAATTTTGTAAGAGAACTTTGGGACGCCCTTAATATGAAAGCTCAATTCAAGTTTCCAATTTCCATGCTTCTTTTGAAAATAAAAAATGGAATCTGAACTTACCTTCAATATTCGTAATTATTGACATTCTAGGTTACGAATATGGTAATATAATACCGATTCTGAATTCTGATAATAATTAAATAAGAAAATAATAATAATACGGAATCATTATTGGGTGAAGATTAAAATATAATTTGTACAAATTATTATTGATTTAGAAGATTACGAGCTTAACAAGTGGTCTTGGTGGAAATGAGGATGGTGTTCATCTTAGGAGATTCAGATTTAAATCTCTTTATTTGCAAGGTGTATGTGCATTGTCAAATGGTTAAGAATATGTATGAACAAATATTACATTCTAATCACCTTAAGACTGTTCAAAAAACAAAAATATTCTTAATAAGATCTAATTTATATTCGAATCTTGAAAATAATACTTGTAGCGACCCAGAATTTAGTTGGGTTCGGATCTAAAATACGGGTTTGGTATTTTAGATTTAAGGATTTAATTTAAAGAGGTGTGGTGATCATTTTGTGAAAGAATGGCAGATTGAGGGCTTAAGATTGCGATTTTACCGTGATGTTTTAGAGGAGGATAGTTTGAATTAAAGAGGTGTGGAAGAGAGGGAGAAAATCATTTTTTTTATATTCTTTCCTCTCCTCTCTCTCCCTCTTTCATTTTTCCTTTCTCTCTCTTTTTCCTATTATTGCTCAAGCTTTAAAGTCTGATCTACCGTTATCAGAGTATCCATTTTCGACATCTCTACCGATATCGTGTTCATCTCATCGAGACAAGTTTATCGATACCAACAGCATCGTCATCGGAGCCGCCGTCGGAGGGGGTGAGAGAAAATAAAATCACGATTGTTGAGTTAAGGTAGTTAGAGTGCATGAATCGAGAAATAGAGGCCACCACCATGATCAAAGGCCGAATAACAGCAAATCTGGGCGTTCATCGTCGGCGTTCGGCTACCGAAAGTTTTCGTACCCCCAACACGCACTACTACCTGCACGTGGGCGATGTCCGGCTGAACAAGTTGTTATAACAGTCGGGCTCAACTATTGGGATTGAGCAGTTGGGCCGAGCCGAGCTGGCCTGTCAAGCCGACCCAAACGGCGGGCTGAACTGGTCCAGCAGGCCGAGCCAACCGCGCCGCTGTTAACCGCCGCTACTATCGTTGACCGGCGTTGACTTTTTTGAAGGACCCTACCCATTGTTTCTCAACGTTCTGAGTCCGTTAGTGCAGTTTGTTTCACCAAGTTCAAACCCAGTAAGTTGTTTTTACGCTTTTAACCCTTCAAATTCATTAAATTATGTTAAGTGATACTTATGGTATTAATTGATATACGAGGATTATTCGAGATCGGTTATCAAAGCAAGTAGAATATTCGAGAAGCTCATATGAGGATTTTAGCGATATCAGCTTAAGGTTAGTGATAAGTGTTCAAAAGTACTATTTTTCTTACCCTTTTTTTACTCATATTATTGTTAGACTTAGGCTCATATTAGTTGCATAATTAGCCATTCATGCATTAATCCATGTTTCCTTCCATCGTTGAGCTTGATTACATAACTTGATAGTTTTTGTGGGAAAAGATGTTGTTTTGGTGTGTTTTGTGTGTATGTGCAGGATCACTTGCCAAAGCAAGGCTAGAGCTAGTTGCCAGGGCAATGCATGAAGGAGACGCCGAGCTAGTTGCTAGGGCAATACATGAAGGAGACGCCGAGCCAGTTGCCATGGCAATTGTCGACAAGAGCAAAGGTGATATGGTAGTCGAAATTGATTACTATACAAGCCCAAGATGACGTGAAGCAAAGCCCAAACCCAAAAGAATTTGATTGCCATGCAGAGATTAAAGAAGAATTAAATTCCAAGAAGATAGGAGAAGTTCTAGTAGGAATACAATTATAATAAAGAATTATATTCTTTAAAGATAATTTAATTCCAACTTAAACTCCTCCTCAAAGAAGGACTTTGGCCTAGCCCTATAAATAAGATGGAGATTTTGACAATTCATAGAGAGCAAGAGAGGAGAATTTCGACAAGTCCAAGGAGGGTAAAAGGAGAGAATTTTCGAAAAGCATCTAGGGCAAGGAGGATTTCGACAAGCCTCATTCTTCATCATTTTCTTTCTTGTTCGATTGGGTTCATGCTAGGGATTATTTATCTTGTGTTTCTTTGGAACCTAGCCATGAGCTAAATCTACTTGGCTATGGTTATTGTGTTTTGTGGTTGTGAGAAACTATTGGTTTTTGTTTAGGTAATAAGAGTTTGCACTTTTCTATTTCAAGGTTTATTCATTCTTGGTTCTTATTCTTGTTTGCGAGTGAATTGGGAGAGGATCTCGTGATTTCATCTATTTATCTAATATCAGGAGAGTTAGATTCAAGAAACGAATGAATATGATCTTTATTCAATCTATTGATGGTGAAGATTAATCCGGCTTAGGAATAAGTTAAGGATTTCAACGGCTAAAAGGAGCGCAAGATTGTTTGTTGTTCACCCTTGATTCACGCAGGGATATATTATCAAGGCATGCACAAGTAGCTAGAGTTTCGACTTAGGGATAAAAAGAAACCATTGAAGAACGCTCTGCCGAACCTTGAAGTTGCTGCCCCGACGCCCAACTAGTTGCCCAGGCAACCATCGATTAGTTGCCAAGGCAACCCCGTTGTGCAAGTTGCCACGACAACTGAGTTGCCCGTGCACTCTTTTACCAAGACGATCCAATCGGCTATCACACCTCAACTCACGATAACCTGGCCTATCTCTCTGTCATTCGATCTCATCTATTCATTTACTTTATTGCTTTCTAGATTAGTTATTAGTTAAACTCATATAATCCTTTATTTGTGTTTTTACTTTTTACAGTGCAAGAGACTAGATTCTTGAAGTGGCACAATCCCTGTGGGGACGATATCTTTTATACTATAACTTGCGACGTGTATACTTGTACATTTGCGTAGCACTTATTACGCACAACAAGTTTTTGGCGCCGTTGCCAGGGATTGGCAATAGCGACTTTGTTTTTATTTTCTTGCACTTTCTTTTTACTTTTCTTGTTTAAGATTCAAAGGGCTAACAAACTTTGGTTTTGCATTGGTATATGACCAGGGCGAGACCGACTACACCAGAATATCCCTTTGATCTAGAAATCGAACGAACCTTACAAATACTTAGACGAAGGATAAGAGTAGCAATGGCTAATCAAGACGGCAATATGAATCAAGATGTTCTAGCAGGATGAGGAGTGATTCTTGCACGAAAAGAACTATTCGAGACTATCTTGAAGAAGATATTGATGGACTTAACCCAGGAGTTGTCGCACCTGAAATGAAGCCGACCACTTTGAGTTAAAACCGGTAATGTTTAATATGATCAACACAATTGGTCAATTTGGCGGCTCAGCAACTGAAGATGCACGACAACATCTGAAATCTTTCCTCGAGATTTGCAACTCGTTCAAGATACACGGAGTCACCCCTGATGTATTACGATTAAGATTATTCCCCTATTCACTGAGTGATAGGGCGAAAACATGGTTGAATAGCATTCATGTCGGATCTATAGCATCTTGGACTGATCTTTGTCGTGATTTCCTTGCTAGATTTAATCCTATAAATTTGACTGATAAGCTTCGTAACGACATTACTTCTTTTCGGCAGGCAGATGATGAATCCATGTACGAGGCTTGGGAGCGATATAGAGAACTTCTACACAAATGCCACCTACACAGATTCCCGGTGTGGAATCAAGTAACAATGTTTTACAATGCCGTGAATACACCAACAAGGATGATGCTAGATGCCTCGGCAAACGGCATACTCCTAGATAAGTCGCCGGAGGAAGCAATGCAAATTTTAAACAGGCTGGCCAAAAATAATTATCAATTCCCATCTACTAGAAGATGAGGAGTTAGACGCCAAGCCACAATACATGAACTAGGATCATCAGATTCAATTTCGGCACAATTGGTCACTTTAACCAAGATGGTCCAGAACATGCAAAAACCAAACGACACACATGAGGTCAAGATAATGGATTCTTTTTGTGAGTTATGTGGTGATAACCATAATTCTTCTGAATGTATGCAGAATCTGGAATCTAACTTCTATGTGGAGAATTACAATCGGAGCAACAACGTGATGTCCAATACATACAATCCAGCTTGGAAGAAGCACCCAAATTTTTCATGGAGTAATCCCAACAATGCTCTAAACCAGAACAATTAGAATGCACAAGCATCAGGATTCCAGCAGAATATGTCACGGCAACAGTTGCCACAGCAACAACCGACGACATCTAGTTCTTTGGAAAATTCTATAAATGCTTTTATGATGAAAACTGAATCTTATATGGCTGAGAATAGTAATTTCATAAAAAGAACTGATACTTTTATTAACAGGACCGAGATGAGATTGCAAAACCAAGAGGCGGCAATCAAATCATTGGAAAATCAAGTCGGACAGTTCTCAAAATTTGAATACTAGACCGCAAGGAGGTTTACCTAGCGATTCTGAAGTCGCAAGAGGAACTAGCCATGAGCAATGTAAGGCAATCACCACTAGAAGTGGCCAACAACTTAGAGAGGTTCAAACCCGCTCGTCAAACAAAACTCCTCAAAAAGATCAAGACAAACCTAGCGGCAAAGCCTCAGATGCTGAACCAGGAATTACCGCGGCAACCGGCAATAAGCATGCCTCGGCAACCGACGATAAAGATGCCTCGACAACTTGTGAAAAGCATGCCTCAGCAACCCCAGTTGATAACGCCTCGACAACTCCAGTTATCCCGGCAATGCCGTCAATCAGGTTTCAAACCAATGAAAGGATCAAAGATATCCGACTTCCACCACCATTCCCACAAAGGTTGAAGCGACAAAAGCAAGAATACCAATTCAAGAAGTTTCTTGATATCCTAAAGCAAGTCCACATCAACTTGCCATTGGTGGAAGCAATTGAACAAATGCCAAACTATGCCAAGTTTCTTAAAGACATTGTGTCCAAGAGAACAAGGCTAGGAGAGTTGAAACAATTGCCGTAACAGAGGGATGCATGGCAATGTTGCACAATCGTATGCCACCCAAGTTGAAGGATCCCGGAAGTTTCACAATACCCTGTTCCATTGGAAATCACTATGTCGGGAAAGCATTATACGACCTTGGGGCTAGCATAAACTTGAAGCCTAAATCGGTTTTCCAGAAACTAGGAATCGGGAAGGCAAGACCTACAACAGTTATGTTGCAGCTAGCCGATAGATCCTATGTGCATCTAGAGGGAAAAATCGAGGACATACTGGTAAAAGTTGATAAATTTATTTTTCCCGCTGACTTTATTGTTTTGGATTGTGAAGCAGATGAGCATGCACCCATCATTCTCGGAAGACCATACCTAGCAACAGGGAGAACCTTAATCGATGTTGAAAAGGGAGAACTCACAATGAGGGTGAATGACCAGCAAGTTAAACTAAATGTGTTCCAAACACTAAGGCATGCCGATGATCTAGAAGAATGCCAACTTCTTCATACCACGACAGAGTTTAACTTCGACGAGAAATTTAGTTGCCTCGGCGACTACATTGCCAAACAAGAGGAACCCGAGGAGTATGAAGAATCGGTTAATGGGGAACAACAAGAAAATGCAAATTGGCTAGTCAATCGACCAGGAAAAGAAGCTGATCAAAATGTTGATGCTACACAAGAAGGCAATAGGGAGGAGGACGCGGATCTAGAGATATGCGATGCATTCCCGGATGAACAAATTTTAGTTGCCTACCCTCGACGCCTCGGCAACCCTCGACGCCTCGGCAACCATGGATGCACACACCTCGGCAACTCTCGACGCCGCAACAGCCTTTGATGCGCACGCCTCGGCAATTTTGGGAGCAGTCACCACGGCAGCACATGCCTCGACAATACCCTGGTACGCGGATTTAGTTAATTTCCTTGTTTGTGGTATTTTACCTTATGGCATTACTCATCAAGGGAAGAAGCGGTTCCGCCATGATGCTAAGCATTACTTTTGGGACGAGCCTCTTTTGTTTAAACAATGTGCATATCAGGTTATACGCTGACCTGTCCCTGAAGAAGAGCAGCAGAATGTACTCCGGCAATGCCATTCTTCACCATATGGAGGACATTTTGGAGGAACTCGTACCGCGGCCAAAGTTTTGCAATCCGGTTTGTATTGGCCAACATTGTACAAAGATGCCCAAGACTTTTACAAGCAATGTGATCGTTGCCAGAGGACGGGCAATATCTCTAGACGATATGAGATGCCGCTCCAGAATATCATCGAGGTAGAATTGTTCGATGTATGGGGGATCGATTTTATGAGACCTTTCCCATCTTTATTCGGTAACCTCTACATTTTACTTGCCGTCGACTACGTGTCTAAATGGGTTGAGGCAGCTGCAGTTCCCAACAACGATTCCAAGACCGTGCAACGATTCTTGCAGAAAAATATATTTACACGATTTGGGAGGCCGAGAGCAATTATCAGTGACGAAGGCAAGCATTTTGACAACAGACTAATTGCCAAGATGTTGCAACGCTTCGACATATCACACAAGATCGCCACGACATATCACCTACAAACTAACGGGCAAGCAGAAATTTCCAACTGGGAATTGAAGGGTATACTCGAGAAAGTTGTAAATCCCTCTATGAAGGATTGGTCATTAAGACTAGATTACGCGCTTTGGGCATATCGCACTGCATTCAAAACACCCTTAGGTATGTCCTCATTCCGACTTGTCTATGGCAAAACATGTCATCTACCGGTAGAAATCGAACACAAGGCATACTGGGCAATCAAGACCATGAATATGGATTGGGAAAGTGCCGGACAAAAGCGTTTGATGGATCTCAACGAGATAGAAGAATTCCGTGCACTCGCCTATAATAATGCACGAATCTACAAGGAGAAAACAAAGCGATAGCACGATAAAAAACTATTGTCGCGACAATTCACGCCAAGGCAACTAGTTCTCTTATTCAATTCTCGGCTAAAACTTTTATCGGGAAAGCTGAAATCAAGATGGTCGGGACCATTCGAAGTCGTCAAACCATTCTCCCATGGTGTTGTGATAATCAAGTCCATCTCTGATAACCATGAATTCAAAGTTAATGGACAAAGATTGAAGTACTACAATGGTGCCCATGTGGAACATAACAAAGAAGTGGTCAACTTAGGAGATGCATGAGCATGCTCTCCTTTCAATATTTTCTTTTTATTTTTATTTTTAATTTTTAGGAGATATTTAATTTTTCTTCATATTCTTTAGTTTTCAGGTTTTCTTTTCCACAACAAGACTCACAACCACTATGCTAAGGAAATTTACTACCGAGATCCATGCCCCGACAACCAATGAACCAGTCACCACGGCAACCGCAAAAGATGACGCCACGACAACCAGCCCTAAAGATGCCACGGCAACCAAAGCTAAAGACATCCCGGCAATAAGAAAACAACCATTACGTTCAAGCAAGAGAATCAATACACCGACCAAAAGGAAACTAATCATCTACGATGACGAACTCTCGGAGTAAGTCCTCGTATGCATTTTTATTTTTATTTTTCGTTATTTTTATGCATGCATTAAGGACAATGCCTCACTCGAGTTTGAGGGGATTGTTATTAGTAGTTACCATGTTTAGTTATATTCATATTAAGTATTACATTTAGGATACATAAATTGCTTGCCATGCCTTTAATTGGAACAATAATTGCTTAGATTTGATGAATATCCGATTATGACTTTGCCAATGCACTTAATTGATAGAATTTTTATTCTAGGATAACCATGGAAAAACTTAGAATGTTACTATGATGCTAAATTTGATGAAACACTGTTGTGGTTTGATTGATTTAAGGAATTCTAGTGAACATAGGTTGATAATTAACAAATTGGGGGATTAGAATAAAAGTTGGATGAATGCTAGAGGTGCTCGAAATTGGCTCTAGCACGTGCTAAAAAAATTGATCACTAGAGGTGCCCGAAACTGGCTCTAGTATGTGTTAAAAAATAATTGATCACTAGAGGTGCCCGAAACCGGCTCTAGTCAAATAAAACAAAACACTAGAGGTGCCCAAAACTGGCTCTAGTTAAAACATGTTAAAAAGAACCCAATGAAGTAATTTGAAAACCTCTTGTTTGCATAGAATCCGAAAAATCAACTTGCACACAACTCTGCACACACTCACAAGCATTATAGTTTGATTCCGAGTAACTCCTAAGTTTTCTGAAAAATAAAAAGCCAATCATACTTTGTGCCCCGGTTCAGAGAATTGAAATCAAGTTCAAAGCTAAGTTTGTGAAAATTGAAGTCTTGGCAGGTAATTATGAGTTTGCATTGCTTGCGGACAAGCAATAGTTCGAGTTTGGGGGTGTGATAAGTGTTCAAAAGTACTATTTTTCTTACCTTTTTTTACTCATATTATTGTTAGACTTAGGCTCATATTAGTTGCATAATTAGCCATTTATGCATTAATCCATGTTTCCTTCCATCGTTGAGCTTGATTACATAACTTGGTAGTTTTTGTGGGAAAAGATGCTGCTTTGGTGTGTTTTGTGTGTATGTGCAGGATCACTTGCCAAAGCAAGGCTAGAGCTAGTTGCCAGGGCAATGCATGAAGGAGACGCCGAGCTAGTTGCTAGGGCAATACATGAAGGAGACGCCGAGCCAGTTGCCATGGCAATTTTCGACAAGAGCAAAGGTGATATGGTAGTCGAAATTGATGACTATACAAGCCCAAGATGACGTGGAGCAAAGCCCAAACCCATAGGAATTTGATTGCCATGCAGAGATTAAAGAAGAATTAAATTCCAAGAAGATAGGAGAAGTTCTAGTAGGAATACAATTATAATAAAGAATTATATTCTTTAAAGATAATTTAATTCCAACTTAAACTCCTCCTCAAAGAAGGACTTTGGCCTAGCCCTATAAATAAGATGGAGATTTCGACAATTCATAGAGAGCAAGAGAGGGGAATTTCGACAAGTCCAAGGAGGGCAAGAGGAGAGAATTTTCGACAAGCATCTAGGACAAGGAGGATTTCGACAAGCCTCCTTCTTCATCCTTTTCTTTCTTGTTCGATTGGGTTCATGCTAGGGATTATTTATCTTGTGTTTCTTTGGAACCTAGCCATGAACTAAATCTACTTGGTTATGGTTATTGTGTTTTGTGGTTATGCGAAACTATTGGTTTTTGTTTAGGTAATAAGAGTTTGCACTTTTCTATTTCAAGGTTTATTCATTCTTGGTTCTTATTCTTGTTTGCGAGTGAATTGGAAGAGGATCTCGTGATTTCATCTATTTATCTAATATCGGGAGAGTTAGATTCAAGAAACGAATTAATATGATCTTTATTCAATCAATTAATGGTGAAGATTAATCCGGCTTAGGAATAAGTTAAGGATTTTAACGACTAAGAGGAGCGCAAGATTGGTTGTTGTTTACCCTTGATTCACGCAGGGATGTATTATCAAGGCATGCACAAGTAGCTAGAGTTTCGACTTAGGGATAAGAAGAAACCATTGAAGAACGCTCTGCCGAACCTTGAAGTTGCTGCCCAGACGCCCAAGTAGTTGCCCAACTAGTTGCCCAGGCAACCATCGATTAGTTGCCAAGGCAACCCCGTTGTGCAAGTTGCCACGACAACTGAGTTACCCGTGCACTCTTTTACCAAGACGATCCAATCGGCTATCACACCTCAACTCACGATAACCTGACCTATCTCTCTCTCATTCGATCTCATCTATTCATTTACTTTATTGCTTTCTAGATTAGTTATTAGTTAAACTCATATAATCCTTTATTTGTGTTTTTACTTTTTACAGTGCAAGAGACTAGATTCTTGAAGTGGCACCAATCTCTGTGGAGACGATATCTTTTATACTAGAACATGCGACGTGTATACTTGCACATTTGCGTAGCACTTATTACGCGCAACAGTTAGTACACCTCGAACTTCTATTGCTTTACGAGCATCATAAGTGTAATTGTCTTTCTTGTTAGTGGTTGCAAAATTAGTTGATGATAGATAAACATGTGTTGAGACCAGTATTATGAGACTTGTATTTCTGAGATGCCTGGCGAGCTTGAGAATATTCGAGACTATTATGAGCTCTAGGGACCGTGTAGGGTCGCTTGAATATTCGTGTAATTATTTGATTGGTTCATTTACATGTTGCGATTGCTTTAGTGTTTGAAATATGAAATGGAACTTTCGATGGAAATTATACTAAGGGGACTGATAATTGGTAATATTTGAATAATTGACCATAAATTCGGGAATTGATATTAAATGGATATGATGCTGGTAATTAATATTAATCGAATGAATGAGTTAGTAAACAAACCCTAATGACTTTCATAAGCTTTGGGAATCGAATAAGCGTTGTAATATTGTAATTCGAGGAAATTATATGAACCCGTGAATAGAGTATTGGTACGAGCTTTGGCCGTACCGATACTAGTGGAAATTTAGGATTTCCAGTAAGTAGTTCTTGCATCGATACACATGTGAGTACCGATACCCAAAAGTACCGTATCGACACTCGTATTTGAGTACCAGTACCTGATCTGATAAATAATCTATAAATGCAATCTAAGGACGAAAATTGATGTGAATATTAATAATTGAATTATGCCTTGAATAAATATGACAACATGGATTAATGGAGACAATGAATAAGATTAATTATATGCTCATCGATAATGTATTAACAACTCGGTAATATAAAATAAATGATGCGTTGATGATTAGCAGCAATAGGGGATCCTTGGGATCGCGTTGCTTGTATGTCGAATATGCATTTGATTGGTCGAGTCAATGATTGATGGAATCCAGATACCCAATGAAAGAGTGTTGCAACACCATAGTAAGAGAATTATCAAATGAAGGTTACCGATATTGGAGTATGCCCAAAGACTAATCATGAGATGGTTGTAAAAGATATATTTATTTTATCATGTTTATTAATGTAAAGCTATTATTATTTTTTAGTCTTATTCTGTGCATTTATAAATAAACTGAATTATAATAAAGTTCTTAGAATAATATAGTTATTCTTGAATGTCCTTAGTCGAGTATTATTGTGGGCATGGACAAGAATAATATATTAAGACTGATATGTAGTTGATTGATGACAAAGTGTTGTCATTAACATGAAGATGTCAAAATCAATACATAAGTATGTGTTAGAGAACGACATACTGGACTGACCCGTTATGAGCATATTTCCTAGATTATTATGTGACAGTCACAACATTGCTCATAGTGATAACTACATGTATAATCCTCAGACTTAAAACCATCATTATTTCAACATCGTGAGCGACATATTTTGATGCGGTCAAACATGTGTCGTAAATGACTACACTATAAAGACTAATATTGGATATGTCGCAATCTATGTAGCGGAATATGGTTGATCAAGATAGGATTTGTCCCCCTTACAGAATATGAGTAATATCATAGGCCACTTGATTGAGTGAGACTAGAAAATGCATGACCATGCTCGAATAAATTGATATGAGATATCATAGTTATTCGTTTATAATAGTTTACTCAAGATATCAAGAAATATTAGATGGACTATACAAGTGTGACTATTCCATGACTTGTGTCCGATCTAGATATGAGGACAAAATGATGTAATACATGAAAAAAGTTAATCACGAAAAAGGTTATGTTGAACCACGACTTCCTGTAACTTAGGTAGCAATGATGCATTACTAGATGTCACTCATTGCTTGTAATATTAAACTTGTTATAGATAATACTGCTAACGTTACATGAACCTACAAGGGTCACACCCTATGATTGAAACGAACAAATATCGACTAGATAGCACGTGTACAAACGTAATAAGTAAAAAAAAAATATTATAATTATTGTAATTATAGATAATCTTGTTTATATATATTTTAATATTAGATAATTATTGTAATTATCAAATAGTATTAAAATATATATCTCTAAAGAAACATAATTAAAGTAGAATCAAATTCTACATATTTAATTATATTCAGTTAAATTTATTGTATATTTAATGAATTCGAATTTAATTATAATTAGGTTTTTGAATGCTATATAAAGGTATAAGGTCTAGCAGACGGAGATATGCATTTTGCGAAAAACCTCTCTAACAGTTAGAGAAGTAAAATATTGTTCGTTTCATTCAAGTGGACTGCGTAGAGGTTGGAACGCTATTGTGACGACTTGGATTCGATATCGTGCTAGAAGAATTGGATTCTCCTAACTCCCTACGATTTTTCAGATTTATTTAAGTTAACGTTTCATCATTTTTCACCCCAAATTCATTCTTCGTACATGGATCACTAGGGGAATACACTGGATAATTTTTCCATTGCGCCATGGGGTGTACCGACATTTCCTAACAACCGATGCTATGTGACCATGACCTTATTCGAAGGTGCTCGGGAGAGAATTCTGAGTACGGGTGTATATTCTGATGCTAGGTGACCCGGCCTCACCCAGGGTGTATGTTTCCGATGCTAGGTGACCCGGTCTCACCCAAAGTGTAGATGCTCAATGGGGGATTCCGAGCATG
This sequence comes from Hibiscus mutabilis, assembly GCA_019671005.1. Taxonomy (NCBI): domain Eukaryota; kingdom Viridiplantae; phylum Streptophyta; class Magnoliopsida; order Malvales; family Malvaceae; genus Hibiscus; species Hibiscus mutabilis. The sequence goes on from CM033726.1 coordinate 53,364,622, forward strand.
GGTGTATATTCTGATGCTATGTGACCAGTCTCACCCAGAGTGTATGTTCAGAAGCTACGTGACCCAACCTCACTCTAGAGTTGTTGTTGTTGATATGTGCTTTCGCCTAGATGATCTGTTGAGATCTCGGGCTTGGTTGGCCCTTGTGTTCCATGTATGATGTTTTGCTATGTTGAGAGCATATGTGTTAGGCGACTGGTGGTAGCGTTACGTGTTTATTTATCTCTCCTTATTGCTTGTACTAGCTTGCATGCTTATGTTTATGATTAGCATGAGTATAGTATAGTATAGTATATGTGTACCATTGAGCTTTGTAAGCTCAACGCTCGAAATCATTGTTTCCATGCATAGGTTGGTCGTTGGATCGTGAGATCGATAAGCATTATCAGTTTGAGATTTCAGCAGATGGTGATTTCCAGACTACGGTACTTGGGTTTAGTGGGCTATGTATTCATATGACCTTACGTGGTGGAGTTTGTAATTAATATTTTCGAAATTGTATTAATCAAATTTAATGTTCAAATGTTTTAAATATAAATTGGGCCTCCTTTGTACCATTTTGATTATTTATCTACATTTTTTATTGTTGGCTTTAAATGTTTTTTAGGAATATCTTGTTGGGCTAAACCAAATTGTGAATTTTTATGGTTTTGGGTTAGGCTTGAGGCCTAAATGTGACATCCGGGTCGAGGATGTTACAATACTATTAAAATTTAGAAGGCAAAAGAAGTTAAAATAAGACTTAACAATCAAATAATTAACCAAACTATACCTTTTTCATTTAGGTGTCTAAACTTTGTTTCTGGCCAAATATGTGCCTAACATTTTAGATGTTACTCAAATAGGTGCCCCATCGTCACTGTCCATTAATTTTTACCGTTGACTTTCGTTATCTGACACGTGCCATCTTCTGAAAATTTTAAAATTATATTTAAAAATAAATAAAAATCACTAAAACAAAATAACCTTAAATGTCACAAAATAGCCCTAAATTTTGAAATCTCTAACACCCCAAACCCTAAATCTCATTTTGACCTAATTTTGCTGCCAATTGCCACGCTGCCGTCCATCACATCTGTCGCCGGACCATCACGACCATTTGTCCCATCATCTCATCACCAGAAATCGACCGACGTCATGCAAAATGTTGAAATTATTGAATGGTTCATTCGAATGATTCACGATGAACGACGGCATAACAGGTGATGAACGATGTTCGGCGATGAGAGGGCGCTTCATTCCGTCGTTGGAAACTAGGGATGGCAATGGATCTTGGACTCGACCCGAATCCGTAGATCTAGAGTCGTTTTATAGGGTATGGATCCTAAAGTTTTAGACCTGACAGATCCGGGCCGGATATGGATCCTTTGATTAAAGTACGAATCTGGGTCTGTATTTGACACCAAAATGCGAACCTGGACCCGTTTACTCGTTTATAGAAAAACCCACCTTAATATTAATATTTAAATTTCACAAATATTATTTTTATTAAACAAAATTTTCTCTTTGGTTGGTTGTTGTTTGTTTTAGGATGTTGACGATTTAAGTAGTGATGAAGACTAGCATTCTAAGGAGGTCGAAGTGCAATACTCGGCTTGCGATAATGGAATGTTTCATGATCTACATTTTTTAATGTTTGTGTTATTCAAAAGACATTTGTGTAATTGTGTTGGAGTTTGTTTTGAGACTTTAGTTTATCGTTTTTTATTCTGTTACTAGTTGTATTGAAATTAATATTTCCTCTATTGGAGATGTGATGTGAAATTAGTCAATGACAGTTTTATTACTTTAAAAAATAGGTCGAATGATCTTTTTTAATAGCCCGTTTTGGACCTATTTTGGACCCGAATCCGTGAGATCCGTTGGATCTAGATTTGGTTCCCAATTTTCTAGACCCGCAGATCCGGGGGGTCTAGATCCATGATGTGAAAATGGATATGGATCTGGGTCCAACTGGATCTGGTCCAGATCTGACCCGTTGCCATCCCTACCGGAAATGCGACCAACCCTGGTGAGAGTGGCCAGATTTGGAGGTTTAGGGTTTGGGGACTATTTTGGAATTATTTGAAAATTTCAGGATATTTAATTTTTTTTGATTTATTTAAAAAATAATTTCAAAAAATATTTAATATTGCCACGTGTTAGATTTTGATTGCATAACAGAACAAAATTAACGTCCATCACGGTCAAACCTTAAATAGGTCACGGAATGAAACGCCATGCATCTATTTGGCCTAAAATATAGTTTGGCACCTATCTAAAAAAATGATATAATTTAGGCACTTATTTAACGGTTAAGCCTCAAAATAATAATCGGCATTGGAATATTCTTTGGGAGGGAAGGTGGTTTGTTTTGTGTTTTATACACTGATATATTATATTTGATGTAATAATAAATGAATTTAATGATGTCGTTTTATTATTTAAAATATTTTTATATAAATATTTGAATTCACGGGTCACGGCTTTTGAAAAATGTTGGATTCAATTAGTCGGACTTTTCTTCTCAATCTCGTGGCCGCAATGGAATTTCATGACAGATTTATAAATCGGATAAGGGTATGTCTTTCTTCTAAACTCTTTGTTGCTTAAATAGTATTCTTGTTTAGAGACGAACGTATAATTTTATGCTAAGAGAATGGACTTATCAAATTTTAAAATGGTAAACTTATAAAATTTTAAGAGGACAAAAATAAATTTTTAATAAAAAATATAAAAATTCTAAATTATATATATATTTTAAATTTCTAGAGGGGCGACCGCTCTCCTCAACTGCTCAATTTATCTCAGGAAGTGAGACAAGATATTTCATTCTCACTATATTTCTTTTTATACGAAATTCAGGATTCGAAGAAAGTTTAATCTTCAAATTTAAAAATTCTTCAAAAATATACAATTTAAATGTGAAAACAATAATATAAACTAAATTTTATTTTGTGTTTATCTTTAATCAATTTGTGATTAACAACTATAACAATCAAATAGTTTTGTCCATGCTATCTCTAATTAATTTATGATTAGTAACAATAATAATTGGACTACCGCTCCTCTAGATGACATGTATCTAATAACATAGATAATAAAAAATAGGCTTAAGGTCACTTTTATCCATGTAATAATCTTAATTTATCAATTTCGCCCCTATGATATTTTTGCATCAATTTAGCTTCTGAAGTAGTCGAATTGTATCAACATTTTCCCCTTGACTGACGGAAGCCAACGTTGATTGTTACAATGTTGACGTGGTGGTCAACGGTACTGGCGTGGCAGCCCATGTGTGAAGATGACGTGGAAGAGGGGTAAAATTAATTTTTTTGACCTAGTTTGAGGGCAAAATTGATTTTATGGTTGAGTACGAGGGCAAAATTGATTTTTAGGTAAAAAAATATGAATTTCAAAAAATATTAAAATACTAAAAAATAAATATTATAAAATTAAAATATCAAAAGCTATTAAATTATAAATTGTTTAAAAATCAAAGCTTGAAAATAAATTCTACAATCTAATCCTAATTTCTAAATTTTAAACCCTAAAAATCTCAAACTCTAAATTGCAAATGTTAAACCCTAATAGAAAATTTTATCAAATAAAGCAACTATGAATCATAAAAGTATGTGTATAAATTTAATCAAGTAAATGGTTAAATTTTAGGGTTTAAGGTTTGTTATTTAAAAATTAAACTTAGAGTGTAGAGTTTAATTTTTTAGTATTGAGAGACGGGGTCACCAAAAATTGTAGAGGATGTTTGTTCGGTTGAGAAAATTACATTAACCCTATTTTAGGATTCTTTCCTTTCATTTTTTGAAGAGAAAAAAAAACCAAAATCGTCCAAAATTTTTTGACGAAGGTTTATATATTTTTTAATACTTTATAAAATTTTCAAATTTTAATTATTGAATAATTTATAATTTATTAGAAATGATATTTTAATTTTATAATTTTTACTAGTTTTTGATATTTTTAATTATTTTATTTTTAATTATATATTAATAAAATATTTTTAAATATTTTTATTAGTTTTTATGTTATTTTAATATTTTAGTAATTTGCTCATGTTTTTTGCCTAAAAATCAATTTTGCCCTCAAACTCGCTTGAAAAATCAATTTTGCCCCTCTGTCACGTCATCTTCACACATGGACTGCCACGTCAAAACTGTAACAGTCAACATTGGCTTCCGTATAATTAGACTATTACAATTCGACAACTTCAGGGGCTAAATTGATGTAAAAATACCATATGAGCAAAATCGATAAATTGAGATTATTACTAGGGCAAAAATGATCCTTAAGCCAAAAAAAAATAATAAACTGATTCAATTAACAAAAAAACTCACTCAGGGGTGGATCCAAGCCTGGTCCTACCTAGACATAGCCCGCCCCATGAAAAAATGTATAATATTCAATTATTTTTATTTTATATATAATTAGATATGTTGGGGGCTTGGGTAAGTATGAAAAAAGAGAGGGAACCTTGTAGAAGTATGATTTGATTTTTAAGTTTTAAAGTAGTTTAAAAAATAAAACTCGAACAAACTAAACAAGGTAAAAAATAGAAAAAGGAATTTTTTTTGTAAAATTAATGACAACTCAGAAAAGCTGAAATTGTAATTATTTTTTTTAAAAAAAGCTGAAATTGTAATTAATTATATATAGTATATTTATAATATTTTTATTATATTTTACAAGTAATATATACTTATTTTTAATAAAATATTACATATATTTTTTTGCTATTAATTGATAAAATATTTGTTTTTTTTAAGAACTGGATTTTTAAGCATAACTGGAGTTTTACTCTAGTATATAGATGATAAAATACAAATAAAAAATATAATTAAAATATAAATATACATATTTTAGTAAAATTTATTACTCGTCTCCATTGTTATTAGAAAAAGATGACTTAAAAGAGGACAAAAAGGAAAATGTAATATATTTTTTAAATAAATAAATTTTATGACTTATTTTTTCTATAAAAAATTAAACCACAGATGAAAAACTATTTTAAAAACACTTCAATTTTACTTAAATAAAAATATAGATAGTAAAAAAAATTTAAAAATTTAAAATTATATATATGTGTTACATTAGATAATTTTTTTTGTTCTATGCATATTGGTCCAGTCAATTGTATTTTTCTGAATTTGCCACCGAACTCATTGTTCAAGTTTTATTTTTAACTCAAATATCTATGGTGTCTCTTATCAATGCAACATATAAAGGAACACATAATAAAATAAAGGAAATTTCAGTTACACCTGAAGTAAACTAAATATAACAATAATAATTAAGTTATCTTGAATAAATAAAAATAACATCAAAATAATAAAATAAATGAACACTACTTAGTCAAAAAAATCTAATTAATTTAATTTTTCCATTTAGGGTTAATCTAGTGGCCGATGTAGCTTTAATTTTCTTATTTTTTATAAAAAATATGACTTGTGCAATATAAAATTTTAAGATTTTATGTATGTCTATTCTCAAAAATATTTTTGGATCTGTCACTTATTTATAATTGCAGTCCTAAAAAGCTCTCTTAAGCATGCATCAACTTTTCTATTTAGGGTTAAACCCTTGTAATTGCTTTGCTGGTCGAATGCTGTTTGTCCAATCTGTGTTGGTGCGGGCAATCCATCCTTCCTAAGTCAGTCATTAAGAGAACTAATCAATCGTGTCTTCGTTTTCCTCTGGAAAGGGAAAGATACGTGAAGCCATTGAGTAATATATCAATGCCAACAAGGTAATAAAAATTTAAATCATTTTTTTTCCATTCATGTCAACACTTAAAATTCAAAGACTCGAGAGATGAAAATAAATAATTATTTTAATAAATAGTTGACTATATCTTAATTATGATGATGAATATGGATAACATTAAGCCGTTCTCTCTCAAATATCTATCGCCTGTAACTTTGATTTTTTTCTTTTGGTTGGTGGTCGGCAACCAATTTTAGTATTGGTTGTCGACTACCTAGTATATTATTTTTCTGTTTTTTATATTTTAATAAGAATTTTTGTCTTTTTGGCACACATTTCTTCTATCTTTGTGATATTTTTTTTATTTTTTGTAGTTCGTTTTATTTGTCCTTGTGGCATAATTTTAGCATACCTTAGCGGTCGGTTGGTGCTCGTACAGAGATCTTCACGGCGCTAAGCTTTGATTATGGTTCTGTCGGTGGTCTTAGAAAGATGGATCCCCACTAGGTTGGTGGTTGATTGCCGATGTAATCAGACCAAGGTAGCGGATCAATCTGCCTGATAGCTTGGTTCACTCACCACGCCTTTTTCACCCTATAAAGCGTCTCGTTTGGATAGAGACAATAAAATTCATGAAGGTTTCTAAATTTTGGTATACTAATCTCAATGAAAGTGTCTGATTTTCTTTGCACCATTGTAAAAAACTTTTAGTGAACTTATTTTTTTACGCGTTGTATTATATTATCTTTTATAATAATTAATAAAATTTAAATGTCATTGTTCAAAAAAAATTGTTAGTTAAAAAAAAGTTAGGTAGCATGTTAGGATTTAAAATATAAAATAACACGAAAAAAATATCTGCCTAGCACGTTCTTGTACTCATGTGATAATAACTGATAGGTTTCATGAGTATAATATAGCATCTACTGATAAGTTGATTTATCCATAGTAATAAATAAGGTGGTAATTACCCTCCATTATCGCCGGGCCATGAGCTAAAAATATAAAGTATATTTTATTTTACAAATTACTGTAATAGATATGTTATTTAAAAAAAGAGAGATATGTTAGGTTTAACAATAATAAGCATATGATCTGTTTCCATTTGAGAGTAGTGGGAATTCTCTCGAGGTCCCACTGATATATACAAGGCACTATTAGGATGAAATTATTGAAGAAGTTGCTTATCTTTGAAACTAATAAGATTTTTAAAAATAATCATAAAAATAATTTCAGAATTGATAAGGTCTTATAAATAATTATATTAAAAAAATTTGGGAGGACCAAGACTTAATTTTAAAATTTTTATGGACTTAAAATACAGTTAAACTATGAAAGTTACGCTGGACCACGTCTCCTTAGGCCCACCCGATGTTACACCACTATATATATATTAACTCTTGAATAAGAGTTGAATAACTATTTAGGGGCGTGATTTGTGTTAATCTAAGATTATAATCTGTAATCTTATGTTCCGATATAAGATTATGTTGTTTGTTCACCAATATTACAAGCATGTTGTAATCTCACAATAAGGCCAAGAAATAATATAAGGTGTAATCTCATATCATTCTATCACTCGGGTAAATTAAAATTACAGGTGTAATCTTAAATTTTAAATCAATTTATATTTTTTTTAATTTTAATCAATTTAGTTTGTTTTTCTCAAAAAAAATAAAAAAAAAATATTTTTACATAGGAGAAGGGGAAGGGGATTGCTCCGATTGGAGTTATAACTCAAGACTTAGGGAAAGAGATTTGATGTCAACAAGAGTCTTTAACCATCTGCATCAAATTGTATTGACCTTAAAAAAGTAAAATTAATAAGACATATTATCTAAAAAATTAATTATTCTCACAGTTAAACACCATAATCTTACATAACAACTGCTCATAGAAGTGAAAGCAAAAAAGGTTTTGGCATGTTCAGCAAATAAAAAAGCATAGACGAGGGACTAATATCTGTTTGGAAGAGAGAGGAGGCGCCAAATAGAAAGAGACAAAAATCTCCAAAACTGAATGTTGGTTGAATAAATCTCGTTGATGGTATTGGCATCCTATGATCTTGATCTTCTACTGTCTGCATGTGTGTGTAATGTCTGTTCCACAGACAAAGACTGTTCAGAGTCAGAGGATGTCTCAATTTCACTGTGGGTGTGACCCCAACAACAAAAACACATGCGCATAATGTTTATGAAGCATTGAATCCGGCATCATTCGAATTAATAGTAAGTTTACATGTGAAACAGTGGCACAAACATGTTACTAACATCTATTAGCAGTAAATTAGACAGATTTTTTTCAATTTTTCGATAAAAACAAATTAACAAGATGCACTGCTTTTTAAAATTATTTTGTTTTGTTCAAAGATAATAACCCAGATGCACTATTGTTGGTTTACAAAATCTGAAAATTTATCGGATCCATTATCTATAAGTTGGTCCAACATTATGTTATCGGTTGCATAATTACATTCTTTCAAATTTGGTAGGTGCCGACACATTTATTATGATTGCTTCTCAATTGGAAATTTCGGCTATGACAGCTTACCAGAATGTCGAGTCTTTCCACGTTCAATTTAGTTTCTCAGCTAAAACGTGTTAATCTCACTCGTGCCTTTTATCTTTCTCAATTAAAACATTTTGGTGTTCGATTTCGTCTTCATCATCATCATCAAGATCATGGAATTTGCCGGTTATTCTTGTACTAAATATCAACTAGTGTTTTATGCCAAGTTTTAACTTTGAATCCATTATCTCATTCTTTCAAGACCTCAAATCAACGAGAAATCATTTCACAGCTTTATTTAAAGGCAAAGGTTAACACTTTTACAAATAATTAATTTGATATTTGCCTACTATAAGCTTACATAATGCGAATGCTCCACTATAAGGCTTGACATGCTTAATACCTTCTCCAATCCTCGTAGTCGTAGGTACCTGGTGTAAGCGACAAAGTAACCGATGGACAAGTTTACCAATCATTTGCAAACAGGCACAAAACAGAATGGCAGAAATAGATTCTCTGCCTGAACTAGATTTACACACCATTAGTCCGTAGTTCGATCAATCTATCTGCATTGCATTGAAAACCCTTTTCAGGTTCGAAGATCTGTACACCAGTCTAACTGCTGGTTGATTACAGGAGAAAAATTAGAAAAGCGAGATCAGAAAAACGATTACAAAAATGCCACACTAGTTGGTAGTATATGACATGATTGGCATGTTCTAAACTACATGTGCTTAGGTGAATTTACCATATTATATCACCTCCCAAGTTCAAAAACTTCCTAATCAGGAAAAACTTTAAGTTGCATTCTAACCAGAAGGTGAATTTTCAGAATGAAACCAGGATTCATACCAGAAAGTAAACCAAACTTTATTAATGAGAGAGATAATCCGAAAAGCCGAGCTCGCGATGTCTGGGAGCACCTCATACCCTAGATTACAGAAGCCATTCGTGCTGCAACCAGTGATTCATAACAGTCAGGTTCAAGTATCAATAATAGAGAATTATGTGGTTCTCAAAGTTTGCAAAAAAACACCCACCACCGGATATGTTACAACTTTCTGCTTTCTTCTTCAAAATAAGGAATGCAGCAAATACAGGTGGAAGCAATCTATAGAAACCAAATATTAAACGTCATCTCTCGTTATGGAAATCTTACTAGAAGTTCATATTATAGCTAGTCTATATACGGATAGAGAAGAAATTTTCTTAATGTCTTTTGCAGAACCATTAATTACTTGCTTTTAGTTACTAGCATATTCACAATTGCACTAAGCTTGGAAAGGAATCTGTAATTAATATGAAACATTGACAGAGCTTGCATTAAATCTGCCCTAGATGCTAAGCATAGGGGTTATATGTATGATACGAAAAGTAAAAACCACTAATACCATAAATGGTGACAGCAATCCAAAATAGAAAAAAAAAACAGAGTTTTAGCATGTTTTCCTTTCATATGTAGGATTCAAATCTATCAAAGGTAACTTTGGGAAAAAATGACTCTTCAAGCCAAGGAAGGAACTATACTGACCAATCTCAACCAGGTTGTACATGCTGATCACATCAATTGAGTTTTACACGGGTATTATAATTATATTAAAACATCAGAACAATCAACTCAACATAAAAACTTAATCTGTGAATGCTGCAGATAAATGGCATCTAACAGAAGGCTAAGAAAGTTGAAAAGGTACAAGATGGATTGAAAGAGTTAAAGAACTTAGGATAAACAAAGAATGGAGAACACTGAATAAAAGTGACCCAGAATTCAACTTCGTTTAGAGTTTTCAAGACAATAATCAACCTCACGAAACAGTAAATAGGTCCTGAAAATATCTTTATCAATAGGGCCTTTCTACTTGGATATACAATCTTCCTCCTTTGATTGTTTTTTGTTATAATCTTCAAAATAACTGGCAAATGGACCTTAGTGTATTGAAATTTTGGAAAGGAGAAGCATAAGAGGTTGGCTTTGAAACATATACACCATATTGCAAGTATTGGTATGATGGTTTCAATTGCAGTCAAAAGTACAACCAACAAATGTTCATCCAAAGTACTGGTTGACAGATTAGTTTTCAATCCTCAGCATTACTTCAATGAAAACAACAAATATCCGTCCATAATCAGTTCAACGTGATTACTATACCATAAAGGGCACCGGAAATTTTCGAAGATTTCGTGGCAGAGTATTTACATATGCTGTTCAACAAGATTTTGAGGGGTTACATAAGCTAAAACCAATGAAGGCAACTTCTTCGAACTTGTGCCAGCTTTCGTAGATGTATCTTTTTCAATCAGGATGAAAAGGTAACTCAGAACCATATATAATTGATGGAGCAAGATTAAAAGAGGAGCATGATAAATTATCAAAGATTTTCAACAAGTTCATGTACCTAATTTGGATCGAAAGAACACGATGTTTTGCTGGATACAAGTACTAGGAAAGTCTAATCAATAATCCATTCCTCAATCACCAATTTTTTGCCCCTTTTCCTACTAATAATAGTTTGGTTCAAGTTGCTTTTTTTTTCCAAACTAACATTCAAAATCAAGTCCTGGAATAATGCCCCAAAACTACCAATATGTATCGTAGAAAACTAGTCAAATCTAACAACATTACCTTGAAATTTTAGAGAGTTGCTGCATCTATAACTCATCAAGCAGGCTTGAATAATCAACAGCAACAATCGTTTTCTCCTTTTTATTCTCCAAAATTATAAATTTAAATTCGGAAATTCAATTGGGAAAGAGAAAGATATTGACATATACCAACTTGAAGGAAACGATAAAGAAAAATGAAAAGGATGTGCGATGAAGAGACAGATTACGAGTTTGTGCGTGAATCTAACATGAAACAAATCCACCTTTTCCATATATGGTTTCATTAGATTCACGTACAAACATGAAATCTGACTCTTCCCCTTTTTTGATGGTTTTCCTATGGTTCACCCAAAACAAAATTAAGCGGGACAAAGGTTTTTAGGCTTGTGGGGGTGATGAACCCTAACGCCAATATCGATCATCATAATGTTTATAAGAAAAAATTATTAAATGGGTTGGCTCTTTCATTCAATAATATTTATTTATTTTGGTATAAAAAGATGAAAATATTTACCTTAGAAAAATTGACATGAAAAAATACTATTGAATGAATAATTTTTCATTTATAAGTTATAAGATTACTCGAAAATAAATTTATTATTTAATTTTTTTAATTCTAGTTATTTGCTTTTTTTGTCTATTATCGGTTGTCGATAATTTATATTTTTTTATTTAATTCTATTTGTTTTATTTCTTTCTCTATACATCTTGTGCGCTTTTCTCGTTTTTATGGCACATTTTCTATGCTTTATGGTACGTTTTAATTGTTACTTTTGCGCGCTTTTGGCAATCGTACTATGACTCTCACGATTGTCGGTGATCACGTAGAATTTGATCTCCTTTTAGGTTGTTTGCCAATGTAATATGTAGCAGATCGTTATTTTTAAAAATAGACGTGAAAGGTTGTTGTCGATTTTGAGGATTTCAATTTGTTCGTGTTTTAACAACTCCTCATATATCTTTCCTACAATAAATTTTTCTTTAGTATAAAAAAATCTAATTTGACCGGTTGAACGCTTATATTTTTTAGCTTTATTTTTTTGTTATTTTTAAATATTTTAAAACTTTTATTATTTATATTATAATTTATTTTTTTTATCAATAAAGTTGCGTCTACTATTTAAAAAAATTTACTACAACATCTTCATCTTTCTAGTACATTTTCTTTTTAATGGGTTAAATTTTTTTAATGTTAGTATATTAAACACACGAAATATATATATATTTTTAATACTTAGATATTTTTATAAAATTTGACAAAAATGTATAATTAAATTTAAATTAAAAATATTCATTTTATCCTACTAAAATTAAAATCTATTTTGTACAAAGTTAATTTGAACTAAATAAATAAGTTTAGAACACATCACAGATGCATAAATTATCATAAATGAATGTCGAAGCCAATTTGAAGTTTAAAAACTGGAATTAGAGACTTGTTTTATTGTGGAAAATAGGAAGAATCTTTATCTATTTCAATTCAAATTAAACTTCTTATTTTTGAACGGCAAAACAAACTTCTTAACTGGTGTGAATACTTTGAAAAAAAAAACTATTGATAATTAAAATATATCTTTTACAAACAAGTGGCGGAGTTAGAATTTTCATATAATAGAATCATAGTAGAATATAGGATATGAAAAATTTTCATACCGCTACAATAAATAGTATTAATCTCATACTCCAACAAATTAAGTAAGGTAAATTTTAATATTTCCTGCGAAAATCTCTGATACAATTTTAATAATTTCCTAGCATGTCCGATTTCTCTTAATAAAATCATACTCCTTGCTTATTAAAAAAAATATACTATGTACTTTTTAGTGGAGTCAATTGCACACCAATATTTTTATGGATAAGTCTAGAACGGGTGACGTATATCGCTAAACATCACTAATACAATACACCATTGAACACCATTGATTTTTTAACGACTTTTAAATGATTATAAAATTTTAAAGGCACGACATGCAATTAATTATATTTTAAAATAAAATTAGAAGAAATTATTTCATGAACCATTCTCACCACTTCATCTATAGTCCTACCCAATTAAATAAAACTACACCATCTTTATTTTTCACATTATATTTTCTTATAAATTAAAATTTACAAATCATCTTCTTCATTATCCCTCGTATATTCTACTATGTTGATGAATAAAAATCTTAAAATAAAAAAAATCAAAAAGCTTAACCCACGAATTAAAAAAATAAAATAAAATAATTAATTCTAATATATTAAAAATCCTAAGATTAATATATTTATTTGAATTGCGAACAAATTAATTAGAAACCCGTAAGAATCTACACCACCGTGGCACCAACCAGTGGAATCTACACCCCCTAGCCACTCCATTGCCCACACTTGCTCGACAAACGGCAACAATGGTGCAAAGACTGCGATCATCTCTTTCCGAAGAAAGGGGTAGCCACAGGGATGGGAGAGGGCATTCCGTCGGTATTTTCCTAGGCTTTCTAATTAATTTGTTCACAGTTCAAACGAATATATCAATATAAAATTTTTAATATATTAAAATTAGTTAATTATTTTTGTCTCTTTGGATTTGTGGTGTTAAGATTTTGGTTTTTTATTTTAAGAATTTATTCGTTAACATTTTAGAATTAATACATGAGGTATGATGAAGAAGATGATAATTTGTAAATGTTAATTTATAAAAAAATATTATGTGAAAAATAAATATGATGTGATTTTATTTAATTGGTAGGACTATGGATGAGGTAGTGAGAATAGTTCATGTAATGTTTTCTTCTAAATTTATTTTGAAATATGATTAATTACATGTTAAGCCTTTGAGATTTTTAATAATCATCTAAAAGTCATTAAAAATTTTGTAGTGTTCAACGGTGTATTGCGTTAGTGGTGTTCAGTGATGTGCGTCGTCCGTCATAGAATTTTTCTATGTCTATATAGGTCCGCCCAAGGGTATGAGGATTCTCATAACACTACAATAACTATTCATGATCTTCTACCTCAACAAATTAAGTGGGGTCAATTCTAATACTTTCTATTAAAAGTTCTGTAAATTCTATATTAGCTCCTTTAAAATCTCATAGTTCAACAAATTAAGTGGCATCAATTGACCCCAAATATAAAAATAGATCCACCCTACCACAAAGGTAGGGATTAGATTAAAAAACCAAAAGGTTTAAATGTCTTTTATTAAACAATATTAATAAAAACACAATAAACATAAAAATACTATTTAAATATGTATAACATTAAAAAAAAATTAATATTCTAAAGGTGACTACAAATTGATATCTGTTCATATATATTCTTAATCTTTTGACAAGGCACACACCTTGAAGACAAAGCGATTGAACTCAGTCTCTTAAGATGAACATCATCTGTTCCTCATTAGGAGCATTTGTTGGTTCAAAATTCAAATATTAGATTAATGTGAAATAAAAATATTTAATAAATTTATGTTTCAAATAATTAATTATATAATTAAAAAAATGCAACAAAAATTCAAACTAAGAAAAAACATTATTTTAGAGGATATTGTATAATTTAGTTGGAATCGATAAATACTTTAGAAAATGGTAAAAATAACGTTCCAACCATTTTGATAATACATTTTAATACCTTACCCATATTACGTGTCTTATCTATTATACCAACGACATATTAATTAATTTTAAGGTTAATCGGTAATTTTTCAAACATTTTGAAGAAAAAACAACTGTTGATAATGTTTTTTTTTTTTTCCGTTAGCAAGAATCATTCCAAAACAAACATAAAAATAGAATTCCGAAAATTGATAAAAATCTATCCTTCGGCCTTTGGGGCTGATAATCCAGTCTTGTGCATGGGCATTTTTAAACCAATGGCTTTTGGGCTAGCTAACTGAACTTGCTGGGCCTATTTTGATCTGCTCTAGTTGAACCAACGGGCACGCCACGTATTTCCCTTTCAAGCCAGTTTCAGAGGAAAATTTTCACTACAAAAATTATATTAAATGTCATTAAAAAGAAGTATCTGATACACCCCTTTGTAAATCTCATGTTCCTTCTTCGATATTCCTTGTTCCTCAACGAAAGAAGTATCTGATACAACCCTTGGTTTTTAGAATAGACTTTATTAATTCATCTCTAAGCTTAATATCAAAATCTCAACACACATGGCATCAAGGATGGATCGAGGGGACTAGAGGGCCATCACCCTTGAAATTTTGAAATTCATATATGATTTGATTTTTTTATGTATTTTTTTTATTAAAAATCTATTTTCGTCCTCCTAAATTTTTATATGTTCTCCCCCTAGAAAATACGTTCGTCTCATCACATAAAGTTCTGTGTCCGTCCATGCATCGCATTCATATCTAACCTTGTACGAATATTACCATTCACAATGGTTTGCAGGGCGGTCCTGGGCGAACCTAAAAATTGGGCCCTGAATTAAGGATTTTAATTGCAGTTGCAGTAGTATTTTTGGTCGTGTTGTGTTTATCACTATTGAGGACATAACAGATGCTATTTCGATCATTGTGAGTATCACGGTTGTGAAAGCTTTTTAATAACATACACTAGGTGGAAATAACAGTTGCAGGTATCGCGATTTCATATGGTACCACTACCGTCGTATAACGGCCGTTGTTGTGGTTGCATACTGATATTTAAATCCATGTCACTAATAGCAAGTGGTGAAAAAAATTAAATTTTAAGAATAGGTCCATAATAGCAAATGTTGAAAAAATTGAGCCCTTAAGAACAAGTATTGAAAGAATTGAATTTTAAGACTATGCCTATACTAACAAATATTGAAAAAAATCTTGCCCTAATCACAAGTATTAAAGAAATGAATATTTAGAGCAGACCTCTAATAATAAATATTGGAAAAAAACTTAACTCTATTAATAAGTATTAAAAAATAGACCCATAATAACAAATATTAAAAAATTAAATCCTTAAAAATAAATATAATTAAAAAATACAAATATTTAATTTCCTGAACGGTAATCCCTGAGCGGGTGCCCTTACTGCTTTTGCTCAAGGTCGGGCCTGCTGGTTTGCAAATAAATTTATGTATTTTCTTATAACATAATTATTGAACAAAGCTTAGATCTTACAAAAGAAAAAAGCTGTATTCTTGGAAGACTAATAACAAAAGATTGAAGCTTTCAATGTCAAGATTAAAGATATTCAATTTACGCATAGATTCAGGTACGCTTTCGCATCAAATTTCTATTATTGATGATTTGATATGTTAGATTCTGAGTTAAATTTCACATTTATTATGTTTACGGTTCTAACAAATTTTGATAAACGTTTTACAACTCAAACACAAAAACTATAATTTAGAATTTTTACGTTTGGAAAAGTACTTTTGAAGTCAAATTATAATTTTAATTTTCATTTATTACCTAATATGTGTATTTTATAATTTATAAACTTGTATTTTTTTTACCAATACATAATTATATGATTAATAAATTATTTATTAATTTAAAATTTTTATATATTTTTTGTCAAAATTTTAAAATAAAATTATTTTAATTTTTTATATATTTGCATGGAAAACATATCATTGTTAAAAAGTATTTATGTATTAATAAAAATATATTTTATATTTTATCATAATTTAAGTCGACATATTTCATATGTTATAATATTAAAGAATTAATTATAAATTTAAATGTAATTTTTTTATCTATAACATCGTATTTAAAATGATCGTTTACCTTCTCAAACACATATTTTTTTTATAATAATACTAAACACTGCAATTATAATTAAATAATTTAAATACACTTTTTAAAAATATTTTTAACACTTTTCAAAAGTAATGTTAAATTGTCATTTAATCAAAACGGTTCATATAATGAATTACGGGTTTGACATCTCCCCTTCTTGTTTTATTTTTTTTAAATGACAATTGCATAAGAATCAAAGATAATCCAAAGTACATTGAGATCAATGGATTTTTTACGGTTCAAAGGTGAAATTTAAAATATTTGAAAATTTTAAGGCTTTACTTGATACGAAGGGTGAACAATAAAAAGATTAACAACTAATTAATTAAATAATTAGATTCATAATCATTTTTTATTTTTTATTTTAATTATTTGATTAACTAATTTTTTATATATTTTTTTTTCATCTTTTATACCAAACAAAACCTAATTCCACGGAAGTCTTATTGATTTGTTTTTTATGAGAAAAAAAATCTAAAAAACGGTGCATAACAGGTTGTTTAATAGAAAATAGGAACGGCCCAAGTCCAATAACTCCAAATATCTGGACCCAAATGATATAATTTTGTCGTTATTAAGTGGGTGGCTACTACAACCAGAGAGTTTCTAAATTGAAATTAGAATACTGGAAGAATCGCGAGGCGCTTTAGCTGGATCTTCCCTGTGCTTACACGAAGGAGATCAACTCCATAGACCAGGAAAAAAAAACTCCCATTTCCTTTTCTCATTTCTCACTCTCTGGCGACGAGAATAACGCTAAATCACAGGTATTTCCTCTATCTTGATTGATTGTTTTGAAGTTAACCGATTTGAACTTTGATGGTTTCATAACTGCTTTCCTCCAATTTCTGTTTTTTTTTTCAGAGAATTCTATTTATAGGGTGTTTATTTCCATCTGGATGAAAAATTCAAGTTAGGAGTCATCCTTTCCATTTTTCCTTTTTTTTTTCTTTTTGCAAGTTTTCACATGTTTCAATCTGCATCTCTTAGATCTTACGATGTTCAACTTCAGCCTTGATCCTTGATCCTGTAAACTTTGGAAAATTCTTGTAGCGTTGGTCTGTTTTTCTTGTCTGGAATTTAAGCTTAACGATTGGGTACCTCTTATATCCGTTGTTCCAAATCTACCAAGTAGAGCAATAAAAACTGTTATAATCTATGTTACGCGGACTCCAGGATGAGTGTCACGGGTATACTCAATTTCTTCTGTACATATCTTTAACTAAGAAAAATCATGGTTTATTTATTGCTTCATAGCTAGTCACGAGTTCATTGGCTCTAGGATTTGACATGAGTTTTGTTTCTAAATTCAGGGTTTTATTGTTGGAACTGAAGTCTTAAGGTGATGGCCAGGATCAAACCACAAGCTCTGCTACAACAAAGCAAAAGGAAGAAAGGGCCATCTCGAATAAGTCTTACAACAATTATAATGTCGACTTTGATTGTTGTTTTGATTGTGTTTTTTGTCTATGCCTCCTACAGACATTGGACTCAAAGGTTCGTTCAATTATGTACTCGCTTTGTTGATTCATGTAATTTACTGCATGGCTTGCTAATTGTAGAGCAGTACATTTAGAAATGAAACTGCTTGTAGAAAATAAATTATGGCTAATATTTATTAGTCTGATTTTTTAAAGTATTTGATACGAGATCAGTATTACTTGGTGAAATTTGACCCATTTTTCTTTTATCTAGGTCAATAATTCATATAGAGAACAAGCAATCAGATATCGAGGTACTCTATTTGAGAATCTTAACTATTCATTCTAAAATGGCTTTCATGATCCTCATGGTCTCATATTTTTTTTCTTAGTCTTTGTTTTGTCGATAACAATAGAACTCTCAACGCCCCAGTATCAATGTATCATCCTCTCAGGACAGTTGCGGGCAAATTTTCTCTGTTATTGTGTGCACATGTATCCTTAGTTATGAGGCATTCCATAATAAGACATTTTACCTGTTTGTTATAATTGTTTCTAACTTTATATCCTCTCTAATGATCGTGACCACCTGTCTTTGGTAGGGGGACAACTCTTTCATGGATTCCAAGAAATCTGATCTCCCAGGATATGCTGTAGGTTCCTTTACTTGCTGAGCTCTTCCCTAATTAGTATACTATGCCTGTGTGATTGTCTACTTTTTTGTAATATTGGCCTGGAATGTGCTGTGCCTGGTTCCGTGAAACAGTATTGACCCTAGATGGTTAACTTATAATGTGGTTTATGCAAATATCCTTTGTCTATTTAACCAGCTTTCTGCGAGTAAGTTTTTCTTAACCTTGCAGGCACTTGTCCATTATGTGCATGACTTCATTAAAAGACATTACAAAAGAAATTCTTTTATCATGTTCTTGGTTTCATCGTCCATTAAGAAAACATATTTCATTAGCATATCTCTCAATAAGGCATCTTGATATGGCATTCCTTTGATTTGTTTCAATTGTATCTTACAGTCTTGACAGATACTTCTTTTAATGAATGAGATTTAGCTGATATGTTCACTTATTGCTTCATCGTACTTTTAGGCTTTTACATTGAATACTTATTTAAAATGAGTATTATTCATTGACTTAAATCTGTTTTCCCCTCCTTATGATTAGATTTTAGATACCACTAAAGGCTCTATAACAGTGGAGCTCTTCAAGGACAGTTCTCCTGAAGTTGTTGATCAATTCCTTGATTTATGGTAAGTACTGGAGTCAGTGTTATTTCTACTTAAAATAATGGATTTTCTTAATCTAGAACTATCATAAAATCCCATGCGATCGATATTTGTACTGGAAAAAATTGTTGTAGTTAGAGCTGAAGAGTTCGTGCTTTGAAAGAATCAGGAATAGTTCCGAATTATTTTTCTAAATCAAATTTTAGTCTCATTGCTGAGTATAGGCTGTAATCTTGCAGAATTTCCATCTGTGGTGTTGATTTTGTTGGTTGAGCATTCTGCATCATTTCTACCTACCTGTCAAGAAGGCATGGAATTTATCACTATAGTTTTATTTCTTAAAGAGTCATGCTCAGAGTTTGGTTTAAATTGGCAAATTCGTTTAATGGTATTGATGTGGGTTCCATCTAGTTTAGGTTCAGTGGCAAATCAAGTTTAGCCACATTTTATCGTCTTATCTGGCATTTATTGGTAATAAAACAGATCAATTTCTTTTGTGCTTTCAAGTAGTTTATAGGCTGGCTAACACCTCTAGGAAGTGCAGTGCCCGAATGTCTTTTCTTTTTATTTTTAAAAATATTTTCCCTTGCCTCCTGCTGAATATGGTGCACAACTGAATTTCATTAACTGTGCAAAGGAAAACCTGTGTCCTGTCATCCTCACTTATCGTGAATTCGATTGATATGCAGTCAGAGAGCGCGCTTCAATGGAATGCTTTTTCGCCATGTGATAAAGCACTATGTGATTCAGGCTGGTGATAGTGATAAATTAGGAGCTGCAGAGGAATGGACTTTGAAAGGGAAGCAGTACAACCAACTTGATACAAGGTTAGTGTACATTGATTAAACTCAATCACTCTTATTGTCCTCTCCTTTTTACTTCACTGATTTACCATCCTGGCGAAGGCTAGGCAGTACATGTTTTTTGTTGTAACTCACATTATCTGATGCTCAACCAGTTTGAAGCATGAAGCATTCATGCTTGGAACTTCTAAGGCAAAGCATGATGATAAAGGATTTGAGCTTTTCATTACAACTGCACCAATCCCAGATCTAAATGAAAAGCTTATTGTCTTCGGGAAGGTCACTAAGGGAGAAGCATTGTTCAGGTAACCAGCAAACTTTTGTTTATTTCCGTTTAAGTGTTTATGCTTAACATTTTTTCCAGTGTTGTCAAGGTGTCCGCCTGGGCATAAAAAAGCCCGCCTGATTGGATTTGTCTTTAATATCTTTTATTTTCACCATTTTTTTCTTTCATTTGATATATCTCTACTAGTAAGAAAAGGATAATACCAAACTCGAATCTTTGTAATATTTGAGCATTCACAAACATTGACCATAAAGAAATCATGCAAGTTGACCAATAAAAAAATTGCATGTTTTGTAGATAGACTAGACTCCACTTTAGAGTTTATTGTATGCCTTAAGCTTTATATATCTATGTATATATTACAAAAACTCACACATATACATATTGTGCTTTACTTTACTCGGGCTAGTGCTTTTTTTGCGCAGGCAATGGTAAGAGTTTAAGTGCCTAGAGTGTGCCTTGTGCCCTTGACAACGTTGTTTCTTTTTTCTTCTGAAGTTGGTTACCATTACTCATGGTTGGACACATTTAAAATGTTCCACGTGGTTATCGGTTAAAAGTTATACTGAATGTGTTTTTATTTTGCCCAGGAAATTGAAGAGGTGGACACAGATGAGCATTATCGACCTAAATCTTCTATAGAGATCCGCAGTGCGACTCTGAAACAAAGCATCTAAAATCAAAGATAAGGAAATAAATATTCCACACTGTATGTTCGGTTATCCAAACAAAGTTTCAGCAGCAGCATTAAAATGGTTCAAAAGAATATATGATGCATTCCTTTTTTGAGCTTCATATTTCATCGGTGCTGGTAGTGGTATTTACTGGAAGTCAAAGTCTTTGGGTCAAGCTCCTTGTTATTCGTCTGGTTTGACTTTTGGGTATCCTTTTTTTTACCATAGCTAACCTTCTAGCATTTTCCTTCATTTTTTTGGTTTGGAGGGCATCTGTTTCCGAGTCTATTTTGATGTGGTAATGGTGGACACTGTATTTTGTAATTTAAGTATAATAAAATTGGATGAGATGTAATTTACATGCCCAACTCCAATAGAGAAGTTGAGAAAAGTGTTTGTAATTTCTGAGAATGATACCATTTTCTTACAATTTTCACATGGAAGGTTTTTGGTGCCTAACTTTTGGGACAGGTTTCAGTTAATACACGAAAACAAGAACCAGAATCCACCCTAAACGACGACGTATAACTTGCTTTTTTCTCATGTTAAAACGCCTAGATAAGACATAAAGCGGAAAAAAAAAATATCAAGTGGGTTGGCAAGTTGGATGAAAATGAAGCCTTTGGCTCTGGGTCTGGGTCTGGGTCTGGGTCTGGGTCTTCCCGCTCCAATTCCTCACTCCAAATCTTTACTGCAACACCGAAGATTTTCCCCTGCCTTTTGCTCCTCAGTCTCATCCGAAACGGTGGGTTTTGACTTTTGATTCATCTATTATTACTATACTTGCCGCTTGACTCTCTAATCTATTCTGAAAATTGAAACCTTTGATTCAGTACTAGTAGTATTTGTTTCTCCAGATAGAAATTAAAGGTTCAAAGCTCGAGTACAAGACAGGAATCCTGGACGATTTTTCCTCAACTCCTTTCGTAACAAATTGGTAAAGGTAAGTTCGGGGGCAAATATTTGCAGCCACTCAATTTTTGTTAAGAAACCCTTGATGGGTTTTTGTTTCGAGGGCTGTTACAGGAAGTGGGATGGGATTCGGAGAAGCCTGGATATGATGGACTCATTGAATTGGCCAAAGCCCTTATGATGAACAACAGAAGCAATTCTCACACCAAAGATGCTGCGGTGTTCCTATATAAACCCTTTCATCTCTTTGTTTCATCATAATATTTTTTTATATTGATGAGTGGTTGCTGTTGTTGTTTTGGAAATGACAGGTTCGAATATTGAAGTCACTGTTTCCGCCATTTTTGTTAGAGCTTTACAAAGTCCTTATAGTTCCCATGGATGGAAGGAAGGTCGCTGCAATTATGGTTGGTGAGTTGAATCTTCGTAACTTGGTTTTAAATGGTACTTGTATACTGAAGTCATTGTGTTTTTTTGTTAAGCAAGGGCGACAGTGTTTACTTGTCAATGGCTTATGGGCGTATTGTCACGACCCGCCAGCATTCACAAAGGCAAACTCGATTTCCTTGGGCGTTTTGGAGACAAGCATGCACCAAGGAAACTTCTAGAAAGGCTTAGAGTGGCCTACATCCATCTCAAAAGCATGTCACAACGTTCTAGGAGGTTCCATGAGGTTCTACCAAAGTCTAGACGCATTCGGAAGGCCATAGAAGACCCTTGAAGACTTTGGAAAGATTGAGACTACTATAGAAGTCTCTGGAACTCTACAGAATAATCTAGAACATTTTGGAATGTTCTAAAAAACTATGGAAGGCACTAGAAGATTTTAGAAGATTCAAGAAGGTTCTGGAACACTCTAGAAGGATCTACAATACTCTAGAAGGTCCTGGAATACTATAGAAGAATATGGAATGTTCTAGAAAGTTATGGAGAAATCTCCATAACTAGACTATTCTAGGATTATGTAGAAAGTTCTAGGAGATGTAAGATATTTATAGGTTGTCTAGATTTCTCTAGAATCAAAATACTAGCTGTAGGATTAGATTGATTTCCACCGTCCATTGAGGACGTGGGAGGCTATAAATAGGTGACTTTGGCCATTTGCCAATCAACCCTTACAATCCCACAATCCAAGAATCCAAGCATTCTCAAAGCATTGTAAAGTTCTCTCTTAAAGCTTAATACAAAGCTCTTTACCTTTCAAAGCCTTCTCACCTTCTCAAGTTCTTTGCTTAGCCTTTACGTTTGTGTGAAAGGCTTGTTAGCATAGTTCGGGAGTGCTAACGCCGCACGGATAGTTTGGAGAAGTTAAGTCCGTGACAGTTGGTATTAGTGCCACATTCGAGACATGGCAAAGACTGGCAAGAATCAAGTTGTTAGCTCGTCGGAGACGTAAATGACGCAAGAACAACGAGGGAGCGAAGAGACTATCAATCCTACTACGACAAGGCCACGAGCCAAGTCTAAGGATCTAATCTCTAGCTTGGAGTCTCGTGTAACCCACGTAGAAGAAAGCGTAGGGGGCATAGGTGCCCAAGTGGACGACCTTCACCAGCGGGTAGAAGGCCTCGAGGCGGAGGATGTCGAGATCCACACGGCCATGAAGGCCATAATGCTAAGGCTAGAGGAGACCATGCAAGCAAAAATAGGTGAAATTCGTGATCTGCTCATAGGGGAGCTCTCGAAGATGCGAGATTTTCTCCAACACGACATTGACAACACTCATGCCTAGCTTGAGGCATTACAAGGTGACGTTGCATTGTGCAAGCGCGCCATGGCAGCAGGGCCAAGCACCACAGTCGAGACTAGAAGGGTTGAGGTGCCGAAGCCAATGACCTTTGCCAGAACACGCAACGCAAAAGAAGTAGACAATTTCTTGTATGGCCTAGAGCAATACCTTGCAGTGGTCGACATTGTGGATGAGGCCTTCAAGATTCAAACCGCAGCTCTATATCTCACTGACACCGCCATGCTATGGTGGAGGAGAAGAGGCATAGATGTTGAGAAAGGTATGTGCACGATCTCTACCTTTGATAACTTTAAAAATGAGCTTAAACGACAATTATATCTGGAGAATGCCAAGGATGAGGCGAGAGACCGCTTGCGAAGACAAACAGTTTGGGAGTATTCGTGATTATGTGAAAGAATTCACTAGCTTGGTGCTTGAGATCCTCGATCTCTCTGACAAGGACTCGCTCTTTAATTTCATGGATGAACTCCAACAGTGGGTCAAGGCCGAACTAAGGCGTCGTGGGGTACAAAACCTTGCCCATGCCATAGTTGCGGTAGAAAGTCTCATGGACTACTCTAGTAACAAAGAGTCTACCGCGAAGACGAAAGATAAAAAGAGCGGTCAAGCCAAAGGTGGGGGAGATAAAAGTCAACGCAAGAAGGGCCACCAAGAAGACACCACGTCTAAGCATAAAGGGTCGTCCTCATGGAAGTGCAAGGATAAGGGTAAATGCAAAGAATCTCGAGACATAAAAAGGCCATCGTCCAACAAGTGTTTCATTTGTAACGGCGATCATTGGGTTCGAGAGTGCCTGCAACGCCAAGCCCTCAATTCGCTCCTAGCGAAACATCAAGAAGATAATGATGTCAATAGAGAAAAAGATGGTGCACACATGGGGTCCATGCAATTGCTTAATGTTACGCAATCGGCCCCAAAGATCGAAGCCAAAGGGTTGTTGTACGTGGACGTTACCATTAATGGCAATGCATCAAGAGCCATGCTTGACACAAGTGCGTCTCACAACTTTGTCTCTCTTGATGAAGCAAAGAGGCTAGGTCTTAGAGCAACAAAGGGTGAAGGATCGATCAAGGCAGTTAACTCTGCCGCGAAACCCATCCATGGCATAGCTCAGAGGGTCAAGACCAGTATCGGGACATGGTCTGGAGATATGAATCTCTCAATAGTGCTAATGGACGACTTCAAACTCGTCCTAGGACTTGATTTCTTCGATCGAGTCAGAGCAGTTCTGATGTCATTTGCCAACACTATGTGCATAATAAATGGCAACCAGGCTTGCGTGGTACAGACGGCTAGTGCCACCAAGCATGAGACTAAAGTGCCATCAGCACTTCAATTCAAAAAGGGCTATCCTGAGAAAAATCATCTTTCTGTGATCATCAAGGGTATTGATGAGCCAGAAAAGAAGAGTAGCCAGACGTGGCGTAGTTGCAAGTTCCAACAAGCCAAGAGAGAGCTATGGTGCGACTACAAGTTCCAAAGTAGTCAAACCAAGGTCAAGACCCAATGCGATAGTAAAGAACAAAGCGGTCAAGCTAAGGGTGAAGGAGAAGCAACTAGAGTGCTACCAATGTAAAGGGCCTCACAAGTTGCGAGAATGCCCAGGTCGAGTCAAGCCATCCAATAAGTTGAGTGAGCTCGAAGAGAACGAGGCTACACAGCTTGATTCGACGATGCCGAGTTCTGCTAAGGCCAAGAGAAACCGAGAGCAGGAAGGGGTGACCATGTCCGAGAAGGCTACCAAGGAGTTCACCAAGCATGTTCGTGGAAGAAACATGGCTTCGAAGACCACCATAAGACGAGGGCCGAAAGAAGAGCATGCTGAGGGTGTTCGTGTGAAGAACATTACTTCAAAGACCAAATCCAGTAGTTCAATGAAGGCGCGACGAGGGCGTCACGAGCTTAGGTGGGGGAGAATGTCACAACCCTCCAACATTCATAAAGGCAAACTCGATTTTCTTGGGCGTTTTGGAGACAAGTATGCACTAAGGAAGCTTCTAGAAAGGCCTGGAGTGGCCTACATCCATCTCAAAAGCATGCCACAACGTTCTATGAGGTTCCAGGAGGTTCTACCAAAGTCTAGACGCATCCGGAAGGCCATAGAAGACCCTAGAAGACTTTGGAAAGATCGAGACTACTTTGGAAGTCTCTGGAACTCTACAGAATAATCTAGAACACTTTAGAGTGTTGTAGAAAACCATGGAAGGCACTAGAAGATTCTAGAAGGCTCTAGAAGATTCAAGAAGGTTTTGGAACATTCTAGAAGGATCTAGAATATTTTAGAAGGTCCTAGAATACTATAGAAGATTATGGAATGTTCTAGAAGGTTATGGAGAAATCTCCATAACTAGATTATTCTAGGATTATGTAGAAAGTTCTAGGAGATATAAGATATTTATAGGTTGTCTAGATTTCTCTAGAATCAAAATACTAGTCGTAGGATTAGATTGATCTCCACCTTCCATTGAGGACGTGAGAGGCTAATAGGTGACTTTGGCCATTTGGCAATCAACCCTAACAATCCAAGAATCCAAGCATTCTCAAAGCATTGTAAAGTTCTCTCTTAAAGCTTAATACAAAGCTCTTTACCTTTCAAAGCCTTCTCACCTTCTCAAGTGTTTTGCTTAGCCTTTACGTTTGTGTGAAAGGCTTGTTAGCATAGTTCGGGAGTGCTAACGCCGCAGGATAGTTTGGAGAAGTTAAGTCCGTGACAGTATGCAAGGTTAATTCTGTGGATCTTCCTGATGGGACCTCTTGCCATAGTGGGGTAAAATTTGGTTCAAGATGGAGATGACAGTTATAAATGAGCTTCATCGTTTCATGAATGGATTGCTTCAATTTCTTGCAGGTTTTTGTAGAGAGATGCAAGTACTTGGAGGAAAGTAAGTGTATAGGGGTTTGTATCAATACTTGTAAGCTTCCGACACAGGTTCGTATTTTTACGCAGGAAGTTGTTTAGCCTACCTGCAATTGAAGGAGTCTTTAACTTGACAGTTCTTGCATTATGTTCTTTTTTGCAGAGTTTCTTCCAGGATTACATAGGGGTTCCTTTGGTGATGGAGCCCAACTTCAGCGATTATAGCTGTCAGGTAAGATTTGTCGGTAAAAACAGAGTGAGCCAACCAACATGTAATTTGAACCATTCAGTTTTATTAGTTTACCATTAGCAAGTATCATTTCTGCTGAAGAATTAGAAGCAGAACTAGCTAACTAGCAAAATGACATATAATGATGCATTGTTATATCCTTTTATCACTGCAATTGCTGGTTGCCAGCGGTATAGCAAGCCTGTTGTCTTACCGATCGCCAATTCCCCGTGCTAAGTTGTATTGACTTTGTTATGTCCGTTCAAATTTGGGGTCAGCCCACTGTTGCCGGAGAATGATGACGCCCTAAAATAGCCATGCCTGAATGTATGCCCAATTGCTAATAAACGAAGGGATACTCAAAAGAACGTTGATGTGATGAAATGTCCACAGGCATATCTTCTTGATTCAGGTTTCCAACCAACTTTGTGATGTCGTCAAGCTCTTGATGTACAAATTGTTGATGTATGTAAAGCGGTTTTTATCATTCCATTTCTTCCGTTTCTACAGTCTATTGAGCTTGTTAACCATGCATTTCAGATAAACAATATACACGAAACAACAACATTCATAATTTTTATTCTTCCCTTTCTTATTGATCCCATTCCTTCTTGTTTGCTATGTACATTGTGTCGTGGAATGTTTTCTGGTTGTTTACTGTAGTGTTGGACCTATTTTTCCAAAAGATTCTGCTGCCTTAAAAATTATCAGTGACTATCAACAAACTAGAGATTCTCCTCAAATAAGAACACGTGAAGATGGAAAGATGGTGAGCAACAAAATTATTATTGACTTACCAAGCATGATAAGAATACGGACAAGGTTAATTCAAGGTTTGAATAGAAAACTTCTTGGTTATGTAATAGCATCATCCCTAGATGCATAAAGCCTAACGGTCTCATCCAGAAGACCAAACTAAAAAGAATGCATAAATTTTGAGAGCTAAAATTATTATTATACCTTGTTCTTATTTTAATTTAATGACAGAGTGGCTTGTTTGTCACAAAATTTAAATTGAGCGGCATGTTTGTTCCCAAACTTATAATTAAATGACTGAATTGTTATTTTTAAAAGAAAAATGATTTGCTTTAGAAGAAGAGTAATATGTTTGTTACAAAACATTTAACTAAGTTATCTCTAAGTATATTATACCCTACTTTTAACTATTCAAACTACGGATGACAGAGGAGTACAATTTCACGGATTCAGTACCACACTCATCCCAATTGAAACGAAGATTAGTATGAATTTGATGGGTAGTGGGCGGGTGTGGATATTAAAAGTCATAACTGACGTGAGTAGTGGGTAAGTGATAGGTTTGAGACTTTATCCGCCCCATATCTGCCCACCCGCACTTACATTTGTGAAATTTACTATGTATCATATAAAAAATCAATCTTATTTATTATGTTTTTGGTCAGTTTTAAAATTTATGCTAATAGTTAAGTTTGTATTAATTGAGCTCAATTCATTTTGCTTCACAAGTTTTGAAAATGTTTAAAAATTAATTATTTTGTTATATTTAATATTAATGGTTGTCTAGCTGAGAAATTTGGCGAGTATTGACAGGTATGAACGAAGTGGTGAGTACTCAACATGATAGTGGATATGGATGTGAGGATGGAATTAAGAATGCTTTTTGTGGGAGGGTATAAATTTAAAAATTGTACTCACCGTAAGTAGTGGGTAGATGATAGGTATAAAAATTTTAAGTGGGCCGGGCTTTATCTCCCGAAGGGTAACAGAGAAACGATTTACCAGCTGCCTCAGGGTCGTAACCCGTCCGCAATAGAAATTGGGTCAAACAAGAGGATTCGTTGTTTCCGGGGAAAAGATATTAGGAAGTCGCTGTTTAACTAAAAACTAGTTTCTTGTTCCACTACACTTCTACAGATAGTTACACACTTCCCTTATCGTTCCCGAGTCTCACCTCGCCATTTCCGAGGTCACCATACGTTCAATAAAACCCAGAATGGCACACGCGTGCATTTCGACATCGGCACCGTCTCTTCGGTTGATTTCCACTGCCTTCTCTTCAAACTCCAGCACCAATCTTGACTCTCATAAGCCATTTCTCCCTTTCCATCCCCTTCGTCCCAGGTATTTCTTTTTCTTATTTCTCTTATCCAAACTAGGAAAACGTTATAGAATGTTAAAGTTCGAGTCTTTTTTTAATTAAACGTCTAATTCGACGTTCTAGAATCTTTGAGGTAGATTTATTGTTCTTCCAACCTTAGTTAAAACCCATGTTTATTTTAGGATTTTAATCTTTGGTGTTTTCTTTTTTACTTTTCGCCTAATTGACTAAAGTTGGGAAGTAAAATTTCAGGAAACTGAAGAAGCTAATTGGTAATCAAAAGAATGCGAGGAGTACTCAGCCAAAGGCTGTTTGCACAGGAGAGTTTTGAGCCCCAGAGGCAAGCTCGCGACAGGGAATTTGGTCAATAAGGTAGAAGAAACTCGTCTGAAAATACGATCCTATGCTAACTTTTTTCTCTCTTGTAGTAAAAATTGTTGATAACAGATTAGAGTTGTTATATTGAGATATATGCGGGGATGATTTGCATGTCCCGTCTACACCTTACTTCCCTGCATATGCACAAGGGCAGGGCCCCCTCCAATGGTGCAAGAGCGATTTCAGAGTGTTATTACCCAGCTTTTTCAATATGTACGGATTTGGCTTCGTCTTTTTTTTTCCTGGCTTCATGAGATTTTGTTTTCTCTCTTATCAGTTTTTTATATCTGTTATTTGTTCGGTTGTTAGAGAATAATTCGCTGTGGTGGAGCTGTTGATGATGACATGGCAAACATTACTGTAGCTCAGCTTCTCTATCTTGATGCTGTTGATCCTGAGAAGGTCTGGTTGGTTCCATGCTTTCTGTCTCTCATTCGCTCATACATAGATTGGTTTTCATTAATGAAATACGGAGGCTTGAATTCCAGTTATGAATGGTATTTATTACTTGTGCATTTTATTTTTCTTGTCAACAGGACATTGTCATGTATGTCAATTCCCCTGGAGGGTCTGTTACAGCCGGTAATGTGCCTATCATATGAGAATAATGTATTTGTAATCTCACTGGTGTGTTTCAAATAGGAAGCAATGGGCATTTTTTTACTTGATTTGAGTTCTCTCAAGTATGGCTATATTTGACACTATGAGGCATATCCGATCTGATGTCTCGACTGTGTGTGTTGGACTTGCTGCTAGGTATAAATTTAACGAAGCAGCTGTTTCTGTTTATTATGCAGTTATTTTCACCTCTCAGTACGGAACATTAGGGAACGATATTCTGCAACTATAGCTGCTTTGTTTATTAATTAAGGATTATTCATCTTAACTTTGTAACTTAAATCACTTTGTCTGGTTCATTCTACCAGATATTCAATCCTTGCTCAGAATATTTCTTAATATTTGTAATATATATATTGTTTGTAATTGTCTGATTTGTTTGAGATAGAAGGGGCATTGTGATAGATATGGGTTTATTTTTCACATCTCCCCTGTTTGATGCCTAATCTGTGTATTTCAAAGCCAAATTTAGTTTGATCCCCACTTTTGGGGAAATGGTTATGTGTGTTTCTGTTGTCCCAATTGCCAAGATGTTGTAGGCTAAGGCCTAATTCTGGCATGTACGTCTGTTCATAGTAGTTTGCACGGCTGCCTTTTGCTATATGACTCGCTCTTGGTTTCAATTATGCATCACCATGCACGATAACAGATTTTATGGGCAGTGGGGAATGGGGGCTGAAACTGGTTCTTTGGCACAAGATGGGTGAAGTGAAAAGCAATAGCCATCAGTATGAGGGTGGTAATGATGGGTGAAGGAATAGGAGGGTGGGGTGGTTCTTGAGCTGAGTTCCCTTTTTTTCAGAAAAAACCCTACCCTGGTTAGAAAAACACAAAAGGATTGCAACTTTTAGATTGTTCTTCTAGTGATTTGTACCTCTGGAAAATTAAGTTCTTAATTCTTGTTTCCTCCGGCGAATTAATAATCTATCTGCTCCTTTATGTGACCCTTCCTAAATTCTTCTTAGTACTGGGTTATAGCCGACTGTTGTTAGTTATATCACAGTGTTTAATGGCTTATTGGAAGAGCCCAATAGTTGATTTTTAGAAACTGCAAATCCTTTGATGTAACTGAGTGTAAGATTTTCTATTTGCATGTAGATATTTTGTTCTTAAATGAACAGTATGGGAGCTTTTCTGCTTAGCGCTGGAACCAAAGGTATATAATGCTTGTGATTTGTACATTCATAGCTCTGTTATTCAGAATAGTTCCCCCAGTCTATAAACCCTTTGTTTTCTTGACACATCCAGGAAAACGATACAGTTTACGTAATTCAAGGATAATGATCCACCAGCCTCTTGGTGGAGCTCAAGGAGGTCAAACTGATATCGATATCCAGGTATGTGTTTTTTTTGGCAAACCACATGTTTAAACTTTGTTGGTAAAGACGAACCCATTTTTTGGGGGGAAAAGAACAGAAAAGTTTAAATAGTGCAGATGGGATACCTTCATGGCCAAATATCAGCAGTTTTGACTCTCTTTTTTTAAAAGAAAACTGTTTACTATTAGCTTCAGTTTTGTACGGTTGTTGTTCAGTACCCTGACCGGTGTTCATGATTTCTCAGGCAAATGAAATGCTGCATCATAAGGCAAATTTAAACGGGTATCTTGCTTACCACACTGGTCAAAGTTTGGAGAAGATCAACCAGGATACGGACCGTGATTTCTTCATGAGCGCAAAAGAAGCAAAGGAATATGGACTTATTGATGGTGTTATCATGAATCCTTTGAAAGCACTTCAGCCACTACCTTCTACAGCTGATGGTAATTAATAGCCATTGCGTGTAATGTGTTTTTAGGTATTTTTGGTCTCAATGGCATGGCTATACTGTAGAAATGAAATGATTGTCCACTTAAGTGTCTCATTGAGTATCGAATACTGATGATTCCGGTAAAAAAAAACAATCTGGATTTTGATGCTAAATTTTCAACAATTTTAGACAGGGAATATGAATTCTGCCTTTTTGCTGCAATATCGTGCTGAAAAGTTTATTTCTGGCAATTAAGCTCATGCATAGAGATGATTATATCCCAGAATAAAATGTAGAACTAAAAGCTCACGCATTGAAAACACTGCTGCTGACACAAGGCAATATATAGAAGAAAAAGATGATACGAAACAGGTTGGCATACGGACAGTGATGAACCAAGGAAGTAGATTGTTCTTTCCTTTTACAGCCTGAACTTGACACCATCCACCAATACTACATGACCCTAAGGCCAAAACTAGCAAGGCCGATCATTTTGTACAAGGAATCTGTTAGCTACTGATCACTGACTCAAGAATCCACCAAATTATCCCCAAAAAAGCACTTTTCAGGAAACAGATTCCGAAATCTTATCCAAATCTCTCAACCCCGGAACTTACCACTCTAATGTTCTCTCATATTTTAGTAAAAAAATATCAACACGTGGCATTGTATTTTGGACACCAATTTCCTATCTTGTTGCTTACCTCCTACAGAAGAAAGTTGGCAGAAACCAATGGAAACAAAGATAAAAAAGTAAAGCACTCTAGCGTGTACATTGTGCCTTCATTAATTCAAACCTACCACCATCCAACCAAAGTAGCCACCCCCAATCAAAAAGCCTCTCTCTGTGGGCGCGTGTGTGTGGTTGTTGTCTGTATCCGTTGGTTTTGACAGTTTTCCTGTTTTAAAAAAGATGATTCTTTGTTGTGTTGTGTTTTGTTAGCAGCCACAGATTGTTGGTGTCAAAGTAATCATTTTTCCCAATTTCTGAATGAAGATGCTAAACTAGAATCGCTAGTAGTGGAAGACGCATAATCACTTTCAATATGAACATTTCAATTACATTGAGAAACACATATGGATCAAGAAGGGACAACACAGATTCCTTCCTCCAAAAAACTTGCTTCTCATGAAACTTGTGAAAGCTGAAGATACGGGTACAGCTCTTCAAGCTCGTCGAAGAAATCATTTTCATCTGATTTCGCCGTGGAGGATGTGGTTATATGAGGGCAACACAGTGGCTCTTCATCCAACAGAAACCCCAGCGAGTCATGGGTTTTCTCTAGAGTCCCGATTAAACAATCTTCTTGGCTAATGATGACATTTAACGGGGATTGTAAATAGTGAAAATGATCCTCACTCGCCTCTTCATCACTGCTGGTTTTGCTGCCCTGGTTTTGTACTTCTTCCGGCTCTTGTTCTGGAACTTCCGGCACCTGTTCTTGCTTGGGAGTTGGGGGCTTATCATCGTCGCTGAGGTTGCTCCAGTGTTCTTTCGGCGACTGTTTTATGTCGGTGGAGTCGAGATCAGGGCCTGGATGGTTGTGACTAGATGTGTAAGTGATGATAAGCACGGAAGCATCTGTTTTGCATCTTTCTACTTGCTTTTTGGCCGAACAACCTTTTGATGTGCTACATCTGTAATACCCTCTGCATGTACGAACATCACTGGTTAAGAAGGCCGAACATGGGTTGAAGAACACGAAGAACAAGAGAACTCAACAAACCTGGGATAAGGAGATCCTTTGATAGGCTTTTGCCCATATTTCCTCCACGACCATAAATCCGAAGGCGGACCGTCGTTCTTCAGCTTCCCACCATTTTCCCCGACCTTCACCGTAACCACAACCCTTTCCACCACCTTCCTGGTAATAACAAACAAAACAGAACTTAGAAATGTCATTTCAGAACTGTAATAAAAAGAGCGAAAAAAAATCTTCCTTTGCTCTAGCAAATTAGCAACAAATAAGCAACGAACCTTCTTTTGGATGTCTGAGTTTCAGTTGGTTTAACTTGTGATTCATCTGAAGCCACTTTTGGAGAGACAGAACCGTCCATCACCACCGCTTTCGATACTTGTTGCTGGCTGCTGTGTTTTAAAAACCTGCTCTTATGTTATGCCAAAATGATTAAAAGAGACAAGCAGAGCTGTTTGGAGAATTAATGAACTTGAAAAAAAAAATGGGAGTTAGGCAATTAGACATAAAAAACCCCCCAGCAACTTGCGTTCTTGCTTTCCTCTCACTCATCTGATAATAAAGTTATCTGCAACTATGCACGAATCACCACTCAGCTTTGCAATAAAATAAACCACCCAGACAGCTACGGCCTGATAAATGAGTTAGATATTTCGTGGGGGACAAAGTCTGCCAGGGCCCATCCTCCACTTGATCGGCTTACGGGCTTAGGCCAAGCTTTTTTGTTCCCACACAATCAATTCTTCGCTCAATCTTAGGGACATTACTTTTAAAATATATAATAAAAAATAATTTTTAAAATAATTTTTAAATTATTTAATTTAAAATGAGAGTATTTAGTATTTCTGTTAAAAAATATTTTTAAGTAGATAATATTTATTTAATTTTTTAAAAATATAAAAAAATTAATGATATAAACAATAATATATGAGTAAATTTTACTTAAAAATATTTTTTAAAAAGTTAATAATTAATTATTTTAGCTTTTAAAATATACTTTTTAAATTAAATTAAAAAGTATTTTTGACCTAAAAAAATATCTGTTTTTTATTATTTTTGTTCTCATAGCTCCAAAAAATAGTTTGTAAGGTATTGCAAAACAGGGCCTAAATCTTAAAACCGAGTGCAGACACGTTTTGTGAATCTCCCCAAACCGAAGGGAATTGAGTTTTTTTTAATCAAGAAGGGAATTGAGTTTGCTGCTGGATTTGGTGGAAAGAACATGTCATAGCACGAGTTGGATATCTTCATGTTAGTGAGCTTTCTTTTTTTTAGGGTAAACTATATTAGTAGTCACCGAATTATAGTTTATTTTCTATTTTAGTCACCGAACTATTTTTTGGTAAAAACATCATATTTCTTTTCTATTTTGGTCACCGACTGTTAAAAACTTAACGGTTTTGCTTACATGAAATTTTATTTTATTTTTTTAATTTTCCATGTTATTTATTCTCTCTCTCGTAAGCAATATATGTTATTTTATAATATTTTTATTCAAACTAACAGGATGGTGACACGTGTCACTGCCTATTAGTGAAATAAAAAGAATGAAAAATCAAGCCCTTTATGCAGCCAAAGAGATTCGACTAATAGATAATTTACACGTGTCACCATCCTATTAGACAGTTACACGTGTCACCATCTCTTTGGCTGCATAAGGGCTTGATTTTTCATTCCTTTTATTCCACTAATAGTCAGTGATTCGACTAAGGGCTTGATTTTTCATTCCTTTTATTCCACGTCAGCAAAACCGTTAAGTTTTTAACGGCCGGTGACCAAAATAGGAAGGAAACATAACGTTAGTGATGTTTTTGCCAAAAAATAGTTCGGTGACCAAAATAGGAAGGAAGCATAACGTTAGTGATGTTTTTGCCAAAAAAATTAGTTCAGGTTCGGTGACCAAAATAGGAAAGAAACCATAGTTTGGTGACTACTGGTGTAGTTTACCCTTTTTTTAAACTGAATTGTATTCAAAGTGACAAGGTTACAAAAGAATCACACCACTAACATTAAAATTTCTATACATCAAATAGAACAATAAAGCCCTAAAGGTGTGAAGACAATAAAGAACAAGGTTTATCACTTACAAAAGATTAAACATTCTTCTGATAAAAATCCAACAATACTACTACTTTGACCAGAGTGCTCTAAGAAGAAAGCAAGTTCTTTCGCTGCTTGGTCTTGGCAAAACGGCAACACTACAAAAGGGAATCAAACTTTACTGACCACCGATCTTCGCTGCTAACAACGCTTGAGTGATATTCGTCATACGAACGTTAAACTGATAAAGCAGATAATACTGTCACACAGACAGACTAACATTGTCACAAGACAGATGAACACTGCCATACAAGCAGACGAAACTACTGCCATAAAAGCAGACGAAAAAACTGTAAAAGAACAAATAAAAGATGAAACTGACAAAGTAAAAAAAAACATGCAAGTATAATTCATCAACAAAGATGAATGTTTATTTATATACAAAAACCAGCAAAACGGCCTAAAGGCTGCCGCTGAAGAAAAAAAATTCTAACAAAAAGGAAAAATTCTGAAAAAATTTAAAAATTCATTGTAATCGCTAGAGAAAATGAAATGAGTAGTTTTATTTTAACTATTGAGTTAACCTTTTTACTTTTTTTTTTTAACTATTGAGTTTGGATATAATCTCAGAAGAGTCGAAATCTACACTTAGGGCTTTCCTTTTTTAGATCTTTTGATTGATTGTTGCAATTGAAGATGGAGCAGGTGCGTAATTCTAAGGCGGCGCAGCCGAAGTGGGGTTTCATCTAACTGATTGATCAATAATTAACAAAGACAAAACAGGTTTAATCTAACATTATTGTTCTTGTAAAATGTCTGTGATTGAAACTTACAAAAAAAAGTGGCAGAATGTTTAGCGTGATCATGAAACATGCTACTACTTATGTATATATGCTATATATGGGTTAAAATAATTGTGGGCATGGACTGTTGGGGGGTGATAAGTTGGTTAAAATTTGGGAAGAAATTCTGGATCGTGTAATATAGAGATAATTGTGCATAATGCCTCTAAATTATAATTCTTATTTTAAATTAATTCTTAAACTTTAAAATATTTTATATTGGTTCATAAACTATGACTAGAATGGTCCTAAACTTTAAAATGGTCTATATCATGCTTCAAACTATCAATATCACTCCATTTAATCATTCCGTTAATATGTTGTTAAAATTAAAAGAATAATATTTTTTGAAGGTCTTGAAATTGAACTCGTGGCTTAAAATTTTAATCTACTTTTTAGAAGGTTCCCAAGAGCTAATATTTTTTAGAAGATCAAATATTCAATTATCAAGACCTTAAAAAAACATGTTATTTTTTAATCAATTAAATTAACGACAAGTTAATTGGATGATCAAAATGAAATAATACTAATAGTTCGAGGTTGATATAAAATATTCTAAAAACCTAATAATATATAATCAAATGTTCTTTACTTTTTAAAAAGTTTCGTATCATATATTGTCTACAAAAATACAAAGCATTTTTTCGTCTCAAAAGTATAAGATGTAATAAAACCGATCAATGGAGTCATATATAAGGAGGATTACTCAATAATTTAAGGGGTTGTGTGTAATTTATTAAAATAAGGCTCTTAATTTAAAATGAATTGAATGCTTATTGACTTAAAGTATCGAGTACTCCTAAATTTTAGATTTTTTTTTTTTAAATTTTTATATATTTTCTATTGAAAATATATTTTCGTCCCCTAAATTTTATAACCCTTAAAGTCCTCTTCCAATAAAATCTTGTGTCCATCTCTAACTATAATTATTTTTTATTTTTCTATTGTAAACATTTAATTTATTTTGAGACTTTTTTAAAAAAATTATGTATAATCATTTTTATCGCAACGAGTTCAAAAATAAACATTGAAATAAGAGAATAACGTGTAAGAATTATTCAAAGAATATTGTTTGGTAGACGTCATGTAAACGACTAATGTATCGAACAACAATCAGACCAAAATTTACAGGTCAAAACATCGCGGCTTTCTTTTCTTATTTTGTTTTGTTTTGGTTATATTCATAAACAGATAAACCCCAACGCATATTTTAACTTTTTTTTTTCGTATATTTAATTGTGTGAGTTTAGAATCTGGATATTTCTTGGCGTCGAAGAGTGGACAAATGTGCTATTAACTCCGTACCATATGAAAAATTATTAGATAGATTTGACTTATCACGTCATCTATAGTCCATCTAATGAGATTTATTCATTTTAACGTAATTTTTAAGTAATTGTTCATTCCTTAATAACATGTAGGAAAGAGGTAAAAATTCATCTTAAAAAATAAAAAATTATTATTAAATAAAATTATAAATAACGTGACGAGTAAAACTCATTTAATAATTTTTCGTACCATACATGTTCGTGCCGAATGGTTTCAGACTCTCAGTATTTTTTCAAATTAAAATTTATAATGATATTAAGGTCCCCAATCCCCATTGCTTTATTTCAGAGTTGATGGGGCCATATCTTACATTACATTTAATCAATGCTAACAAAAATTCACCGGCGGTGGAGATGTAGCAATCGTTTAGGTGTGCTTAATCTTTCTGACAATTCCAAATTAAAATTTATAATGATATTAAGCTTTTTGTCAACTATTAAACGTTGGGTTTTAATGACACTTGGTTTTAATTAACTCTACACTTATTCAAAGTTAAAGTGATTTATCCGTCTGAATGAGCTCATTCGTTCAAAATATTTGTTGAGACTTTTATAATATTGTATTTTCTGAATAAAAAATATCTCATTTTTTGTGCATCTTTTTATGTTTTAATATTAAAAAATTAAGTATAAAGATTATTATTAAAGTTTAGAGCTAGGATTTATGATTAAAGTTTAGGGTATTGGATGTATGTTGCATTTTTTAGAGTTTAGGGTTTATGATTAAAGTTTAGGGTATTAGATGTATGGTTTAGAGTTTAGGGTTTATGATTTAGAATTTAGGGTTAGGCTTAGAATTTTAAAAATTTTAGTGTTGGGGCATAAAAAAGATGCCGAAAATACCAACGGGGTTGGTCCAAGTAGTAAGCAGCTTGGTATCGCTTAAGCAGGTCTCGGGTTCGAGGCGTTGTATATGCAGAAAATCTCCGCTGGGAGACTCACCCACTAAAGTCAGGTGTGCGACACAGGCCGGTCTGGATTAGTCAGGGCGAAGCCCTGAAAATCAAAGGGCAACAAAAAAAATGCCGAAAAGGGGAAGAAGATTTTCGTTCCTTTTCGATGCCCTTTCAATGTCTCAACACTTAAAAAAATAGATTCTAAGTCACAATACATTCCTAAAGGCTAATCATAAACCGAAAAGTTAATTTTTTAATGTGAGAACTAAATAAAGGTATCGAAAAGTGGCAAAAGATTTCTATTCGTATTTTTACGGGGCAGACCGGATAGTTAATTTTTTGTTAATAGAGACCCGATATTTAATTAAATACAAATACTAAGACATACATTTTATAATATTGTATGATCAATAAGAGATGCTAAAATGGCCTGGAATAAATTTTTCAAAAAAAATGGCCTGGAATAAGGTTCCATGTCTTGGTGTCAACCAATTCATGCCATATGGACGTGGCAAGAACTCTCATCTTCTTCCTTTCGCAACTACAAATGGATCTATCCATGTTTGTTCCCTCGTCACACAAACAATAAAGTTTTTCTGATCCCTTCTGTTTGGTTACCGGTAAAATGGGGTGGAAGAATTTATATCAGAAAACTATGAATCTCCCGACCTTGAAAGAATCCTTTCACCTCCTTACAATCACCCTTCTCAGCCTCTTGATTCCCCTCTCGTATCTCCTCCTCGCCAGACTTTCATGCGTCAACTATATCTTAACAACCGTCGCTTCAAATCCTTTACATTTCCCCCCGCCTTTTCCCTCGTCTTTCTTCTTCTACGCCAACCCAGCTGTTCTATACGTTGTTGTTTCGGTCCTTAGCATCGTCACTCTTTTCCATGGCTTGACGGGGAAAAGCACTTTCGCAACCGATTCGCCGGAAGCTGTTTACCGGCCCCGTTTGTTCACTGCCTGGCTCGTTTTATGTATACTGCAAGTTTCCGTTGGGTTGGGGATTGAAGGAAGCATAGCGTCGGGAATCGACGGTGCTGGTTTTGGTGTAGAGAGGAGTCTGTTCAGTAGGTTAATATTCTTCTTGGGTTTGCATGAAATAATGTTTTTCTGGTTTAGAACGGTGGTGAAACCGGTGGTGGACGACACTATTTTCGGGGCTGCTACGCAGGAGAGGTGGGTTCATAGAGCGGCCATTGCCGTGAGCGTCGGCACGTTGTGGTGGTGGAAGCTGAGAGATGAAGTTGAGTCGTTGACTGTTATGGCGGAAGCTAAGAAGGAGCTGTCGATGGAGATTGAGATGGCTGACTTTGTCGGGTGGTGGTTGTATTATTTGACGGTGGCAATTGGAATAATTAGAGTTGTTAAAGCTATGCTCTGGCTTGGAATAGTGCTGCTAAGAAAAAACAGAACGGATGAAACCGGCGAGGAAGATAATCAAGACAAAGTCCAAGTTTAATCCTTTATAATTATCCACACTTTATTATTTTTATTATTACAAGTAATTGAATTTTCAAACATTTGTTTTAATTAAATGTTAATTTTTTATTGGACGAAATTCATTAATGGACTGTCACTAGTTTTCGTTCAATTGATGACTCAAATCCTGTTTCAATTTTTCAATTACGTGTTACACGATCTTGTGATAATGCTTAATTATTAATTTGTACAGATAATTTCCTCGAGAAAATTTGATTAATGTACACTGTAACTGCAAAATCATATATATTATATAATATATGGATTAAGATTTAGTAATATTGTGTAAAATTTAATTAATTCTGTGTAAAAGACATTTTAATTTTCGAATCCAATATCAAAATTTAATTAATTCTGTGTAAAATTCATATATATTATATAATATATGGATTAAGATGGCTGGTGTCTTCTTGGGATTGTTCGTATTTGAAGCATGAGCATAAGATTGTTCTTGCAGAATTAGAAAGGGAATCTGGTAGGCGTAGTTGAGTGAACAAACAAGTCTAGAGTCCAAGTGGCCCAACTTCTCACGGTCTGCTTCATGCTTCAATACGGGCCTTTAAGTTCTTACCATGCTTAGTCCTTACATTTTAATTTGATCACTTTTAATTTGGGTATTTTCAAAATTTTAAAATTTCAAACATGAGTCAATCTTAATTTTAAATTTTCAATTATGACAAAATAGTGCAAGAACAATGTGACTAAATATATTTGGGTTTTAAAATGTTCTTTTTAAGTTTTTTTATTGGTTTAAGGGTATTATAAGCCCTTAAACTTTTTAAA
Organism: Hibiscus mutabilis; assembly: GCA_019671005.1. Taxonomy (NCBI): domain Eukaryota; kingdom Viridiplantae; phylum Streptophyta; class Magnoliopsida; order Malvales; family Malvaceae; genus Hibiscus; species Hibiscus mutabilis. The sequence continues at coordinate 53,405,218 of CM033726.1, forward strand.
AAAATCAATTAAGTCCTTCGATTTTTTTGCACCCAATTAAGCCTTTATACTCTAAAATTTTATCAATTCACCCCTTTGACCCATGTTGACTGTTAAATCTAACATGTTTTTTTTGGACCAGTTGGTGCAACGTGTCGTGTTACAGTGTTGTCACTTGGTATTTCTAGAAATTTTTTTATTTTATTTAAAGAAATCTTCAAAAGTTCTAAAAAATTCTATAAAACTTATAAAAATTATAAAAAATAATTTTCTATAAAATATATAAATATCACATGACAGAACTGTAGTATATCATATGGCAGTAATATCTCAAGAAAAAGTTATCAAAAATTGATGGTCAAAATTGGTCAGAGGGATTAGTAGATGAAATTTTAGAGTATAAAGACTTAATTGGGTAAAAAAAATAAGGGCTTAATTAATTTTGTTTTCAAAAGTTCAAAGACTTATGATACCCTGCCTTTTTATTCCATGTAAATTTGTAAATTTAATTGAATAATATGCTTCACGTTGATAAATTTAAAGATTAAATTAAATAAAATATTTAAATATAAAAAATGATAATAATAAAACAGTACTGTTTAACCTTTTTATTTTTCATTACAATCGTACGAAGTCATACACAATCGGCAGTCGGATCCCCTAGATTTTTAACATTCCAATGAGTGGTTAGTAGCAATTATTAGAACAAAACCAGATATTCCCTCAAAAGTGAAGCAAAAACTGATATTCCACATGAAATATCTCGACTTTCCTCCGACGTGGAAATTTCCTTAAAACCCTTCTTACTATATTTCATTTTCTTAAAACTTTGCATAACTTTTCTTCTCTTCACCGAAAAAGCAAGCAACAATGGCGACCCTATCTAGTCTAAGCCTCGTAACCACAAGAGCCGCAGACAACGTACCAGACACAAAAAAATGGGGGGGGGGGGGGCGTCAAGGGTCTCCCAGTTGGGGTGTAGGCGCATGCAGGTACTCAGATCAGTGAGGGCCGGCCCGGATATAATTTCGGAGAAGGTGGAGAAAAGCATCAAGGAAGCACAGGAGGCGAGCGGAGAGTGTGTGGCTGCTTGGGACGAGGTGGAAGAGCTCAGTGCAGCAGACAGCCACGCTAGGGACAAGACGAAAGACAGCGATCCATTGGAGAATTACTGCAAAGACAATCCGGAGACAGATGAGTACCGCACTTACGATAATTGAATTATTGTGACGTCCTCTTTTTTCCTTGGGTAATGAAGATTTTTTAGTTGTGGTGAAACTCTTTGTTTGTTATTGTAAAACTGAAGATATTATTGGTGGTTTTACTTGTTATAAATGATGTAATCCTATACACCACAGGGAATTAAAAAGATAAGTTGGGAATTTAAATATATCATGAAAAAGATAAGCTGATTCTTGTAGAAATTAGAATGCTATTCTGGCTGTAACAAAGATGGGACAACACAATTATTGAGATTATATGGAATTTGTATATTAGTGCACAGGTAAGGCAAGATTCGAGATATATTAGTTTATTAGGAGTTGCCGAGTTGACCAACTCTTCTAAAGTGAAGATTTTTGGGTATGGCGGGACGGCAGCAGTCATCGGGTCAAGATTAATTTTAGGGATCAATTTACAAATTAAATTTACGGACAAAATTATAAATAAAATTTTAATTTTAAGAACCAAGTTATAAATATTTTTAAAAAAATATAAAAAAGATTATATTATTAATCTTAAATCGGGACGGATATGATAATTTTCACCTTAAGCCCAAATCTATTTTTTTATAAAAAAAAGAGAAAAAATCAACCCGAACAAGTCGGGTAAAATTCCCATCCTTAACCGTGTTTTTGTTGATGAGAATGAATTAATCAAGCACAAATTACAAATACACCATTCATCTCACTAAATTTATCTATTGTCTTTTAAAAATGTTAGATTATTTTGTTGAAAAAATCAACATTTTTTTAAAAATATATAATTTTAATTATTTTACATTAGATATTCTAAACAATTTTTTCTTTCTTAAAATTACGCGAAAACAACGGTCAAAACATAAAATTAGAGCATTGCGGTCGGTATCATGATATTCATGAACCGCCACCAAGGCGAATGATCACCATGCACTTGCAAATCTTCCTTTGCCATTGATCTTTTCTCAAAATTTGACCAGGGTTCATATAAATTCTCATAAGATTCCTGATAACAAAACTTTCATCACTTTTTCTCTCAATTCATTTTTTTCGTTTTTAAATTTCGAGATCATCACTCGTCGGCAGTCTCGACTCTACTAGGTGCCGTCAAAACCATTTCTTTTCTCTCTTCTTCATCTTTCGCCCCGGCTCCCTTTTTTATTTTTGTTGTTGTTTCGTCGTTTTTAATTTTTTTGATCTATTTTGTTAAAAGCTCTTTTTTCGATGTCCTTGGACCAAGCAAAAACGTCTTTTGCGGTGGAGGAGAGTTGTCGACGTCGTTCACCCTGAAGGAAGCTCCCATTGTTTCCTTTTTTTGTTTTCTTCTGTCGATCTCTGTCGTGGGGTGTAGCCTTTCTGTTGTTCCTCTCACAGGTAGGGTTGTATGTGGTGGAAGTGCCTTTGCTGATCTCTGTTGCCGCCTCCTTTCCATTTTGGCAACAACAGCTCGATGGTTCAATTGTCTAACTCCGTCTCCTTCACAACTTCTAATTTGACACTATGATCTTCTGTTGGATAGCTCTTCCTGCACTCCCTCCAAAGTTTCTATCCTTCTGAGACCCTAGAAGTGACATGCAGAGGATGACCATGGTTTTGTTGGCTCCGTTCTTGTCTCAGTTTTCTTCGGATGACTATGGATGTCTTGTTGTCTTTCTCGTTATGCTACTGTGTTTCTGCTGCTTGGGGTTCTGCTTCGGCTTGTTCCCTTGTTCTTTGATTCTTTTGTGACCGATGTTCATTGCTTTGTTTTCTATTCCACGGTTCTTTTTGTGACCGACTGCATTGTTTTGTATTTGTCTCTTGTTTTGTGAAGGCCAGTTTAACATCACTAAAGAAAACCCTTTCCTCTAAATTTCTAAAAAATAGATTCGTTCAAAACTGCCTAGCCAAAACCCAATGGTTAAACGAGTTTACATCTAATTTGAGTGGCACTAAATTGAATCAGAGATTTTGCAAATAAAACTGACATTGAAGAATCACAGCAAGTGCTGAACCATGCAGCAAGACAAAACCAACGTATATTTATCACACTTTAGCAAATCATAAGCTAAACCTTTATCTCACTCAATAGCAACTTCTTTTATACTTGGAATCCTTGTTCAATCATGGTAATAACAAATAATTTGACAATAACGAACAACCATTGCGTTTGAAACTACCTTTTGAACCCATGATCCTGCATTTCGTAACTTGGATTTTTAAGTAGATTTAAATCGATAATTAGTGGATAATGCATACATTTTATTCTCAAGCAAACTACATCCAAAATCATTCAAATTCAAGTACCCACAAATAGTACAAAAGCTTTTATGCAAAACCAAACATCCGGTTCAGTACACTACAAATGTACATAAACCTAAGTTTTACATTAGGTAATAGTAATGTAACAGAAAAACAAGGGAAGGAAAATATATCATTAACGAACAACGAACAAGTACAGACCCCAACAGAGAACACACCTGTCCAATAAGGTAGAAGAGTCTAGCAATCAATAATCCAACATATCAACCGAAGCCATAATTGGTTGTATCTGGCTGGGGAGTTGCCAAGGCTCCAGCAGACGATCTGGAATCTCCGGTATAACAACATCGTAACCGCCAACTTCTTCCACAATGTGCAGCACCGAATTCAGTGACCGCAATCTCTCGGTCAATTCCATCGCCTGAGCTCTTAAAACGTTGTTGGCCGATTGCATCTCGATATAGCGTTGGGTGGCAACGCTGATCCTTTCAGAGACCTGGCTGTTTTCCTTCTGCAATGCACTCACTTCCTCAGCCAAATCTCCGAGCTGCTTTTGCTTCCTCATTCGTGATCGCCTAGCAGATTCACGGTTCGAAATCATTCTCTTCCTTTTCCTCTCATCAATGTCAGCATATCGCGGGTCTGAATCGGATGAACTCGCTGGCCTTTGCACAGAAGCCATCTCAAGAGAAGTTTTTATTTCTTTCTTTTATCCGGGATAATATTTAATATGAATTGATAATTTTAATGACAATCAAGGATTTACGATTCTCAGTAATCAGAGAACTTAACTAAGAGTTAGATCTAGACGAAGAGATTTATGATAACGATAAAGGTGAGCTGATTCATGAGAAAACGTAGAACCAGTACAGGAAGACAACTGAGAACGAGTGAAGAATACGGATTTGACGAATCATTGCAACGATTTCATGAAATGATTTTGACTAACAATCGAAAGATCGGACATGAGCTAAACAATCGAAAAACAACAAACAAAAACACAATAAAAAAAACTAGATCTAAACCAGATCTACAGATAACAGAAAGAAAAACAAAAGGAGCGAAGACTATAAGTAATAAGAAGGAAGGAAAATAATTAAGAATACTTAGCTGGATGAAGAATAGCAGAAAAGAAGGGAGCTGGCACGAAGCGAACGGAAAGAAGGTTTACTAAAGAGGGGAAGCGGGCCTTTTATAGGCAAATGAGGCTGGGTTTGATTAGGTTAAGTGGATAAAATAATAATTAATAATGAGGTGTAGGGGTATTTAAGGCCTTTTCATTGGTTAACTTTTTGAAACAAGGAGTCGGTGTAGTGTCACAGCTGGCGTGCAATGTGACGTCAGCTTTACATTCCACGTTTTATTTACACTTTCCGATCTTTTGGTTCTTGGAATATTCCATCGAATATACCCGATGGAATGGATTTTTATCTAGTAATTAATATTACTAGTACTTTTTTTAGAAAAAAAATTTTAATATTATGTCGTATAAACTTTAGTTTATAAGTACTTTTTAAGTTTAGAGATTGAAATTTAGTTTAGGGGTTTAAGTTGTAAGATTTAAAATTTAAAGTTATTGTTTAAAATTTAGTGCATATGATTTAAGGTTGAGGGTTTAGTTTTTTAGGGTTAAGATTAAGAATTAAAGATTTAATTTTTATAGTATAAATATACATACTTGTGTAAAATTAGTTTCACACAGCTATGTGTATCAAAATTTTAATTTTTTTATTATTTATCAAAAGTGTTGTAATATGTTAAGACATTTAGGGTAAAAATTACTTTTTATTTTATAAATGTTCATTTTAACTCATCAAATTAAAAATAATAATATTTTGGTCATTTACGTTATCGTTTCATAACGTTTTGGTCACCAATGCATTAAAAAAAATTAATTTAATTACGTTTTGGTTCACCGTTTTGATTCAAGAAAACTTATTTTCGGTATAATAAAATAATTTCTTAACTTCTTTTCAAGTTATCTAAACATTAAAAATGAGATTTCCATCATTATTTTTAAAAATTAATATCATCTTTAACCTTGAGCTTTTTTATAGAGCTTTAATGGTGATTGAGTTTTAAGACATTATTTGACAAAGTAAAACTCATTCTAGCTTAGATTTTGGTATAAAGGAGTTTGAGAATGAAAGAATCGAGAAAGAATAACTAGAATTAAATTCATGAAAAAATGGGAGTATTTTCAAAATTTTCAAACATGATCGTTTTGATTAAATTGATATTTTTAAAAAAATTGATATTTTATCTAAAATTTCAATGACAAAAACGTTCTAAACAATAGTGTAATAACTAGTTTAGCCCATATCCAAAACCAAAGCCCAGTAACTCATTATCGCCCAGATCCGGATCCAGAATCCAACTCGGCCCGAAAAAAACCCTAATTGTTAAAAAACCCCTAATAACTCTAATTCTAATATTAACCACCGTCGCCAAATGTTGAGAGGATGAATTTTTTAGGGTTTTGTTATATCAGTTCGAAATAAAAAGGAAACCCTTTATGTTTTAAATTAATCTCTCCAAAATGGCACCGTTTCGGTGGCCTGACCCGTGCAGTGACCCGGTAACCCAGGGAGGATCTGCGCCCTTTTAAATGGTCAAATTACACAGTTGGTCCCTCCCCTTCTTTCCCGCTTTAACTTCTGTCCAGGGTTAATTACGCTTCTGGTCCTTCGGATTTCATTGCCTTTTATTTTTCATCCTTTTCCCTTCTATTTTGCACTATATAATTTGTGTTTTATTTAATTTAGTCACTGCTTTGTTCATTATTTATGGTTAAAATATATTACATATTATATTACCAATTATAGAATAATATAATATTTTTTTTATTTTGTTAATATTATCAATATAGTACAATTTAGTATGTATACAAATAAAGTAACTTTTTTTTCTTATTTACGTATATAAATTTTCCTAAAATATATGAATTATATATATATATTTAAAGTATAACATATATAAGGTATAATTTTAAATTAATATATATAGTATATATATACAATATTAATGATTCCCTTTCTTGAAAAATGGACGTAAATCGTTTCCATATTTGTCTTTTTAAATATATGATATATAATATTAATGAATTTAAAATCCATTTTAAAGTCTAATGACTTTTTTACCATTGTAATCCAAAGTTCCATGTTAAGCCACATGTCTACCTACCAAACCAATGGCCCAAAACAATCCAAGGAGTTAGTGATTACCATCTTTGCCCTTGCCATCTTCAAAAATTACCATATTGCCATTTTTCATCCAATGACTAAGATTACACATGGAAAAGTAATCTTTAATCCAATGGTCCATATTAATTTTCATTAAAATAAGACATGGAAATGACCCTTTCACCCTTGCCTTATTTTAATAAAATATCTCCTAAAATATCTCATAAAATATTTTTCATTTATTCGATTAAATCCGATTATCCGAATTTTTCCCGAACTTTAAAGCTTTATAGCTCTTAATACAAATTTCGTATCAAAAATCTGGGTAACACGAAAATGCCACTCTTGGGGGTGAACTATTCATTTATGGGACTAAATTACATAACTTTTGAAAATTACAACTTAGTCCCTAAACTTTTTGAAATTTACACTTTGGCACCAAACTTTTTGAATTTTACATTTTGATCACTAACCAAAATTTTGAGGTATTACACTCCATGTGAGTATACCCAAATCAAGTAATACAAGAATGGAGTTTTAATTGGAAGCTTATACCAACTTTGGCAGATTGATCACTTTTAAATAGAAATGCATTGAAGACGAGCCAAGACACAAATCGGTTGAAGGCTACATATCCTAGAGCTACAAAATAAAGAAATGAACTCTAGGGTGAAAACCCAAAAATGGGCAGTCTAGAGCGGTCCAAATAATGAAAAAACGCATTTCATCAAAGTACATCCAAATTGCAAGTGCAGAAGTGAGAGTTCGCCAAGAAGAAACGATCTTTGGTTTCATTATCCTTAAACACTTGTTTGGGCCTGTATATCTTTTTTTCATACCCATGAGCCATAGCCTACCTTACAAGCCTATAAAGACCATTCTGATCATACATGGATGTATGAGTTTTGACTTCAGATTATATTTCGCCTATAAGGGTTAACCTTTCTTCAAGGAATGTCAAACTTTAAGCACCCGATCGACACTAAATGAGGGAAATATGGGGCATGATGATTTAGTGAGATCAATAGAGTCACTTAAATGGGGGTAGAAATTAGGTATGGGAAATGTTCCTCTTAGAAGCCTAATAGCTCATAAAGGACTTAATATGTGCTTGTGTCCCTGCAACTCTTGCTATCCTCTAACATATGCTTCATTCGGGTTGCTCATTGTTAATTTGAAGAAAAAATACTTTTGCACTTGATATTTGAGTGCTCAATTTTGATTTTTAATTTTTCACATTTCTGGAAAATTTAATTATTTCTTCTAAACTCAGCACAAGATTTTTGTATGAATGAATAAAAAACTTATCTTTACGAGTTTTTACATTTAAAACTACTTCACCCCAAATGTCTAAAATAAGGCAAACTCGGCATATTGGGTCGAAGAACAGGAATATTAATGGGGCATTATTGACAACAAACATCACAGGAATATTAATAGAGTTCAAGATCCAGGAAAAGAAGACACTCAAAAGTTGACACTCGCCTGAAGAGGTGATTTCCAAAAGAAACAATCAAACCTGAGAGAGGTTGGGGCATCATTCGACAAGATTGACCTTATAAGTCAATAGAACAGAACTTAGGGCATAAAGAGAATAATGCTAAGAGGCCTGATATGACTAGTTAGAGTCACGAGGCATTCCTTTTAAAGTTAAGCTATGGTCAACTGCATTGCATGTCATTCATCTTTGCATCAAGCATTTAGGTTAATTGCGTACATACACCATAAAAATAGGGTGCATTCATCAACAAGTGCATATACTCTACCATATGTAAAAACATGAGTGAATCAAATATGGCGAATTCTCAATTAAGAAAGGAAGCTGAACCACAAGGAGATTGATCCCTCAATGTGAAATGGAAGAAAATCAAGGCAGAAACCTGAAATGACTCATTGAAAAAGACTTTTTTGGGAAATATTTAGAGCACAAATCCAAAAGGGACGCCTTTGGTATTCAAAACGAAGTTCCAGCGAGTTCTAGTATCCTTGATAGAAAAGAATGGGGCAAAAGTGGTATGTCATCCTTGACATGAAGGAATAGATCACTGTCGGTAAGTTCCAGCACCCTTGACGGAAAGAGTGGGGCAATAATGGCATGACATCCTTGACACGAATGAGTAGATAACTTCTAAAAAGTTCCAGCCCTTAATACGGAAATTTTTTTTTAAAAAAAAATCAAAAAAATAAGAAAAAAACCAAAAAAGAAAAAAAAGAATGAAAAAAATTAAAAAAAAAACAAAAAAAGAAAAATTTAAAAACAAGGTGAAAACCCAAAATAGCACCCTAAAAAAAACCTTTTTGAAAATGTTCGAGGCACGAATCCAAAATAAGGCATTGGAAACGAAGAAAATGAAGAATGTCACTTCCATCAAGTTTTAGTGCCCTTGACATGAGGGAGTGGAACCTAAGAGAAAGAATAAGATTGTTTGGCATTCAAGAGAGAAAGAAGCATATACTCTTTGACAGAGTCCAGCCTCCTCTACATGAAGAAGTAAAAAGAATCAAATCAAATCAAATCAAAACTTTACAAACTTCAGACCTCGTCTCCTTAATGATATGGTAGCTTGGTCAAATACAAACTTCAAATCTTGCCTCTTCGTCGGTGTTGTAGCTGGATCAACCTTATGAACTTCAGACCTTGTCTCATCGGCGGTATAGTAACTTGGTCAACTTAAACTCCAGATCCTGCCTTTTCGTCGGTGTTGTAGCTGGATCAACCTTATGAACTTCAAACCTTGTATCCTCGGTGGTATGGTAACTTGGTCAAAGTAAACTCCAGATCCTGCCTCTTCGTCGGTGTCATAGCTGGATGAACCTTAAAAACTTCAGACTTTGTCTCCTCAGCGATATGGTAGCTTGGTCAAAATTTACTGGCTTTTAAGTTTACATTTTTTATCAATTTTGTAGTTGAGAAAAATCAGAAAAAAATAAAAAAATAAAAAGAATGAAGATAAAATAAAAAACCAGAAAAATAAAGAAAAATAAAAAATCAATCAAAAAATCCAAAAAAATAAAAAAAGGAAAAATAAAAATCAAGGTGAAAACCCAAATGGGCGCATTGAACGGATTTTTTTAAACATCTCCAAGGCACGAACCCATAAGGAGGCCTTAGACATGCAAAACGAGTGAAATGAAGATACGTTAGTCTCATCTCCCTAGAGTGGCAGCGGAAAGAGTACCAACACAAGTATGCGGAATAGATGAACTACAACATCATATCTTATCTCCTTGAACTTCCAATGGAGCATGACATCCAAAAGAAGATGAACTACAACATCAGACTCTATCTCCTTGAACTTCCAATGGAGCAAAACATTTAATAAAAGATGAACTACAACATCTGACCCTATCTCCTTGAACTACAACATCTGACCCTATCTCCTTGAACTTCCAATGGACCAGGACACCCAATAGAAGATAAACTACAACATCTGACCCAATGGACCAGGACACCCAATAGAAGATAAACAACAACATGTGACCCTATCTCCTTGAACTTCCAATAGAGCAGGTCACACACCCAATAGAAGATGAAACTACATTATCAGATCATTTCTCCTTGAACTTCCAATGGAGCAAGTCACCCGATCCTATCTCCTTGAACTTCCAATGGAGCAGGTAACCCATCCAATAGAAGATGAACTATAACATTAAAACCTTTCTCCTTGAACTTCCAATAGAGCAGGTCACCTGACCCTATCTCCTTGAACTTCCAATAGAGCGGGTCACACATCCAACAGAAGGTGAAGCTACAAAAAAACAAACAAAAAAAGAAAGAAGCAAATAAACAAAATTCAAAAAAAGAAGAAAAAATAGAAAAAAAGAATCAAATTTCCAGTCTTCTAATCTTGCCTCTTTGTCAGAGTTGTAGCTGGATCAGACATTAGAACTTTCATCCATCGATCCTATCTCTTTGTTAGTGTTGCAGTTGGATCGAATTTTGTAGACCTTGCCTCTTCGTCGATGTTGCAGCTGGGTCAAATTTTCTTTAGGAATTAGCTCATCAACAATAATGTAGTGAGCCGCACTTATTTTGCTCCCCCAACAAACAACCTCCTATTTTGAAGATTTTGCTTCCCTGAGAGTGACAAAGTAGATCAATCAGGTCAAGAAAGAAGACAAGAATAGAAGAGAATGAAGATCTACCGAAGAAATAAGATATACGTCAAGAGGAGAAACCCATTCGAACTAGACAAAACGGGTCATTTTTAGTCTTTGCTCTATTGTCGTTACACAACAATGAGCAAAGAGGGGTATCTATAATAACCTGTTTAGCCTATATCCAAACTAATACCAAAACCCAAATCCAACCCAAACCAAAGCCCAATAACCCATGATCGCCCAGACCCAGATCCAGAACTCGACCCGTCCCGGAAACAAAAAAGCCCTAATAACCCTAATTCTAATATTAGCCGCCGCCACCACCTCTTCTGCCGCCGTCGCCAAATGTTGAAAGGAGAAGATGATTTTTTTAGGGTTTTGTTATATCAGTTCAAAATAAAAAAGAAACCCTTTTTATGTTTTAAATTAATCTTCCCAAAACGGCACCGTTTCGGTAGTCTGACCCGCGCGGTGACCTGGTAACTCAGAGAGGATATGCGCCCTTTTAAATGGTCTAATTACTCAGTTGGTCCTTCCCCTTCTTTCCCGCTTTAACTTCTGTCCAAGGTTAATTACACTTCTGGTCCTTCGGATTTCATTGCCTTTTATTTTTCATCCTTTTCCTTCTATTTTGCACTATATAATTTGTATTTTATTTAATTTAGTCACTACTTTCTTCATTATTTATGGTTAAAATATATTACATATTATATTACCAATTATAGAATAATATAATATATTTTCTTATTTTGTTAATATTATCAATATAGTACAATTTAGTATGTATATAAATAAGGTAACTTTTTTTTTTCTTATTTACGTATATAAATTTTCCTAAAATATATGTATTATATATATATTTAAAGTATAACATATATAAGGTATAATTTTAAATTAATATATATAGTATATATATACAATATTAATGATTCCCTTTCTTGAAAAATGGACGTAAATCGTTTCCATATTTGTTTTTTAAATATATGATATACATATATTCATTCTAATTAACATATAGTGTATATATATAGGTTGTTTTTATGTATATTATTATATATATGTTCATTAATGTTTATATTATGCACATTTTTTATATATTGTATTATGTATCAAATATGTAGATGTAATATTTTTGTACGTATATTATACGAATATATTAATTATGGATATATTAAAGTTTTTAAATATTAACATATATACCTATATTTTTACTTAGTATAATTTGTTATTATAAAACATATTATGTTATTAATATAATATATGTTATTATCGTATGTACGGTATATATATTTTTGTATTATTTGTTACATATAGTTTGATATAGTATAGTTTTATCATTTTATATTATAGTTTTAATATATGTATTTAATATGTATATGTTATATACGCATCTATTTATTAGTCTTTATACTTTATGTTTTATTCGTGCATTTAATTTATTCGCATCATACATGTTGCATTTTTACATAATCAATTTTTTTAAAATTAATTTTGAATTTTAACCTCGAGAAATCGTATCTCAGACGTATATGGATGTGATTTCCTCGAATTTTTCCAAGAAAACGAGAAATCGTGTCCTGGGCGCATAGGATGCGGTTCTCTCAATATTTTCGGCATTTAAGAATCTCATTTTAAATTTTAATCGAATTCGTAATTTCCAATACCAAGACATTAAATAATCGACTAAGTACAATTTTGGGCGGTGTAGCGGTGCTAATCCTTCCCCATCAGTAACCGACTCTTGGACCTAAATTTTTTATCCCTGGTTTTATTTTGGTGTCCGGTCTACCCTTTTAAAATAATCGATGGCGACTCTATATTTTTAACTTCAAAGCCAGCAAGGGTTTTCCAAATTAAATATAATCAAAATTAATTTTAAAAGAAAAAAAAAGAGCGCCTGACGAATTTGAGTAATTACAATAGTATTAGTGACTATTTTTTTATTTCGATGAGCAGTGAATACTTATGAAACAAAAGTGACAATTGCAATAATTTACCCAAAAATTTATTTACGAAAATAACACATCTTCTGACACACATAGGGCAAAGACATGTAATGCCAATCACGTTTTTGAAAATTGGTTCTTGCAGATATCATGCTCGAGAGAGAGGACTTTAATCTCACATCAAAATTTTAAGTGAGGTTATGGAGTATAAAAACGGTGGCTCTGTCCATCTTAGTAGATATATCTTTTGGAAAATGATTGTGTAAATTTTATCACTCATATTGTGTATTAAAATATATTCTTAAAGAAAAAATATCTGATGAAACTGTGTAAATTGCTTGTCAAAAATTTAGAGGCTTAACTTAGAGTTTAAACATAATTCAAAAGTAGAATTTAGGTTTAGAGTGTAAATTCTAGAGTTTAGAGTTTAATATTTAGAATCTTAGTACTAAGTATTTAGGTTTTAGATTTTTCTCATTTTTACGCATATTGTATATAATATTACATGTAAATAAAGTAAATTTACTAAGGAAAAATATCTCGTGCACTGGCGGTAGAAATAAAAAAGTTTCTACAAACCCCTTAGTTTTAGGTTTTATGGACCTGGTTTAGGTTTATGGTTTAAGAGTTTATGCTTATGAATTTAAAATTTAGGGTTTATAGATAGAATTTAGAGGTTAGATGTTAAGGTCATTTCTTAATACATATATATATATGTAAAATATGAGTACTTTTTTTATACACATGTCGTCTAAAATTTACACAAATTTACATAGTTATTCTTTAAAGAGTTTAAAAAATTAAATCTAAATCTCTAATTCTAAAATTTTAAAATCTGAATTTTAATCATAAACTTCAAATTATAAACCGTATCAATTAAACTCTTAAATTTTAAACTATAAATTAAATTTCTAATCCCTTAAACAAAAATATTTGTATAGTCTTATAGCCACCTTGTGTATCGACTAATTTTCAGCAAAATATTATTTCGATGAGACTGCTACCGTTTTGAAAATGCAGCGCAGATGGAGTGTGCGATTAGAGCAGCTGCATCTTCGGTCTTGACCCGTTCAATTCGAATCCTATTTAAAAGGCAATCAGATTGAATTCGCACGCATTTAGGCACATGAGGCGGTGAATGAATGAGGTGAACATTAAAGAAAGTTGAAAAAAGCGCCAAAAGTGTCGATAGCAAGTCACGATTCTTCCCCGTTCATCCACAAACCACATCGCTTGATTCAACAACTCTTCTTCATTTCCCTGACGTAGTTCATTCATTCGCTTGACTGCGAAATTCCATTCTTCCCTTGCAATTTCCCCATCTAAATCCGAAACGTATCTCTTCCTAATTCGCACAGTAGAACAAATAAATGGTTGAACAAGAAAAAACGAGGACGGACGATGTTCCGTTGGACGACAAGGCCAAGAGAATGAGAGATCTACTGTCGAGCTTCTACAATCCAGATCATTCTTCGGCTCCCAAACCTCCGTCAAATATCGAAAACTTAGATGCCATCGATTCCACCTCTTTCGATCCCGATCACTACATGAACCTCCTCGTACGCTTCTCTTGATCCTAGTCACGTTTTATGATTAACGGAACCTAATGCTAGATTTATAGAAATCGATTATTTGGAATGACGTACGTTTGGAATAATGATGTTTTAGATTGGGTTTGAATGGCATAAATTCTGTAGGTGCAAAAGTCGAATTTGGAAGGGCTTCTTCGGAGGCACGTCGAAATGGCAGCTGAAATCAAGAATCTCGACACTGATTTGCAAATGTTGGTCTACGAGAATTACAACAAGTTTATCAGTGCCACGGATGCAATTAAATGGTAACTTCATTCAATCTTTAAAAGCGTTAGTTAACAATTGCCATTGCCGGTATTTTCAACGAGGGAATAGTGGATAGGGTTTATAAACATTACATTTCCCATGGAAATTCTGTTATTTCTTTTTGTTTCCTCAAGATTATGATGCCGTCTTAACTTTTATTCAACCACTTTATACAATTTGTTTAAGAACCCCAACTCAAACTTTGGTTTCTCACAGGATGAAAAGTAATATTGTAGGCATGGAAGCTAATATGGAGCAACTTCTTGACAAGGTGTTAGAATATTTTCGTTTGTCTCTATGTAAATCTTTTGAACAATGCATTAAGAAGAAATGTAAAGAGGGGACTACTGCATTTTTTTCTTTCTTAATCTATTATTGTAGATAATTTCAGTACAATCTAGAAGTGATGGGGTCAATACTTCTCTTTTTGAGAAAAGAGAACACATAGAGAAGTTGCACCGGACGAGGAATCTTCTGCGTAAAGTTCAGGTATTAAAAAATTACCAAATGTTCATGGTAACTTGTGAGCAATGTGAGAACAGCTCTAGAATTGAACTGAAAGCATGTTAACCAGAGGTAGCAATTATGAATGCAATATGTTATTAGCAAAAGCTTGTAACAAATATATGGTTTTCAGACGTTACAGCTTGAATTAGAAGGTATTGAAAAAAATCAAATAGGATAATTATAATATTACTTTCAGTTTACATATGCATTGGTGAGCTCCCAAAATTGTCTTTTTTGGAAAAGTACAGTTCATTTATGATCTTCCCGCTAGACTTGCTAAGTGCATCAAATCAGAAGCATATGCCGATGCAGTCAAGTTCTACATTGGAGCAATGCCAATTTTTAAGGTCATTGCTGCTTAACCCGTTCTTCGATTTTGTATATTAATTCTGTTCTGATACGTATTTTGCTTTTATGCCATAAATTCATATTCAAAAGATTTGCACATACCATTGTTTTCCTTACCAGGCATATGGAGATTCATCTTTCCAGGACTGTAAACGAGCATCTGAAGAAGCGATTATTATAATAGTAAAAAACTTGCAGGTATATCTATCATTGTGTTACGCAGGTATGGTGATGTTTCTGCTGCTCATAAACGAAATTTGTAGTTCTTGATAAAAAATTCTTCTCAGGGAAAGCTATTCTCAGATTCTGAATCAATTCAAGCTAGAGCTGAAGCTGCAGTGCTTTTGAAGCAGTTAGATTTTCCGGTTTGTATTGAAGCTTTCAAATTAGATTTTAAATTAGTTTAAAGCTTAAACACCACATTGTCTACTGTGCATGCCATACTCCACGTGAAAATCCATCAGCAAAAAATTGAAAACAATCTAATGGTAATATTGTTCTCTACAAAAGTTTTTGATGCCACTTGATTTATATTTGTTTGACAAAAATACATATGCATGATGGATAATATATGTAATTGGGCAGGTGGATAGCTTACAGGCAAGACTCCTTGAAAAGTTAGAGCAATCTCTTGGGGACCTTCAACTGAAAACAGTTGGAATTGAGAATATTTTACGTGAGTCTAATGATCCTTCTAAACAAGGAAAAGCTTTCGAGTCGACTCCTAGTACGGGTCATGAGGTAACTGAGCAGAAAGTAGCTTTTTGAAATTTCTTATATTTGGATAGTTGGATAGGAAGTAGGGTGGATAAAGGAATTGGAAAAGGCAGAAAAAGAAATTTGTATTTGTGCAAAGCAAATGCATGGCTTTCTGAACCATTTTAATTTTTTATAATGCAAGTTCTTTGTGAAACTCATCTTGCCTTAGGGAAATTCAGGCCATCAACGTTTAAGGGTCATTGTTTTCAATACAAAAGATGATGCATAATTCAGCGGGATGCATGAGATATTTTACTATTACATTGCAATTCTAGCTTCTACTATGGCAAATAACTAATGAATTTCTTCACTATCCAACATATGCTTAGTATTAAATATATAGGTCAGTGACTAGATGATTTCAAAATTTATCTCCTATTGAATTAGCATTTAGAACTGTATTTTTGTGTTTGTAGTTTTTTAACTGTGGTTAAATTAGTCATTCTCAGCATCCCTTAAAACAAAAGGTGGTTGGAGGTAATATGAGGGTAGAAAATGCCGTCTAGATTGATGAAGGCCCTTTTCAATTATCTAAAATAGGTTTCTGTCCATGGATTTGCGGAGGCTATTCGTGCTTATCGTGTAATATTTCCTGATTCCGAAAGTCAACTAATTAAACTTGCTCAAAACTTGGTCATCAAGTAAGCAGCTCCATTAGAATTTCCCTTGTTTTACAAGTTCTAGTTCTATTGTTTCTAATAATAAAAAGCATGGTAAAAATTCACTCAAATATTGACTTTTCTTAAGGCACTTTGAAATGATCGAGCAATGTGTAAAGAGACGTATTTCTTCTGCCAATTTCCTTGGTGCTCTTCGTAAGTAGTGTGCATTTGCTTTTTCTTTCTTCTGCTCTTCATGATTTCTGCAATGGATGTAACATAACTAATGCAAAAATCTTACCATTATTTACAAACGCACATTCTAAAAATGTTTGCACAAATCAAATAATTTATCATCTTCCTTGACATTTAGCGATGTCTTTAGCATATCATTCTTGATGGACTGCTTGTTGAAAGTACGCCCCAAATAGAACCGAGGCTTCTTTTATGTCCACAAAGAGTTTGATTCTTGATAAATCATTGTTTTTTTAATAATGGTGTGAATTCAAATTTATTTGTTTCCAGATTTGTTAAAATTATTTGTTGTTTTGCTTTGATATTGACTTGTTGGTTAGTTTTTATAGTATTTTTTTCTTCTTATTTTGCAACTTAAATTTATTTAACCATTTTCATGTCTATTGCCAAATCTATTGCAGGGACTATATGGACTGATGTGCTTCTGATGGACGAAGTCTTAAGTGAGGCTGCTCTACCTGATTTTTCTGTAGAGGTCTTTCTTGAATTTCATATTAACTCGTTTTCTTTCCAGTCTATTACGTCCCCCCCCCCCCCTTTTAATCTGAGTACAAAGATACACAATTTTCATATTAAGGGACAGAGCTCCATCTAATGATATTCTATGTGGTCTCAGGCTGGTCAAGTAACTGTTAAAAAGTATGTTGCCTGCACATTTACTTACCTTCTGCAGGACATATCAGGTTATTTTTACTATTGATTGTCCTGAAAATTTATTTCACTCTTTTAGAGTTTCAATAATCCAAAAGATGATAGCATAGTTTAGATTTAACTAAAGGTAGGTTGTTGCTTTACCCATTCCATGATAGAGGTCTAAATATCTGATTAATTATTCTTCAATTTCTAAGATTCTTGCTTCACTTGAATTCTACTTAAAATGTATATACCCTAACTTAGCAAAATCATAATTTGTTGGCAGTTGTTCTAGAATTCATTTCATAGCTGCATCACTAATATTTTTCAAATGCATGTTTAGTTGGCAGTTGTTTATGGAAAATGATTGGTTCACTATTTGTTAAACCACATATAACCTCGTGTATGCATATATTCTACATAAACTTTTAAATGTTTGCAAATTTTAGTGAACTTGAATTCTTTTTTATCATTGTAGATTTATTTGATGAAAATTACTTAAGTTTGAATTCATTCTATTCAATTTGCAGATGCCCTTCTGAAAGTAAAGGTTAGCCCAAAAGAGGCAGCAGAGGAGCACCCCTTGCAGGTTGCTTTGGAGGCCAGCAAAAAAACAGTGCTCCAAGGCAGCATGGATCTCTTACTGGTAACTGATGAAATACTGTTGTTCCATGCGTTTATAAACAACTCAAAATTTGCATCCTTGTGTGCTACTTCATGTAAACAATGCATGTCCATCTTTTATGTTCTTCATTTGCAAAATTCTCTCTGATTTGGATGCATATAATTGAATTTTGTAAATGCTTGATATACTTTCTCGATTGAAAAATAATATCAATATGGCTGCAATTTTACAGTGAGTTATGCCAGTTGCCATTTAATTTTTTAGTTACCCTTTTTTCTTTTTTGAAATTGTACATTTTACATTCTACATTTTGATTATTCTTTGCGTAAGTATTTATAATATAGGGTAATCTATTCATTGATCTTTCTTTTTAATCTATTTGCTTACTACAGGATTTTCGCCAACTTCTTGATGACGACTTAGGGCTGCTAGTTAAACTGAGAGAATTTATAGTTGATTGGGTTCAAGAAGGATTTCAAGACTTTTTCAGGGCTCTTGATGATCGTTTTCTCTTAATTTCTGGAAGAAAGAATTCAAGTCAAGAACAAAGATGGTCAGATGGAGCACTTGGTGAAAAAGTTCTTGTTGGTATTGTCCTGGTGCTGGCTCAGCTTTCTGTCTTCATTGAACAAACTGCCATCCCAAGAATTTCCGAGGCAACTTTCTCTCTTCACCTAATAACTTTAGCCTAACGGCCAACAACTATTTCAAAATGTGAAGTGGAATAATTTTAGTACTCTTACTACTGTCTTGAGCTCATTCATATTTTCATGTTTTATTGCCAGGAAATAACTGCTTCATTCTCTGGTGGTGGGGCTCGAGGCTACGAAAATGGGCATGCTTTTGTTTCCGGGGAGATATGTCAAATATTTCGATCTGTCGGCGAAAAGCTTTTGCATCATGTAGGAATTAGTTCCTTCAATTTGAATTTATCGAAATTGGTACTTAAGCTGGCATTAGCTACCTCAAGGGAACACATTTTTTACAGTCTTATTTTCTAGCATTGGATGGACCATTTCATATATATTTTGTTTAAAGCAAAGCCAATTATCTCAATGGTGAATTATAAGCTCATTTTGTATTTTTCAGTATATAAATATGAGAACTCAAAGAGTATCTACTTTGCTAAGAAAGAGATTTACAACACCAAACTGGGTTAAGGTTAGTATACAGTGCTATAGTCCTCAATTTGAAAGAAATTCCCATTTCAAAAATAGTTAAAGTTTTCAATAATTTCTTATTTCTAACATTTGCAGCACAAGGAGCCTAGAGAAGTTCACATGTTTGTTGATCTATTTGTGCAAGAGGTTAGTGTCTTTAAACTTTTATGATTTGAAATGGACATTATTTTAATATTATCCCTACATAGCTCAATATATCTAAATATTCCGACTATGCCGAACTTCTATATTGCATTATGCTTAATCTCAGAATTCTTTGTTCAGTTGAGAGCAGTACAAAGTGAGGTGAAGCAGATTTTGCCTGAAGGGCTCATGCGTAAGCATCATCGGTCTGACAGCAATGGAAGCACAAACTCATCACGTAGCAATGCATTACTAGATGATAAAATGAGTAGATCAAATACCCAGAAGGCCAGGAGCCAGCTCTTGGAAACACATCTAGCAAAATTGTTCAAGCAAAAAGTTGAAATATTTAC
Source organism: Hibiscus mutabilis (assembly GCA_019671005.1). Classification (NCBI taxonomy): domain Eukaryota; kingdom Viridiplantae; phylum Streptophyta; class Magnoliopsida; order Malvales; family Malvaceae; genus Hibiscus; species Hibiscus mutabilis. The sequence goes on from CM033726.1 coordinate 53,425,084, forward strand.
AAAAGTCGAATATACTCAGGTATTGCCTATGAATTCTCGTGCTAGTGGAAAAATGTCATTTTGCTGCATAATTGAATCAAAATGAACCTAGTTTCTTTGCAACTACAGGAATCAGTTGAAACAACTATAGTAAAACTTTGCCTTAAAAGTTTGCAAGAATTTGTCAGACTCAAGACCTTTAATCGAAGTGGTTTCCAACAAATTCAGCTGGATGTCCAGTTCTTAAGGACTATCTTGAGGGAAAACATAGACGTTGAAGAAGCAATTGACTTTTTACTCGACGAGGTACGAGTTTCGGTCTCTCCATGTTATATGACTGCTTATTGTTCGTTTCTATCTAATTTTTGTTTAGCTGGTAATCAAATGAGGATGTGGGTGTAATACGTTTGGTAGGTGATTGTTGCTGCTTCAGAGCGTTGTTTGGACCCCGTTCCTCTAGAGCCTCCAATTTTGGACAAACTTGTGCAGGTAAAGTTAGCAAAATCAAAGGAACGATCCAAATAGCACCCCAGATTTTGGTAGGTGGATTTGCTATGAATGGCCCTGATTCTTTGTTGCTCCAACTATAAATTTCTCGATCGTCGTATGCAGTTATTTTGATGATGCAATTCATTAGTCAAAAAGTTCATTTACATTTCTGGAGATTTTGCTTGAAATGAGGAAAATGTATTCAGTTGTCTAACCATGAATTGAAAAGCTCCATTTAGCTCATGGGTATATGAGCTATCTCATCTCATACATCACAATTCATAGCATCTACGTTAATGTTCTAGCAATCTGCCCCCTCAATTCATAGCATCACAATTTCAGTTATCTTTCATTTTGAGCTAACGACAAATATTTCATACTAATGGCAACGCGCACTAAAACTGAGCAAAAACTTACTATATTCAATACATTATAAAGTGGAAAATGATCAATTGAAACAATGAGGATTAATTGATAAGCGTAAGTTGAAAAAATATTACTACACCCTTAGCATCTCATTAAAACATTAAAAAACATAATAAGTTAAAAAGGTAACATGTAATATCTTATAAATTATTATATTTAATCTAAATAATACACTAGCAATATAAAAACTAATAACATATATTTTTTTTATTATAAACTTTGGTTATATGGAGAGAACGTCTTTCACTTACCCCAAGGAAGATGACAGGCTGAAGGTTGTCCCATGTCCATGGTGTGATGGTTTCATCCCTGAATTCCATCAGAATATTATTATAAAATAATTTTAACTAGAAACAATATCAGAATAATATTCAAACATTAAATTTGTAAGGGGTGCATCTTACAACATCGTGGCTGTAGTTTAGTGGTTAGAATTCTACGTTGTGGCCGTAGAGACGTGGGCTCGAGTCCCAGCAGCCACACATTGCTTTTTATTTTTTTACCTTCCCCCCTGCTGTGGTAAAATCGCAGCCTTAGAGATAAAATCTCAACTTTTTGTGCAAAATTAATCAGGAACGCACATCACCATCCAGGCAATCTTCCACAAGCTCGCAATTTTAGCCTGGGTACACTGTATCAACAATTTTCCCGCCAAAACCCTCGTTCCCTCCTCATCTCGTTGCCGCCAAAACTTCATTGTTTTCACTGCTTAATTCCCATTGTCTCCCTCACATCTCATTTTCCCCTCTCTTACTCGCTCACACGTTCAGTGAAGTGGAACTTGAACTTGAGCCATGAAGGATCTCAACTTCAACGCAGACAAAGGTAACTCTCCTTACTCTATCCCTCTTTCTACGTCCGCTGCATCATCCGTTCCTTGATTCCTGGTCTTTTCCCCCTAATGTCTTGACAGCTCTCGCCAAAGAATTCATATCAAACTTCGCAGACGCAAATGGCGACGCAAAGTACATGGACATCCTTGTAAGTCTCCTCCTCTCTTTCCCCTCATCCTCACCAATTCAAAACCCTAGATTTTTAGTTCTTTTGCCCGATTTTTTAAAACCCTTATCATTTCTCCATTTCAGCAAGATGTCGCGAATCATAAAATTAAAGCAGTGCAGATCGATCTTGAGGACATATTTAACGTATATTTCTTCCTTTTTTCCTCTTAATTTGTTCTAGGATTTTTTTATATAAAAAGAACCTTAATTTAGTTAATTTTTTGCTATTTCCCTTTTCACAGTATAAAGACTCGGACGAGGAATTTCTGAGGCGGGTTACTGAGAACACTCGAAGATATATTGAAATTTTCGCAGGTGCAATTGACGAGCTTTTGCCGGAGCCCACTGAGGCATTTCATGATGATGATCATGATATATTGATGACACAGAGAGCTGAAGATGCAGCGAATAATAAAGATGGGTCCGATCCGCGTCAGAAGATGCCTCCGGAGATTAAACGTTACTTGTAAGCTTCAAGAATAAACTCACACTCTTGATGCATTTAAACGTGTCATGAATTCTTCCTTTAGAGAACAACATATAGTTTCTGGGTTTATGTCGGTGTTTTAGTTGTTGTGTAAGTTTTTCAATCAAATTTTCTTTCTAGAGTGAGAAATGATCCATAGAGTTGAGGTATAGGGAAGAGTTTATATGACCGACCCATTGGAATGAAAAAAACTTCCCACCCACTTTTCTTGTTTGCTTACATCGTAAATTCAAAATTTTGTTATGGCAATTGGTAAGCTAGCTGTCCCCTTTAAAAGTAGAACCCCAGAATTGGTGTGCAATCTGAAGTCAAATACAGCTAGCTTTAGATGCCGCCTGATTCTAATTACAGTTTATTGTTTTCTAGTCAGGCTTACTCATTGTAAGTTGTTATTAGAGGATAAAACTGTGCCAACTGATGCTCACTTTTTTATTCAGTGAAGTTTATATCAGAGCACCTTCGAAGGGGAGGCCATTCGTCATTAGGGAGGTGAAGGCTTCATATATTGGCCAGCTTGTAAGGATAGCTGGTATTGTGACTCGTTGTTCAGACGTTAAGCCTCTGATGCAGGTGGCTGTATACACATGTGAAGAATGTGGCTGTGAAATTTATCAGGTAACTAAGTAACTAACTATTGTCAGATTTTATATCTAAATATTAATTGTTCTCTTTGCCAATGGGATTAGGCTGAGTTGCTAAGGTTCATATACATCACTTGTAACACTTGTATGTTTCTATTTCCATTATTGTGCCAAGCAGGATGTAACTGCTCGAGTATTCATGCCGTTGCATGAGTGCCCATCAATGCGTTGTTCAATAAACAAGACGAAAGGGAATCTTATCCTTCAACTTAGGGCATCCAAGTTTTTGAAGTTCCAAGAGGTTCTAGTTTAACCTAATTTATTAAGACAACAGTAATAGTAAGGAATCTCTGTGCATTCTTTATAATGTGTAAGATTAAATTTTCCAGGCCAAGATTCAAGAGTTGGCAGAGCATGTTCCCAAAGGCCACATTCCACGGACAATGACAGTTCATTTTAGAGGGGAAATAACGAGAAAGGTTGGTTTTCATGTTAATTACATGTAATCAAACTACCAAAAGGTTTTTCATAAGAATTTTCCGTTTAGACATTGCAACTGTTTCCTTTCCCCCTTCCCCCTTGCAACACTACATTGCATGGCGGGAGACATCACATCGTGCTCATAATGAAACTTAACTCCATTGTGCTAACAATGTGTTTGTGTTACCCTGTTCATCTAATTCAGGTTGCCCCAGGTGATGTTGTTGAATTATCGGGTATCTTTCTTCCTATTCCATACACTGGATTTAGGGCAATGCGTGCTGGATTAGTTGCAGATACATATTTGGAAGCCATGTCTGTCACTCATTACAAGAAAAAATATGAAGAGTAAGCCACTTTCGTGATCACCTCACCCAAAGGCATATCACATATGCATAATGTATTTAACGTCCATCTTTATGCTTTCTAAATCTAATGCCAGTATGTTAGCTTGCAAAGAAGACATCTGATATGGATGTCTCAGATCTCCATTCACTGAAACAAATTATTAACCGAGCAATATGCATATGCATGTATTTTCACTTAATTATGCTCAACTGCAGGTACGAACTTAGGGGAGATGAAGAAGAGCAGATTGCACGATTAGCTGAGGATGGTGATATATATAACAAGTTGGCACGGTCATTAGCACCTGAAATTTATGGACATGAAGATGTCAAAAAAGCTTTGCTTCTTCTTCTCGTGGGTGCTCCACATCGTAAGCTAAAGGATGGGATGAAGGTGCCATCTTATGTTCTATTGTATTTGTTGGCAGTCATTTTTTTATCATTTATTACTAGTAATACGACTCACTACAAAAGTTGGCCAAATCAATTTTTTGTTATTTTACTTGGAGAGTTCAAGTTATGCCCATGAGCAATATGGCATTAATTCCATCACTCCCTTTTCTTTCCTACCGAAGAATCTTCTTTAATTTATGCTTGCTATTTGCTTCCTTTTGTATGTCTTTTGGACTGACTAATAGCATTTAATGAGCTTCTTGGTTACACTGCAGATCAGAGGAGATTTACATGTTTGTTTGATGGGCGATCCTGGTGTTGCCAAAAGTCAGCTTCTCAAGCACATTATAAATGTAGCACCAAGGGCAGTCTATACCACTGGCCGGGGAAGCAGTGGGGTTGGTCTAACTGCAGCTGTGCAGAGAGATCCTGTCACAAATGAGATGGTCTTGGAAGGGGGAGCCTTGGTGAGATGTGTTCTTTTTGTTTTTGGTATGATAAGGCATAGAAGAACGTGGCAACTACAATTGTTTACATTAAGGACCATATAGATCTTGCAACCTTTCTTCTGTATCACCCGTGTTAAAAATTATGCCTTGTTCTGTTAGTGGTTATAATTTTGAGTTGATTTCTGTTTTACATGTGCATGTATATCTAATCTCAAATATGGTCCATTACATCTAAGTATCATTAATCTCAAATATGATCCCTTCTATGTAATTATTATTTCCGTGGTTCTTATGGTTTAATAGAGGCATCTTGTTTTTGTTTCAGGTGTTAGCGGATATGGGTATATGCGCTATTGATGAGTTTGACAAGATGGATGAATCTGATCGTACAGCAATACATGAAGTTATGGAGCAGCAGACTGTTAGTATTGCAAAAGCAGGGATCACTACATCTCTGAATGCAAGAACTGCAATTCTTGCTGCTGCTAATCCAGCCTGGTAAAAATGTTTTAGGTCCTTCAAAGTTGTTTCTATTATGATTATTATTTTTGGAACTATCCTTCCCGAATCAAAATGGAAATGAGTGGGGGGAGAAAAAGAAGAGCAGTCTCGCTTTATGAGAGTATTTGATCTAGAAGCAAAAACAAATTTATTAACTCGAGTCCTATAACTTGTTTTGAAGGGGAAGATATGACCTACGTAGAACTCCAGCTGAAAACATCAACCTTCCTCCAGCCCTTCTGTCAAGATTTGATCTTCTGTGGTTGATCTTAGATCAAGCAGATATGGATAGTGATCTTGAGATGGCAAGGCATGTTGTTTATGTGCACCAGAATAAAGAATCACCTGCTCTTGGGTTCACTCCACTGGAGCCATCTGTTCTTCGGTAAGCACAGTAATTGCTTTTCCATGTTGTTTATGGCAAGGCATGTTATTTTTTATTAGCATGAAAAATTGGGATGCATAAGTCATGTAAAAGACTAAAAGCTTTGAAAATTGTTCTTGTTTCTCTTTCTCTGTTTCTGGATTTGTAGAAGCTAATCTGTTTCATTAGTTGATAATGATACATGTCTGTGTAAATACCTCTTCCTGTTCGTATTACACATAGTTGGTAAATGGTAACTACATATATTGATTACTTAAAGTTGTTGATTTTCTTTTAAGTTCCTGCACTATGTCAAAATTTTCATCTAGAGGCCTTGATTTCTCTATATATTTATCTTGTTTTATGTTTTTTGTTGTAGTGCATATATTTCCGCTGCAAGAAAATTATCCCCTTACATTCCAAAGGAGCTGGAAGAGTACATTGCTACAGCATATTCCAGCATTCGGCAAGAAGAAGCTAAATCAAATGCACCTCATTCATATACTACTGTGAGGACCCTACTGAGCATTCTTCGTATATCAGCAGTAAGTGCCAATTTTCTTCTTTTTCTGATATGATAATACCTTTCTATCTACTGGTCTGCTTAAACTGGTTGGGAGGATCAGTTTTCTTCGGCTTGGGCAAAGGGAAGGATGTGGAATGTCTGGATCTGAAATGTATGGGTGTAACACAGTGCTCTGAGATTTATTGTTTACAATGAAATTCTATTTTGCTAATATGAATTTTGTCATGTAGATTGGCAATAAGAATTTCTGGTGCAAAAATATCTGCCCCTAGGTGGAGCAGTTTTTCTATCATTTGAAGTGCAGTTGACATGAAGTTGATATAATTTTCTCACAGGCACTGGCAAGGCTTCGTTTCTCTGAAACTGTGGCCCAGAGTGATGTGGATGAGGCTCTTAGGCTGATGCAAATGTCAAAGTTCTCCTTGTATTCTGATGATCGTCAGAAGTCTGGTCTGGATGCCATATCTGATATATATTCAATCTTACGAGATGAAGCGGCAAGGGCTAACAAGATGGACGTGAGATATGCCCATGCATTGAATTGGATTTCTAGAAAGGTTTGTTCTCTATACAAGAGAGTTGAACTCTTTATTGTTGCGTTGTTATTTGGGAAAGTGAAATGTTATCCAACACCTAATGCCAATCATCTTGCAATGCAACATCAATATTATAACATGGAGTAACTTGACGGTCGAGTCTTGTGGCCTCTTGTTTGACTTTTCACCTCTATAAACAAACGCACCACTGTTTATATTCTAGGATTTCTGTGCTTGATGGGAATAAGTTTGGTCTTAACTTGTAAGCTATGACAAAATATTTGATTATTACTAGCAGGGTTTTTAAATTTTTGGTTGTTAAGATTACCTAAAGTTTCTTAATTTTGTTTGGTTTAAACAGGGGTATAGTGAAGCTCAGTTGAAAGAATGTTTAGAGGAATATGCTGCCTTGAATGTGTGGCAGATACACCCTCACACCTTTGATATTCGATTTATAGATGCCTGAAGTTGATGCAAGGCAACCCGAGACATAAGAGTAAGCTGCTGCATGGAGCTTATAGTCCATTTCTAGAGTTTAGGCAGGCGGTAGTAGTGAGCAGACTTGAATACCAGTGGATTTGAACATAAGATTGGAAAGTGATTATTTTTATTAGCAGCATGCTAAAAACATGCCTCTGTATTAAGTCGTCTTTTGCTCGGTACTGAATCTTGATCTGATTACACTGTTGTTGTAGCACCCTAAATTTTTTTCTGTATTGGAATCTAAATCTATATTTTAGGTATCTTGTGAGCTAATAAATATATTTGACAATCCAATCTTATATGATACCAACTAATTTGTTAGACTTATTCTAAATCTGGGATATGGTACACGAATTTATTTGGATTTAATTCTGAATAATGGTTCAATATTGAATCTACAAGATGTTGGTTATTACTTTAATTTCTAAATAATATTTTGATTCAGTTTAATTTTTTAATTTTCTAATCGTAATGTATGTTTCTCAATTTTTTTTTCGTTAAAAAGAAAATCCATGACACCCTAAGAACATTTCATGTGATATAATATATAATTTAATTTTTTTAAAATATATATATAATTTTAAAAAGTGAATAAAATCTAGATTTTTGTGATTTTTTAACGAAAAATAAACTAAAACAGTATCATGATTAAAAAATTAAAAAATTAAATTAAAAAATACTTCACATATCAAAATAAATAATAAAAATTGACCAAAATACTATTTAATCCAATATATATATATATATATATATATATATATATATATATATATATATAACATTCGCTTTCTGTTATCTCGTTTTTCTATATGAATAATAGGAAAAAAACTAATTTCTTTTCAAATATTTTTTCATTTTTATTAAACAAACTAGTCCAAAAATAGGCGTCGTTTCAGCAAAATCAAAAACCCTAAATCTACACTAGGTTTCGTCCTGTTACAGCGGAGAAACTCGGAAACAAACAGAAAGCAAAAGCAAAAGCAAAAGAAAGAAAGAAAGAGCTTCACAGGTACTATTTTCTCTTCTCCTCTAAACTCCCCCTTTTCTTCTTTACGCATTCATGGTCATTTCTTTTACCCAATTTGGTAGGGGATAATATTAGAGGTACAATACTCAACAGCGGTTCTAAAATTTATATGTAGAAGAATCCTTCATACTTGTATCTGTTCTAGTAGTTATGTCACTTCTGGAGGACCCTAAGCACCTATATATATATATATATATTAAAGTACACAAATAAACAGAAAAAAAAAACCCAAGGGTTTTAGATTAAAAATTTAATATCTGTTTTGGTTGGATTTCCTAAAAAAATTGTAGAGATAGTGACGATGGAGGGTCAACCCAAGGTTAAAGCCACACTCAGGCTTGGTTCTGAATTGTACACGGTGAATTCCAAAGCGGTTGGTGCTGTCTCTGAGCAGCTGTCTTTTATGAAAGAAGAAAGTATGAGCATACTCAAGGAATTTATTACCAAACACAACGTTCCCAATGATGTCCCTGACGAATTGCTCGAAGGCTCTTCCGACGAGGACGAGGAAGAGGAAGATGAAGTGTCCAAGAAGTCCAAAGCCAAACCCAAAAAACCTAAGATAAATTAGTACTTGGGAAATAAATAAAAAGAAAACAATGTATGGATTTTTTCTAGTTTCCAACCTCTCCATTCTCCTGTGTTGTTGAAGATACGTGAATCAACTATTGTGGAATAGATTTGGAAATGATGAACATTGGGTATGGTTGTTTTTAGCTGGATATTGTTCTTATTTTCAGATATCTGCAAGTTTGATTCGCCTGATTTTATAGCGTTTCAATGACTGTTTTAAAATTTATGGACCAATTTAGAATCTAAGAAATAGTTTAGTGACGTTTAGTGTAATTAACCCTTTGCTCATGGTTATATTCATCATGGCTTCCTGCTTCAATCATTCTTTACCATTTTCACTTGTTTCGTGTTGAACCGTTCTTTTTCCAATACAATCCTTTTCGTTGTTTGGAATGTACATATAGAGCTATAGGCCTATAAAATAGACTTTTTATTGAATGCCTTGGTTCATGTAGAATCTGCTGAATACGTATTTCATAGCTTTGCCATTGTTAGTCATTCGTTTTGCCCATTTTAAGACAAGAGTGATGTGAATGTGACACCCACTACTTTCTTCCTTTTCAAATGTTTGGTTGTTGATGAGGAAGCGCATTTGGTCAAGCTGCTCATCTTTATTTCTTCCAGTCATGTGTTATAGACCTATTAAGAGCACTCTTTTTTTTTTCATAAAGTCCCCTTCTCGAGGAGTTGGGACGATTGTCTCCTTACAATTTTTTTTATAAAAAAATTATTTTTGATTCTTAAAATTTATAAATCCGCCTCTTAACATACAATCATGTGTCTGTCCTAGTTGGGTGGCCAAACCCCTACCCCTATGTGCTGGAACTCCTTTCAGTGATAGATTTTACCGGTAAGTTTTGGTCTCTTGAAAGTAATAATTACTATACGTCTATGGCTGCATTTAATGTCAATAGTGGAATTTGACCTATATAATTTAAGTGTTTGATCAACTGAAATTTTAATAATTCTCTAGGCAGATGATCAACTACGGCTCACCAAAGTTTACACGAAATCAGTGTATTATGCTTATTTCACCTTTTTGTAATTCATATTTCATTATAAAAGAATCGGGGTCATTTGGACTCGGATTACAAGTGGGAAGTGGTAATTGGAAAACATATATGAACATCGTTACGCGTTACGCGGCTGCCGCTGCTCAATGCCATCTTCTTCATCGGAATTGGAGATATCTTGATCACGTTCCTGTGGAAACAGGTAAAAAATTGTCGTATTTAGGTGAAGCTGCATATATTTTGTAGTTAATGAGGTTGTTGATGTTTGAAAAACGGCAATGGTATGGGAAACTTACATGATGTTGTCGCCTTATGATGTTTCGAATCATTGTAATTGTCCGAATCAATAGGTACATTGGGACTATAATGCCAGTAGCTCTTAAAAACAATATCTGGAAAATATTATTAGGATTGGTTAGATAGACAAATATGCCTATTAGTACAACAATGAAGAAGACGAAGTCGGACACATACCGTGAGAAGTGTGAACGGGTAATGGTCGGTTTCGCCATCGAGTACGGCAAAGAGATGTTTCACGAGCAACACAACAGTGAACTGAAACAACAAAAAACCATTAACATAATAACAATTAACAGTAACAATCTAGTATCATCTGTTACAGTGGGTAGATTATCTATGGTTTGCGTAGTTTTCCCTTAAGAATTCAGCTTCTAAAACTCATCGCCCCACTGTTCTAACCGTCGAGATTATTAAATTATATATTCATGGTCTAGTTTTGAATTGAATTGTATACTAAGTTTAAAAAAAAAACTATGCACTCTCTTTTTCTTCAACTACCTTAGAAAACCTTTTTTGCTTTTAAACGTAAACACTTACGGTGAGGGCCAGTGATCGGCAGCAAGAGGCGCCTCTGTCAGCGGCCGAAGTACATTCGGATAATTCGTTTTCGACATTCAGTTCCTCGGCCAACGCCACTAATCTTTCGTCTTCCTCCTCTGTTCTCGGAATTTGCAAGCTATCTCTGAGACCCCCCCCCCCCCCCCCAAAGAAAAAAAAAACAATAATTAGAGGAAAGCATATGTATAGCTTTTTACATGAAAGGCGGAGTAAAGTGAACAACTTTTAAAAAAATTTCAACAGCAGCAGCTGGCAAGTCATGCACCATTACCAACAAATTATGAATAGAAAACAGAATTGAAGTTATACCTGATGGTTACAGCTGCTTCAATCAGCTGAGACTTCTTTGAAGGAACAGTTACTGTATATCCTGGTTCATATTTCTGCATGATAAAATTATTATATAGTTGTTAATTTGCTTATTTCAATGTTTGAATAAAGATAATTTAAACATCTGGGAACGTTTTAATTTTTTAAAAAATTCGGATTTAAAAAATCATAGCAATAATTCTTTTTAAAAAATTCTTAGCAGACAATCCTAGGAATCTGAGAAATTGATATTTAAATGAAATAATCCAGCGAGAACCAGAAATAATTAAAATTATACTTTATTTAGCTTGAACCACATAGAAGAAGAGAGGGAAACTTGAAATAAAAGAAAGTCTTAACGAAAGGGACAGTTTTGGATTCTCCAAACTAAATAGGAAAAAGGAAACAGAACAAAATTAAAAAAAAAATGTGAAAACAGAGTTTGAAACCCAGTTTGGCATCAAATTAATAATTAAAAAGAAGGAAACAAGTAGAAAAACAAACAAAAAAAAAATCAAAATTTGCTGTGATCGTTAAATTCAAACCTGAAGACAGATTTCACAAGTTGTGTTTCCCTTCTCGTTACACCATCTCTGTATGCAATCTCTATGCGCAAACTGATAACATCGAAACAAACGATCAATCAATCAAATAATCAAAACAGGGGAACCCAATGATCAGAATCTGAAAATAATTCTTTAAAATGGAAATATTACCTTAACAGAGCCAGAACAAGCACAGGGAGCTTCCATGCTCTTAAAGTTTTCAAACTCTTCTTCATGGCAAATTCTACATATCGAAATAGAAGGATTCGATGATAAATCAATAAACAAAATCACATCTCCCATTTGTTCTCGACTTTTCCCCTCTGTTTTTTTCTTCTTCTTCTTCTCAAAAACTTACTTTTCCTGATCGTTGATGTTCGAATTTCGTTGTATCCTCTGTTTTCCTTTTTAAAATGTTTCAATCTGGAAACTGGACTTTAAATATAAGAAACAGTTGATGAAGTTCCATAAATACCCCCCTGCGTTATCTATTTTTGCCTTAAGCTTGCATTTCACTTTATTATAAAAATTCAACGAAAGACGCGGCTTTAAGGCTTAAGCCAGTTAAGTAACCCGTAAACTGTAAGCCTTTGACTTGCTGTCATTTATGTTGGCATGCAAAGGATTCAATGGTCAAACAAATATTAAATGCATGTAAGTTTTTAAACGTTTTCTTTTACTCTAATAAACTTACACTCTTTTTATCTTCATTTTTAACTTAAATTGTCCTGCGTGTTGGAATTTACCGTCCTCAAATTACTATAACAAGGCTACTGCCAACTTAATTAAAATGGTTGATAAAAATTGTGTAAAATTTAAGAGTAAAACTGTCGGTTTTTTAATTGAAAAAAATATATTGGTGAAAGGATAATTATTTTATCTATAAGCGCTTGTGTAATATTTATATTCACAAGAACCTCGATTTTAGGGTTTAGGAAGTTAGGTGTAAGGTCTTTAAATTTAGGGAGTATAGTTATAACTTAGGGTTTATGGTTAAAATATAGGGTTTGTTGGTTAAAACTTAAATCTCTAACCATATTACCCTAAAACCTAAATTCTAACCACAAACCCTACATTTTAAACCCCTACACCTAAATCTTAAACTCTAAAATTAAGGTGCTTGTAGAAATATTTTGTTTCCGCCGCTCATGCATGGGATATTTTCCCTCGTTGAAAAAACTATTAGATTTTTTTTGCATAGATTATGAAACGTACAATATGTTTCCATTAAGAAAGGTAGTCTTTTAAGTTATTCATTTAAGTGGTTCTTTTGGCTTGCTTGTATGATTCCTTGCTTGTGAACCGTGAATCAAATAAGTTTATGCCTTACACTTCCTTTATTGAAATATCTAATTATTATTGAATGACAGGTAAAACGATTAAAATTTATTTAACTTGGACAACAAAACAGTCGTACTCGCTAAAAATTTTAAATTTTTATATAATTTATATATTTTTTAATATTTTTTATCGATAATCTAAATTTATATTTTTTAAAATCTTAATGTAACTCCCTAATAATTTACGCCCACTATATAAAACCATTTGTTCCTGTACATAAGAAATAGTAATTAACATTTTCCCACATATTCTAATAGTTAGATTGAAGAGAGTATTAAGTGGGTGATTGAGATTTGTTTTGACCTCTCATTTTCTAGAACGACAATGCTGAATTGCTATCTACTTGGGTGGGGGCATTTTCCCTGAAATTTCCCATTATCTAAATTTATTACAAAATAATTTAGGATCCTTAAAATTATATTTAAATGGGCGAAATTGGGAATTTGTTTTTCATAGGATGAACTGACAGAATTAACAGAGTTAACCATTGTTAATCAAGATCAGTCTGTTTCCAATTCAAAAGATTTTTCATTCGGTTTGAATTTCAGACGTCCGATCTAGAATCAACGGCTCAAATCGTTTGGGCCTCCAGAAAATTTTTAAAAAGGGGCCCGCTTTTAAAATATGGTTGTATATAAATTAACAACAAACGCGCTCACCGAAAAAAGCATGAACAAAGAATTAGCTGTGCTTCCATGGGCCCCCACTATTTGACTCCGGTAATATTCCATGTAATATTGTTTTAGTTTTTTTTTTAAATATAATCCTTTTTATTTTAATTCTCAAAACATTATATCTGTTACGATATTTTAAAAGTTAGATTTAATAAAATTTGACTTTAAATAGTAAATTAAAAAAAAAACCCTAAAGCTTGTTTAAAAATATTCGACTTTAAGCAATTTTTAAAATTTTTAAAAATATATTGTTTATAGTCGGATTCTGTTGAATTCGACTTTTAAAATACTGTAACAAATATATTATTTTAAAAATTAAAATAAAAAGGACAATATTTTAAAAAATATTCTAAAATTATATTTGAGTAAAAATTTTAAAAAGAAATTATAACTAAACTCTGATATTTCCCTCAAAATTTGGTGATGCTGACATCTGTTCTTATCCTTTTGTCGATCTTATCGTTTTTCTAATTTCCGGATTATTTTCTCTCTTTAATTGGACAATTTCGATTTGGATTCTTCTGATAATTATGTCATCACTTATCATTTTAGGTTCTATTAATATTTTTTTAAAAATAATATTAAAAATCATAATTATTACTAGATAATAATTGAAATCAAAGCATGACATATAAATTAAAAAAAATTAAAAATTATTAGTAAGACATTAAATTCTTTAAATAATGTTACAAGTTAAAGTTTGGTGTTTAGAATAAAATAAATTAGGTTAAAAGAATCATCTTATAATAGTTCTCTATGGTATTTATTCGAATTAATCAGCCAATAAATTAAATATTGGTGATTAAATAAAAAAATTTAAAACCATTACTTTATTGTTCACAAATGTAATAAATCATTATATTAGTAGATAATATGTTTAGAGCAGTTGCTAAAGAAACCGTTAACCGTTTTAAGCCTCACAAAATGGGAGCAACCGAGTTTCCAACTTTTAAGCCTCACAAATGGCAGGGCGACTGAATTCGAGCGTTTCCATTCCGAGTGTTGACATAATCGCACCGGATCAAGCCAAGTGGTCGGCACTGACATGCGCTTGTGGGGACACCATTTGCCCACTTCATCGAACACAATTCTCACCGGCTGTTTTTCTTTTTTTAATCCGATTAGGGTAATGGAATCCACGTCTTGGATAGAGATGCCGAACTGTAGAGTTGCGTGTCAGACTCAGCCCTGATGAGTTAATTATTAAGCGCTAACTCATATTTCATTTAACAAACTATACACATAAACATAATTAAATCATTGGCCAACTGTCGCTGTCGGCAGGCCCGTGGCCTAAAAATTAGTTTTCCTTTCCGAGATACATACAAAATTTGGATGATTAATTGGTATTTGAACCCAAAGTATTGAATTGTTGGTATGACTGTTTTGAAGTGAATTTTGGGATTAAAAGTGTGTTTTCAGTTAGAAAAGTGATTAGGCTATTATATAGAGTATGGTTAGAAATGGAAGGTTAGGTTGTTGGATTAATAAACTTAGCTTCAAAGTTCAAAGTGGGGTATTTAATTCGTTTATATATACTAATGGCACGATATTGGAGTAGTAAAGCTGAGTTACTTACGGGTTAGTTCTAATGATAAGTAATTTAGTATTGTTTAAGTAGTTCTCAAGTTCGAGCTCTTGTACATGCAGAAAACCGCTCTATTTGATTTGGGATCGAGGTTGGGTAGGGTTGGTCCGGTTTGTATGAAAGAAAAATGTAGCCTACCTGTGACTGAAATTGGGCTGGACCATGGGTCCACAAGTATAATATTGTATTGGTGACAACTCGGTCTTGGTAATGGTGGACGACTCACTGATCTTTTTTTATCTTAACTGGAAGTCTGGAACCAACCGAACCAGACTGCTCATAAACTTTGATTATTGTTAATTGCTTGTTTGGGATAAAATTTGTACTTAAACTTGTAACCTTGCAACACAAGACGAGGCGCAACCAATGAAACGAAGAAAGAAGTTGGGGGACCAAACAAGCCAGCCAAACTTCAGCAACTAACGAGGATCATTGAAGTACCAGAGAAACAATCAAAATTAAAAAGTACCCACTAAAAACAGTTGGTTTAACAAATAAAACGTTAAAGTTGTTTAAGTAATATTTTGGCTTAATATGAAAAAGAAAATGTCTAAACTATAATTTTTTTAGATACGTGTTTAAATATATTTTGATCAAAATAGATATTTGGCCGTTAAGAATTATTTAAAAAGGTTCTTTTAACCAATCAAAACATGATATGTAACTTTTACTTTATTTTTTAAATTCTTTTAACTTGATTTTAAAAAAATCTCTACATTTTTTAAAATTCAAAAATATACCCGAAAACCTTAGATCCCAAATTCGGCCACTGTCGTCGTCTTTCATTACACTGCTAGCTACATAATGAAGCATCCTCTCGTTGTAAGACCCATACGTCATTTGTCGCCTGATCGACCGTCGTTGACCATCATTTTTTTCTCTTCTCGTCGTTCGGCTTTGTTTCGACGTTATACACGCCGATCGTTGACTTTCGGCTACGGAAAAAGTAGAAATGATCGTGGGGGTCCAACCACGAAAGTGGTGGACACGACATCGGCGATTGATGGAGACAACAGCTTGAATAAGAATTTGGGATTTAAGGATTTGGGGATTTTGGGACTATTTTGATTTTTTGTGTGAATTTAGGGTAGTTTTAAAAATTATGACTTTTAAAAAAGAAAATAAAACAAAGCATGCCATATGTTATATTTTTATTGGTTAACAGAATTTTTAAAACAGTCGCAACAAGACACCTAAAATAATGACTGTGAAAACGTTAGGCGCCTACTTGGACCGAAAAATACTTTAGGCACCTATCTAAAAAAATAGACTATAATTTGGGCATTTTTTAACCTATTAAGCCTAATATTTAAGATTCAAATCCTGACATAATGAATAGAACAAACTAGTTGAAAGAATTATCTTTATAATGAGTCTTGACAATATCTTATCTAGATATGTTTATACCGGATTAGATATCGATAATTATATATAAAACCAAAATAAATGTGTCACTACTTCACCATGTCTTTTCGTTGTTATAAATATGTATGCACTTACGGCTTACTATACCTGTTCATGGATCGATCTATCCGTCCAAGCTCAAAAATATTGCTTAAATTTTTAAAGGATTCAAACAAATATTAGGAATAAAAAATAGACCCCGACAAAAATATTAGATTTATTTTTATATTTTTATAATATTTATCACGAAACAATTAAATCTATATAATATATAACATTACAAAAATATGTTGAATTATTTATGTTGAAAATTTTAAAAATAAAAATATATAAATTGTCAAATATGAAATTCAAAATGTAAAAATATTTTAAAGAATTTTTAAAAAACAATATGGACAAACCTAAAACGAATATGGATTGATCATCTAAAATACGAACGAGCTTGAACAAGATTTGATGCCCATAATATGGATTGAGTTGAGCTTGGACAAACATGAATAAAGATGTTCATGGGTTAGGTTTGAACATGAGATTAACACACTCCATACTTGTTCAAACCTGAGATAAAATATGAGACTCAAATTTTGTCCAAATACTTTCATATTTATAAATGGTTAACTTAAGTATATTTTCGGTTCATCCACGTTATTTTTTAAAATAATATTTTTCTATTTTAATTTAATATATAATAGATTTATATATTTTTCTTGTTATTATATGTATTCTTTTAAACAATTTAACATTTTTAATGTTTACATTATAAATTTGTATATTATTATTGTTAGGAATTTGTTATGCAGCAAAATAACTAAAGTGATAACGACATAGACCAATACATGTACATGAGACGAAATTTAACGTTGTTCAGCATAGCCTACCTCCACGGACGAGAGAAATCAATTCACTATCAACGTAGAGAACCCGAAGAGTACAAATACATGATAACCCATGTAATCCCAAAACCCGGTGTACAAATCCCATGACCCGGTGGAACCAAAACACTCTTCCCAACATCCCTACAATACTCATCTCTACAACGTAGGCACAATAGTTGTAGAGAACCTAAAAGTGGTTACATCTCTCCAGAGTAATTGCCCCTCTCTTGTTCTCTCATCCTCTCAAAATTCAAAAGGTTAAACCTAGTTTATATTTATAGACCAAAATACTTGGTCATCAAGAAATCTTATTCAATCAGATCTCTACCTAAAATATATATTTACTCATTAAAGTAAATCCTAATTACCAAGTAATTTTCAACCACTAGAATTAAAATAAAACTCAACTTAATTACCGATTAGAATTTGAGTCAAAATATAATAATTATAAAATTAATTTTCACGTGATGTAAATTATATATTACGTAAAAAATATTATAAACTTAGAAAGTGGATTGGACTCAAGCCTTGAATGTTGGTGTCCGAAGCTTACCCATATTTTCAACGAGCCAATTTTTTTTATCCAAACTCATTTTTAAGCTTAATAATTTTGCTGAAACCCACTCATATTTGGGTGGAGAGCCCACCCTTAAACAAATCTAAGCATGAAGTGTGTTAATACTTTATATAAACACGACCCACAAACACTTTGAGTACCTATTTTATGAAAAGTTGATTCTAATCGGTCGGGTTTTGGACAGACGTGATAGGAGTGACTGCACAGGACCTCCGAGAGAGAGGGACCCAAAAATAGAGAACTTAAGTTAAATAGTTGTAAAAAAAGTATAAATTTGTATATATAATTATGTGTGTATATATAAAAATTATCTAAAACTTTAAATAAGCAAAAAGAATGACACCTTTTAAGTGAAAATATTTGATTTTTAGATGTTTATAAGTTAATTTTTTGTTACCCAAGAGGATAATATAATAATATTTTTTCTAGTAAGGTAATTTTTTGGAAGAAAAAAAGTTATATCTCTTACCGATTATAAATTAAGGGCCGCATTTTAAAATTGCACAGGGCTTCCAATGAACCGCCCCTGGTTCTAGTATGCACTGACGGAGCCATGATTTTCATATAGTGGGGCCAGAGTAGATTTTGAGGTACGAG
Source organism: Hibiscus mutabilis (assembly GCA_019671005.1). Lineage (NCBI taxonomy): Eukaryota > Viridiplantae > Streptophyta > Magnoliopsida > Malvales > Malvaceae > Hibiscus > Hibiscus mutabilis. Next base: position 53,443,507 of record CM033726.1, read on the forward strand.
AATTCTCATACCACTACAATACAAATATTGTTGACCTCATACCCAAACAAATCAAGTGAGGTCAATTCTAATATTTTTATGAAAAATTTTATACTAGCTCCTGGAAAACCCCATATAACTCTTTAAAAATTCCATACCACAACTAATCAAGTGGGGTCAATTGACCCCTAAACTATACTGCTGGTATGTTGGAAACAAAGTGTTAATAAAATTTAGGAGGAATATTTATTTATCTTAGTATACCAGATTCAAATTGTTCATTCACTACGTACATGGCAGGGACAGATGCATACAAAGATGCATACAACTCTTGTGGGGAGCATCCACATTCTTATTTTTGAAAAAATAAGTCTAATTTTATGTTATTTTTTGAAAGTAATTAATGCAGTTTAGTATGTAAAGGTACTCATTTAAGAAAAAAAAAACATTTAGAACCAATTCTTAAATTTCTGGACCGATGCATGCGTATTTATAATTTTATTCACACTTCTTTTAAATATATTTAACATCACGTTTAAGTTGATATTTAACATCCAAATTATGACATAAAAAATCAGTTAATATAAAAAATAATATTGTGAAGATTTAAAATTATAATGTTTAAAATTTAAAAATCAATTTAGAATTAGAATATTTTGGGGGCGTTTGTAATTAACGGGTAAAAGAATAAGTAAAAATCATGTATAGGTTTGAAATAGGGAAAATATCTCATGCACCGTCGGGTAGAAGCAAAAAGTTTCTACAAACCTTTTAGTTTTAGTGTTTAGGGATTTAATTTAGGGTTTAGAGTTTAGGTGTTTAAGTATATGTGTTTTGAATTTAGGGTTTAGGGTTATAATTTAGGTTTATAGGTTAGAGTTTAGTTTTAGGGTAACGAGATTTAAGTTTTAACATATAAAACCTAAATTTTAACCTCAAACCTTAAATTATAACCACACCCCCTATATTCAAAACTCATACACTAAAACTCTTAAACACTATACCTTAGACGAAATTCCTAAATCCTAAAACTAAGACTTCCACGTACGATTGTGCATGAAATAATTACTCTTTAAAATATTATTCTATTGTAAAAAAAAATAAAGAGAGTAGGATTTAAGAATAGTGTTTGAGGTTGGGTTTAGAGGTGAGAACATTTGCAAAGTTGCGTATATTCTGCGTTGGAGAATAGCAGCCAATGCCATGCATAATTAATAAAACGTACAGTATATATTCGACAGAGATTGAAAAATGGGATTAGAAAAAACCAAAAGAATTATTCTGGGTTTGGGCCGAAGAAGAAAACAGGAAAAACAAAAGCCGAAAAAAGGAAATTTTCTTTTGTCGTGGTAGATTGTTGTTTCCAAGATAGCTTCAATTATGGATGTACATGAAAACAAATCGGTGGTTCAGGTTTACGTTACAGCATCCTACAGTTACCATAGTTGTCTTGTCTTGTCTTAATTACCCTTCCCTTTGGCTTTCTTAATTCTAAGGTCAAAATTGATTCCTTTCTTTTATGATATGATGATGATGCCTTGATTACAACCATTTTACTCACCTTCACTCGCAAATCCCATCTCCTTCGCCTAAGACCCGAAACCTCGAATCGAAGGGCTTAATCGATGTTTCTCGTGGATTGGTTCTACGGCGTTCTCGCCTCCCTCGGCCTCTGGCAGAAAGAGGCTAAGATCTTGTTTCTCGGCCTCGACAATGCCGGTAAAACCACGCTGCTTCACATGTTGAAAGATGAGGTTCGTTTTCCCTCTCACTTACCCATTCTGCTCCAGACTTCAACTATAATTTTTGACCTCTGAATCAACTTCGATTGCTTTATTTGTATAATTTTCCGGAGGTAATTAGTGAGGTTGATTATTACTGAACTGTGTTTGCAGAGATTGGTCCAACATCAGCCAACTCAGTATCCCACATCCGAAGAGCTTAGTATTGGCAAAATTAAGTTCAAAGCATTTGACTTGGGAGGTCATCAGATTGCTCGCAGAGTCTGGAAAGATTACTATGCTAAGGTAACCAAATGTTACAAATGATGCCCATTTTTTGTTCTTCTTTCTGGTTTTATTATCATTCTACTTTCTGAAGTCATCGTTGGCTGGTTTTTTACTCTCGGATTTTCATCTGAATGTTTACAGGAAAAAAATTGTTTCTTCATGTGCCTAACTGATATTTTGTTTCTTTAATATGTTGTTTTAAATCGTTTCATGCTCATGATTTTTCAGTGAGATTGTTCTTGGTTTAAACATGGGATTCATACATAACCAATTTCTGAACAGGTTTGCTGTAAGTAGTTGTTCTTCATCTTTAATTAAAGCATATCTTCATAATATTTCATTTTAGGAAGATGACCGAGTATTGCAGCTTTCCTTGTAGCTTGCCGTATAATTAAAACATATCTTCATAATTTTGCACCAAAACCAGCCACACCTCGGAGGAGGTCTAGAATTGGCAGCTGGAATGTTAAGGTTGTATCGAAGAAATCTTTTGTTTTGCTTTCAAACAATAAGGGTTTTAGGATTGGACTAGGTTCTCGTAGCATTTTTACTACATGCAGAGTGGATATTTTCATGTTGCCTGTTCTCACTTTGATTTTCTTTCCGACATACCTCTTTGTTGTTATCGTTTCATGTTATAATCTGCGTCTTCATGGTCTTGAGTGAGCAACCCTGGATTTTATATTTTCCGGGTTCCAGGTGGATGCCGTGGTGTACCTGGTAGATGCCTATGATAAAGAGAGGTTTGCAGAATCAAAGAAGGAACTGGACGCACTCCTTTCCGATGAGGCCCTTGCCAATGTCCCATTTCTTATTCTAGGAAACAAGATCGATATACCATATGCTGCCTCAGAGGACGAGTTACGGTATCATCTCGGGCTCACTAACTTCACCACAGGCAAGGGGAAGGTAAACCTAGCAGACTCAAATGTCCGTCCACTCGAGGTATTCATGTGCAGCATCGTCCGCAAAATGGGCTACGGGGATGGCTTCAAGTGGATGTCTCAGTATATCAAGTAGTGAAACAGTCGGAAAGATACTTGTGGGTTTAAGTTTGGATGTGTGTGATGTACAAATGTCATTACCCTGTAAAATCTACTTGTGGCAGGAAGTCTCTGGTATAGTAGTTTTGTGGATTAACTTTCATATCTTCCATAATGATTTGGTTTTCCTTGGAAAGTTCTGTTACTGTTAGTCAATTGTCAAGTTATGGGGGGCGAAGTTAGGGCTGTAAACGAACCGAACAACACGAACGAGGGTATGTTCATATGCGTTCGTTTAATTTTAACTGAACAAATGAACAAACACGAACAACTAAACAAACATAATTTATTGTTCGTTCGTTAAAATAATAAACGAACGTAAACAAACATTGAGTATTGTTTAATTTTTTTCTTAAGAAGTCTAAAGTCCCGTAACTAAGTATTGTTTAATTTTTTATTTCATATTTTTAATATATTTTTAAAAAAATTTAAATATAATATTTTTGTTATAAAAAATAATAAATATAAATTGACATGTGAATAAATTTAAACGAACGGTTTATCGAACGTTCACGAACAAGCCTTTAATCGTGTTCGTTTATTTAATTAAACAAACAAAAAATCTTGTTCATGTTCATTCGTTTAATAAATAAACGAACATGACCGAACGGTTCACGAAGGTTTTGCTAAACGTTTTGATTTGTTTACCGCCCTAGTTAAACTTCAAACTCTAAATAGAATTCAATCGGGATGTATTTTCAACTGTGAAATCGATTGAACAAGCATTTTATTTTATGATTGAATTTTATGAAGGTATACAGTAGATGGTTGCTCTAGATTCAGGTTGAATGCATGTATGGTGTTAACATTCGGTATATTTTAAAGGGTAAAGTACACTAATGGTCACCAAACTTTTAGGGTGCGTTCATTTTGGTCACCAAACTTTTAAAACTTTCATTAGAGCCACCCAACTTTTAATTCGTTTTCATTTTGGTCCTTTCCTTTAACTTCCGTGTTAAAAACACTGACGTTACATGTTAACTTTCTTTCTTCCTCAATTTTTGATTCTTTTCTTGCTCTGTTTTTCCTCCATAACTTTTAGGTTTTTTCTTCCTACATTTTCTTCTTCTCTCTTGCTCTGTTTCTTTTAATCGAGTTTAGTTTTGAAAGCCATTAACTTACATCTGGATTGTATGACAACATAAATGATCAGAGAAGTGTTGATTTTCCTGTAAGACAAATGGGCAATAAACTACGAAATATCCTACTGATTACAATGTATAGGATTTATAAAAGATAAGCAACTCAAAAGTAGGGATTGACATACTTGATCCTTATTTCCTTCAATGTCAATAAATATGTTCGGACATCTGGAATGTCCTGAGTTTGTGTCTGGATGGTGGACTTGATCTCCTGAGATTCCGAAAACAACCCAACCCTGCAAGGACAAATATTATAGAAAAACACCTTACAAAACAATGAAATGTATGTCATATACTCATATTCAATGCACTATCTTGTCTTGTTTACGGTTACAATATAGCATTTGTTAGGAATGGAATAGTAGAACAAGAGTTATAACTTATTAGAGAATGTTTATTGGCCACACATTTTAACTGGGAATTAGCTACTTCGTTCAAAAAGCCACTCTTACATATCTTACTCAAAATCAAGTGTCAGGGTCATGTACATGTATGTTCAAATTCTGCAAGTTTAGAGAAGCAGCAAAGAAGCACTCTCAATCCATGTTTATACTTGCTACTTTATTGCCTTTCCAGTGTTCGAGCAAGTAGCAAATGCAATCTGCTCAACTAGATGTGTGAATGTTCAAAGGAGTAGAGTTGATGACTTTCGCAACTAAACTCAATTACAAGAAAATGGAAAAAGAAAGAACCTAAAAGTTATGGAGGAAAAACAGAGTAAGGAAAGAAGAAGAAAATGGGAGAAGAAAAAAAGTTAACGTGCCACGTCAGTATTTTAAACTAAATTTAACGGGAGGGACCAAAATAAAAGCGGACTAAAAGTTGGGCGACCTCAATGAAAATTTTAAAAGTTCGGTGACCAAAATGAACGCGCCCTAAAAGTTCGGTGACCATTGGTGTACTTTACCCTATTTTAAAATATGCATAAAGTAAAAAAAATATCCCAAATGTTTAACTGAATAGTCACCTTGGTCCTTATTCTTTTTTTTGAAGCAATTTAACCTCAACATTTCAATTTAGGTCAAAATGACCAATCTACGGATAAAAACTGTTAGTCAACTAATTGTAAACAATTTGAAATGACTTAACAGAATGACACGCCAACAAAAAAATAATTTTAATTTTTTTAACCAATATGACATTCTTTTAAGTCAACACATTTCATCTACACATGAGCCATTTTGATCCTAACATAAAATATTGAGAGTTAAATTATTTCAAAAAAAACTGATATCAAAGTAATTATTTAATCAAACATTAGGGTGATTTTTGATATTATGACTTTAAAAGATGAGTTTCAAGTTATGTATAAATGTACTCGTATTTGTAAATTGTTAATCTGAGTTTATTGTGTTTCGTCTATATTACTTAAATTTTTTAGTAAATGTTATTTTTGTTAATATTTTGTAGTTTTATGTTTTTTTTCTTTGACTACAATTATAACCATAAAATTTTAAAAATAAACAACTTTACCTTGACATTTTTACTATATTAAGCTATTATATTCTAATTTAATTCTATAATGTATATAAAAAATAACGTACAATACAAATTTAAAACCTGGTTCGTACTTTGATTGTTGGGGCTTAAACTTCACTTGTTTTAATTGAAGTTATTTTTTTTCTACATCCAAACTCATATTTGGTTTTTTTTTTCTCCAAATATTGAATGAACTTTGTGTTTGAATAAATAACTCGACCATTAACTCTGAAATATTTATCCAAACTAATAATAAATAAAATTTAACATATTTTTGTATAAATAATAAAATTGAACATTGTTACTATATTTACTTTAAAATATTGATTTGAAAAGTAAATAAGTTATATATTCATTTAATTTTAATATTATCTTCAAATCAATTTAAAAATTATGAAAGCTAATATAAAAGATTAATGGAAAACGGATAATAATTTCATATTTATATTAATATATGTAATCACCCAAATTCGTCCGGCGCTCTTTTTATTTCTATTTTAAAATTTCTTTTTCTTTGTTTAATTTTGTTTTAAAAAAACCCCGCCCAATTTGGAAATTAAATATGTAGAGTCGCCACCGATCATTTAAAAATGGTAGACTGGACACCGATAAAACCAGAGATAAAAAATATTTGGGTCCGGGAGTGTTACGGATGGGAAGGATGAGCACCCCCACACCGCCCAAAAATTGGTACCTAGTCGAATATTTAAAGCCTTAGCATTGGAAATTTCGAATTTGAATGAAATTTAAAATATGATTCTTAAATGCATGGAAATATTCTAAATATTTAAAGAAACGTTCCGTTATTTAAAATAACCGAGAAGTTCACATCCCTTTATGCCCGGAAAATGATTTCTCGACTATTCTAAATAACAAAAAATCTCCTTAAATATTGTATCCTAAAATGGTAAGGATATTCTTTTATTTAGGGGTATCGAGAAGGTAGCGTCCCTTTACGCCTGGGACACTAGTTCTCGAACCTCCTAAATAAAAGGATATTACCTTAATCCTTTACTTTTCTAATTATTATGATGCCATTTATAAAGTATCATGCGAATATATATCTATTCCTAGAAATATATTATTTATGGTAAAATATATTTAATAATTATATCTATAAAAAAACTATATATATATATATTTGAAGTTAATAGTTTTTATATATGTATATTTACAAAAACAAGTATTTATTTTTACTTTATGTACATACTTAAAATATAATATTTATAGTAAAATATATACTTATTATCTATTAAAAATATACTTATATATATTTGGTTAGTAGTTTATATATATATATATATATATATACAAAAATAAATATTTATTATCATATTATATACATAGTTCTTAAACAAAAAATACTATACAATATGTTACAAATGTATATAAAGTATTAATAAAAAATACAAAAACTATTGTACTTAAAAATATAAGCCCCGGGTAAAAATTTATATACATATATTTATATACTTTACTAATATATAATATTTATACAAAGTATTATACTTTATGTAATAATAATAATAATAATAATAATAATAATAATAATAATGCATGATCTACCGTACTATACATAAAATAACATGGATCTAAAGATTAGGGACTAAAATGCAACAATATTAAAACTACATGGCATATGTCAAACTACACTATACTAAAATGAAATGAAGGCAAAACATAGGGAAAACGGAAATAAGGTGCTGGAAATTAAACATTAAAATGCAGTGACCAAATCGCAACAAAACAAAAATTAAAGGATGCAGAAATTAAATAAACCATAGCACATTAGGACGGAATTAAAGGGGAGATAAAAACAGAGGGACCAAACATCAATAAATCCATTTCATTAAAAATTCGCGGATCCTTCCCAGGTCGGGTCACCGGTGCGGGTACAGGGGCTAAACGACACCATTTTGGGCTGTGTTATAGGCGCCTAAAACGACTCCGTTTTATTCAGCTTATAAGCCTCTTTTTTTATACCTAAAAACCATTCTAATCATTAAACCCCAAAAAAAATTTCCCCCATTTTTCTCTTTAATTTTCAGAGTAAGAAACAAGCCCTAGGGTTCGATCCTCCCGCCGCGCCGCCGTCACCGGAGGACATGGCCACTCCTCCGGCGGTCAAGGCTCGGGAAGATGAACCAGCTCTCCCACTTAAGGACTCGAACAAGAAAAAAACATGTACTCTTTACCTTCTTTTTTTCCTTTCGATTCAGACTCCTCTCCCTATTTTTTTTATTTATTTTTTTGCTATTTCTCCCTCAATATTGCACGCTTTGCTCTCTTTGGAAATCTATGTCTAATCCCCTTATTTTTGTGGCATATTTCATATATAGAGGATATAAGGGTCGATTGGATTTGATTTATTTCCTGTTAAAATCCCAAAATTTTGGGTTTTAGGCTCAGATAGGGTATGACTGAGTGGTTGGGTGGTAGATTTGGGTATGGGTTTGATTGGATTTGCCTGAGGGTTAGGTTAGATTTAATTTATATTTTTTGTGGTTTCTGGATTTGAACCAGATTTGGGGTTTAAGGTTTTTTTTAGGGATTTAATTTAAGGTTTGGTTCGAAATATGGGTATCAGCAGTGTCTTGACGGTGGCGGCTTGACGGCACCAAAAAAGAATGACGGTGGTGGATTAGGGTTAGGGTATTTTAGCACTAGGTTTTTTTTGTTTGGGTTAGATCTGGGTTACCAGGCTGGGTTAGGGTTTGGTTTAGGGGTAATGGGTTTGGGACACTTGTTTAGGTTGGTCTGGTTAGGGCCATAGCTTGGTTAGGCCTAGACCAATTGGGTCTGTTACAGCTGACCCTCTTTGCTCATTGTTGTGCAACGGCAATAGAGCAAAGACTAGAAGAGAGTCAATTAGGTATGATCCAGTGGAGCTTTCCTCTCTTGACGTATGTCTTCTTTCTTCGACAGATCTTCTTTCTTCTCAATGTAGGTATTCTTTCTTGATTGATCAACCCTGTCACTTTTTGGGAAACAAAATCTTCAAAATAGGTATTAGGGAAGCAAAACATGTTTAATTTCATCTTCTGCTGAATGTGTGACCCGCTCTATTGGAAGTTCAAAGAGCTAGGGTCGGTTGTTGTAGTTTTGTCTATTCCACTACGACCTCAGGGAGATGGACTGATGTAGCTTCAATCTTTTCACTACAACTTCAGGGAGATAAGATTTATGCTGGATTCGTTTCACTGCAACTTCAGGGATACGATGTTGGTGTTGTGTTCATTCCACTGCAACCTTAGTGAGATGAACGAATATAGCTTCAATTCTTCCACTGCAACTTCAAGGAGATAAAATTGATGATGGATTCGTTCTACTGCCACTTTAGGGAGACGATGTTGGTGTTGTGCCCATTCCACTACAACTTCAGGGAGATGAACGACTGTAGTTTTAATCTTTCCACTGCAACTTCAAGGATATAAGATTGATGTTGAATTCGTTCCACTGCAACCTCAAGGAGACGATGTTGATGTTGTGTCTATTCCATTGCAACTTCAGGGAGATGACAGTTGTAGCTTCAATCTTTCTGCTGTAACTTCAAGAATATAAGATTGATGCTGAATTCGTTCCACTGCAACCTCAAGGAGACGATGTTGATTGGGTTGATCTGTTACACCATTTGTTGGAGAGACAGATCCTGTAGAATTTGCTTTATGGACACACTTTTTAGGATGCTATGATGGGTATGAATCAAATGCTCCTAACTTTAAGTATGTCAATTTTAATAAACATGAATGCATGAATAATGCAAATATGAATGCAAAAGGCCATCCATAAGTTTTTTTTAAGTTTCTGCAACCACTCCTGGTTTAGCATCTCATTCTGCTGATTATGATTCTGCTTAGCTCAACTGTACACGATATCGTGCAATCTTTGCTTTGGTTCAGTACCATATCACAAGGTGACCATCTGCCCTATATTTCTATTACAACCCGTTTTTAATGGATGACTGAGTGTAATTTCAGTGCCACAACTTCTTGTTCTCGAGCCTTTTTCCAAAGAAAAGATCTTTTCAATTGAAGCTACTTCTAGCCCCTGTACTATTTAAGGATATTTCTAAAGCAATATAAAGAATCCTTTTGCATTCGATAAAATAATTAGCTTTCTGATCGTTATGGCACAATGCTCATGTGAATAAATAAGGGTATGAAGTTGGACGAAAGTGAATTTTCATTAGAGGTATGACTCCCAATTTAGATGGCAAACATAGAAAGTACATAAAGTAAGAAAATTAAAAGTATGTGCCCCGGATATCAAGCGAATGAGTTCTTTTGAGCCAGCTTGCCAAAATTATCTCGAGCCCGATGCGTGTTTAGGCGACCTCGAGTGCTTTGTTGATATCCCAAGGTGCAACACCCCTCATGATCTCTAAGCTTCTGGGGGACAACCATCATCGGCCTCAACCCTTAACCAGAATTTGAGCCGCCTATTTCGGGTTTTCAACTCAAAACCTCATTTGGTTTCAAGACGCCCTTTGCGAGTTTTCATCTTGAACCCTCTTTTTTCTTCTTCTTCTTCTTCTTCTTCTTCTTTATTTTCATTTTTTGTTTGTTGTTTTTTTGTTTTTCTTTTTCCCATTTTTTCAAGCAAAATGTTTCTTAACTATATCTGAATTCACAGGATTGGGCAAATCAGCACCGTCCATTTTAGCCAAAATCAATGCTCCTCATGAGAAAGCCTTCTTCACAACGTAAAGGCCTTCTCAGTTTGGTTTCTATTTCCCTCGAAAATCGTTCCGCATATGTGGGATCTTTTTCAACACTAGATCTCCTACTTGGAATTCTCTAGGATGAACCTTTTTATCATAAGCTCTCATCATTCTCTTCTGGTACATCTAACCATGCCGAATGGCTTTTAATATTTTTTCTTCAATTAAGTTCAGCTGGTTGTATCTGGCTTGGATCCATTATGCCTCATCTAGTTTTACTTCGGACAACACTCAAAGAGAAGGAATCTCAACCTCAATGCGTAGTACAGCTTCCATTTCGTAAACCAACGAAAAGGTGTTGCCCCAATAGAAGTTCTAACTAACGTTCAATAAGCATATAGAGCAAACGGTAGCTTCTCGTGCCAATCTTTGTAAGTCTCTGCCATTTTCCCAACAATCTTCTTAATATTTTTGTTGGCTGCTTTCACTGCCCCAATCATCTGTGGCCGGTACGATGTTGAATTGTAATAGTTTATCTTGAACTGCTTGCATACTTCCTCTATGCTCTTATTGTTCAAGTTCAATGCATTGTCAGATATAATCCTCTCTGGCATCCCATACCGACATATGATCTCCTTCTTTAAGAATCTACTGACTGCCGATTTGGTGACATTAGCATAGGAGGCTGCTTCTACCCATTTGGTAAAGTAATCAATGACCACGAAGATGAAATGATGCCCGTTAGAAGCTTTAGGTGAGATTGGCCCTATGACATCCATGCCCCATATAGAGAAAGGCCAGGGGAAGTCATCACATGTAATGGTACTAGTGGTACGTGAATATTGTCCCTGTAAATCTGACACTTGTGGCATCTTTTGGAATATCTGATACAATCTCCTTCTATTGTGGACCAGTAATACCCAAACCGCATTATCTGCCTTGCCATGGTGAACCCATTAGCATGTGTCCCACAGATACCCTCGTGGATCTCTTTAAGAATCTTTCTTGCTTCAACAACATCCACACATCTCAACAACACTTGATCTTTTCTTCTCTTGTACAAGATATCTCCATCTAAGACATACTCACTTGCCAATCTTCGTATGGTCCTTTTTTCATTCTCAGTTGCTTGCTCTGGGTACTCACGATTTTTCACATATTGCAAGATGTCGTGATACCAAGGTCGATCACCCTCTTCACCCTCTTCAATATTATGGCAGTGGGCTGGAACTCATATATACTCATTTGGATAGACCTCAAATCAGACGGCTTGTTTATTTTAAATAAAGAAGATAGGGTAGCCAGAGCATCAACCATCTAATTTTATTCTCGTAGGAAGTAGTGGAACTGATCTCGTCAAACTCTTTAATTAGCTCTCGGACAATATCTCGATAATCTAACAACTTGGTATCTCTCATCTCCCACTCTCCTCGGAGTTGATAAATCACGAGCATAGAATCCTCATATACCTTCAACAGTTTAATTTTTCGTTCAATGGCCACACGGATGCCCATGATGCACACTTCATACTCTGCCATATTATTCGTGCAATTAAAACCAAGTTTACTGGCAAAAGGATAGTGATCGCCTTCAGGGGAGATCAGCACTGCCCCAATTGCTTTACCTGTAGCATTTAGAGCACCATCAAAGTCCATTTTCCAATATTCTTCTATCAAATCATCTTCTGCGGCATTGGCAACACACATCAGATCTTCATTTGAAAAACCAAAGTTTAAAGATTCATAATCCTCCAAAGCTCAACTGGCCAAGAAATCTGCTATTGCACTTCCTTTTATAGCTTTCTGGCTTACATAAATCAAATCAAATTTTGACAATAAAATCTGCCATCTAGCCATTCTCCCGGTCAATGTAGTCGACTCCATCAGATACTTAAGTGGATCTAGCTTTGAGATTAACCAAGTCGTGTGATACAACATGTATTGCCTCAATCTCCAAGTAGCCCAAACCAATGCGCAACACAGTTTCTCAATTAACGAGTACCTTGTTTCACCCTCTGTGAACTTTTTGTTGAGATAGTAAATTGCCCTTTCTTTTCGCCCCAACTCATCGTGTTGGGTACACATCCCATAGAGTTCTAAAAAATAGTCAAGTACAGAATCAACAACTTGTTTGGGATAGGTGGCATCAGAATTGGAGTGTTTGACAAGTAATGCTTGACTTTGTCAAAGGCCTTCTGACATTCGTCGTCCCACTCTCTGGGGTTGTGTTTTCTGAGGAGGCGAAAGATAGGATCACATTTTTGGTTAGTTGTGAGATGAATCGAGCAATGTAATTCAATCTTCCTAGAAAACCTTTCACTTCCTTTTGAGTGTGCGGCGGTGGCAAGTCTTGGATAGCCTTAACTTTATCCGGATCAACCTTGACCCATTTTCACTAAAAATGAAGCCCAACAACTTTCCCGAAGTAGCTCCAAAAGTGCACTTTGCAGGGTTTAGTTTCAACTGAAACTTTCGTAGTCTCAAGAACAATTTTCTCAGGATCTTTACATGCTCTTCTCCTATTGTAGCGACCTAAAAATTTAAATATTTAAGAACGAGATCGCTAAAAAAGAGTAGCAGGGTTCCTTTCGTCTTTTGAGAAAATGTTTGGAAAATAGGGGAATCATTTTTTAATCGTGTTTTTGAAAATGAAAAAAAACTTGGAGTCGCCACCGGCCACTAAGGTAGGTCGGACACCATAAAACCAAAGATTCGTTCAAAAAAGCAAGTTCGGAAGTTGGTTACACGTGGGGAAGGATTAGCACCCCCACCGCGCCCAGAAATCGGTACCAAAATATATGTTACTTTTAATTGATGGAAATTATCGAGATTTAAATTGACTTTAATTACATTGTTCGCGGTTGAATTTAGACTTTAATTAAACGGGCTTGGTCAAATTGGTGGATTTGAATCAGTTAAACATTTAATTAATAAGGGTGATGATACCTCAGACCATAGATTAAACCGATATCGAATAAGCTTGACTGCCGTGTTAATTTATGGTTCGAACCCCGTTCATCACCTTTATGCATGATGCAAGCAGTTAGACATGATGGAATGACTTATCAAAATTTTAATTTGAATTGTATTTACCTTTAGAAGATAAGAATTAATTCAAATATTTGGTCAACATCCAGTGAGCCAGGACTGTTACGACACAAATATTAGAATTAATAAATACCTCCATTTTATAATTAAAGTTAATTAATTACATACAATGTCTAATTAAATATTATAGGTCTAATGAATGACAGTTAAAAATGCTTGACAAGGAAGAGCACAAAATAAAACCTAAGGCCCAAATTATTGAACATTCAATTAGCAGTCTAATTATTAACTAGGTTAGTATAATATTAACCCTAAATTAATTAATCATAAAAACTAAAATGAACCTATCATTTTATTGGTTATCTTGAACCATCAATTCAAGTAATTTTGAGCTAGAATCCCAATGAGCCAAGAAAACTATCCAAAATCAATTGAATTAACTAGTTATGATTTTGAATGAGGTGATCTACATGAGATTCCAATTTTATCCTAAAAATAATTAAGAATTGTTCAACCAATTTAATACATTTAACATTCACCCCAATGAGTCAATATAAGTAAACATAATAATAATAACAACAATAACAAAACATAATACTAAGAAATATATACTAATAGTAATTACACTATTAATGTTTTGAGATTTTTTTAGCATAATAACATATAATGCAATATAGTATAATAATATAATATTTTTGGGTTTTTAAACATACTGACGCATAATAGTAGTACTAATAACTAGTAATATAACAATGATATTTTTTTGCAATAATAAATAACAATTATGCTAAGTACTATAAAATAACAACTTAAGCCCATTATTTAAATATTTACAAAAAAAATAAAAATCCCAGATAAAATTAGTGATTACACATGTTTGATATTTAGCAATCATATCGTCAACCTACACCTCGATTTTTTTATGCATCATATCGTGAAACAAAGTCATCGTGGCTCTTTGATATGTTGCCCCTGCATTCTCCAATCCAAAAGGCATTACTTCATAGCATAATGTTCCCCATAATGTCACAAACGTAGTTTTTTCCATGTTCTCAGGGTGCATTCTTATCTGGTTCTATCATGAGAAACCATCCATGAAAGAGAATAACGAATACCTTGCAGTATTATCCACCATGGTATCAATGTGAGGCAGTGTGAAGTTATCCTTTGGGCTAGCTTTGTTTAGATCTTGATAGTCTACGCACATACGCACTTTTCCATCTTTCTTTGGAACAAGAACTATATTAGCTACCCACTCCGGATACTTGGCCACTTGTAGAAACCCGACATCAAACTGTCTCTTTACCTCTTCTTTTATCTTCAGTAGCACATCATGACTTATTCTTCGAAGCTTCTGCTGGACCGGTTTGCATTCTTCCTTTATGGGAAGTTTATGTCCACCACATTTGTGTTCAAACCAGACATGTCTTGATAGGATCACGCAAAAATGTCTTTGAACCCCTGGAGTAACTCAATCAAATCGTGTCTTGTCTTTGCATTGATACAAGTCCCAATCTTTATCTCCTTCTCTTCATCGTCTTCCCCGACATTTATAACTTCCACTGGCTCTTTGTGAGGAATAATCTGTTTCTCATCCTGCTTTACCATTCTTAGTAAATCGAGAGACAAATCACACTCTTGATCTTCTTTAAAGTCCTGAGGTTCATCTAGACACACCTCATGCTCAAAAATAAGTTTGGGGTCGCTCACGTCGTTGATATCAAGGGACCTGACACGAAATAATGACATGTATTGGGGAAAATGAATCAAAGAATAATGGATAATTTGTAAGGTATGTATGATGAAAGAAATAAAAGAACAAAAATGTTTGTCAGGCAAAGCACAAAAAACATCATTTCATTGGCATAGTGACATTAAACATGTACCTTTTACAAAAGGATCCATGTTGCTCTGAGGCAAGAGTAACATGTATGTTCTGAACATTACTCTGAAACATTCCTAAATACTACATGGAGCTCCTCTGCAGTCTAATTATCCAAAACATTTCCAGGAACATATGGGCAAATCCCAGCTAGGTTTACTGCTTCATTTCCTCATTCAGATACAACATTAATCTTCAAACCTTCCAGCAGCTTTCCCAATTTACTTTCTTCATCTTCCTTACTCTGCTTGGTGTTGATGATTCCTCCTGACACAAATGTTTCAAACAAGGGAGGAATAACCATGGGTTCCCACTTAGCATCTTCTCTTGCTAGACGTGCATTCCTCCTCTCATGCCTCTTCAGGATCTCATTCTTTCTCTGTTTAGCATCCGGTCTATGTCCCAAGCCAAAACGATCTTGCTTGTTGATCGGTACCAACGCACGAACTATTCCATGCATATGCTTTCCCATACCTTTACCAGCTCGAGCTCTTTTTCCTACCATCATCTTGATTCCCATCCTTGTAAACTTGGACAATCTTGGTGTAGGGATCTGGCTTTCTTCAGTTGTGAACGTTGCATTAACAAATTTCAGTGACCGAAACAAACATTCTACAACATCTTCATCCACTCAAATATAAGGGGCATCACTGGTGATTCAAGCTATGATATCCTCTTCGGCGTTTATAGTAACCAGTTGCCCATCTATCATAAACTTCAATTTTTGGTGGAGCGATGATGGAACTGCTCCAACTGAATCGATTCAGTGCCTTCCCAACAGACAGTTGTATGCTGGCTTGATGTCCATTACCAAAAAATCTACATCATACGTGTTAGGCCCCACAAGAAACGGTATTTCAATTCTCCCAATTACCTTTCTCTTGGTGCCATCAAAAGCTTTGACAATACTGTGACAAGTCTTCATATGAGAGCTATCCACCAGAAGCCTGTTCAAAGTAATCAACGGTAGGATATTCAATACTGATCCATTATCAACCAGGACTCTAGGCGATGTATATCCCTTGCATCTAGTAGTAATGTGTAGGCTTTTACAGATCCCCTACCACCTGGTGGTATCTCATCATCACTGAAGAAAAAGAAACTGCCTTCAGTTAAGTTGTTCACCAACTTGTCTAACTTGTTCACAGTGATGTCATTGGGGACAAAAGTATCATTCAATACTTTCAACAATGCATTCTTGTGTGATTCTGAACTTAACAACAGGGCTAATATGGTTATACGAGCATACATCTTGTTGAGATATTCCACAACGTTGTATTCATTATGCTTCAAGAACTTTAAAAACTCCCTTGCCTCCTCTTCTCTGACTAGCTCGTTGATGGATGGCTCAGGATCAACAAGCTTTTTCTGCTATGGTTCAACTATCAATGATTTTCACTTAGGTTCGTTAAATTTAACTTTTTTAGGGACATAACATCTTCCGCTTCTTGTGAAGAAAGCCACATCATTTACTTCGCCAGAGGCAGCCCTTAGAGAAGCGTCGCTCTGAATTATCACCCCACAATCGTACTTCTATGGGACACTCGTGTTATCCTTGTAAGGGAACGCGACTGGCCTATGTATTGTTACCTTTGGACCAGAACTCTCAGCTCTTCCAACTTCTTGGGGTTATGAAATGATCACTACGGGAAAGTTGCTCTCGTAGTTCTTCTTTGGAGTTTCTTCCTCTGAAGCACAAACATCCACCTTTTCAGTCTTTATTTCTTCGAAGAATTCCAACTCTTTATTGTCCATCAGCCTCTGTACTAAGGCTTTAAACTCTACACAGTTCTGGATCACATGACCTTCTTTATCATGATGCAAGCAATGATTCCTAGATGATTTATTTTCTTTCTTAAAATTCTGACTGATTAAGCCTATCTCGACCATCTTCTGCCAGACCCACTTTAATGGAGACTTCACCTCTTCAATACTGACTTTAAGCCTCGTGTTCCCATCATCAATAACGACATTTACCCTTAGCTCACCGTGATTGGGTAATGGATTCCCTGCTACACTCGGACCCGCATAATTTTCAAGCTTCACTACTCTCATCTGAATAAACCTTTCAACTAGTTTCTTAAAAGTAGTACAATTTTCAATGGAGTGCCAAGTTACCCCTGAGTGATACTCGCACTGAACGTTGGGGTCAAACCACTTCGGGTAAGGAGGTTGTATTTACCTTGTATAGAAGGGAGAAACCACATGCGCATCAAACAAGTTCTTGTACAACTCTCTATAAGACATTGAGATAGGAGTGAATTGAAAGTACTCTTTGTTCGCCCTTTGGTTCGATCCCTGTTTAAAGAAAGTTTGAGTATTTGAGGTTGCAGCCTTAGGTTGTTCCAATGTCACCTATTTTGGGTCGCTGGCATTATAGACCTCCTTGTTGCTTACTTCATTTTCCCTCCTCTTATAGTTTGGCTTCTTGTTGCCGTCATCTACGACAAATTTTCCATTTCTGACCGCATTTTCAATCATTTCTCCTGACATCACTATGTCTGCAAAGTTCTTGGTACCACCCTGTAGCATAGGGCCAAGAAAAGGCTTCTCCAATTTACCAACAAAAATTATTGTCATTTCTTTTCTGACAACGGCGGTTGTACTTGAGTTGCGACGTCCCTCTATCTCTATGCGTACTGCTTGAAGCTCTCATTAGCCTTCATCTTCATATTCTATAGTGTAACCCGGTCAGGTGTTATATCGGTAATATGGTTGTATTGCTTAACAAAAGCTTATGCCAAATCCCTTTAATAACCAAATTGGGCACGACTTAATTGGTTGTACCATTTTGCAGCAGATCCTGTCAAACTTTCTTAAAAACAATGAATTAACAATTGGTCATCGTTAACAAATCCGGTCATCCTCTTGTAGAACATCGTAATATGAGCTTCAGGGCAACTAGTTCCGTTGTATTTCTCAAATTCAAGCATCTTGAATTTTGGTGGCAACACCAAATTTGGGACCAACTCAAGTCTCTTGCGTCTATACCGTAGATCATGTATGCACATTCACTGCTTTAACCTTCTCTTCCATTCTCTTGCACCAATCTTCAAGCTTCTTGGGCACTTCATTTTCTGCTTTGTCCATCTCATTGAAATTAGGAACGACATATTCATTAAGGTTATCTTGAGCAACAACACCTCTTTGAAGAGAGGAACCAGGCTGAAAACCTTACTGCTTTACAGCTGAGGGCTCCACCTGTGGGTCTGTCCTTTCAAGAGGAGAACTCGACTCTTCCATCATGGCACTGAGATTTATAACTACCCCCTTTGCTCTTTCAGAACTCTTCCCTTCTAACATAGCAACTATTTTTGCCAACAAGCTTTCTTGTGATTGTGAAATGTGCTCGCGCGTTTCTCGTTGTGTTCTCTCTATGTCTTTCTTTAAATCTCAGCACGTCTTTTCTACTCTTTCAAAATATTCCTCCATTTTTTTATTTGCTTCTTGTGTAAAACCGATGCTGAATTGGTTGATTCGTTTGCCCCAGAATTACTGCGATTAAAACTCCTTCTTTCAAAATCTTGGCCAAGAAATGATGATGCAATATGATGCGAAAATGAATGCAAAATGTTGGTGTAAAATGTTGATGCGAAAATGCAAAAATGCAAAAACTCAAGCAAAATGTGTTGATTCTAGTTCAACTTTCATTAGAACAGTCTTTCATTAGGAACAAAAATTCTTTTACATAAGGCAGATTCACTTCATATATACTGCTTAGCCTTAAGACTTAGATATTTAATCTTCCTAAAAAGCCAAGCCAACTTCTTGCCACGGTCAGACTCCGATTAAACCTGTAGATTGAGTATATCAGCTTGAACGACCATGGTTTGCAGAAAATTCGCCACTTTTCTCACTTGGACGAGGGCTTCAGTAATAACACGGTCTCTATCTTGGACCTGTTCCTGAGACTGCTGAAGTCGATTCTTCCACTGTAAATCACTCCATATTTGGTTTCCTCCATACTTTCAATTTTCCCCTAACAAGTTTCTAGAGCAATTTCTAACTCTTCTATCTATTTCTTTAACATTTCATTATCTTCTTTGCTCGTCTTCAGTTCGAGCACAGAATTTCGATTATGGTGCCTCTGTAGAGAACCTTCTAATTCGACTATGCGATTCTTTAAATTCGTATTCTCCAGTCGACTTCCAGATAATTCTTCCTCAATAGTGGCTTGCTGCGCTAGGGCATCTTTAAACTTCCTTTCCCGTTGGTCTACTCTATTCTTTTCTTCACGGATTTCAAGCTTCCACTCGTAAGATGTCTTCCCTAGATTAGCATATCTTGTTGCTGCACGGAGTTTCTTGTAATCACTCTAGAGATCATCCAGGTCTTCTTTAACTTTATTCTTTCCTTTTCTTTGTATTTCGGCTTCTCTCTTCTGTGTGTTGACATCGAGACCCAAATAAAACCTTTCTTCCTCCATCATGGCTATCATTTTGGTTAGCTCGACGGTCTTTTCCTCAAAGTCGCACTTCAAGATCTCTGCTTCTGTAGGGACCTCTTTCAGAGTTTCTTCAACGGACATACCGCTTTTTTGGCTGGGCAAAGGGATATTGTCATTTATCCTTTTATTTCTCTAAATCTCATATTCAGGCGTGACCCTAGGATTTGCTGCGAAGGGCTTTAATCAACTAGTTTTGCTTCAAGCGTCTGAAACCTGATAGATTTTCTCTTTATAATTGACACATTTGTATTCTGAATCCTCTTGGTGCAAACCTTGAGTTGCTGGGATAAACTGTCTTGATCGGTACTGTCGTGTCACTAACAACGAGGTATAACCAGTCCCTCCCCATAGTCCTGGCAGAGGGATCCAATCATAAGTACTACATTTAAACATAATATCGGTGAAAGGTAACCAGGGTGCCCATCATATAATATCATTCTCCTGAAGATTCTGGAACATAGCCTACCATTGTACTTCTGAAACATCCTCCTGCCAATTCTACTTTAAGAAATCTCTCAAGGGCGAGTAATCATCAAAACATGTTCGGTAATAATTCCCTTCCATCTTTCGAAAGTGACCAAGAAACCAAACTGTCAAAACCTGAACGCAATCGATAAATCTGGCTTCACCCGCTATCCGACAAGCAGTCAGGGATCGAAAAGTCTCAGCAAGCATAGCTTGAAAAGGAGTGACTTCTTTATCTAATCGTTCAACAATATCCAGAACAACGACTTTTATATAACCCAATACCTTAGGAAAAATCGCTAGTCCATAGATAGCCAAGGCAAACATTTTTTTCTTGCGGTGGAATTTGTTTGTATCAACTTTCGAAGGGTATTCCAACAAATGCAGAAGCTTTCTCCATTCAACTTGATTTGGCCATCGACCCATTGCCAGTCTCTCCAGTAAGTAATATCAACTTCATCCTGAACGTCTTACACTGGGGGCTTTAGTGTAGACCTTGTCCTCTTGAAATTTTGGACAACGAAACAGAGCAGTATACTCCTCTATGATTGGTGTTAAATCGACTTTCCCCTGAGTAAAACATTAGTAGACTGCATTCTAGTGCTGAGTAAGGGCTCGAATCAACTGTTTCTCAACCTTAACATCCAACAGATACGTAATATCTCCATATGTTTGGTAGAATAACTGTTGCATCTCATTATCCCACTGGTTCCATATTTCTTTCAATTCGGATAGAACATTCTGTTTGGTGTGGACATGAGTGTAATCAGACATCTTCGACATGTGACCCGTTGATAGACTGTCTCCCCTTTCGAACTGAGTCCTCTCAGACCAACTTTGTACTCGAGCATAGTCTTCTACTCTTTCACGAAAATTGCTTCCCATATTGAAGACTCTTTTTAGACAATTAGACGCAAATCAACATCTTTTATGAGGATGCAATACAGAAACTAAAAAAACAACAAAGAAAACAAGTCAGTATGGATACATAATAAAAGGCTAAATCTTAAAGCATTATTTTGAAAAGCATAAAATTTAAGATAAAATCCTAGTCGACATGATTTCTACCTGGCATGCTTTTATTTGCAAAATGAAAGATCCTACCCGGCATAATGAAATATAAACAGATTCCTACCCGGTATGCTATCTACCCGATATGTTATTATTTACAAAAAAAAAACCTACCCGGCATGATTTCTACCCGGCATACTTTATTTAAGAATTAAATCTATAGAGCAGATAAAAAGTTAGAAGCGTTTCTCCTTTGGACATTTAACGGGTTCTATTTCTAAAGCAAGGCTCATATGGTCCATTACATGTGGTTCGATTCTAGGGAAGGGCGCCTGAATTGTCCTCAATGTCCCTTACTAAAGGTAGCAAGGCCCCTGATCCTCACCCATTATTGGTTTCAAACGGACCAAGTTCAATTCAGGGGGACACATCCCTTATGCCTATAAGGAGGTAACCCACACGAAAGCACAAGGAATGTATCCCGAAAGCGATTCACCAACCTATACGGCGGTATCACACTTCTACTTAAAATAAGACGGAGCTCGGGAAGAAAGCTCATGGAATGCAATGTACGTGCACGGTGTGTGAGGAGAAACTTTCAAACCTTTGACACTATATTTCTATATTCACCTATACTAAGCGGTAAAAATAAAACAGATATATTTATAGAAAAATAAATAAATAAATAAATAAAATGCATGTCTTGTTAACTAAAGACATAATCATACTTTAAATTAAAATCGAATTCGTGAATTTCCAACACTAAGACTAAAGATATTCGACTCGTGGCTTGACTCTCTTTTTATTTTAAAGTCCACAGCGGAGTCGCCAGCTGTAATCACCCAAATCCGGTTGGCGCTCTTTTTATTTCTGCTTTAAAATTTCTTTTTCTTTGTTTAATTTTGTTTTAAAAAAAACTCGCCCGATTTGAAAATTAAATATGTGGAGTCGCCACCGATCATTTAAAAATGGTAGACTGGACACGATAAAACCAGAGATAAAAAATATTTGGGTCCAGGAGTCGGTTACGGATGGGGAAGGATGAGCACCCCCACACCGCCCAAAATTTGGTACCTAGTCGAATATTTAAAGCCTTGGCGTTGGAAATTTCGAATTCGAATAAAATTTAAAATATGATTCTTAAATGCATGGAAATGTTCTAAATATTTAAAGAAACGTTTCGTTATTTAGAATAACCGAGAAGTTCACATCCCTTTACGCCCGAGAAATGATTTATCGGCTATTCTAAATAACAGAAAATCTCCTTAAATATTGTACCCTAAAATGGTAAGGATGTTCTTTTATTTAGGGGTATCGAGAAGGTCGCATCCCTTTACACCCGGGACACTAATTCTCGAACCCCCTAAATAAAAAGGTTATTACCTTAATCCTTTACTTTTCTAATTATTATGACGCCATTTATAAAGTATCATACGAATATATATCTATTCCTAGAAATATATTATTTATGGTAAAATATATTTAATAATTATATCTATAAAAAAAACTTTATATATATTTGAAGTTAATAGTTTTTATATATGTATAATTACAAAAACAAGTATTTATTTTTACTTTATGTACATACTTAAAATATAATATTTATAGTAAAATATATACTTATTATCTATTAAAAATATACTTATATATATTTGGTTAGTAGTTTATATATATATATACAAAAATAAATATTTATTATCATATTATATACATAGTGCTTAAACAAAAAATGCTATACAATATGTTACAAATATATATAAAGTATTAATAAAAAATACAAAAACTATTGTACTTAAAAATATAAGCCCTAGGTAAAAATTTATATACATATATTTTATATACTTTACTAATATATAATATTTATACAAAATATTATACTTTATGTCATAATGATAATAATAATAATAATAATAATAATAATAATAATAATAATGCATGATCTACCTTACTATACATAAAATAACACGGATATAAAGATTAGGGACTAAAATGCAACAATATTAAAACTACATGGCATATGTCAAACTACACTGGACTAAAATGAAATGAAGGCAAAACATTGGGAAACAAGGGTGAATAAACGGAAATAAGGTGCTGAAAATTAAACATTAAAATGCAGTGACAAAATCGCAACAAAACAGAAATTAAAAGATGCGGAAATTAAATAAACCATAGCATATTAGGACGAAATTAAATGGGAGATAAAAACATAGGGGTCGAACATCAATAAACCCATTTTCATTAAAAATTCGCGGACCCTTCCTGGGTCGGGTCACCGGTGCGGGTACAAGGGCTAAACGGCGCCGTTTTGGGCCGTGTTATAGGCGCCTAAAACGACGTCGTTTTATTCGGCTTATAAGCCTCTCTTTTTTTTTACCTAAAAACCATTCGAACCATTAAACCCAAAAAAAAAATAGATCTCCCCCCTTTTTCTCTATAATTTTTAGAGTAAGAAACAAGCCCTAGGGTTCGATCCTCTAGCCGCACCGCCGTCACCGGAGGACACGGCCACTCCTCCAGCGGCCAAGGCTCGGAAAGATGAACCAGCTCTCCCACTTAAGGACTCGAACAAGAAAAAACATGTACTCTTTACCTTCTCTTTTTCCTTTCAATTCAGAACCTTCTCCATCTTCTTTTTATTTATTTTTGTTATTTCTCCCTCAATATTACACGCTTTGCTCTCTCTGGAAATCTCTGTCTAATCCCCTTATTTTTTGTGGCAGATTTCATATATAGAGGATATAAGGGTCGGTTGGATTTGATTTCTTTCCTGTTGAAATCCTGAAATTTTGGGTTTTAGGCTCAGATAGGGTATGGCCAAGTGGTTGGGGTGGCAGATTTGGGTATGGGTTTGATTGGATTTGCCTGAAGGTTAGGTTAGATTTAATTTATATTTTTTGTGGCTTCTGGATCTGAACCAGTTTGGGGTTTATGGTTTATTTTAGGGATTTTTAGGGATTTAATTTAGGGTTTGGTCCAAAATAGGGGTATCAGCAGTGTTTTAAAGGGCGACGGCTTGACGGAACTAGAAAAGAATGGCGGCGGTAGATTAGGGTTAGGGTATTTTAGCACTAGGGTTTTTTGGTTCGGGTTAGATCTGGATTACCAGGTCAGGTTAGGGTTTGGTTTAGGGGTAATGGGTCACTTGTTTGGGTTGGTCTGGTTAGGGCCATGGCTTGATTAGGCCCAGACCAATTGGGTCTGTTACAATATAAGTTTAATGTTTCAATTTATATAATGCTTTTAGTGATTTTAAATAAACTAACACCTTGCTATATTTACTTTTAAAACTGTTTTGTAGTCCATTCACCTCATTTTAATATTATCTTCAAATAACTTTGAAAGAATTAATTTATCTATTTATATAATCTTCAATAATATTATCTGAATAAAATTAAATATATTATAAAATTAATATTTTTAAGAAATGAATTTGATACACAATTTAAAGTTTAGAATTTAGTGGTTTAGATAATAGGGTTTAGACTTTATGGTTTAGAGTTAGAGTTTAGGGTTATAAATTTAATAATTTAGATTTTAAAGAAAATTGTGTAATATTTTTTACATAAATTGTCTATCAAAATATAACACATATTTTTATTTATGAATAAGTTATGGATATTTGTTATCTAATATTTAAAATTTTTAAAATTTAAAATAAACTGATGGCTGATGTACATGACCATTGAGGGGAGCACTTGCATTGTGTTGTGGCCATCCCCTTTACGGCGCCATAACCGAGTAGCTGCAGAGGACCAACCATGCCTGAAGATCCCATGGCTTGGTAAACAATAAAGTGTCTTCATTTCAAACATTATAATGTTTTAGGAAAAGTGTCATCTCCTTAGGTATTTCTATGGTTAGAAGAAAAGTGTCCTCTTTTCAAGCATTTTAATGTCTACTCGGGTCATTTCCACAAAGTTTTTTTCGTATATATGTAGGGGGTGGACAGTCGACAGAGTTTGGACTGATCCACTAGTAAATGTATGTATCCTACACCCCCATTGAGGCGGCCCCTACCGCCCGAGTCGATGATGTGAGTGAATCTTCTTTTGTAACCCAAATATTTCTTTTATTTAATAAAACCACTTTTTCCTTTGCGGAAGGTGAGGGTCGACTATAGGCATCTGCTATGCCCTACGATATCGACTTGTGGCTTGATGGATCATGTTGTGGCTTAAGAACTGGCGCATTGCTTTCTTTAACTTGAACAGATCTATAAAGAACAAAGGCTGACTTAGTCGGGAAACATCCATTTCAAGTGTCGTACGACATACTTCTAGAGTGAACGAAGGTATGTACATGACACGTGGTATCAGAACAAATGGTTACGAATTTTTATTAGAACATGTACATTAACTCGACTCTACACCAAGCGCCTTGGTAATTGAGGTAGGCAGGGTAGGATATTTGCGACTCTACACCAATCGCCCTGGTAATTGGGGTAGGCATGGTAGGATATTTATGACTCTACACCAAGCGCCCTAGTAATTGGGGTAGGCAGGGTAGGATATTTGTAACTCTATGTCGAGCGCCTTGGTAATTAGGGTAGGCAGGGTAGGATAGTTGTGCACTTTACACCAAGTGCCCTGGTAATTAGGGTAGGTAGGGTAGTATATTCGCGACTCTACGCCGAGCGCCCTGGTAATTGGGGTAGGCAGGGTAGGTAAACTTCTATGCTGAGCTTTCTGGTAATTGGGGTAGGCAGGGTAGGTAAAACTTCTACGTCGAGCACCATGGTAATTGGGGTAGGCAGGGTAGGTACACTTCTACGTAGAGCACCCTGGTAAGTGAGGTAGGCAGGGTAGGTAAACTGGACGCTACGCCGAGCGCCTTGGTAATTGGGGTAGGCAGGGTAGGTAAATTGGACTCTACACAAAGTGCTCTGGTAATTGGAGTAGACAGAGTAGAAGAATATTATGAATCATGCCAAACGCTCTGGTAATTGAAGTAGGCAGGGTGGATAGTTTTGACATGGGTAAAAGATAAGATTTGTTGTTTTGGCATAGTGATGGCTTGTTTTATACAATATATAATGACACTGATGTGTGTTATCGGGTTTGTGTGCTTATTTATTGTCTTAGAAAATAATAGTGCGCATATCATTTCTGAAATATCTAGAAACCGTAATAGTGGGGCCGTAGATCCCAATAGATTTGAAGAGTTAGAGGCCGTTGTGGTAGCCCTGAAGGCTCATATGGTCTCGGTTGACCGAATTAGAGAAATTGAGGCAGAGCCCTGAACGTTTTACTGCAATAGAAAAGAGGCAATAAGCGCAATGAAGGATGGGTTGGATGAACTGACTTGTCAGGTTAATCTGATCAAAGTGGCTGTCAGTAACTGTAAGGCAAATGACTTGAGCCAGAGGGCCAAAATCCCATAGCCTCAACGGTTTGAAGGCATTAGGGATGCGAATGAGCTTGAGAATTTCTTATTTGATATAGAACAATACTTTCGGGCAATGCATACCACCTCAGATGAGGGCTTCAATGTACCTGACAGGGGATGCTAAGTTGTGGTGGCGGTCCAAGTTTGTTAACGGGGAATGATCTATCAAGGCTTGGGATGAACTCAATAAAAAGTTGAATAACTCGTTCTTCGCTGAGAATGTGGAGTATACTGCACAAAAAAAGACTAAGGGATCTCGCTCATACAAGGGCAATACGCGAGTATGTAAGGAACTTTGCCACATTATTGTTAGATATCAGGGACATGTCTGAGAAAGACAAAATGTTCTATTTCCTTGAAGGGCTCAAGCTGTGGGCAAGGGCTGAAATCATTAGGCAGAGGCAATGGCTGCAGCTGAATGTTTAAGTGACTACAATGATAGTTCAACAAAGTGCAATGCTTCACTCATAAACAACGATGGTGCTAGTTGGGGTAATGGTAGTAATAGTTGCAACAGTAATAGGAATGGCAAAGGAAATGGGAATGGTAATGGCAATGACTGTGGTAGTGGAAATGGTTTTGGAAAGAGGAACGACAATGGTGTTAGTGGGGTAAGTCATAAAACAGCTAGAATAGACCTATCGAGTTGGGAAAATAATGGACGACCAAACAGCGAGATAGCTAGGTCAGGGATACGTCACTACCTTTGTTAGGGACCTCACCAAAAGGTAGACTATCCACGTAAGAGTGCGTTAAATGCTACGATGACCTCTACACGGGATTGGAAGAGATAGAGCAGCCCTACTTAAAATTATAAGGATGAACCTGCGAGAGTGGGCTCTATTCGTTTCATGTATGCTTTGTGTTCAGAACAAGGTCAGGCTAGGACAGAGCCAAAGATAGGATTGATGTACGTGGACATGGTATTAAATGGCAAGGCCACAAAAGCCTTGGTAGATACAAGTGCATCCAATACTTTCATTTCTCCTAAGGAAGCGAAGATGTGCAATTTGGAAGTTACCAAGGGTGGAGGACGAATGAAAGTGGTAAATTTTGCGGCTTTGGCAATATATGGGAGTGCAAAAGGGGTAGTGACCAAGATTGGACCCTGGGAAGGAAACATCAACTACACAGTGGCTCCTCTAGATGACTTTGATGTTGTTCTAGGATTGGACTTTATGGTATTGGCTCAAGCTGTTCCAGTTCCTTCTGCAAGTTGTTTTTTGTTCCAAGTGGATTATCCAGGGGTGTTGGCAGCTATGATACTGTTGAAAAGCAATAAGAAGGATTGGCAGCAATCCATATTGATCGAGGAGTTCAAGAGTACCAGTCGACGAGGACGTCGACAATATAGGTGGGGGATGTTGTGGCCACCCCCTTTAAGGCGCCACAACCGAGTAGCTGTAGCGGGACCAACCGTTCTTGAGGATCTCATGGCTTGGTAAAGAATACAGTGTCTTCATTTCAAACATTGTAATGTTTTAGGAAAAATGTCATCTCCTTAGGTATATCTATGGTTAGAAGAAAAGTGTCATCTTTTCAAGCATTTTAATGTCTCATCGGGTCATTTCCATAAAGTTGTTTTCGCATATATGTAGGGGGTAGACAGTCGGCAGAGTTTGGACTAATCCACTAGTAAATGTATGTATCCTACACACCATCGAGGCGGCCCTTACCCCCGAGTCGATGGTATGGGTAAGTCTTCTTTTGTAACCCGAATATTTTTTTTATTTAATAAAACCACTTTTTCCTTCGGGGAAGGTGACTTAAGAACTGACGCGTTGCTTGCTTTAACTTAAACAGATCTACAGAGAACAAAGGCTGACTTGGTCGGAAAATGTCCCTTTCAAGTGCTGCGCGGCATACTTCTCGAGTGAACGAAGGTATGTACGTAACACATTGCACCCTCATTTTTAATGTTTTAGGGAAAATGCCATCTCCTTATGTATTTCTATGGTTAGAAGAAAAGTGTCATCTTTTCAAGCATTTTAATGTCTCCTCGGGTCATTTCCATAAAGTTGTTTTCGCATATATGTAGGGGGTGGACAGTTGGCAGAGTTTGGACTGATTCACTGGTAAAATCATGTATCCTACACACCATTGAGGCGGCCCCTGCCCCCGAGTCAATGGTGTGGGTGAGTCTTCTTTTGTAACCCGAATATTTCTTTTATTTAATAAAATCATTTTTTCCTTCGGGGAAGGTGACTTAAGAACTGATGCGTTGCTTGCTTTAACTTGAACAGATCTACAGAGAACAAAGGCTGACTTGGTCGAAAAGTGTCCCTTTCAAGTGCCGCACAACATACTTCTCGAGTGAACGAAGGTATGTAAGTAACACATTGCACCCTCATTTTGGGAGAAAACTTTAATTTAGTGTTAATTTTTTATTAAAATATTAAATTTAGTACTATGTTTATTCAAAAAAAAAATGAAAATATACATCCATTTAAAAAAACATTTTGAATTTCATTTTTGAATTTTTGGATCCACAATTGAATTAAATTATCTTTATTATATAATAATCCTGTAATGCAGCAGAACTAACTGCTGAGTCAGGAAGAGTAGTCTTTTAACACGTTTTGTTAATAGAAGAAAAAGTAAAAATAAATGTAGTAAAGCTTTCCCAACTCCATTTTTATCAAATTATTTTCTTAAAAAATGTGGTCGGCGAAAGTGGGTAAAGTCTAGTTATTCAGACATTGAAGATGGATACCAAGTCAGACTTCACTTCAGGTTCCGCCCCTGTTGCATTTGCCGACCACCTTCCATTCCATGCCAAACAACAAAAACTTTCAATGTCAAAACACAAATATCCCATTCCCAGCACCCGCGTTTCCTCCACTTCTTCCCTTTTTACGTGTCTTTCTTTCTCCCTCAAGTTTTATATTTGATTCGTTGACCCTTCCTCCTCGTCCCAGTCCCACTATATATATACCCAAACGCAGCCTTTACATTCTTCAAGTCTCAACATCCAATAGCAATTGCCAAATACTTCTGCAGAGAACTAATTAAGTAACTTCAACTTCCGATGGGAAACGGCACATCCAGCTCCATTTTGAGCGGTAACAGAATTGCCAAGGTTATTGACGCTCAGGGGAAGCTGAGGAAAGTGGAGCTCCCAGCCAAGGCGGCGGAGATTATGCTCGAGGAACCTGGGCATATCATCTCTGCCGTGGAAGAGTTGAAACGAGCTCGTCGCGTGGTTGCTATGCGAGCTGACGATGAGCTTTCGGTGGGTAAAGTTTACGCTTTGGTTCCTATAGGGAGGGTTCATTGCAGAGTTACGGATGCGGATATGGCTGTCATAAAAGCAGCTTGTTGTAGTCGGAAGAAAAAGATAAGTGGTTCCAGGGTTTTGCCCGATGTGATGGTGACGGAAGTTGAGATATGTGCCAAGGGGATTCCTCCTGCTTTATTTACTTTCTACCAAGCACAAAGGACGGCTCAACTGTTGATATGTTCCGTATTTTCAACATACATGAAGCTGGGGCAAATTTACCACTTCCAAACTTTAGTTTTGATTTAGAATAACATTTATACAACTTCAACTAATTTTAACAAATGCGACTATTACAACCTACACTTGGTGTTTCGAAAACAACAACAAAATAGGAAAGAATTCCTTTAAGTATATAACGGAAAACATATTTCATAGGAATGATTTTGTCAACTTTCTTACTTGGTGTCTCACACAGAACAATAAATACAGTGCTCTCATTGGTAAAATTTAACATGTAAGATACTGAGAGCAATTTTAAGAAATATAACATTTATGGAAGAAAAACAAGCACAATAAGCAAAGAATAAGGACTAAATTTATGAGATTTTTAAATATGAAGGGTTAAGAATGATTTTGTCAGCTCTCCTACATGGTGTTTCACACAAAATGATAAACACAATGCTATCATTGGTAAAATTCAACACCATATAAGATATTGAGAGCAATTCTAAGAAACAAGAAAGAAATATAAAATTTATGGGAGAAAACAAGCAACTTGAGAGAACTTAAGGACTAAATCGATGGAATTTTTAAATATGAATTAGTTAAATTTATTGAATTATTTTAAATTTGGACTATAATTATTGTTAGACAGTTAGTCAGCAATTAGTTTGTTAATTAGTTGGATTAATTAGCTGGATTGATAAGTTGTTAAGCTGTTAGTTGTTGGGCCATTCATAGGCAGTTAGTAGTTGGGTTATAAATACACAAGTATTATAATGTGTTCATTACCCCATGAGTTTTATATTTTTTTTTTAATAAGAAATTTCAGATTAGTCTATTACTTTTCTTTCTTTATTTTACACCTAAAAACCTAGCCACCGATCACATACATCTTCACCGTCGATCACCAATTTTTGGCTATTATAGCCTCTTTCTCACAATTATGTCAAGCCACGTAATTATTTTGTCTAATATTTAACAATCTAGTAATATATTTATAACAACATTTTAACTGAAAAATTAAATTATAACATAAAAAGTAACATGTTTATAACCGAACCACTGACTGAATGACTTGAGTGTATCTTACTCTAAAAAACCCTTTGGATTAGACTGTGAAAGAATTTATCCAGTGAAGGAAGCAAGCCCATGGTCTCAATGTAATAGCCCAAGTAGGGTCGGTCCAAATCAATCATCTTCGGGCTTCCTACAATGATTATTGAGTTCACATACGGTCCAACGAATGTTGTCTTTTTTTGTTCCGAAACGAATGCTGCCTTTTAAGGTGTTTTTTAGTTCAGCTTATGAAATTCAGGTGCATCCGCATTATTACTTTGGACAAAAGGCAACAGTAACCCAGAAGACTAAAGAGCTAATTGCTGAAACTAGGACCAAAACTAGAAATTTTACTTATTCGGCTTTCTTGCCCAACAAACGCAGAACCATTTTCAGGCAAGGCAAAATCGAGAATCTAACGGTTATTACCTTATTGACTTCGCAGTCCAATAATCAGATTCCATGAAACGGCTGAGGAGCCTAATTAAGGGCTGCTCTTGAAAATCAACAAAGTGAAACAACCAAAAAAATGGAAAACCTCTGTTTAGTGCCTGGTCGTCCCATCTTCAGTGTCTCTTCTCCTCCTTTTTTTCCTTCTTAGTACTCTAACCCCGTTGAAATCCTGTCGTTTATGATCTCGGTGGAGTGGAGATCCCCTTCCGAGAGGCATCGTCGTTTTTCTCGAGTGGTTGTTCTGGAGATAGGAAATGGGTGGCAACGAGCTGCTGCGGAGAGGTGGTCCGGAATCCAAAACCTTTGGAGTGGAAGGGGTCCTGGCGGTTGTTTGGTTTCAGCTAGTTTCAAGAGAGAGTTGAGATGTTGTCCATGTCTGCTATTTGGTCTTTATTTATGGAGGGTGCCGGGAGATGGGCGTCTATCTTTGATGAGGGTTACTTCCGGTCCTCTAACAGTAGGGGTTTAGACCAGTTCTACCTCGACACCTTCAGTATCATCGAATTAGAGGCATGCCGACACAGTCACACGTTGGAGAGTTGTTGGTTTCTTGATGCTGCTTCTGGTTCTAGCAAAAGAAGTCGGCGTGGGTGCATTCCTTCATGAGAAATGTTGCAGGGAGTTTTGGGAATTATCATGTTTATCGGTGTTGCAGCGAGAGGGACATTGTTCTGCCATATGCTTTGGCCGGTGTGATGCTTAAGATACCGGCCATGTGTAACAGTGTCGTCGAGGCTTTGATCGGAGGAGGTGCTTGCTCGGTAGCCGACGTGGCATTGGAGAGAGAAGGTAAGATATTAACTAAGGTTTTACTTCCTAGGTTCTTGGGTGGCACGTGCTGCCACAGGTCTAAAACTGCTGGTCAAAAGGATAAAAAGGGTGGGAGGCTTGAATGGTCCAAGGAACAAGAGCTTTCTATAAAGTCTAGGCCTGCGCTGCCTTTCCAGCTTGATGGTACGAGAATTGATGTCGATAGCGTGAACAAAGGAAAGAAAAATCTGCATGAAGAAGATACTTCCGGGAAAGATGGGATCATGTCTGTCCTGTCCATTGAGTCAGGAGAGCGTGAAGTTTTCTCTCCACATGACCGTGCAATGGGAGACTTCATTGCTGGCAACATGTCAACAATGGAGTTTTCAGTGAACCTAAAGATTACAAGGGTTTCACATGAAACCTCTGGTGTTATCGAGTTTGGCCTGGATCCCTATAGACTCAATCTGGCCAAAGTTCCTACTCTTACTATAAGCGCGGACAAAGACATAGAAGTGATAGATCTACAGTTCCTAATCGAACATGTGCGGCGAGTTTACTGTAATAATGCTAGTCGGAATAAAATTTGAGACCTTACTTTGGTTAAAATATGACGTAAAAGTCTTACAAATGTCTTTAATCCTGCACCAGGCACTGTTCTCACTACAAAATTGTTGGTGAAAAGTGATGTGTTTGTAACCTCATGCAAAAAAGGAAATTCAAATAAATCCTGTATTTCTTCTTTCTCAATTAATATGTTTTTTTTTATGTTTTAAAATTAACTCATTTAAAATGTCTCATTGAAAAAATCAACTACTTTTATAAGTCACGTTTTATTTCATACCTTTTATTTTTCCTAATAAAATAAAATTTAATTTTTCAATAATAAAATTATCGTTTCAATTATTTTACATCATTTTTTTATACATTCTTACACAATTTATTTTAAAATTATATAAAAAATTAACAATGACCAAAATAAATAAAACAGAGAGTATATTATAATCTCGTTACTTAATGGTAAATATTTTATGGTGAATTATTTATTAGAGGTATGGCAATGGATTCTTCGTGAGATTGGGCCATGTTATAGCTGATGCCTCCGCATCCAGGAGTCTGTGAAACTCGCCTTCAACACTTTCGGGTTTAGCAACTCAGAGGGGATCCATGACAACAGCTCTTTCAGAAGCAGACAATACCAGAGGTAGGGGTGACGAAGACCTGAGTCTCGGGAACGGAAGTTACAACGTTTCATCTACATGACCGAACTGTTAAATCAAATAATTAAGAGTTGAACTTATCTCTTTGGTCCATCAATAGTCATTATAAAACCTGACACCATCTCAACGGTAACAAAACTTGAGATTATAAATACCATGCAACTGTAGAGATAAAAAAAAAAGAGATCAAAAAGAGCGAGAATACCCCTTTCTTTTCTCAGCTTTTTCCTTCTTCCTTCATTATTCCAACCACTATATTATCTACAATTCGCTGTCTAAATTTATCAAAATTAATCCCCTGAAAGGCTGAAACCGTCATGAATCACCGTAGTTCTCTTCTCTACCTCCGTTGTATGATATCTACTGCATCAATATATCAACACGCTAAAACCTGTATTTTTAAGGGATAAAGTAACTTTTGACCCTTGAATTTGATAATTTTTTAAACGTAATCCTTAATCTTATTTTTTGGTACACATTAGTCTCAAAGCTTAGATTCCGACATCAAACTTTAAGCACATTGCACATGGCCACATGTGTCATCAACCCCACGTGAGATTCCACCCACGAGACACGTGCCCCCTCAGTCTTCTGCACAACTTTAGACCCCAAACAACGAGAGTTCCCTATCATTGGATGAAGTTGGAAATATAATATTTGATATAATTGAGGTTCCGTTCCGTGTTGCTTTTCCATCCAGTTTAGAGAAGCTTCGCTGGACGTCTAACTATTTTTTATTTTTGTCCAGCTTTTTTATTATTTTTAATTTTAAAAGCTACTTTTAGAGAAGCTGGAAATTTTAGATTCTCCCCAAGTACAACTTCTCCACCTAACCTTGTTTTTTTAACAGAGTTCCCGATCGAAGCCTGAGTTAAAGGCATTGTAAAGCATCATGGAATGGAAAAAAAATACTACTAATTATGTTATAATAGATTAACAGTACTAAATTAAGAAGCTTATCTCTAAGCTTTATAAGTTGTCCTTTCTTATAAAAGAATCTTTGGGTCTCACACCATGACTTTGCCTCCTTGGCTACAAACATGTCTGCCAAGATGGGAGAGTCTGCCATTTAACCAAACCCTTTTTTTAATTATTTCAGAAGAAATTGTTGATATTTGTAAGATTTGCCATCCATTTATGTATATGTATATAGATCTTGTTTGCAAGCTGCATTAACCACCCTGGCCACTTGGTGGGTTCATCATCATCTCTCTCCCCACTCTTTATCTTTTCTTTATCCTTTTATAATGTACATACAAAAGGGTTAATGTTGCTTCTTATTAGTTCATCCAACCATAACCATCTATAATTTTAATAGGATTAAGTTGGATCCAATGATAAGGTTGTTGTTTCCAATTACTTGAATTAGATACATAGTTTATTGACGTTTTGATTGGAAAATACAATGCAATTTTAATAGCATAATAGTTAACTATATTTTTATATGGTCCAACGAAACATGTTTCTATCATTGATGACTTCACAACCATAAGGTTGTGATTCACTCCTTCTGGTTTAGGTGGAGAGTTATAGTCAATAGTTAGAAGAGAGGAGAAGAAAAATAAAGAGGAACATGTCTATAGTAGTTTTGAGGTGTCATATTATCTTTTCTAGTCCCTCTAGCGTGAGTATTTATGCCCTGGAACATGTATGTTAGTGTCAGGACTAAGGTTGATAGGTATTAATGGGTCGGCAAGGATAAATTCGACTGTCAGGTAGTAAAGTCAGCTAGTGGGTCAGATAAATTTGACAGGGATCATGTCAAGGAACTGTAGCTAGACAGAGGACATAGTGGGATTTCCTCTGTATCGATGTTTTTTCTCGCTAAAAATTGTGTTTTTTATTATTTTGAAAAATATTTTTCTTCCGCGTGAGATTTTAGAAAAAAAACCCGTGTTTATTTAAAAATGGAGTCGTCACCGGCCACTTTGATAGGCCGGACACCGTAAAAAACCAGAGATTTAAAATTGATGGGTTCGGGAGTCGGTTACGGATGGGGAAGGATTAGCACCCCCACACCGCCCAAAATTGGTACTTTAATAATTACCGCTTTATTAATATTAAACTTTCCGAATTAAAGTGACGATTAAATTAAAATTTGGTTATATGTGCGAGTAAATTTTAAAGGCCCCTTTATCCAAGAGTAAACGCCCAACCACTATCACTACACCTGATACTGGCCCCGTTTACGCTCGAATAAAAGGGCACCGCATTGACAAAATATATGACCGTTATGCAAACTTAAAAAAACATGGCAAATATAACTAAATACATTGCGATAAAAATATAAATAAATACTAACATAATAAAATACTAATATAACATAAATAAAATACTAATCTAAAACATACATACATAACTATTAATTTAACACGTAAATAAAAACAAATCTAACATAAAATACTAATCTAAAACATACATACATAAATATTAATCTAACTCATAAATAAAAACAGATCTAACATAAATAAAATACTAATCTAAAACATACATACATAAATATTAATCTAACTCATAAATAAAAACAAATCTAACATAAATAAAACATTAATATAAAATATAAATTTAAAACATACTAATCTAAAACATAGATAAACATAAAAATTAAAAACACGATTTTAAATTAACTACTACTTTATTAAATCATAAAAATTACAACATAAATAAAAATGAAAGAAAATATACCTAACTAGGAGTTCGAATGACGAACCCCGACTGAACCCTACCGAGATCTACCACGACCTCTCTAAAAAATTAACTAGATCGGATCCAAAATAGGACCCCGATCGAACCGGTTAGGACCGAGGACACTGTCCCGGTCATGGGCTAGCCGGGAGCCTAAGCTCCCTTATTTGGCCACCCCTGCCGATCCATTCTTCAATTTCCATTCCAATTGCCCCCCACCCCCATGCCTTTATATAGGCAATTGGGTGGTTGAAAGGGGTGACGTGGACCACCCAAAAACCACATAATTTTCTCTTTTTTAATTATTATTTTTTTTATTTTTTATTTTATATATTATTATTATTATTTATTATTTTTATATTAATAATATTACTATTACAACAATACTAAAAATACTAAAACCCGGACAAAAATGAGTGATTACAGTTGCCCCTCTTTGCTTCACAAGAACAAAGCAAAGATCAAAAGCATTCATTTTTGTCTTATCTGGCTGAACTTCTCTCCTTTTGACGCGTGTCTTCCTTCTCTGGTAGATCTTCTTTCTCTTCGGAGTAGGTCTTTTTTCTTGTCTTGATTGATCTACCTTGTCACTTTAGGGAAGCAAAGCCTTCAAAATGGGGGTTGTTTGTTGGGGAAGCCAAACCGAGTTCCACTTGCTACATTATTGATAATAAGCTAATACCTAAAGAGAGTTCGACCCGGCTGCAACACCGACGAAGAGACAAGGTCTACAAAATTCGATCCAACTGCAATACTAACGAGGAGGCAAGACCGATAGGTGAAAGTTCTGATGTCTGATCCAGCTACAACTATGACGAAGAGGCAAGATCAGAAAACTGACAAATTTTCTCTTTCTTTCTCTCTTTTTTTTGTTTCTTTTTTCTCTGCTTTTGTTTCTTTTTTCATTTTTTTTCATTTTTCTCATTTTTCTCATTTTTTTTCTTTTTTGATTTTTTTCTTACAACATTGCTAAAACTTGAAAGTTGGTGAATTTTGACCAAGCTACAACACCGACGAAGAGGCATGGTCTAAAGTTAGTAATGTTGATCCAGCTACAACACCGACGAAGAGGCAGGATCAAGAGTTAGTGAATTTGGTCTAGCTACAACACCGACGACGAGACAAGACCGAAAGTTAGTGAATTAGGTTCAGCTACAACACCGACGAAGAGGCAGAACCGAAAGTTAGATTTGACCAAGCTATAACACCGACGAAGAGGCAAGGTCTGAAGATTTAATCCAGCTACGACACCGACGAAGAGGCAGGATCGGATAGTTGTTCTTTTTTGTGATCAAGCTACGACTCTGGCCAAGAGGCATGATCAGAATTTGGTTGAAAGCTCATTTTTTCATTTTTTTCATTTATTGTTTTTTTTCATTTATTGTTTTATTCATTTTCTTTTTCATTTTCTTTTTCTTTTTTTTCTATTTTTCTTTGATTTTTTTCCTTCTTTTTCTTTTCCTTCTTTTTCTTTTTTTTCTATTTTTCTTTGATTTTTTCTTCTTTTTTCTTTTTTTATTTGTTTTCTAGCTACAACATTAATAAAGAAAACTTGAAAATTAGTAAAGTTGGATCTATCAACGGAGAAACAGAAACATTAACTGGAACCCTACTATACCATCAGCGGATAAGTAGGACATCAGCAACTGGACCTAGCCACTCCATCAGCGGAGGACTGGATCGGATAATAACAACATGGAATCGGCTACACCATCAGCGGAGAGCAGGATCTGAGGGCGACAAGAGATTGGACCCGGCCACTCCATCAGCGGATGACTAGATTAGACAATGACGACCTGGAACCGGCTACACCATCAACGGAGAGCAGGATTTGAGGGCGACTGCAGCTTGGATCCGGCTGCTCCATCAGCGGAGGACTGGATTGGACAATAACGACCTGGAACCAGCTACACCATCAGCAGAGAGCAGGATCTGAGGACGACGGGAGCTTAGACCCGGCCACTCCATCAGCGGAGGACTGGATTGGACAATGACTACCTAGAATCGGCTACACCATCAGCGGAGAGTAAAATTTGAGGACGATAGGAGCTTGGACCCGGCCACTCCATCAGCGGAGGACTGGATTGGACAATGACGACCTGGAATCGGCTACACCATCAGCGGAGAGCAAGATTTGAGGACGATGGGAGCTTGGACCCGGCCACTCCATCAGCGGAGGACTGGATTGGACAATGACGACCTGGAACTGGCTACACCATCAGCGGAGAGCAGGATCTGAGGACGACGGGAGCTTAACCCCGGCCACTCCATCAGCGGAGGACTGGATTGGACAATGATGACCTGGAACCGACAACACCATCAGCGGAGAGCAGGATCTGAGGACGACAGGAGCTTGGACCTATCCACTCCATCAGCGGAGGACTAGATTGGGCGATGAAAGTTGATAAATTTTTGATTTTTGATTTTTGATTTTTTTATTTTTTTTCGACTTTTGATTTTTTTTATTTTTTCTGATTTTTTTCTAATTTTTTTCAACTCTATTTTTTTTGATAATTTTCTTTTTTCTTGAACTATACAAAGAAGTAAGACTCGAGAGAAAAAAAATAGGTCTGGTTGCACCGTCAGCAGAGAAACAAGACCTGAATAGAAATTCGATCTGCTTGGGGAAAGGTTCAAATCTGTTGCACCATCAACGGAGAAACGAGATCTTCAAGATGTCGATAATGTTGCACCATCAGCGGTAAAGTAGAATCTGGAAATTGTTGGCCTATCAACAATGACGAAGGCAAGATTTGGAAAAAGGCTACTTCTGCTGCTCTACTGGCGGAGAGGTCTGACCTAAAAAAAATATTAATCAGTAAATGTTCACAAAATTTGTCACTGTTACCTTTTATTGATGTTTCAGCGTCCTCTTTGTGTTTGGCCTCCTCTAAGACTAAGGTTGGTTGTCGTGTTGTTGCCCCCATGGCTGAGGATGTTCGGTCTCTTTTTGAACCTTTTTGTAAGCAAAAATGCATGAATTTTATGCCTAAATGCATGGTGACTTCGGTGTATGCACTGAACATAGATGTATGACGTTTGCAAAAATGGTTTAATGCAAGATGAATGCAACTACATGTATTAATGTGACATGATTTTTTTCGATCCTCAAAGGGATGCCCCTGATTCCTCACTGGTCCCATCAGGATCTTGGTTTTTTGTATGTGACGGTGCCTCAACCTCAACTTGGGTTCGATCAGTCATCTGGGTGCATGCCCCAACATTTTATTAATTCCTATGCCATCGTCTGAAATTGCTCTTGAATTTGACACTTTGAGTGTGGATTCTGTTGCCCCCTAGGTTGGGTTTATAAATTGTGTTGGTTCATGGCAGCTCGTTACTATTATTATTTTGGATTAGGTGTATTTTTGCAGACTGTGGTCAAAGATGCAAGAGTTTGACTCGACAATGAAGGCTAGACCTTGGCAAAGAATGTCCCCGGACTGAGGCCTTGTTAGAGGCATAATGTTTGTAAAAGATGTGGGGGTGCTTTTGGACATGCCCCAAGACCAAACTTTTGTAAGAGGCTTTGTAAGGTGCTAGATCGACCATCTTCGTTGTATTTAATGGGGCAACCCGAGGATTAGTTTTATTATTCTGAAAATGAATGCATGCAAAATTTGTCCTAAATCGATGCAATGCAAAATTAAGATTGTGATGATGTTGTGCCATGATGCAGGTGAAATCAATGCGATGAGAATAAAATGAAACGAGTTAGTACCAAATAAAACGATTAAATAAAACAAATGAAAATTAGAGTAATAATAAAAAAAATTGTACATAAACAAGAAATAAGGCACCAGAGCCTAAATAGGGTGACCACTAATCGGGCAGAGTTTCACATGGCTCTAAAGGGTCGGCTCCTACGGCTCACTATATGCAGTTTTTGGTGCTAAGAGGTACCCGAATTGTCCTTGTTGTCCTCTACTAAGAGTAGCAAGGCCCCCGGTCATCACCCATTATAGGCTCCTTTCAACCGGGTTCAATTCAAGGGGACCCATTCCCTTATACCCATACGAAGGAACGATATCCTCACGAAAGTATAAGGTACTCGAGCCCCGAAGGTACTTACTAGACCCATACGGGAGAACGATATCTCCACGAAAGCATTAACGTTTTTCCCCCACTAAAAAAACGGGTTTATATGCCATATTTTAAATGCGTTAAAATAAACGCGTAATTATAACCGAATGTTACTTTAATAGTCACTTTAATCCGGAATTTCCAATATTAGTAAAGCGGTAATTATTTAAAAAAGCTCGACTCTCATATTTTTTGAAAAAACAAAAATATCCCCAACGGAGTCGCCATCTGTAGCGATGTTTTTTCTCGCTAAAAAATGATGTTTTTTATTATTTTGAAAAATATTTTTCTTCCGCGTAGGATTTTAGAAAAAAACCCGTGTTTTATTTAAAAATGGAGTCGCCACCGGCCACTTAGGTAGGCCGGACACCGTAAAAAACCAGAGATTTAAAATTGATGGGTTCGGGAGTCGATTACGGATGGGGAAGGATTAGCACCCCCACACCGCCCAAAATTGGTACTTTAATAATTACCGCTTTATTAATATTAAACTTTCTGGATTAAAGTGACGATTAAATTAAAATTTGGTTATATGTGCGAGTAAATTTTAAAGGCCCCTTTATCCTAGAGTAAACGCCCAACCACTATCACTACGCCTGATATTGGCCTCGTTTACGCTCGAATAAAAGGGCACCGCATTGACAAAATATATGTCCGTTATGCAAACTTAAAAAACATGGCAAATATAACTAAATACATTGCGATAAAAATATAAATAAATACTAACATAATAAAATACTAATATAACATAAATAAAATACTAATCTAAAACATACATACATAACTATTAATTTAACACGTAAATAAAAACAAATCTAACATAAAATACTAATCTAAAACATACACATATAAATATTAATCTAACTCATAAATAAAAACAAATCTAACATAAATAAAATATTAATATAAAACATAAATTTAAAACATACTAATCTAAAACATAGATAAACATAAAGAATTTGTGCTGAAAGACAAGCCAGCTAGGTAGGCAAAAACCAAACAAAACAGATGAAAGCAGCTCAATGGCTCATATAAATTAATTTGGTCAGAACTATTCGAAATGTTTTATTGGATAATGATTGTTATGTTTGATAATCTAAATTACTGTTTTTTATGAATAAAATATAAAAAAATATGTTTACCATTTTTTTATTTTTTACATTTAATGTATAATGCTTATAAAATTCACTCTTTCTTACATATAAACAAAAAAATATTAAATGTTTAAACATATTTAATTTATATTATTTTATATATTATACTAACCACAATACCAATTAAACTATATTGAATCAGCTTTTATCTTGTTTTTTAAACTTAGCTGATTTCCTTACAACTTGATATGCGTAAACACGTGGAACCACAATTAATATGCCTACAATTATTGGTCCTAAATACTTATCATTGCGTGTGTTGTTAATGCTAACTAAAAATCAAAACTGGTAAAATCAAATAAATGAATCCAGGGAGTAATCAAAATCGAACCGACTTTCTAATCTAACTAAAAATTAAAACTAGCCAAATCAAACTGATTTAATCAAATTAACATAATATAATCCATTTAATCAATTTGACCCAAATTTAGCTTGCCCTATCTATCGATTAAAATGGCAATTTTGGCTAAATATTCCTCATGGGGAAATAATTTGGAAATATACCCCGTCAAAAATTATTTGGAAAAATACCCCCATAGCGATTTTAAAAATCGCGCTTCAACGGGCGAGACTTCTGGATGATGTGGCACGTATGTTAAAGAGACGGAATTTAATATTCGGGGATAATAAGTTGCACCCAGCTGGACGCGATTTCCACGAGAATACGAAACAGAGCGACGTGAATTTATCACGCTATCTGTGTGGAAGTCTCGGTTAGTCAAAAGTGAGTTATATGTAATGTTGTTGTAAAAACAAGCTTCGATAGGTATGTTTTGGTTGATATTAATTGATATTAGCATATAAAAATTATTTTTTAAGTCTTACGTCTTAGTATTGAAACATGTCTTTAAAATGGTGTGAAAATCGGCACTCATAAAGCATCCTAATCTGTGTCAAAATTGCTCCAAAAAAGCTATCTACCCATGTTATTTTTCATGAAAACCAAGCAGACATGTATCGGTAGGCATGTTTGAGTGGATTTTACGAGATGTTGGGGGTTAATTTTTCTCTTTTTCTAACTGTCACATCTTAGTACTGAAACATGTCTTTAAAATGGTGTGAAAATTGGCACTCATAAGGCATCTTAACCCGTGTCAAAATCGCTCCAAAAAGCTATTTACCTATGTTATTTTTCATGAAAACCAAGCAGATATGTGTCGGTAGGCATGTTTGAGAGGATTTTACTAGATGTTGGGGGATACTTTTCCCCGTTTTCTAAATGTCACATCTTAGTGCTGAAACATGTCTTTAAAATGGTGTGAAAATCGGCAATCATAAGGCATCATAATCCGGTCAAAATCGCTTCAAAAATGGTACGTGAACTAACAATTGAAGCTTTGAAGATCATGTCTTATATTTTAAAAT
Organism: Hibiscus mutabilis; assembly: GCA_019671005.1. Taxonomy (NCBI): domain Eukaryota; kingdom Viridiplantae; phylum Streptophyta; class Magnoliopsida; order Malvales; family Malvaceae; genus Hibiscus; species Hibiscus mutabilis. The sequence continues at coordinate 53,486,267 of CM033726.1, forward strand.
ACTACAGTACACTAACAACTAAAATCAGTTGATTCGAGTGTCATTCCTTAGAGGACATGTGCTCTTGTTGTGTCCTATGTTCCTGCATTTAGTGCACTGTTTTGGTTGTCTGGTCGGTTCTCTAGGAAGCATATCCTCGGCTGTATGAATCCTAGTTGACCGTGGGTGACCTTTTTTCTCGAGTCGCAGATAAGGATCTAGCACTATCTTAGGCTCATGGTTAATCATACTTGGATAATCTTCATTTTTGATCGGAGAAAATTCGTGTACGTATATCTTGAATATGTTTTCAAGTTGGTATACTGGATCAACGAGTGTGTAGACGTCAAAATAAACAGACGCACATGCAGCAAAGGCATGCGCACACGGGTATTTAAATGTCTAGAATACTCTACAGTCACACATTCTTTTGTGCAGATTAACCACGTAATTGTTTCACATTATTCCTTCCAACGGTCTCGAATATTCAAAAACTTGAAACACATGTTGGTCACGAGAGAAACATATTGTGCCCATCGCGTTTGCATGCACAATGTATATTTGAAGTTTTTCCTCGAGAGTTGGATGGAATTGGTGGCCACCTGCAATATAGTCTGTTGCCTGTTTCCAAGGGTTTCAAAAAGGGTAGCTAGTCGGTAATATATCGCCTTGACAATAAAAATGATCGGTAAATGACGTGTTCCTTCAAATATGAATTGATCGTATCTGTTAAGTTCATTGTCATGTGACCATATCGAAAATCCCATCATAACACCGGAGCTATTTTTCCCTTGGGATATCAACAACATAGTCATATCCATCTATATTTTGTACTCTCAACTCTTCCAGCAGCTCCTCCACGTCAGATACTTGATGTACGTTGCCTATTCAGTAAATGGTGGAATAGTTGGCGAGAAATAATAATTGAAGCAGTTGTAATTATAATTTTACAGAGTGAATAGCTTAGCCACGCGAAGAACAATTATACGTTCATCATTATTTTATACCATTCATAATAATTTGCAGCAACGTGTCTTAAGCAGAACCGGTGATGTATATATGGAGGTTCACAAGATGGGCCTATACCCAATTTGCAGGCTTTCCTTGTCGAGTGAGAAAATGTACCTCGTCCAAATTTTGAGGTTCTATTGGGATTTCTTGGATGCAACCAAACTGCCGTAAAACACGATCGCTAGGATGTCACTCAATGATATCGTAATATATGAGTGGTACCGTGGCTGTCCAAGCAAGCCGCGTTGACTGTGAGAACTCTATGAGGTATTTGTGGATATCTGGATCCGCGTACGGGGTCCACAAAAACTATAAAAAAATTTACTATAACTTTAATTTAAATAAATATGAAAAATAGATAACAAATAAAATATAAATTTTTACCTGAGTCTCGAAGAAATTCTCAATGTCCTGGTCATCATATCATGGGAGAGACCAACATGAATTAAATTGCTGCTCCACCTACAAAATAAAATTAATTTTTTTTGAAACAAAAGTATATAAAAAAGTAACAACTTTTTTCTTACCTACGGCAAAGTGGAAAAATATATGGACGTGGCTCGCTCAGCTCCGGACGTAAAAACGAGATTCTGAACCACGTCAAAGATTGCAGGAACAAAAGATTGCCTCCAATACTTGCTTTGGTTGGCTGGGTCTTCAGGCGCATCTCCCTAAACAACTGTGCGAATACAGCAGACCCTCAGCTCAATCTACCGGCTTCTTCAAAATCACACAAATGTCGCAACCACAATATGTGAATTAAATTGTAGGATTTGTCAGGCATCAATATACCGTCGATTATTTGTAAAATATAAGCGCGAGCATATGCCTACAATACTCAAAAAATATATTAAAAATATTAAATATATTGAAAATATTGTAAAAATATGGTATCAATAAATTATTTTTATCTTTTTCACTTTCTCGTTCGCGTCGTCCGGTAAGTTTAAAAAAATTTCACGAATCCAGCTCAAGTAAAGTTTTCCACCGATCAATCTATTTGGAGCAACCCCTAGCAACTCCAAACACAGGCCATGCCAGTCATCAGTGTCGGTACCGGTAATAGAGTATCCATCAACTGGAAGATTGAAAATATGGGAAACGTCTTCTAAAGTGATTGTGGCTTCTCCGCATGGAAGGTGGAATGTGTATGTCTCCAGTCTCCACCTCTCTAGAAGAGCGTTGATCAAATTCGGTTCCAATTTGGCACCTCCAATAATTTTGGAGACGTGATGAAATTTGACCTGATAGATATAATTCTCTAGAGCCGGGTGCGGTCCGTTCGTCAACCGAATTATAAAAACTTCGACTCAACATTCAACCCCAAATTATAATAAATATATTAAATTTAAAAAAATAACAATATGAGAATATAAAAAATGTATACCAATTTAAAATAAATAGATAAAACTTACATGTGTCCGCCAATAATCGAATACGTACTTGTGATCAAATCGTATCAATCCCGCCATTTATATAAATAAGACAAATAAAATCTAGAAGATAAGGGAATGCTCTTGTTGTGGTGGGGAAGAATGGTGGGGCAGAGGGCCAATTTATAGGGAAAATCACACATTTTTCAACACGACTGTTCAATGGAAATCGCGTTGTGTTGAACGCGATTTTTCTTTTTAAAATTCAAACGACGCATTCATTTATTTTAAAATTCAAACAGGCTAAATTTTTTACAAAGAAATCACGTTTCACCAACTGCAATTTATGTAATTTAAACCCGCTCAAAATTAACTATGCGGACAGTGATAAGTAATTTCAATTTTTAATTACGGAAATAGCGCTTCATAAAACGCGATTTTAGTTTTAAATAACAAAGAAATCGTGCTTGACCAAACGAGACTTCTACGCAAATAGCGCGATAAATTCGCGGCACTCTGTTTCGTATTCTTGTGAAAATCGCGTCCAGTTGGGCGCGATTTTTTATCCCGTAATATTAAATTCTGGCTCCTTAATCGATGTATCACATCATCCAAACGTCTCGCCCATTGAAGCGTGATTTCTGAAATCGCGACTGCCAGAACGCGATTTTTAGTTACGTGGATCAAATGAAGAGTATTTTTCTAAATGATTTCTGATGGGTATATTTCTAAATTATTTTCCTAAGGAGAATATTTAACCAAAATTGCCAAATTAAAATACACGTGTTCATTATTTATTTTTTTAAAATTACATTGATTGCATTTTTTTATTGAGTTGAGAAAGACGATACATTAATGTGCATTCCGCCCTTAAATTTTACTTAAAATTAGTGTCTAATGATAATTAAGCATTCCCCTTAATTAAAACATGAAGAAATCTCAAATTTAATCATGTTAATTAACGCGCGGAAATTTATTCATGCGGTTTGCAGTAATACCTAAAATAAAAGGCCTCCTTCCAAATATGAAGTCTAGCTAAAACAAATTATATTGAATTTTGCTTTAAATACAAGCCACATTTCCATGAGAAAGTATTAGATGGATCCGCCTCACTACGTCATATATGGTTCATCCAATAACATTCACCCATTTCAGTGTAACTTTCAATTAACTGAGAAATTATATCGTAGGCCCGGCTCGCGCACGTCATTAATGGTCTCGACTAATAAAAATCATCAATTTCATTCATTTTTCCCATGCCATCTTTTTTACCAAATGAATCTTTACACATATTTACTGTAAATTAAATTTAAAAATAATTTTTACCAAATGAAAATTCACTTGATAAAAAAATGACATGGAAAAATTAATGATGTGGCGAGCTGGGCCTTTGATATAATTTTTATTGGTTGGGACCATGGATGACGTGGTGAGCCGGGCCTATGATATAATTTTTTCAAATAACTATCCACTCATTAGTTACATGTATGAAATATGTCAAAATTCACCTTAAAAAATAAAATAAAAAAATTTATTAGATAAAATCATAAATAACGTGATGAGTCAGACTCATATAATAATTTTTCCATTTCGATTGTTTGTGTTACAAATTCCATAACCACACGATCATTATTATAATTATTTCGTCTACATTGTCCAATTTCTGCTCTCTTTACTCCTTTTTATAATCTAATTTTGTTGCTCTTTTAATTTAACAATTAAAAGTTATTTGATAATATTTTTTGATCAAAAGAAAAAATATCATTAAAATAAAAATATCATACAACCATGGCTATGGAAGCCAAGAACAAAGAATCAAAACGACAAAAATTGAGGCACCAAGCAGGCCTAGAACATAAAAATAGAGCAAAAGAGTTGTCGTGCAAACGAACGGATGAAGGAGAGATAGGTTGCAGTGACTGTCAACGATCATGGAGCAAAGTCGAACTTAGCCGGTTTTCATTATTTATTTATGTTGAGATGAAAATTTTGATATAACTTTTATGAAAAAATATTTTTGGACTTAAACATACTTCAGAAATATTTCAAAGTCCACAAAACTTGAAAAATATGTTTAAAATATTTTAACTTTGTTCCTGCATCGAATATATCTTTTAAAGTTAATTTTTAGCTGATTTTACAAGTTTTTAATGCAGGTTTCGAAACTCCCTATAAGTGGTTTCGAAACCTGTGAGGCAGTAAGGCCTGAAACCAAACCTAGGAAACAGGTTTTGAAACCTCTATCATGGTTTCGAAAGGATGGTTTTGAAACCCCCTGCCTGGTTTCTATACCAAGCCCCTGTAACGGCTAGTTTTTCATTTGAAAACCCCTAATGGTTTTCAAACCCTTACAATGATTTCGAAACTTTTGTGCAGGTGAGCATTTAATGCTCGATTTTAATAGCTTCCAACGGCTCCAAAATATTTCCAACGAACATAAACGGCTAGAATATCATTCCACACTATAAAAGCAAGCTTGTGATACTTGAAGATGGTTAGTGATAATATCCAAGCTTCATGTTCAAGAGAAATAGCATTTAAGTCTTTTATTCTTCATTTCCCTTGTATATATTGTATAGAGTGTTTTTCATTGTTTTATTCTTGACACTCTTATGAGCTTAATTCTTGTAAACACCCACCTTGTGAGATTTTCATTGCTTACACAAATTACCTTGTAAAAGGGAGAGATTCTAGTTTAGCCTAAGTAAAAACTAGAGTGGTTCTATCTTAGCCATTGAAAAGATAGGGTTGTAAGGGTCGCCTCTTGATCCCGAGAAAAAGGGAAGAATTCAATAGTGAATTGGAAAATCCTTAGTGGTGTGCTAAGGTAGTGGATGTAGATTCGGTTGGGTAGTCGAACCACTCTAAAATCCTTGTGCAAATTGTCTACTATTTTTATCGATTTTAGCCAATTCATCAAAAAGCGAAAATCAACCCTCTTGGCGATTTCGGGAGATCGATTCGAGCATGCTACAAGCCTTACAATCTATATTTTCATTTGTTGGCTTTAAATGTTTTTGAAAAATACCTTGTTTGGCTAAACCCAGTTTGAAAAATTTTATAGTTTAGAGTTAGACTTGAGACCCAAATATGATATATGGATCGATGGTATTACGCATTTAATCTTACATCCTCATGTGCATAATTCCAATGAGAATACCTACCAAATTCAACTATATCAACAAATAAACGCTTTTTAAAGTTGTAAATCACGTGTTAAAATCTCTTTTATGAATCTCAAATATTTAATGTGTAATGTATAACACGTTAATTTTGATTTTGTGAGTATAAATAAAATTTTAGTTTGATTTAATTTTTATAAATTATTAATATCACTACAAATAATTATATTATTTAAAAATAAATAAATTTATTTTTAAAATATGTAAAATTGTATAAACAATTAAACTTCTACTTGTTTAATTGGAATAATTTTAAAATTAAATACGTAAATTTAAGATTTAGCTCATTATTTTTTTAATTTATCAGTTTTATAATTTAATAAATTCTACAGTTTTATATATGATTTTTTATCATCAAAATAAAAGCAATTTTGGTAACTTATATAAAAGTAAAACAATTATAGCAACTTGTTAGGAATAAAATAATTTTTAGTCTTTCATTTTGGTAATTAATATCTTTTAGTTTATATTAATTTCTGAATTTAAATTTTCATTAAAATTCCACCAACACCACAACCTATGGTCCGACCATTTGTATAAAAAAATGGTCCGACCCGAAGAAAGAAGTCCACACATATTTAAAGCCGAAAATGAAATAAAATTAAAAAGCACCCATATTTTTTTCACTATATTGAATATTCTAGATTGAACAAAAAATTATTGCATATTCTAGAAGATCGAGATATGGCTTGGATAACACGATTCCTAACGGCGGTGGCTTTCTTAGCTGTCGGGGTAATATTCTCGCCGGAGACTTTCGGTTCCAAATCGGACGGTCCGCATTCTCCCAGTCTCTCCTCTTTTATTAAGCTGGCTCATCTCCTCAGCTTCTCAACCGCCTTTGGCGCCGCCCTTTGGGTCACTTTCATCGGCGGAATCATCATGTTCAAGTAAGCTCTTTCATTATCATCTTAATCGAAAATTAAAAACATTTTCTTCAATTAATCACGATTCTTTTTTCAAATGCCCAGGAAACTGCCGAGGCATCAGTTTGGTAATCTTCAAAGCAAGATGTTCCCGGCTTATTTCTCGATGGTCGGGGTTTGTTGTGCCATATCGGTGGCGGCTTTTGGCTATTTGCATCCCTGGAAGTCAGCGACGACGCCGGAAAAGTACCAGCTTGGATTTTTAGTTTCTGCGTTTGCTTTCAATCTCTCCAATTTGTTTGTTTTTACTCCCATGACCATTGAGGTAATTTTGTTAATCGAGTTCATCTAGTGCTTGTCGATCATAGAAATTTGAATTCCGCGTTGTCAAGTTAGTTAATAAAACTTTGCGAAGTTCAATTTCATTTCTAGGGTTCAGCTGGTTGGATAAAGAAGGGTACCAAAAACTCGAAAATTTCTTGTCTAAAATGTGTAATTTCAAGTCCTTTTTCTTTTTGTGAGAATTTAGAATACCTTACTACTTTTGAGAATGTTTGTATACGATTTAGTTGAGTGGATGCTTGTTTCAAATCCATAAGAGTTTATGGCTTTAAGCATTTTCCGATTTCTCTGCATTTGGTTAGGAACCTTGAGTAAATTTTTCGGCTCATTTTAGGTCGTTTAATTGCTGCATTCCTGAACACGGCTTTTGCTTTTATATCTTGGTTTACTTGTTGACTTGCTGAATCATGCATTGCTTTTGTGGTATGAATATGTATGATAATGCACAGATGATGAAACAAAGGCACAAGGTGGAGAGAGAAGCGAACGTTGGTGATGAAATTGGATGGTCGAAGAATCAAGAAGCTGCAAAGTCTAATCCAAAGCTTGCAGCAATGAACAAGAAATTTGGAATGATTCATGGGTTATCTTCCCTTGCCAATATTATGTCCTTTGGTGGCCTTGCCATGCACTCTTGGTACTTAGCCGGTAAGCTCAATCTGTAGTTGTTCACTCGACATACAAACTCTAAGTTCTGAATTTGCCTTCCGGCTATAGATTGAAGTGATGGCCTGTACTTTATGTTTCCTTTTGGATAAACTGTTCAAATATCCATGCTAGGATATGTAAAACTGAGCCGTCTGGTAATAAGGAGAATTCAGTCTTATTAGTTTATTTTAAAATAAATGAATAAAAGTAAAATAGCTTTGACATACAAACTCCAAGTTCTGAATTTTTGTACATTGCATTCAAATTCCGTGTTTGCGGTTGGTTAGCTTGGTTTATCTCAGCAGTATCCACTAACTACCTAGCTACTTTATAAATAAGCTTTGATGGCACTGATTTAAGTCATTTTAGATCATCCAAACCTTCCCCTACTTCTTTCTGCAGAATATGTTCTTTTTGGGATAATAAGTTTGCATTCTTCTGTTTCTTCTGATAATGCATTGGTAGTGATACTTGGTATGAGCAGTGGAAGTTGATATTGGGCATTTGGGCCTTATGGGCGTTGCCTTGGGTTGGCCCAAAATAAAGTACTACGGTTATCGGTGCTAAATCCATTTCAGAGGAAGAAAAGTAAAAGTCCCCAGATTGTGGATCTTGTTGTTGACCTCGAAACTTTCCAGCAAATCCATTGTCCTCTACCACAGATGGAATACTAAATGGGTTTAGAATCAGACAATAATTGTTTAGACCAACTATGCTAGGATCCCTTGCCCTACGGAGTAACTTAGAGATGGGCATGGGTCGGGTTGGGTTTTCGGCCCTCCCGAACTTGACCCAAAAATAAATAGCCCTAACCCGCACCCGAACATATTTTTTAAAAATTCCGACCGACCCGAAAATAAATATACTAAACCCCGACTTGACCCGACCTATATAAAAAAATTAATTTTAGGGACAATTTTAAAGGATTTAATCGTAAAAAAATATAATTTGAAGGACTAAATTATAAATAAAAAATTAATTTTAAGGACTTAATTATAAAAAATATATAAAAAGGAGTATTATTATAAATATTCCTAAAAAATTTAGGGAAAAATTACACAATTAGTCTCGGATGGGGTTGGATATTTTTCACCCTAAATTCAAACCCAAACTCGACCCGAGTTCACCCTTAATAAAAACTTGACCCAACCCGAACCTATTTTTTTCAGTAAAAATCCGACTTGATCGGATCGGGTTAGGTCGGAAGCCGACCGGGTTGGGTAATATTCCTCACGGCAAGAGAACAGTCCGGTCCTTGCTCCCTGAGCTATAGCACTAGCAGTAGATTTGAATTTAGTTTTTTAACAAAGAAATGAAATCAGGCGGTTAAGTTTAGTTCGTTATTTACAATGACAAACTAATTGCCTGAACGTTTTTTTAATGGAGATCCTAATTTCTTTGTCTTGTAATCTATTTTTCAACCGTGGTATTCGTTAAAGCCCATGTGGTCCTTAAACCCACCTTGCCAATCTTCAATTACTTTCATAATTTTTGACAGCTCGTGTCTAAATGGTCCAATTCACACTTTCCTGCCTCCTACCATTATTAGATTGAAAAACAAGTATAAGAAATATCAATAAATTGGTTGTAGATTCTCGCTAACCTCAAAGCAAAGCAACTACCAGATAACGACCGGGAGTCCACATGTAAGGCGCAGCCGATTTTGGCGTCGTAGATTTAGGCAAAGCCTGGCAGTCTTGATCCATCCATATTAAACAGGCTGACTTATTGCCTAGTTGGATGGATAGGCGCGAGGAGCACAGTCATTTTGAACCCCTGTTGGCGTGGGGACTCCTATTTTGTTTGTAGATGGAACCTTTTTTCCATGCAGCGCCAAGCAGACGGGAAACTTTTGTTCGTGGGGTGGCCAGGCTTTGTCGGTTTCTTAGAATCTCTACATGTGAATCGACTCACCCATGTGCTTAACGTGGGTCATTACGGAATGCAAAAAAGAATCTGGGTTGGAATGGCTGGTTCCATATTTTCTAGCTATGCATGTACCTTCTACTTTTTTCTCAAGTTTTTCATTCCTTCTGATGAAACCAACGAGCTCCCTTGATTAGGGTGGTTAGAGCAAATTGCGTATCTTCCAAGACGCCTAATTTTGTGACACATTGTGTGCGTGATTCAATCATTAAAATCATGACAGATATTTGCCTTCCCTCATACTTAATTAAATCTGATCCACAAAAATAAACCAGCAACTTCAACATCATTGTCCATGATATTTTTATAGCACCGGAGCAATATCTCAATTTAGTAGATATCTCACGTCAACGACGGCACATGACCACGTAACACGAATTCCAAATTTGAAGTAGTGTATGATAAATTTTCTTCTTTTTCATTTCACATCATTCATAAACAAATGTTCAATCTCAATAAATCTATTTGGCACTCGCACATGATTGAAAGAAAAAGAATGAATGTTTTCAGGTTTCCTTCTCTAAATCAATGAATAAAGAATCGGAATGCCACGTGCATCCGCCTGTATAAAGTTCCTAGGAGTGAACTGGGAACATTAGATGACCTACCAACCAAACAAGCTGTATCAGCGAAGTCTGATCAAACTGTACGCACCAACGAGTAACAGCTTGGCAGGGAACAAAAGAACCACAAGCAAGTGCATGTGCTGTGATGCAAACCGTTTCAACGATTCTATCCCGGTATGGAAAACGCCGGCAAAGTTGAATTGTTCTTGCCCTGCTGCATTCAATGTTGCTCTAGACCTCCCAAGAATGATACCGCCGGCATTTATTTCACGGGGTAATATGAGGGGCCACCAGACCTTGCGCTGTTGCTCTCTCCTCGTCTTTCTGATACGTTTTAGCTCTTGACGGATCATGCCTTGAACACATTTTAAGTAAGAATTCATGTCATGGTCTCTTTTGATTGTTCCTTCAGAACCATATGCGGAACCGTCGCTTAAGATCTCAAGTGGATGTGGAGAGTTAAAGAAAACTTTCTGTGCAGCCCAGAGTAGCCTTTCTTCACTATCATTACCTGACAATTGACAACTTAGGCAATATAGACCGGTTCCTGAAGGAAGGAGATGATGATGTGGAGAGAATTTCTCTTCAGGTTGTAAAATCAAAATTTGCCCCATTGGTGCATACAATAGCTTCTGTAGTTCCAAAAACAAAGAGTTAGTTCCATGTTCTATTGTAGTTGCATATAAATTTTTAATATTTCAGAAACATTACCTGATTTTCAAGACAAGGAAGGTGGCGGAATTTTCCATTAATAGCCTTTAAAAGCTCCGCAGCATAATTAGGATAATTGCAAGAGATAGCTCGGGGAACAATGTCTCTGTGCATTGTGACTGCCTGAACATGACTTCGTGGTAACCCAAGCTTGCGAAGAAGACCATCACCACCACACATTACGCTTGGAGATCCAAAGGTTACGACAGGAAGTAGGGAAGAAGATGGCACTTCACCTCTTATAAGCGACATGAGATTTATTAATAGCGACAAGCTACCACCAAGGGAGTGCCCGGTGAAGCGGAAAGCTGCATGCTTGCCGTGTGATTTTATGTGGGAACGCACTTCAGGCAACATTTGTTCATACATTCCTTTAGCAGCCTCATTTATACCTCTATGCACAAGAATATCGAATCCCTAAACAAAGAAGAATTTGTTGCAAGCATCAGAAACGTAACAGGAAATAAATACATTTTACTCATTCCTCGGAGATATTTAACATACATACTCAAAGCAGAAGTTAAGAATTCCAGATTCTCTTATCTAAAAAGGTTAGTGAAGAAATAGAAATAGGATGCACTTTCTATGAGCAGCTTACACATTTACAACTCAAAACAAAGATTTTCAAGCAGCAAATCAACATTTTGTTCAGGAAATTACCTCAAACTGAACAGGTTCAAAAAGTAGATTCGCCTGCCAAGATGCCAGTGTCTCAGATCCCTACAGATACACATCATAATTTGATTATAACCGAATGCAAAAGAAAAAAAGAAACAAAATAAGCTGGATCTTGTAATAGTGTCAAAGACAATGACACAAGTAGTTAAAAAGTAGTTATCTTACCAACCTGAATTACAAAGAATCTAGTAGCACTCTGATCATCGTCGCATATAAACCACTCGCAGGGTGATGAATGTGTTGAGTTCAAATCATCAGCAACAGCCTGCTTCACTTCTTCTTTAGCAGCAACCACAGCTGTCACAGAGTCTGTGGTTGCCATTAAAGAAGCCACATCGGCGTTTATCGTATCAGAACTGCTGTCAGATGAACCCTTACAGCTTTCAGGATTCGATGATTTGAAAGGAAGTATGGTCATCGTATGGGAATGCAAATAAGAAGCAGCAGAGGCAGCTATCTGATATGCAGCAGAGGCACTGATCCGGGAGCCAAGATTTTTCTTCTCTTGTCCTTCTGCATCATCCTTTTCATTACTTAGGGAGGTTCGATTTTCAGATGACAAACCAATTTCCTCATCATTTTTCTCAGCTTTCTTTCCCAGTTCTCTCTTCTCTAATGATTAAGTAACCATTCTTAAACCACGAGATTTTAGGAGATTTTGAGGCTGAATTTTATCACAATAGGTACATGGAGAAAAGAAAAACCATGTTATTTCCTCATAGACATGATAGGACTACATGTGTGTGTGAACCAGGATAAAATTTACAGAGAAATAACTAATTAAATGCAAAACCTAACACTACATACGGCTAAACTAACCGACACAACTAATTCGGAACCTATTCGAGCAATGCTCAGATTTACACACTCTTGATTTCAATCTCAATAAGCCAATTGGTTGACAATGTATACAGGAAGGCTTCAGCTAGATTGAAAGTTTCATAAAAAAAATCACAGCATTCTAGCTCGGCCTTAATAGAAAATAGATAGAATTTGCAGTTTGGGTGCAAGTTATTACAGACTGAATTACTTAAGCCCGGGTCTTAGAAACCCAGAAACCGATCATTATCTATGTTCATCGACAAAAATAATAAAACAAAAACATCTGCAACATTTATAATGAACGAATAAAATAAGAAGGAAAATGAAGGAAAGCAAATAGCAGAGTTTGTTACCTTAATATTCTGAATCTCGTAAGCCAAGTTTCCAATGTACGACAATTGCGCGTATAACTTGGCTTCAGCTAAAGACACCCTTCGTAGCATCTTGGAAAAGGAATCTTTATCGATTTCAATCTCCTTTTTTTCATTTTCATTTTGATTTTCATCATCATCAACTCTACAGAATTCACAGATTTCTTCAACACCATTGGCGACACCGTTTCCATTGTTTTCTTCTTCGTCGGCGTTGTTTCTTTCTTCTTCTTCGCTTTCTTTCCACAACGACTTGACGTGCAAAATCTTCAAAATCCAATTCTCATTCCGCCCATCCGCCGTCGCCCCACCATTCACGTCTTCTTCGTGTACTTTCGTCGCCTCCCCGTTATTATTCTCCACCAAAACAGCGTCGTCGACGGCCATCCCGTTGTACCTCTTATTATTCCCACCTCCACCACCGGGCCACAAAGATCTCAAAGGGTACCGAAACGAGAACCAGGAAAAAGCCCTCTTCTGCGGAGGAACCGCCGCCGAAGACGACGTCGATGTCGATCTATGATCCACCAAAGACCGACCCGCCGCGCTCACTTGCTTCGTGTGAACACGACATTCCAGTGGCCCAGTCACAGATATCGCCTGCGCCATCGCATGAATCCCCGGGTTCAAACAAAGCCCGTCCATTCTCTTCTCTTCAGAAACGTAAAAAATACAACACTAAAACTGAAGAAGAAAATTACAGATCAATACCAGGCCGAAAACTGGGGAAAGAAGCAAGGCGCTAGAGCTTGTTGACGTAACCAAACAATCTAATGAACTGTTATCGCTTTCGTCTCTCTTTCGTGGTTTGTTCTACACGTTTTACCGATTATAATAATAACACAAAGATTAGGGAAATTTTCAATTGCATTCGTATCCAACTCGGAACAGCAAATTAGTTGAGCCACCTTAGAAAAATCTTCCCTTTATAATCATCTAGAGGGGAAGCTAAAACGGCGACGTTTAAGTGGAGTTTCGTGCCGTGTTTGTTACCCGGCTGGAACTGGGCGTTCCAAAACTATGTGGGGATAGTGTTTGTTTGCCACGTCAGAGGGCTTACGGATGAAATATAGAAAACCAAAAACGATGACGTGTCCGTAAAGTTTGATCTGTACGTCTCTATAGAACAACACGTTTCCAGCATGCGACAGTGTCTCTATTTGCGGACAAGTTATATCATATAGCAATGATCTCATTCAATTAAAACTACTCATTTTACTATTATTTTTTATATTATTAATTTAATAATATAATAATTTTTAAAAAAATATTTTTAAATGACATAAAAATATTTAGGAAGATTTATTGGTTGAAAAAAAATGATAGAAAAAAATAATAATAAAGTGGGTAATTTTTATTGGATAAGATCATGACTGATGTAAACTATGCCCGTGATATAAAATTTTCTTTTATTTTTATAATAAAATTAAGATAAACTTTTAGGATGAGTCTGCAATGAATGCTATACACCGATGTACACTACTAATATCATACATTGATATACACTACTAATATAAAAAAATAATAATAAAGTGGGTAATTTTTATTGGATAAGATCATGACTGATGTAAACTATGCCCGTGATATAAAATTTTCTTTTATTTTTATAATAAAATTAAGATAAACTTTTAGGATGAGTCTGCAATGAATGCTATACACCGATGTACACTACTAATATCATACATTGATATACACTACTAATATAAAAAAATAAACTACACTATTAACCACCAAATTATCACATCTCTTTTATTTTGGTCATCATACTATTTTTTTTGCAAGAATAATCTTTAATGATACATTTTTCTACTTTTATCACTACCCGTTAAGAATTAACGAAGATGATGATATAGCATGATATAATAATAATTTTAGTCCAAAAACGTATACATTCAATCAATTTGATCCTAATTTAAAAAAATAATCCAATAAACTTAACTCTCAAATTTGCCTATTCTACCAATTTTTTCTTTAAGGTTTAAAAATTTAAAAATGATTTTTATTTTAAAAATTATAAAAATACATTAAAAACTTTACAAATATTTCTTCGTTTGATTAAATCCCCCCTCAAATTCTTTGCTTTTCGTATTCTCCTTATTTAACCCAACAAAATCGAGAAGTGATAGAATCTAGTCTGATTCGATTGCCGTTGAAGACCAATTGAAGAAAAAAAGTGATCTAACTGATTACCTAACACCTGATTTCTCACCATCTGATTTATACTTTGGTTTCAATCGCCTAAGTCTTGGTTACAGAGTCATAGATAAAGATGATATCCTTTTATGAAATCCGACTTTACATAGGGTTTATATGTTTGATTTATATTGTGTGATTTGCTTTTTCACGTTGCTGATTTAAACAATTAAAGGTTTAAATGTTGAGACTTGAGACTATATCATATTTGTTGTCAATAACTTTTATTTACTTAATGTTTCTAACCTTTTAGTGTTAGTGTTTATTCATTAAATTATCTTCAAATTTTGGTATATAAAATAATATTTTTAAAATTTTATATCGCCTGATATTTTCTCAATATCTACCACAAGAAGTTTTCGTTATGTCTGAATTGAATTTGAAAATTTGGGAGAAAGGAAAAAATTAGGGTTTAAAATTGTGATCTCGTTTATAAAGGATCCTAATTTTATGAATATCAATATCATTGGAATCGGTAACAGTTAAGTTTCAACTTTTAAAAAAAAATTATAGCTATGTATTTCTTTGTTTCATTTAATCAAAAATCTAAACTTTAAGGGTTTTAAGAAGCTCCAATGAAAGAAGGTAAAAAAATAGAAAGATAAAACATATAAAAATATCATAATTAAAATAATTTTAATTTTTAATATCAAGCCACGTGTTAATTAAGATTAGTTTGAATATTTTTTATAATTTTTTAAAATAAATATAATTTTTAAATTTTTAAATCTTAAGGTTGAAATTAAAAATAGTGTATTGTTGAGGACTAATCTTGCTTCTATGTCTTGAGTAAATTTTTTAGAAAAATATGTCATTGAGGAATTGAGTATAATTTATACACCAAACATGCAATTAACCCATATTTTAATGACATTAATTAGGAAAAAATCTTTTAGTTTTTAAATTTTTTATTTTAAATTAAAAATTAGTGGTGTATATCGGTGTGCGACAATTATCGTAAAATCTAAACTTTTATTCGTCAAAAAAATATATGATAAGCTTTCAAGATGTTTTAATTTGGATATTCGTGAGATCTTCTAATATTCATCTTCTTTATTATCCTCGAGCATTTTTCTATTCTAGAAGGATAAATATTATAATAATTATTATTATAAATTTAATAATAATAATTATTACAAATACCATTTTATTATATTTGTGGGAAAATATCACCATCAACGCATCTGGTAATGTAAATATAAAATAAACTATATGGATTGGTTTTAAAAAAACGAATAATATTTTATATTTTTTTATTAGTTGAATTTCCAATCACTGGTATTGTGAATTTCAGGTTATTTGTATTTAATTCGAACCTCACATTTTTGTCTTTCGTACTTCACTAAAAGATGTTAGAAATGGTTTGTATGGGGTGATTCACACGTCTTAATACGTGTAGAATCAGATACGGTCACATAATTTTATGTTATGAGATGAATTTATAAAATTTTAGAAGCAAAAATAAAAAAATTTAAAAAATTACATTATATAAAAATTTTAAATTAAAAAAAAAGCGACATCCCCTTTTATCCCCGGTCTATTCCTGTATAGAACCATAAACATGAAATATTAATATTTATGTACGAGAAGATTCAAGTTATAACATCAAATTCAAAGACTATTTTATGGGAGAGCTGATAGTTGTATCACTCTAGTAAGTGTTAATATTTTACATGTAATTAAGATATGTGAATTATTATACAGACCGTATTCTTAATCCAGTTTAATATATAGAATTACATTATATCATTTATATATGGGTAAAACTTTGATACACAAGCTGTGTAAAATTAATTTTACATAAGTCTGTGTATTTATACTATAAAAACTCAAATCTTAAATTTATAACCATAACCCTAAAAAATAAACCCCGCACTCTAAATCCTAAACCCTAAATTCTAAACACTAACCTTAAATTTTAAACCATACAATCTAAACCCCTAAACCTTAAACCCTAAACTAAAACCCTAACCCCTAAAACTAAAAGGCACGTGTAAACTAAAGTTTATACGACATGTGCATCAAAGTTTTTTCCCTTTATATATATGTAATTACTTTTATGAAGATAAAAATAGGCTTAAATAAAACTAAGTGGTCAAACTATATCTCTTTTAAATTTTAAGTGTCTAAACTATTTTTTGATAAAAATAGATGCTTAAAGTTTACACCGTTATAATTGAAGGTGTATGGTAGTTAACTACCATTAAAAAAATCTATTGACCAATCAATGCTTGATACGGTAATAATTAGTTTTTTTTTGAAGACAAAAACAATTTTATTATTATTTAAGAAGATCCTGAAATTTTCAATTTTTAGAAAACAATCTCCAAATCCCTAAAATTTCTCAAACCCAACCCCTAAATTGTCGTCGCTTTCGCCGTCGGTCGTTGGCCCTGAGCACACTCCTTTGATCATCTGACCTAGTCGATCATTTCCCTCAACACGATGTCGTCAAAAATGACAAACGACATGCCAATCGATTGTTAATTTTGCGTTCGATTGGCACCCCATTTTTCGTTTCTGACAATACTATGTTAGTGGAAAAGACCGATTAGGTTCGGCGACTAAAGGGGTATGCTCAAAGGCGGCAACCAGTGGCGACGATTTGGGTGTTTGTGTTTGAGAAATTTTAGGAATTTAGAAATTGTCTTGTAAAATTAAAGAATTTCATATTTTTTGAACAATTATTTTTTTTGTAAAAAACTATTTTAAGTTTTTAATTTTGAAAAAATAAAATAAATATGTCATGTGTCATGGTTTGATTGGTTATCAATTTTTTTAACGGTAGTTAAATATCAGACACCTAAAATTGTAACGATATAAACTTTAAGCACTTATTTTTAACAAAAATTACTTTAGACACCTAAAGTTTAAAATAAGTATAGTTTGGACATTTATTTTTCATTTAAACAACAAAAATAAAATTAACATTCTTTCAATTTATAGAAGTCTTGCGTGACATGAAAAATATATTAAGGCCCTGTTTGGCAATTAACGGATAGCTGATAGCGGATTACATTAGCTGATAGCTTATTGCATTAGCTGATTTAACTAGCGGATTGTATAAAAGTGATTGGTAAAATTAACTAGTAACTGATAGCTGTTTGATTATTTAAATAAGCAAAATAACATATAAGGACATGATTATATCCGATACTTATTTGAATAGTTTATTAGTTATCAATATTTTGTATCTATTAATATTAATTAAATTATAAAAAATTTAATATAACAATACTAAGCATATTTGACGGATATATATATTAATTTATTATTTATATAATTATTTTCAAAACAATTTAATTGATTATTAAATTTAAATAAAAATATGTGTGAGAATAAAAAAAAGAAAAAAATATTACTTTACAAATGTCACAATATAAATACGTGATGGTGAAAAATTAAAATATAAAATATAAAATATTAAACTTAGATTATTTAGAGATTTTCGATAATTGTTAAAGGTAAAAAAATCTTTATCAACTTTTATGTCAAAACCGCTAATTTTAAAAAACTCATATTAACAACTTTTTTAAAATTAAAAATTTTACCCCAATCTACTATTTAACAAACATCTAAATTAACTTATTTAACCGATTAAACCTCTAATTTTGATTCAAATAACTATTTACCAAACATGGACTAAATAAAAATAGTCAAATCATATTATTACTAAACCGTAAAGTTGGGAGAGTCCGATCTTTGATTGGGGCATAACATAACTATGTCTACGAGATAGTAAAAAGTCAAAAGCCAACCATTCAGAAAAGGAGGTTGAAAAGATGGTGAGCAAAAATAAGGAGACCCGGCCCAAAGCAGCCGACAGAACAAACACAACTAGAGTGTGCCGATGCCGCCACCATCCCACCCAGCCCAATTCAAAGCAATTTTTCCCCATTCTCAATTATAATCTAGTAATAATAATTTTCGAGTTTAGACTTTGTTTTATTGGCTGAAAAACTAATACAACAAATATATAAAACTTAAATCTCTCCGAAAGCAAATTGTTTGGACAAATAAATATTGAGAACAAAGCCCTTCGGACAAGATTTTTTTTCTCAAGCCCAATCCAGACTCGAACGCATTCGACACCAAAGACTTTCTTTCCCATCATTTTCCAGACGGTACTGCAAGCTAATCTGTTAATTAGGTAGCACTTTGGTGACAAAGGGAATGAAGAAATTTTTGAAATCCTCCAGCTTTCCTAGTTCATATGTATGCTCATCAAATGTTACAAAGGGGAACAGTTTATGACCCAACCCTTCCCAAAAAATATCGCATCGTCTAATACTAGCCAAGAATTGACTTGATTTTCGCCTTTTGATCCTCCGTAAGCGACGTGGGGAACAACACCTCGAAGGTGACGTAGAGGTCTCCTTTCTTGTTGCTGAAATGCAATGGCATTCCTTCCCCTTTGAACTTTCTTACTTCTTTTGGCTTAGTAACACCCTACGAGACACAAAATCATTTCTTACTTTTGGATAAACTTTTGATTTCAGACAATAAAATGGAATCTACATGGGACATGTCATGCTTACCTTAGTGCCAATGTCTACTAAATGGTCATCAAGGTGTTTAATGGTCTTCTCAAAACCAACAAGAGATTGAACCTAGACCAAGTATGGACATGAAAATTAGTTCATGGTACTGTATTTCGAAAGGACAACAAAACATTGAGACACGTAGAGCTTAAAAATGAGTCTTACAAGTGTTATGGTGACAGTGGTGTGCAAGTCATTGCCTTCCCTCCTGAACTGGTCATGTGGTGCTGTACGAATGCGGAACTGCAGAAAATGCAAGTCTTACGTGAGCAAGAATGAGCAATTTCCACTACACTTAATAAAGGAAGGAAACAAATCTACTGGTTTTGCCCAATGCCCATTAATTACCACAATAATCGAGCTACAAAGAAAGGAAAATTTCCATCACTAATTTAAGACTAACCTTCAGATCTCCGGGTTCTCCGTCTATTATAGGCTCACCATCATCATAAAAAACCACCTCCTGTTAGCACAGGAACAAATTATTCCGAATTCAAAAACAGTAATGACTAGATGAATATGCAGCTATTCTACTCCGTGTAATAAAAAGTACAATATGATGAAAATTCCAAAATTGTAGTTTGATAAGCAACACAGATAAAATTGTCAAATGAATGAATCTGCACAAACGATGTGCTGCATTTAGACATGGTCTTAAGATTTCACAGCCAGATTTACTAAATTACATTCCTCACACTTTTCCCCCTTGAATTAATAAGGAAAAACAAAATAAATAACTAAAAACCTTGATATATAATTAATCATTCCCAATTTCTGATGTTGCTTATAAGTGTCTTTTTTAAGAGAAGCACCCAGAATAATAATGATAATTCAACGAACTTTACATGCACATAAGTTTATCCTCTACCACTTTCCTAAGATTTTATGCATTACTCTGTTTTTTATTAATTGAGAAAAATGGACATCGATATCAAGAAGCCCTACAAGAAAATATTACACAATAAAAAACTATAAAACTCACTTGTCCATCTTGCATTCCTTTCTCAATATCAACTGTGACAAAGTACCCCTCTCGTTCATATTTCACATTTTGGCACTGCTCACAAACCTAAGAGAAGACAAACAGTGTAAAAAGGCAGAGGAAACAAATCAAGTACATTACTAGTGTGAAGCATAAATATCAATAAAAAAAGAAAGACAAGAAAGCCACAGTACCTGTTCAGTCATCTGTTGGAACATCCCCGGACCAATTTGCTTATGGTGGACCTCATTTCTGCAGTTACATTTGCGTTTACCAGGAGCCGGCTTTAAGATGTTTTTCTCCCTCCAAACCTGGTGAATTCCATATCAATGTTACTTTTCTAGAAGAATGATCAGGGAGGAGGCAGGGGGAACAGAGAGGCAAACACCTAGCTTTCTAGGAAATTAAACAGTCAGAAAAAAATAAAATATTTGCTTAAAAACAGCCTAACAACTTTCTTTTACACTTCTGACAATTTCCTTAAAAAATCTGTCAAGGAGGAATAGTTTAAACATCTAGCTCCTAGCAAAGACGGGCCAGAATATTACATGGCTTCATTTGCATCATAACATACACTATGATGCCTTATAGCTGATAAACGATAATGTTTGAAAGAAATAAAGAATCTAGCCTCGAGCCTCTTTTTTAGCAGTCTCGTCCATAAGAGAAGATTGACCGTCGTTTTCAAGGGTCCACAAAACCGGCAAGACGGCTGAAGTTCCTATGTCACCAAGTTTAGTTATTATCACGTGGATATAATTAAACTACTAACATCTTGAGAATGCAAAAATGTACCCAAATGCATGGTTCTGATCACAAACCTGCTTCTCAGGTCTAGAAGTTAAAACAAGTACATAACATGCATATGTTCTTAACGATTCACAACGGACCAACAGCTCACTTAAGACACTAATTAAGGTAAAAGGCATGCAAAAAATTCTTTGGTTCAACACAAGTCAAGATGACTGAACTCTGATCAGTTATCAATTTGGATTATAGATCAAATTTTTTTACTAGAGCACATAATTTCTCACCTTAAGCGACCCTCCCATGTACAAATCTTCAAGTGTTGCATCCAATTCAACAATTACATCGTCGCCCTTCACAATTCTCTCTTCATCTTCTGCCGGGCCACCACCAAAAAATCTGAAGAAAACACGTCTTGTCAGCAATCATAGGTGGTTGAAATCAGAATAACACAAAAAATTAAGTATACAAATCCTAAAAATTGATGGCTAATGATATTTAAACTAAGTGAATGTAGGAGTAAGTAGACGGTTTTTAAATGTTTAAACCGTCATTACCGTATATCATCCAAAACATGAGTCAACAACTAACATTTTATTGTTGATTTCACACATCATCATCATCTTAAAATCTAAACATAATCAACAATAAAGTAAATGTAAGTAACCTGAATTTGGGAAACATTTGCATGCCCAAGATAAACTTAAGTAGCGTTGATTGGCTTCTAAATTTGGACATAATGCCGGCACATCATTTATAATAACGTTTCAACTACGAGTAAATTGCTATTAAGATAATTAAACGAATCAAATGTTAAAATTCAAATGTCAACAATCTCTAGAGTGGGTAGTTAAAGCTCAGAACCTCCCCTTCCTGTAGGTAGGTTGTGGGTTCAAGACCAAACCAAAATTCCCCATTCCCCCTCCGGTAGAAATTGTTCAAAAAAAAAATGTTAAAATTCAAATATCTTACGAGCTGAAAATGTCCTGAATATTGACTCCCATTCCTCCTCCTCTGCCTCCGCTGGCAGCATGCTGCTTCAGGCCCTCCTCACCATACCTATCATATATGCCCCTCTTTTCGCTATCCGACAACACCTCATAAGCTAATCATTATCAAAACAATTCATTCTATCACTCAACTAATTTTTCAAAATTACACATAATAATTAAATCATCATTTTTTTACCATTGTTAATCTCAGCAAATCGCTTATCGGCCTCTTCATTGCCGGGGTTCTTATCAGGATGATACTTCAATGCCAGCTTTCTATAAGCTCTTTTGATCTGCTCATCCGATGCTCCTTTCGGCACTTGCAATATATCGTAATAACTCTTCCTGCAACAAAATCATCACAAAATCCCACGAATATAAAAACGCATTTTTTCAACAAAAGGAAGAAGAAGAGAAAGTTAGCACATACCCTGCAATGGCGACAATTGCGTAAGAAAAAACGAACAACAGAAAAAGCAGCTTCGTTCTTGAAAGCGCCATGGATTCGAGATCAGGAGAGAAACTGGATCTCTCCGGAACTTAAGAAATCTTTACAAAACTGTTATCAGATCTTCGATTTCGATCCAATCAAAGAAATGATCTTTCGGGAGAGAACACGGGAAGGGATTCCTGAGCTTTGGCTCTGCTTTTCTATACTTTATTTTCTCCAATGCAACGTATTTCTCAGCTTAAGTGCTTCGAAACTGGGATTTGTTGTTTAAAACATTTAAACAAAAATACAAAGCAACAGCATACAAGAAAGGGAAAGCGAAGCATGAGGAATCAAAATACTTAACTTTGGGGACTAAAACTTGTGCTACGTGTTTCTTGAGAAAACTGGCCAATGAGCGTAGGCTTCTTGTTGTTTCCTCCAATAGAGTTTAGCCACGTCGATGGATTCGTCGTCTACATTGCGTCGTAGATCTGCTTCCCTGGAAAATGTAAAATTCCATTTTTAAAATATTAATTATTTATACCGCCGGTGTAGTTTATTGTTTGATTTTTTAAGAAAGAACTGAATATTGGTTATGGGCTTTACAAAGCCTAGCCGGGTAACAGTTCAATAACCCACCAGCCAATTTGGACTTCAAAGTCAGGCCAGACCGGCCTAGATTTTGAGTTTTGACTTTAATTTATACCCGATTGAAGAATACGCTTGACACCTGTCCAATTCTAATAAACGAAGCGTTTTTTTGACGTCTGTACTATCTCTCTCTCTATGTTACGTAGGTATGAGTACGGGTTAGATCGGGTCGAGTTTTTGGTACACTCGAAATTTATATACCCTAAATCCAACTCATGCTTAAAAAATTTGACCCGACCTAAAATTATATATTTAAATCCGAACTCGACCTGAATTATTAAAAAAATAATTTTTAAGGATCTAATTGTGAAAAATTAAATTTTAGGGACCTAATTATAAAATAACTTTAATGACCTAATTGTAAAATATATATAAAGAGGGAGCATTACTGCGAATATCCCTAAAAATATAAGGGAAAATTACACTAATAGTCTCGGGTCGAATATTTTCCACCATAAACCGAATCGACCCGAAATCACCCTTAATAAAAATCCGACCCGACCCGACCCGAATCTGAATTTCATACAAAAAAATTTAACCCGATCGAGCTGGGTCGGGTCGAAATTCGACCGGATCAAGTAAAATGCCCATCCCTAAGCCTACATCTGAACTAGGGTCGTAAATGAGACGAGACAAATCGCGAGTTGTTTGAGTTCAATTCGATTAAAATTTGGTCAATATTCGACTCTAGTTCTTAACGAGCCAAGCTGAGCTACTTGATACCCGACTAAAAAAACTCGCGAGCAACTCGAAAATATAATGTACTATTTTTTAATTTTTAAAATTAAAGTGAACTAAAATGTAGGTTGGGTGATTTTGGTTGTTATGTTATGTTAGTTTAATTTTTAGTTTAACTTTTTGTATATTTTGATATGTACTCTTTTTTCCGACTGGGATCATGGAGTTTTTAATGAGACACATGGAAATATATGTTTTGCATGATTCTATCTATAATAAAATCAAATCATGCAATTTAATCAATCAATAATAATAATATAATGAAATCAAATCATGCAATTATTATTATTATTATTATTATTATTAGGTTGTAAATAAAACCAGACAGATCGCGAGCTACTCGAGTTCGACTCGGTCAATATTCGATTCAATTAGACTCGACTCGAGCTCGACTTGAATTTTTAACGAGCCGAGTCGAGCTCAAACTCGATCAAGCTCGAACTCGACTCGAATTTTTAACAAGCCAAATTAAGCTCAATATTACTCAGGCTCGACTTGGCTTGTTTAGACTCCTAATCTAAACTGCTCTGTTTACTTCTTCGTGTGGATTTTTTATTTTTGCTAAACAAATAAGAGTACATTCAATAAGGGATCAAACTAATCTTAAAAGCACAGACTTCACCCAAATCATCATGCATAAGGATGGAACGAGGGCTGAAGACTGTCATCCCTCTAAAAATTTAAATTTCGAATATAATTTAAATTTTGTATATATTTTTTATTAAAAATATATTTTTAGCCTAATTTTTTATATTTTTACTTAAAACTTTATAAATTTATCCCGTAATATAAAATTTTACATTCGTCGTTAATCTTACCGAAAAACTTCCAAAGAAGGTTGCGGCTGGTTTATTTGGACTTTTTCAAATAAATCGAGTATGAAAATGTTTAATCAATATCCATATAAGCCTTTATTCTTCAATGTGTTGGTGTGAGCTATCAAGGGGAGATCATAAAAACATCAAATCATCCCTTTTGATGAGAATCTTCTAGGCATCGATGTCGCTACACAAGACACGTGGCACCATCTCTTACCACGAATTTTTAGGAATAGCAAACACGCAGGGCTGATGTAGATATCTCTTTCCCGTACTTATACTCACTTAAAATTTTTATATTCACAACCACCCATCACTCACGACGGTATAATTTTTAAATCCACACCCACCCACGTGAGTACATTCTCAAATTCATCCCTACACCCACTATCCAATTAGACATACACCACTCAACCCGTACCCGCCTACAAGTAACCACTAATATCGAATTATATAAAAATAAATCATATACTTTTGTAAAAAAGACTAAAACTTCGCATATTTTATTGATTAATCAAGTGCATATATATAATACATTTACACGGGTATACATTTAACTACAACTAACTAACTAACTAACAATCGCTAACTTAACTAAAATATATTTTTACCGGTATAAATTCTACTTAACTACAGCTAACTAATTAACTATAGCTAACTTAACTAAAACATATTTACACATGTATAAATTCTACTTAACCACACATATTACAAATTTATAACCTGATTAATTTAAGCTCAATCATAAACCATAAATTCAAGCTCGATCATAAATCACTATTTTTTCAAATAAAATTAATTGAGTTCAAAGTCTACAAACTTAAGGATTAACGTAGATTTTTAAAACAAATTAATATTTTAGTACATAAAACACCATAATCAAGACATAATCAAAGTTTACAAACATAAATGGTCCAAAATTCATATGGTGGGTAGTTAATAGGCAGGCGGATACGGTGCAAGTAAGGTCTTAAATCCATCATCTACCCACTACACACGACGGGTATGACTTTTTACATTTACACCCGTCCACTACTTACCAAATTCATACTCATTCCGACCTCAACTAGAACAGATACGGTGCAAAATTCGCAAAACTATACCCGTCTATCATCCTACAATTAAATCCTCATCACTTTCTCTATTCATGCCCCTTATGGTTCTTATATTCCGACTATCCTATCGTAACCAGCGGTGGAGTCTCGTTAAATTTTTTAAAGAAATTTGAAATTTAATAAGAGTTAATTGCACAATAAATCCTCAAGGTATGATTTTATTATAAATAAGTCCCTACCTTTTGTAATATTCTAATTTCATCCTCAGATTATGACTCTCATTTTAAATTAGCCCTCAAATTTTTGAACATTTCAATTTCATCCCAAACTATGTGTCTCGTTCTAAATTGATCCCCAAACTTTTGAACGTACTAATTTCATCCCCAAACTTTGTGTCTCATTTTAAATTGGTCCCCAAACTATTGAACGTGCTAATTTCATCCTCAAGTTATTAATATATGCTAATCATATCCCATGTTAATAAAACAGTCAATTGTTTTGTAAATATTGATGTGCTATAAACCATCATTTGATGATGAAATTGAAACGTTCAAAAATTTTGGGACCATTTTAAAATAAGTCATAATTTTGGGGTGAAACTGGAACTTTTAGAAGTTTATAGATCAATTTAGAATGGGATTCATAGTTTAAGGAGAAATTAGAATATTTAACGGTTCAAAGACTGGTTTAGACTTTAGAATAAAGGACATAGTTTGAGAACATGTGATGCAATTAACTCAAAAAGTTCATACAATGACAAACAATCCAATAAACTTTACAAGTGAAAAAGTTTTTTTTTTTTATAAATCTTAAATTTAATTTTAATCCTATCTAGAGGGAGGGGAATGTGGACTCTAGAAAAAAGAAGAGGAGTGTTACTAGTGGGTCTGAAATCCATAACCTAAGAGATAACGGGAGATCAAAGATAAACAGCTTGACCAACCTGACAAATGTGCTTGCTCAATTTTTTAAACAATAATAATATTATTTCTGTATGAATAGTGTATATGCCCAAGTAGCAGTGTCCAGTATATAGTGGCAAACCATCCAATAAAGCTTTTCCTAACCACTTCACCAGCCAAACATCGACCATCTTCTTGTTACTCTCATCCGACTACAGCAAGGGACAAAGTTGTGTATATTTTGGCGCTGATCTCCATCATTGTTGGGTGGCCGGTCATGGGGAGGGCGCCGTGTTGTGAAAAAGTGGGGCTGAAGAAGGGGCGATGGACGGCGGAAGAGGATGGCATTTTGATCAAGTACATTCAAGCACATGGAGAAGGCTCCTGGAGATCATTGCCCAAGAATGCAGGTACATATAACCAAACTCTTCTTCTTCTTCTTCTTTCGTTTTCTTTTGGGCTGCGTACTGACTGCGTGTGGTTCGACATTTGAAGGATTATTAAGGTGCGGGAAGAGTTGCAGACTAAGGTGGATTAACTACTTGAGAGCTGATTTGAAGAGGGGCAATTTCACCGTCGAAGAGGAAGAAACCATCATCGAATTGCACGAATCCTTGGGAAATAGGTTAGTGGGCTGCACTCTTCTCTTCATAGCTAGCCTAAGTGATAATAAATATCTGTCACTGTGTAAATGTAGACTAAAAACTACTCCAATTCTTATGAACTAAACATATTTATTCCTTTTTGTAGTTCCCATGAATGATCATCAACTTTGGCTTTTTTACATGGATGACTCCCATTGGGAAAATGGAATGACTTTTAAGATAAAAATACTAAAAGTTGAGCTTGATTCCAAATATAATTATATTATTTAGTGAACAAACGTATTTGCCAACAAGTAGTTGATTAAAAGTTCTCAAAAATATATTTTCTAAAACTGTTTTTCATTTTCTCAAAAAATATATTTTTCTCAACCCGTGGGCGTAGAGTGATTTTAGTTATAAAAGATTGATATAACTACTCTAATATATTAAAAAATAATGTATTTTGCTTTATTGTGTGGACGTGCTATTTTCATACTCCTTCCGTTTCATTTATTTTGTTTATTGTTTTCACACAGTTTTAGGAAAAAAAATTGTATAAGAATATGTAAGATTAATGATGTAAAATAATTGAAATGATAATTTATCATTGAAAATTTAAATTTTATTTTGTTGGGAAACTAAAAAAAGGTATAAAGTGAAATGTGCCTTACAAAAGTTAATTTTTCAATGAGACATTTTAAGTGAGACAATTTCAAAATACAAAAGTGACATATTGAGTGGACAGAGAGAGTATATTTTTAGAAATTCGTATGCCATTTTTATGCCTCATTAAAAAAAACTAAAAACTTAAATTTTAAATTCTAACTTTAAATTTTACATCATAAACCCTAAACCTTACATTCTAAAAAATACACCATAAATTATAACTTTAATCCCTAAATAATAAACTTTAAAGTCAATTTTTTAGAGTGGAAATACCAAACGAAACATAATTAGTATTTTCATCTTTTATCCACGTAGAAAAAGCCTTAAACTTCGCAGTGACTGTCATCAATAATGGTGTTTTGTTTTTTGACCTTTTGTCAGACTTTTTGATACTTTCAGTTCTTTGCCTCTCGATGTTCACATTTTCCGTACAATTATTGCGCCTTTCATTCATTTTTCTTAAAAAAAAAATTGGCTCCATGCTGCCATGCAACAGGTGGTCTTTAATCGCCAGTCACTTGAAGGGAAGAACAGATAATGAGATAAAGAACTACTGGAACTCACGATTAAGTAGAAAAATCTACAGGTTTAGAACCAGAAGGCCATCTTGTCAAAGCCTGCTCCCGGTTATGGACAAAACCAAGGCCAAGCCAAGGGCAACGGAAGGAAACGAAACCCAAAGTACAAAGACAGACAATGGCTTCACTACAGCCGCTGCTATACCCAGTACTTATCAAGTCACTGCGATTGAGAAGTCTATGCCATGTCCTATTGGTTGCATCGAGAACGAGACTGATGTTTTAGATCCATTTGAAAGTATTGAAAGCAGTGAGTTGCTGTGTTTTGGTGATATCATGGGCGATGAATTGCTGCAAACAAAGAATGGAGACTCGTATGGAGATTTTGGGGACTTGGCCGATTCCTGTTTCTCGCCGAGTTCATGCTTCGTCGATGATTGTGAGCTCGACAACCGGACTGGGAACGTGTAGTTTAATGGAACGAGCTTTGTCCTAATGCTCAGCTGCTGTTTGTTCACAACAGAGACCGTAGAACCAAGCTTGCGTCTGTGTTCTGAGGAGGTTTTTGTTTGTCTTTGTTACCGTTATATTTTGACTAAAATTTTAATTGATAATTAAGTTGAATTTTATTGTAATTCTAATAGTCAATGATTACTTGGTAATTAAGATTTAATTTAATGAGTAAATATCTATTTTAGGTAGGAGATCTTATTGAATAAAGTTTTTTGGTGACCCAGTAGTTGAGTTTATAAACATAGACTATGTTTAACATTTTGAATTATGAGAGAACAAGAGAAGAGAGTGAGAGAATTACTCTGGAGAGATGTAACCACTTTTAGGTTCTCTACAACTATTGTGCCTATGTTGTAGAGATGGGTATTGTAGGGATGTTGGGAAGAGTGTTTTGGTTCCACCGAGTCATGGAATTTGTAACCGAGATTTGGGATTACATGGGTTATCATGTATTTGTACTCTTTGGTTCTCTACGTTTATAGTGAATTGGTTTCTCTCGTCCGTGGAGGTAGGCTATGTTGAACCACGTTAAATCTTGCCTCATGTGCATGTCTTGGTCTATGTCGTTACCGCTTTGGTTATTTTGCCGTATACCAAATTCCTAACAAATGGTATCATGAGCTATGGTTCGAGCTGCGCGATTGTGGAGGAATTTTTGCTGCAGATTTTGAGGTGCGATGTTGGAGACATGCCAGAGGAGTATTGCTGCAATGAATTTTCAGTTGCAGGGGGAGTAATTCTCAAAATTCAACGGTGCTTCAACGGATATTACTTAGGAATTGGACTTGTCGAAGACTTGGGCGGCAGTGCTTCAACGGATATTTAACTTACGTAAAAATTGAAGCTGTTGAAGACTTGAAGACCAATGCTCGAATAGAATTTGTGTCAATGGGAGATTTGTTATATTTTGACTCAAATTTTAATCGGTAATTAAGTTGGGTTTTATTGTAATTCTAGTGGTTGAAGATTACTTGGTAATTAAGATTTACTTTAATGAGTAAATGTCTATTTTAGATAGAGATATTATTGAATAAGGTTTTTTAGTGACCAAGTATTTGGGTCTATAAATATAAACTAGGTTAAACCTTTTGAATTATGACCACCGGGTCATGGGATTTGTACACCGGATTTTGAGATTACATGGGTTATCATATATTTGTACTCTTTAGGTTATTTACGTTGATAGTGGATTGATTTCTCTCGTCCGTGAAAGTAGGCTATGCTGAACCACGTTAAATTTTATCTTATGTACATGTCTTGATCTATATCGTTATCGTTTTAATTATTTTATTGCGTAACAAATTCCTAACAGTTTACTATCCCAATTTAGAGTCAGTTATAATGAATCCAACCCATGTTTTGTTCTTTTCACTATTGAATTCTGATACGAGTGATCATGACGATCGCGACGTATGTTTATGATAATATTATAATACCAAAATTCATAAGGTAAATACGTATCCAACGTGGGTGATGTTTTTTTATTGAAGCCTGCACCAGATATACTATACGATAATTGAAGCCAATAAAACATGCAAGCTGCCACTCACAGTAAAGCTTTAGCTAAGGTTGCTCTTCATTGATCAGTTTTTCGATCAAAGCTCCATTTTTGTCCTGCGGGCTATTACATGATCGTGTAATTTACAAAAAAAAAAACAAAATTTATGAGCAGAAGCACGTGGTTTCACGACAACGCAATGCAGGAGTCTACATCATTCCTGTTTAGCTGTTCAACGTAAAAATGATTCCTTTTAGACTTAACTATAAAATGAGAGTCAAATTTTATCTTTTTTTAATAAGTGTATAAAGTTTTTTTTAGCTAAAATATATATTTTAATTTTTTTTGTTAAAGTAAGTATTTTAATTAACTTTAAAACAAATTAAAAATAAAATTTTAATTACTTATTTTAGTCAAAAAATATTTTAAATACCTATCACAAAAACTAAGTATAATTTAAATATTTATTTTATAGTTAAACCTTCTTTTTTCTATACACCACTTGTTTTGCGAAAGAGAGTGCAAAGCTGAAAATGTTGATGTAGGTCCCTCGAATCGAGTCTAGGCGTGTGACACGAAGAGCATAGATCTTCTATGGATTATTACAAAAAGCAACTTTTTTTCTTTGCTCAAAATGCTGGTAAAATTCCAAGAAACTACGTGTTTGTCACGACCCGCACATTCGGGTCCGAGACAGATGCGCAACAAGCAACCCAAAAGGTTCTAGGCTTGCCAAGAAGACCACCAGACTTGGTCCGATCGTTGGAGACTGAAAGAAAGCCCAAATGCATTGAGCCTGGTAAATTAACAGATGGCATTTTACCAGGGAATATTCCAAGGGATAAGAATATCTCTCAATGTAAACACAAACTTAAGGAAAGAATTTCATAGTGATAGAGTTTCCTTAGTTAGTGTAGATTTGGTAGGTGGCTTTCGATCTGAGCCGTTAGTGTGATTCGATCTCGTCCGTTCATTGTATGGGGATTAAACTATAAATATAGGCCTCCCCGCCTCACTTGTAATCATCTATCATTTGAGTAATACACTTGGCATTTACTCTAAAAATACTATGTAGTGTTCTTCGCGTTCTTTCTTTTGTTCTCGTTGCCTTTCTCTTTTGTTCGGTTCCTCTTGGAACGATCTTGTGTTTGTGAGCATTGAAAGCATTCGATCTTCCAGAGAAGGATTTCAGGCTTACTTAGTCATTTGTCTAAGAACATTGACTAAGGCCGCACGTTGGGTTGGTTCAGAAGTCTAGCCCCGTGACAGTTGGTATCAGAGCGAGTGTTCAAGCGCAAACACTGATTGGAGATGGCAAAGAAAGGAGGGAATGTTGCAGCACAAAAGGGTGTAGAGACCCAGGCTGACGATGGAAAGCGAGACAGTCCGAGCAACACTGTGCCTACGCTGGAAGAAAGGTTGGGAAAGCTCGAAGGATCCATGAAGGATGCCCGAGAAGAGATTGATGTTGTGAGAGTACGTCTTGACGAGCTGGACTCTTCGGGAGAGGAGCTCAAAAGCAACGTGCAGGATCTAAAGAACAACGTGCGAGACCTTGACCAGTGTGCCGACAGTGCGGATAGACGGAGTGATGCACTCGAAGCCGAGCTAAAGGCTTTGAAGGCGGAGATGATGGAGGAAATCAAGGGGCTCAAGGGAGAGCTTCAAGTTTACCAAGCTGTCGTGACTCGTATGTTAAACACGGCAACAATCAGACCAAAGTTAGACGTGCCAAAGCCGAAGGAGTTTAGCAAAACTAGATCGGCCTAGGACGTGAAGAACTTTGTGTGGAGCATGGAACAATACTTTCGTGCTACATGCATCAAGGATGATGCGGATAAGGTAAACATTGCTTCTGTTTACTTAACTGACGTTGCACTTTTATGGTGGCGACGCAGATGCTCTGAGGAGAAGAGCAAGGATATTCCTATCGGGACTTGGGAAGAGTTTCAGGCTGAGTTCAAAGAACAGTTCTACCCAAATAACGCCCAACAGGAGGCTCGGGAGATGCTGCACGAACTCAAGCATGAAGGTTCCATCCTGGAGTATGTCAGACGGTTCACTAAACTCAAACTTCAAATCACGGACATCACTGAAGCTGAAGGCCTCTTTATCTTCAAGAACGGGCTTAAACGATGGGCCAAAATGGAGTTGAAGAGGATGGGAGTCGAGGAACTCTCCAAGGCTATGGCCGCAACTGAATCCATAGCCGAGTTCGAGATGGCGGAGTCCCTCAAGCCCCGAGGCAAGGGCTATGGTGGGGGAGTCAAAGATGGGGAAGGTCTTGTGTGATGTATCTGCGGAGGGAAGCACATGATGAAAGATTGCCCCAAGAATGATCATCTTAATGCTGTCAAAGACGATGTGTCCGAGGAGTCGGACAAAGAA
Organism: Hibiscus mutabilis; assembly: GCA_019671005.1. Classification (NCBI taxonomy): domain Eukaryota; kingdom Viridiplantae; phylum Streptophyta; class Magnoliopsida; order Malvales; family Malvaceae; genus Hibiscus; species Hibiscus mutabilis. The sequence goes on from CM033726.1 coordinate 53,518,961, forward strand.
GTGACGAGACTTGGTGCGATTGCGAGTGTCAAAGCAATCAAACCGAGGGTAGAGAAGCAACTAAAGTGCTACCAATGTAAGGGGCCACACAAGTTGCGAGCATGCCCACATCGAGTCAAACCATTCAAGGGGGTGGACGAGCCTGAACAGAGCGAGGCTGCGAGACTTGGCTCGATGATATTGAGTTCTGCTAAGGCGAGAGTACGCAAGCAGAAAGGGTTGCTGTTTGTCGACATCAACATTGCGGGATGATCGAGGAGTGCTCTAGTGGATACCGGAGCAACCGATCTATTCATGTCCAAGAAGGTTGCCGACAAACTTGGTCTTAAAGTTGTGGGTTCAACTGGAAAGATCAAGACTGTGATGCTAAAGAAGTTCCAATTGTTGGAACGACACGGAAGGTTGAGCTGTAGATTGGTGAATGGAAGGGCAATGAAGACATTAAGGTAATCAATTTAGATGACTTTGATTTTGTTTTGGGACTAAGCTTCATTGACCGTATAAATGTTCTTATCGTTCATTGTGCCGACGTCGTCTGTGTTTTGGATCACAAACAACGTTGCGTTGTGCCCTCGTACCGAGACAAGGGTAAAGGAACCAAGACGCTGACTGTCATTCAGCTTGCCGAGGATGCTCTAAGCCAAGGAGACATCGCTTTGGGGGCTACTGCGGGAGGGACTTCTTTAGTGGGGCAAGAGTTGCCCGAGTCAGCTAGCAACATGAGGCCCGTGGAAAAATCACCTTTGAGCAAGGTGGAAGAAGCATTGAACTTCAAGTGTGAAGAAGGGTCAATGCGGGAAAAGTTGCCAATGGGCAACAAGGCACCAAACTTCACGAGGGAAGGGTTGATGCCGGTTAGAGTGAATGCCACGAAAGAGGTGCCATCTCAAACTTCATCGAGATGTGCGCGATGATGCAGAGCGAGAAGTTACACGGCGGAAGAAACCAAGGTGAGCAGTCTGTATGGGAAGACAACCCAGTCTGAGTCGAGCGCTCCTTATGGGGGGAGCCGTTCTTATGGGGGAACATCGTTGCCCGATTCTGAGTTGGGAGCAAGCCAAGGTACCATGGAAGATCCAAGATCAACCAAGAGAAGTCTTTTCTGAGACAGCGATGAGGGCATCGCCGAATTTGGTGGGGGAGAATGTCACAACCCCCACATTTGGGTCCGAGACAGATGCGCAACAAGCAACCCAAGAGGTTCTAGGCTTGCCAAGAAGACCACCAGACTTGGTCCGATCGTTGGAGACTGAAAGAAAGCCCAAATGCATTGAGCCTGGTAAATTAACATATGACATTTTACCAGGGAATATTCCAAGGGATAAGAATATCTCTCAATGTAAACACAAACTTAAGGAAAGAATTTCATAGTGATAGAGTTTCCTTAGTTAGTGTAGATTTGGTAGGTGGCTTTCGATCTGAGCCGTTAGTGTGATTCGATCTCGTCCGTTTATTGTATGAGGATTCAACTATAAATAGAGGCCTCCCCGCCTCACTTGTAATCATCCATCATTTGAGTAATACACTTGGCATTTACTCTAAAAACACTCTGTAGTGTTCTTCGCGTTCTTGAGCGTTCTTTCTTTTGTTCTCGTTGCCTTTCTCTTTTGTTCGGTTCCTCTTGGAACGATCTTGTGTTTGTGAGCATTGGAAGTATTCGATCTTCCGGAGAAGGATTTCAGGCTTACTTAGTCGTTTGTCTAAGAATATTGACTAAGGCTGTACGTTGGGTTGGTTCAGAAGTCTAGCCCCGTAACATGTTGCTTTAGCTTCAAATGAAATGATGTGGTATTCCTGAAAAGTTTAGAAGGTGAATATAAGCTTGTGCCACCTCCTCAAGATTTTCAGTGGTTTTTAATGGCAGTTTGGTGGGATACTTTGAAGGCAACAGGGGGTGCGGCAAAGGGATCTTTTATCCCCTTATATTTTCGTGCTCATGATGAATATTTTTTCTGGCCTGTTGGATATTGCTGCTGTCAAAGGTGTATTTAGTTATCATCCAAAATGCAATAGGACTTCTCTAACCCAGCTGTGTTTTGCAGATGATCTACTCATCTTTTGCAAGGGAAACCTCTGCTCGGTTTTGGGGTAGTAAGTGTCCTAGAGGTATTTTATGACATGTCTGGGCTTAAGTTGAACGTCTCCAAAATTGCATTGTTCGCTGCAGGTATGAATGATAGAAATCTACTAGATATACATGTTAGAATTGAACCATAACTAAATATGAAATCTAAACCCAGGATCTATCATGTCAAATCATCAAGAACAATAAACTGAATGAACTGAATTGCAGAAGCGTACCTGAATTAATCGATAGACTGAAAACCTTGAATCTTGATGTTGAAATCCAAATCTTTGGTATTGATCTTCCAAGAAGATAGGTTTTCTCTTGACGTAAAACTCTCTGACGGGGAAGGAGAGAAAAACAAGTTAACCTATTTCTTGGGGACCACTACCTCTTTATATAGTTGATTATTAAATCAACTATTAAGTATTTATAACTCTGCCCCTCATCGAATTATAAATACATCTTATGGTATCTACACTTTTATTTCCATGACATTTTAATACCCATGACACGCCTAACATAATTGGTCACTTAATTTTGTGTCATACTTTAAAATAGCAATATACATTATACATATGTGCCCACTATTACGGATTTTAATCCAACAATCTCCCACTTGGGCAACATATGTTTCCTAACAAATGTATAACCTTGTGAGCTCAAAAATTTGCTATTATATAATAGGTATTCTGTAACAATCTCGTCCATCAACTATATCGATATAGGATCAAAGCAGCCTTTGTCGTATCAATCGTGACAAGACCCATCAATGGTCACGTATACAAATATAGTCAAATGACATAGATCAATCATGGACGCGTAGCATGGAAAACTACATGAAATGTGAACCAAACATGTCTATTTCCAACTGGTCCTCCTAAACCTTAGTGAGATCAAACTTTACTGAATTCAGAGTGTGCATAAACCAAAAGAACTTTTATTTCTGCATAAAATAATCTTAAAATAACTTTAAACTGAAGTAACCGAAATTGTGCCTACACCAAATGAGCATTTTTCAAAATTACAAACTCCCACTAAAACTGAATATCTTTATATAACATTACACCCACATGAGTAGTGTGCTCATGAAAGACCTAGGGTGATAGTTTCTTAATAAGCGCGTAAATATGAAGTTTGTACCAACATGCTCTATAGACACACAATCACTCTGAATTTTCTTTAACAACTAGGAATTTAATATTTATGTGATTCAAATTTGAAGTGTTCCTATTGTTCATAGAATAAATGAATGCATATTTATTGTCACAAAATAACCGAAGTGGTCTTTCTATTCAATCTATAATTAGCAGCCCATGTGACAAAATTCTTTTGCATCAATATTCTAATAGAATCAAGTCTGTAAACTTGATGATCTCTAACTACCACGAACTTCGATATGTGAGCAGTAATTTTTGTTCTCTAAAGATATTTCATAACCCTATTGGTTGCTATTCAATGGTTCAAACTAGAATTGCTTAAATATCATCTAACATTCTAACAATGTACGCAATATCCGAACGCATACATACTTGAGCATAAATTAAATTCTCAATAGATTATGCACTTGGAATCTTTTGTATTTTTTTAATTTCAAGGTTACTTTTAGGGCATTGAGTAAGACTAAATTTGTCTTCTTTAGTAATATGAGTATCACTTGGTTTACTCCCCTTTGAACTGTAGTATATAGAATTGTTAACCAAATTTATCTCAAAACCAAATGAGATAAACAATATGAAATTTATAATTTCGTTAATGAGAGTCCAACTTAAGCTCATAGATGAATTTCTTTAATTTACATATCATTGATTTTGTATCATTAGACACAAATCTATGATTGTACCATATAATTTGTTTCTTCAATGTCACCATTGAAAAAAACAAGCGTAACATCCATCTTATGTAACTCAAGATTAAAATAAGCAATAAGCGTCATGGTTATCTTAAAAGATTCTTTCAATAAAACTTGAGAGAAAGTCTCCACAAAATCAATGTCTTCTTTTAGAGTATATCCTTTAGATACAAGACATGCCTTATACTTGTCCACATTATCATTTGCATCCCTCTTGGTTTTAAATATCCATTTACAACCAATTGGTTTGCACCTTCACATAATGAGACAAGTTCCGAAACTTTATTGTCTTGCATAAAATTATACTCTTCTTGAATGACATCAATCCACTTTTGAGAGTCAGAACTTTTATGATTTGATAAAAAATGATTGAATCATTTTTTATCATTCCATTATTATCCTTATTTTCTTGAATAAATACAAAGTAATAATCTAGAATAGAATTTCTCCTTCCTCTCGTGGATATCTTTAATGACACTTATTTTTTTAAGGTTGTTGAGTTTGTTCTTCTGAAACAATTACCTTATCTTGAATGGGAGTTGTTCAACATTGTTTTGCTGAGGTACTTGATTCACTTCTTGATTAATGATAGGTGTAAAAACCTAAACATCATTAAAAGTGATAGTATGAATTAAATTATAATTCAACTTCCCCTCAATAGCAATGTATCTAACCTTATTTCTCCCTCCAAACTCAACATCCTAAAAATGTTATAAACCTCTCCTTAAAATAATCCTTATTGTGGGATCATAAAATTTACAGCCCATGGATCACTCAAAATAACCGAAGAAGTTGCTCACTTTTGAAGTTTAATTTCTTCACATGTGTCCTAACTTATACAAAAGAATCAATACTTTGTAACTTATTGTTGTTTCTTTTGATTAGGACCTTTAGCAACTTTATTCTAATATATTTTTTATTGCCCTTATTCTTAGAGACACTAACTAAATGAGCACTAACCGAATGAGTACTTTTACACTTATAATGCTTCAACTTTTCTTCCTCTTTAACACAATGAGAAATGAGCCCAGCTAGAACATATTTCTCCTTTTGACAGCTGTAACTATTTTTGAATTGATTATACTATATAGGAAGAGGTACCAAAAGCATAAGAACAAACAATTGTTAGAAAATTCGATCTTATGTGCCTTAAGTTTTGAAGCAATATTAAATATTTTCATAATATACTCCCTCACATTTCCTTGATCTTTATACTTCATAGACATCAAGTAAGTCAAAAGTGATGTCATATTAACCTTAACATTTTTTAGTAAAATGTTTCTCAATTTTATCAAGGAAACCCTTAGTATGAGTAATATCTTTAGATTTGTGCTCCTAAAGAATTCTAGAATGTTGTACTTTATGATCATTAAACTCGTGCAATTTGAACGAACTCGCCTCTCAAAATCCCTTTTATGGGTGCTTACCGCTATGAGAGGTGCAAGTTGTTCTTCCCTTAGTGCAAGGTATATGTTCATACAACCAAACACTTTATGTAAGTGCCTTTTCTATTCCTTGAAATTAATTTCACAAACATGAGTGTAGAATGTATTTAACAGATATTGTGACAACAAAGATAAATTACTTAAATATAAAACAAAAATAAGTAAATAAAAATAAAAACAAGCTCACATAAATATTCATAAGTAAACAAATAAGTTCAAAATAATAGCTAGTTTTCCTCAAGATACCAAGCACAACATTAATATCAAGTCTTTGGACAGTAATATTAACTGTAAGCGGTACTCTTGTTGTAGCAATCAAACATTGACAATAAACTATGTCAAACAATAGATTAATCTTTGGACTAACGTATTGCTTAAATAAAATACCTTATAATTGTCACACATTTATCGCCACAGTTGTCGTTGTAATTCTGCCAAATATTAACTTTCCTTTGGGCCAATTAATAAAAGCATGAATTACAAAAACCCATAATTATCTTAATATTTTAAATAAACTAATCTACACAAAAGCGGTCACTTTGGTGACATTATGTTTCAATTAATCCATTAAAATATTAGACATCCGAAGCCAAAATATGAATTTAATTTTTTCAAAATATTTGTCTTAATTTTATCTTTCAATCAAATTAAAAGATAACCAAAATAATAATAAATTTGAATAATGGTAAACCTCATATCAAGATATCGGACGCTCCATTAATATTTCATCTTTGGACAAAACATTAACTTGTAAGTGATATCTTAGTACAATAATCAAACATTGATAATAAGAATATGTCAAACAAAAATCTTCCTTTGGGCCGATTTATTGCTCACATATAAAACTGAATAATTATCACATGTTTATTACCACAGTTACAAATGTAATAATGTTAATTATTAACCTTCCTTTGGGCCGATAAATACTAACATAATCCGACTTACATGCACAAAACATTCTATATATTAAAATAAAATAATTTCTACAATAGAGGTCACTTTGGTGACTTAATGCTTCAATTAATTTATCTTAAAATATATAATATAAATATACCGATATCCAAATTTAAAATTATGTAACAGACAAAAATGAAATTTCTGATAACACTTAAGTTTCCAAAATAACCCAAAATAAGGTTGTCTAAATGGGGCTATCAGAAATCGAAAAAATAAAAAATTTTGACTGTTTCTCAAAAAAAAATCCTTAAGCATTAATTTACTGAAATTAAAGTCGAATTCAAAACAACCAATCTTTAACTAAAAGTCAAAATCATAAGTATCATATAAATGAATAATTCATATAATGATCACATGAAACTTTAATATATCCATAATAGTCTAACGATCAAAATTGATATTATTGGTCAAACTGAATAGAATATGAATTTCATAATATTAATGACATGCTTTTCAAAACTAAAACCAAATGTATATTCCGTAAATAACATTAATGACATAATTAAGCATAGTGTGAAATAAATTTAAACCAAATAATATGTTCAAAACTAAACAAGATTTAACAAATTTAACCGTAATTTATTAGACTAAACCAAAGAGCTAACCTGATTATAAAGCTTTGAAGTCACAGTAAATTTACCATGACCAAGTCCAAGTCAAATTTTTTTCTAATTACTAACTTTCTAAATTTTTTTATCAATCCGAATTGAATATATATTCCCATAGATAACATTAGTTGCATATACTTTTCAGAACTAAAATCAAAACCAAATACATAATCAAAAAACCTTACTATAGTTTTATGTCAATCCGAATTGAATATCGATTGGCTTTTAAAAAAAAACAAAACCCCAATAACAGAAAGCATAATCGTGCAATAAAGAAAGATGAAATTAGCATAAAACTTGAACTGGAAAATTTAGCTTTTACCACCAATAGCGTGAACTTCAAAACTTAAATTATATATATGCCTTACGCTTCAATCAACATAAGTTCAGTAGGTTTTTTTTTTTTTTGAACATAAAGATTGTATAACAGAAGCAAGATTACAGAAGCATAAGTTCAGTAGGGTTTTAAGCGCACTTTCCATGTTTGACAATACTCGTCCAATCACATTAGAATTAAATAGTGATAAATTGATCATCAAATATGATCGACAAGAAAATTAGATCAATACGCTAACAGAACAATACATAGAAAGCTGAATTGAATAGAGTTCAGAAACCCACGATATTTTAATTATAAAAATTTATATATAATATTTTTTAATATCAACCTTTAATCCAAAAAACCAAATCATAGTATCAAACCTACAAAAAATTGAAGAACGAACCAATCTGAAATACATAAATTAATTGGTTCTCAATGATTCAACATGATGAGTCTCTGATGCCACTTGTTAGAATTAAACCATAACTAAATATGAAATCTAAACTCATGATCTATCATGTCAAATCATCAAGAACAATAAACTGAATGAACTGAATTGCGGAAGCGTACCTGAATTAATCGATAGACTGAAAACCTTGAATCTTGATGTTGAAATCCAAATCTTTGGTATTGATCTTCCAAGAAGATAGGTTTTCTCTTGACGTAAAACTCTCTGACGGGGAAGGAGAGAAAAACAAGTTAACCTATTTCTTGGGGACCACTACCTCTTTATATAGTTGATTATTAAATCAACTATTAAGTATTTATAACTCTGCCCCTCATCGAATTATAAATACATCTTATGGTATCTACACTTTTATTTCCATGACATTTTAATACCCATGACACCCCTAACATAATTGGTCACTTAATTTTGTGTCATACTTTAAAATAGCAATATACATTATACATATGTGCCCACTATTACGGATTTTAATCCAACAATACAATCTGCTATTGGGTTTAAAATAGGACAACTTCTTGTTCGATATTTGAGGGTGCTTTTGGTGACAAGAAAGCTCTCGGAGAAAGATTGCAGTGCTCTCATTGATAAAATTAAGAAGAAGCTGGGGCAATGGTCTGGTCGGAAACTAAGCAATGGAGGTAGGCTTCAACTTATTAGAACAGTATTGTATATCTTCAACTATTGGAGTTGACAGCTAGTCTTACCCAAAGTAGTGATCGCCAAAGTGGAGTACTGTGCTCTCAATTTTTTTGGAAATGGGAAGACTCAGCTGCTAAAGGTGCGAGGGTAATCTGGACCTAAATTTGTTGTTTGAAGTCAGAGGGGAAGCTCGGGATGAAAAACCTTCATACTTGGAACAATGCTCGTATCCTGTAACTCCTCAAATCCATCCTAGCTGCGAGAGGTCTCTTGGTTAGAGTATACCCAAAAACCAATAATGAGATAATTGTAAAAGATATATTTATTTTATATTATTTATTAATATAAAGTTATTATTATTATTTTAGTCATTATTCTGCGGATAAATAAATAAACTGAATTATAATAAAGTCCTTAGAATAATATAGTTATTCTTGAATGTCCTTAGTCGAGTATTATTGTGGGCATAGACAACAATAATATATTAAGACTAATATGTAGTTGATTGATGACAAAGTGTTGTCAAAGCCATGGAGATGTCAAAATCAATACATAAGTATGTGTTAGAGAACGGCATACTGGACTGACCCGCTATGGGCATGTTTCTTAGATTATTACGTGACAGTCACAATATTGCTTATAGCGATAACTACATGTATAATCCTTAGACTTGAGATTATCATTATTTTAACATTGTAAGTGTCATATTTTAATACAGTCAAACGTGTGTCGTAACTGGTTATATTATAAAGACTGATATTAGATATGTCACAATCTATGTAGCATGATATGGTTGATCAAGATAGAATTTGTCCCTCCTACAGAATAGGAGTAATATCATAGATCACTTGATTGAATGAGACTAAAAATGCATGACCATGCTCTAATAAATTGATATGAGATATCATAGTTATTCGTTTATAATAGCCTGCTCAAGATATCGAGAAATATTAGATGGACTATACAAGTGTGACTATTCCATGACTTGTGTCCAATCTAGATATAAAGGACAAAAGGATGTAATACATGAAAAATAGTTAATTATGAAGAGGTTATGTCGAACCACGACTTCCTGTAACTTAGGTAGCAATGATGTATTGCTAGATGTCACTCATTGCTTGTAATATTAGAATTGTTCTAGATATTATTGCTAACGTTACATGAACCTACAAGGGTCACACTCTATGATTGAAACGAACAAATATCGACTAGATAGCATGTGTGCAAACTTGTTGTACACGAAATTAGCTAAAACGAAATTATTATAATTATTGTATTTATATAGATAATTTCGATTATATATTTTAATACTAGATAATTATTGTAATTATTAAATAATATTAAAATAGATATAGCCCTAAAGAAATCTAATTAAAGTAGATTTAGATTTTATATATTTATTATATTCGGTTAAATATATTGTATATTTAATGAATTCGAATTTAATTAGGATTTGGGTTTTGAATGCTATATAAATGCATAAGGTCTCACAGCCAAGGATATGTCTATTGCTAAAAGCCTCTCTAACAATTAGAGAAGTAAAATACTGTTCGTTTTATTTGAGTGGACTGTGTAGAGATCAGAACGCTGCTGTAAAGATTTGAACTCGATATTATGCTGGAAGAATCGGATTCTCCTACGTCCCTGTTGTTATCAGATTTAATTGAGGTAACGTTTAATCCTTTTTCACCCCAAATTCGTTCATCATACATAAATCACTGGCGGAATTCGCCGAATAATTTTTTCGCTGCGCCATGGGGTGTACCGGCGTTTTCCCAACACTCTTTGGGTGGCCTGGGTGAAAGAATATGTGCTCAAAGGAGAGAATATTTGGTTGACTGAGTGTAAGTCGCATTACAGTTGGATCAACAAGAAACTTTTAAAGCTTCGGCCTGCTGCATTGAATCTATTTGCATCGATTTCTAACTGGTCTGTAGTTAGGTCCAGATGAATTTGGGAGGGCATACGTGATAGGAAGGCCAAAGTCCCATGGAAAAAAATTGTTTGGTTTCCCTTTCACATACCAAAGCACGCCATTATTTTCTAGTTAGCAGTCCTGGACATACTTTCAACTAGAGCTCGGCTCAAGTCAATAGGAATCACTCATATGGATTTGTGTGGCTTATGTGGAGCAGCGTGTGAGACCCGTGACCATCTATTTTTTGAATGCACTTTCTCTAAGGGTATTTGGCAGGACATACTCAAGCTGTGCAACATTGATCGTGCGGTGCGTGGATGGACTGATGAGTTAGTTTGGGCTATCCAGTTTTTGAAAGGTATGTCCCTGCGGGTTCTAATCTTAAAGGTCGCATGGAATGCGTACATCTACGACCTGTGGGAAGAACGAAATATCCGATACTACAGGGGTGTTAGCCGAAACTATGCTGATATACTCATAAATATACACGATATAGTTGAATACCGATTGTATAGCACACAGATAAATAGAAACATTGATGTCAAGGGTAGACTACTGTGTAATAACTGGGGGCTAGACTGATCCTTATTCGTTTCTTCTGTTCTTGGTAACAGCAATAAACTGCTTTACTTGGATAATAATACAAATTAATTATCCAAAAAAAATGAAATGATGTTTACCTTTGAAGTCGTTTTTGGACATTACTGTGGATTCCAGCTAGTTGTTGGATGATAAAAATCTGTGATTAAAGTTGAAAGCAACTACAAAATTGTAAGAGCATACAGGAGACGGTCAAGATTTAACTATGAGGATAAGCCCATTAGTTTTGAAACGAATAAATTTTTTAAAAATAATTAAATTATAAAAATAAAGGGGATTGATGTTTAATTTCGAAAGTCGAGTGGCAAAAAATATAAAATTATTCATATTTGATTGATCAAAATGTAAATTTATCCAAAAAAATTATGTACCAAGAATAACGATTAAGTGCCCTAATTGTTACTAATTAATAAATAAAATGACCTAATTATAACATTTTGAAATAATTTGATCTAAGTGTAAATTTACTCATGATACATCGACCTATAGTGTAATTTACCCTCTAATAATATTAAAAACCTAAGAATAATGACGTAGGATTAGGAGAATAGTTCTAAACGCAGTCGTTTCTATGTTCCAATTTTGTCATTTCGATTCCCTGAAGCCGCGCTCGTTTATCGTAGGTGTAGAGCGCTGCAAGAAAGCTCGGAGGCGATGCTTAACTGCAGATTCCGAGTTTCAGTCTATCATCTACTCACCGGTAACTTCTACAAAAACTGTAGCCTTTCCCTCTCTTCTCTATTCTAACTCGTAATAAACCCAAAACGGTGAAACCGACTCACTGAATAATTTTTCCCCAGGTTATGGTGTCCTTGTTTCAGCGAGGAAAATAGCGCTTCCTATTACCTGGCAAGTTTCTCTGCTTATTTTGTTACGACCTAGTTTCTTCAATATATTTTTATGGTTCGTTTACAATTTAGCCGCCTCAATGCTATACATTTCTTGGTGTCGTGGTATAAATTGGCCGAGCGATGTGAAAAGGAGTTTCGGCATTTCTCACTTAAATTTCAAGTTCATTTTTTTCTCAGGCGCCTCTGTAAATCTGATTCTTGACATTTTAGTTGTGTTTTGTTTCTTAAGTTTAATACCATAATGGGATGATGTTTGACAAAAAACCATTTGTGGGTAGTTCTGTTAAGGGTTTATCTTTTAGTGGTAGTAAGTCATTGTCTTGCTTGGAATTTGGACACTATAGACTAGGATTAACATTGGGTGTAGCAACTATTGCCGCCTTTATTACATTGTTTCAGAAAAGAATACCTTTAGGACCTAGCATGGTTTCGTGCTGGAGGATGAGAAAGCTAATTTGTTATTATGATAAGAGTCATAGTTTGACTTTGTTTGCTTTAGTTGATCGAGGGATGAAGCTTTATTTATGTGAGGTGGAGGCGGTTATTTGGACCTGCTTGTTGACATGCCTTGGTAGCATTGGCTTTGAAATGGAGTGTAATTTCAACACTACTCCGTGCAGGAGTTTCTACAGTTCTTGTGTTATGTGTGCTTTATTATTCCATTAGCACAGTTGTTTTAACGTGCTCATATAATAACATTCCGTAGGGTGTCATTTGAATCAATACTCTGTATTCTCTACTCTCTAGTAGCACCATTCTCCTGTTTTTTCATGAACATGCTTTCATTTCAATATTTATTTTGGAATGTGTTTGAACATAAGAAATAAGAATAATGCAATAATTAGTGCTGCCTTTGTAAACTGTAAAGCTTTTTTGTGTGCTAACAATCTTGCAGTATTTAGGAGCAGAATCAAGCAGATGTTTTGTTTTCCAAAAAAGTCCATAGATTCAAGTAGTGCACTTTCTGATTTCAATCTTAGGCAATTAGCACATTATGTGCATGATATATCTTATACTGGAATTTGTAGATTCTATTTGCACATATTGTATATGAGGTTATCTTATGTAAGGGTGGTTGCAGCATCCAGTCAAAAGGGTTTGAGAGCTTAAAGCTATCATTGCATACTTCAACAGATGATGATGATTTCGCAGAATTAGGCTTACCGGTGGAAAGGGTTGGAGGTGTTGTTCGGAAATTGAAAAATGGGAAGCCTGAATATTTTCTGGTAAGCATTCTTGGTATTTCTTATCCTCCCTTTCCTCTCTCTATTGACAAGCGTGTTTGAGCTGCGCTACATTGTTCTTTTGTGTATTTTCTTTTTGACATCTCGCTGCAAGTGCACGTATAATGAATAAACTTTCACTGCTATTTCCGCTTTCCATGTTGTCAATCTCTGACTTGATCACCATCTAAATTCTCCATTTCATGTAGAAAATCGGTGGTGCTGAAAAGAAGTTAAATGGGTCACCTTTTAAGGCAGACAGCTACATTAAGATCATGGATGTATCACATAAAGTTGCGGAGTCTTCTGTTCCTTCTCTAGATATTGAGAACGATAATGACAAAAAATCTGATTTCAAAACTTCACATTCTGTTACGATTAAGAATGTACCCTCTATAATCGACTCTCTCGAGTTGAGGGAGGCAATTTCACTTTTTGGCAAGGTCTCAAAGTTTTCCAAGAGATCAGTTCCAAATGGACTTGATTGTTGTGATATTGAATTTAAGGTATTTTTCTTTCTTGACCATACAACTTCCCTTCCTCCTTTGCCATGTTGTTTTTTCTCCCTCTTCATATGACCACCTATTCTTTTGGGCAAAACATAATAAGTGTTAAGATATGCTTTTCCAGCGTGAGAAGGCAAGCAAGAAAGCACTATCAATGGGCTATGTAGCAGTGAAGGACGTTTCTCTCCGAATATGGCCACTGCAGTCTTCAGAAACTGTTATAATTAGAATTAGCAACATCAGCTTAGAGACTGCAGAATCAGCAATACATGTTACATGCAAATGATGTGGTCTTTTGGAGGGTCTTGTGAGGTTGAAAGAGGATGCGGTGGATGCCTCATTTAGAGTGAACAGTGAGACAGACACAAAGGCCATACTAAAAAAAGTAAGACATGTTCACCATTCTGTTAATATTGGTTACAATCTTGTTTATCTTTTTAAATTTGCTTTATTTGGATGTATTTGTGGTCATTGCTGCTCATGCATGTTTGTCACCCTTGTGGTAAGCTGGAAGTGGAACATGTATGAAGACTAGAGGCAATTATCTGAGGGAAATTGAAGTTTTATAAGCTTATTAGCGCTTTTCTTGTTGGCAATGCTAGTCACTTATTGAGCTTTGCTCTTGTTGCTTTTAGATTTTCTCTATAGTGATAGGTAATTAAGTGCCATATTAGAAATCTGATAGGTAATTTCTCTTTAGAGTGGGAGGGGTAGGGTGTCTTCAGTTCTGAAATAGAAATCACTGGAGGTTTGTTCATGTTGAAGTCGCTGATTAGCGAATAGATCCACCTCTCTTGGCTTAGTTGTTTAGGGGGAACAAGTGGAGTTCAGAAGCTTCTCTTGAGAGGGGTGAGCAGCAAGCAGGCTGAGGTTAGTCCAATATAAATGGAAATTTTATATGCAGGTATCAATCTCGCGTTTGAAACGCAACTTTTAAGCTAGTTGAACCATTGAAGAACCGTTCTGTTTGCATTAATTAAGTGTTTGATTTACGCAAATTTATTGATATTTTTGTCATCAAATATATAAATTCTTCCGATTTCAACCCATTCAATGCTATCAAGAAATGGTTTGCTTTTGGTAGATCTTGCCAATATCCTTACTTACAGATATAGTTACTAGTAGAACTTTTTTCCCATGTACACGTTTTATGTTGGGAATTGGGATAAAACATTATATGGCTTGTCATATTATGCAGGACTAATATTTGCTTTATCACTAATCATTTGCACTTAGAAAAAGCATAAAGATAAAGTGGTATTCAGGCTTTTTGTTATACAAACATTGACGCTTGCATGCTTTAAGTTGGTTCATACTAACATTGTAGATATTCTTATCGTAGATTGAACTCTACAGTCATGGATGACTCCAAGTGGTCAGCTGATTTACAACATAGCGAGTCTCCCTCAATGGCAATGACCGAAAGTGGCGATGCTCAAGATGCTGACTTGGCGTTTAAAATTGGTGGCCATTTGACCGACTTGGAAAGGGAAATACTTATGAAGAAGATTTGTGTCGAAGACCTACAGCATCTGCATCGTTGCTTGCTTCACCTTGAAGATCACCCTCTGAAGGTGGATGGTAGCGTTCCGCCATCAAAAGAACCTAAGCATAAAAAATACAGCTTTTGCTACTGACAGACAGCTTCCTAGATAAATCTGTTAGAGTCTCAATAGGGGTTTAACCCATATAAACTTGAGGGAACAAAAACCGACTATTTTTGCTTTATCATCTTCATCGTCTTCCTCAAACTGTTTTCTCTCTTTTCATCCCCTTTAAAACAATTGCTGTTATAGAATGAAGTATTGACTACAATGGTCAGGTCAGCCATTCGACGACTAGGCTTGGGTTTCGGCTTTCAATCCATGTTCGGGTTACTGGGCTAATGCTGTTCTTCAAAGCCTAGTAATACTAAAAACAGAATTGTAGGCCGATCCATGCCAACCAGCGGTCCCAATAAAAAAGAAAATGATGTTTATTCTAGAAGATTCAAGTATGAATCGATACTATATTGTGATTATTAGAAAAGTTAAATTTAAATGAACTAGATTCTTCGACATGCCTCAATATACACATTTTTATTGTTTAATAATTATTTTTATTTTATGTAAATATAATTTAAGCATGCTTATTACGAAATATAAATTAAACATACAATTATAAAATATTATAAAGTTTGAAAATTTTCAAATCATAAATGAGCAGCATAATATTAATGTTTATTTACCCATTAATGCCAGTAACTAATAATTGATCATTAACACTTTAAAGCTATAGAATATATAAATATGTAATATTTTAAGAATAAAAAAATTCAAATCATAATTATTTTTAAATGTCATTAATGTATGTGTATATATAATAAAAGATATTCTAGTTTATTCAAAATTATTTTAACTCGTTAGCAGTACATTTGGTCGTTGGTCAAGCTGCTCATTTTTGTTCCCTCGCATCCCCTTAAAGTCATGGATTCTAAACCCACTAGGATCACCCTTTTATACCTCTAGAGTTTTTTCTTCCCCTCCTCTCTAAGTAGGATTAAGATTAGAACTTGTAAAAAAAAAAGTATTTCAACTCGGCGTTTGCCACGTTTCAACCAACCTACGAAAACGTAGCAAAGGCATTTAAGACGACGGCTAATTTAGATGCCGGCAAATACAAAGATATAGCTGATAAGTGTAAATTCAACCAATATGCTCAGTTTTCCATTATAAAGTATTTGTTTACATTTAGGGAATGTGTCAAATGGATTTCAAGGCCTTTGCTTTCAAGTGTAGGCATGGATTAAGTGGGTACCCAACATTGAAACTCTTTCCAAAGGGCAACAAACAAAGCAGGTGAAGATTTCGCAAAGCATCTAATTCCCAGATTCATCCACTTTCAAATCCATATTAGACACTCTACAAGATTTCTCTCGACTAAATTCAGGCTCTGAGATACCCAATGACGAACATTCTTCAATCTGATATTCTCTATCACCGATTAACGACTTCACGAATGAGCATGGCCGTTCCTCGACTTCAATACTAGGCGAATTCTCTTGTCCCGGACCAAATTGCAATTCTAATGACGCTTGACCAGCTGGCTGTGTTTTCATCTGTACAGACCGCATGAGTGCTGCCCTTCTTAAATCAGAAGAGTGGACGATATCACTTGGTGAGGATGGAAATCGACCCTCTGTGTCTGAGCCTCTTTTGCGAGGCTGCGAACAAGTACCAACGCCAACATTTCCAGGTAACGGGTGTGAACTGGTTGAAGTGGAGCAGAACGCATTCAGTGGTCTCTGATATCTATATGGAGAAACAGGACTTGTAGGCCGACTGTCAGAATGGGAGATGCAAGTGTTCATAGGTGTCTCAGAAAATCTCGAGTCATCTGAATCTTCAGACATTGGTGAATACTGCCAACCCATCTCATCCCTAGTAACAATAATGAAGATGAGTTTTCCAAAGACGGAAAAACATAATCACATTGACGGGAGAAACATAGAAACAAATATTATACCGTTGAGACAAGTCATACGCAGACAAAAAAAGAGAGTAAATATTAAGTTCGAAATTAGCATCCGGAAGTGCTAGAGCAATGATACTTCTGCAACTTTCACTCGATATGATTAGATGCGTGTGAATAAAACTGAGGAATATTTGAAACATAATCCGACTTAAGCAAACCTAAAGCTAAGTAGTTAACTTCATACAGATACAATCAATCTTTATCTCATAAAGACTGAAGACAAGAACCTCATAGAACACAGTCCAGTCGCAGGCTACAATTCAACACAAGAAATGCCAAGAAAATGTCTTAAACGCTAATGCGAGATTAACATAATATCAACAGCTTTTCCATTCGGGTAGAAAACACTTGATAGATTCCCACAACGGCAAAATGCCAAAGTCAGATATTGCACATTGTGTTTCTATACATTGCTATCTTCAAGTCATTAACAACGCCAACATAGAAGAGTATGTAGAACAAGCTGATTGAGTTATAACATTTATCAATCAGTGGATTAATTCCAAGGGTGGATCATAACATGTAAACCCAAGTAGTCTCTTCAATCTTTCATAATTCTGGATTTGGTTAAAATGGAATGTTTTAATATGAAAACTATATCTGCAGCAACTAACCTCGGAGAGAACAAAGATTCAGACCTAGCAGGAGATTCCAGGAGATATTCAGGAAGTGGGTCCCCAACTGTTAATCCATTCAAACTAGACGCCATTATCTGCAAACAAATACTTCAATTTCCCGATAATTGAAACCCTTTAACACAAATATCTAAAAATATATGCCGAGACAAAGAAATGTCAACTACCCAGATAAATTAAACTAGAAAAAAAAAAACAAAATTAGATGATCGAACTTTCTACAATAAAAATTTCTAATAGGATGAAATTAAACAAAGATTGAAAATTTGGGTATTTTAGAAACAGGAAGAAGAAAAAACCTCACTGAGATAACGCTTGTGAGAATGGAGATTGTCGACATAAACCTCATCTTCGGGGTCTCTGCAGCGTTTCCCACTTGAGGACGACGCCGTCGGCGATGATGTTGCTGCGGAGCTTGATTCAGGACCCATTGTGGGCCTAATTTTGTGTTTCGTTTTGGTTAAATTCAATTGAAGAAGGAGAGGGTTTGGGATTTGGATACATTGAACGATAAGAATAGAGTGAAATACTTGGCTGGAGATTTGAGACGGAACTGGGAGACGGAGGAGAGCAATACTAAACTGTTTTGCGGGAGTATGATAGACATTATACATTATGTTTCATCTTTTGACATGTGTGATATGAAAGATCAATTGGTACATAGGGATGAAGTGTTTTTTTACTTTAAACAATGTTATAAATTAAAATATTAATTGTGAATAGATAAAATTTAATTAAAATGTCATTCTTATATTAAAATTTTATAAATTCGATATGAACTAATCGATTAATAAATTAAATATCAATAATTAAAAAAATCGAGAGCAAGTGATTGTTTAATATAAAGCTCGTACCTTAAGTTTGATTCTTTTGTTCTTGTTTTTTAATATCAGAACAATATTCAATTTTATTTAAACAAAATAAGGTACAACTTTAACAATGTAACAATTCAAAAGGAAAAATATGAGGATTATACTTAAAAAAATTTAAACAAATAATAAAATAAAAAAACACAAAGACGCAAGAAAGTCGAAGTTTCTTTTAAATCTTACATCTATCATTCATAATAATCCAGTAACAGTCAATAGTATTCGTTTGTCTCTATCAACTAGACACTTTTGAGATGATGAAAGAGTGGTGAGCGAATCAAAACAAACTTACAGTCTGCTTCGCAATATAGATCTTAATACATCGGTAAACAATTACAAAATGTGATCTAACCACTGAAAGACCACTTACAATCACAAATTAGATACAAACGACGTGAGAATATCTACACATGATCGCAAATCTATCGCAGAGGTAGCCGAACAACGTGCTATAAGGCAGAAAAAACGTGCCACAAATATAGACGAACAGGCGCACAATATGTGAAAAAAGAAAGAAACCAAACAAAAGAATTTTTTATTAAAAACTCAAAAAACTTGGAGTATATGATTAAAGACTCTTGTTGACATTCAATCATTTTTTCTATGTCCTAAGTTCTAATTCCAGTAGGAGCAATCCCTTCTCTTTCTCCTAGATAGAAATTGTTCAAAAATATATGTTTATTTTTATTTAAAAAATATGTGAACCAATTAGAACATATTACGTGTAATAAGAAATTTAAAAACATAGAAAAATTTTAAAAAAAATTAAAAATTTATAATTTACGTTTAGAATTTAAAAATATAAAACATGTTATGTGCAGTGAAACCAATGGCGATGCAATATAGGAGCTAAGGTATACCGTGACCCTCCTCAAATGTGTATTGAACAGGAAATAATAATAATAATAATAATAATAATAATAATAATAAATATTTTTTGAGTTTTATATTGGAGTGGCTCCCGTGTGATAAGATAATATGATTTTGTTATTCATTTAAAAAATGATGGGTAAAGTACAAAAATGGTCACTAAACTATTCTAAAAAAATACAAAATGGTCACTAAACTATTCTAAAAAAATACAAAATGGTCACTAAACTTTTAAAAATTATTAATAGGCATTAAACTTTAATTTTTGTTATAAAATGGTCACTGTGCCGTTAACCGTCGTCAAGTTAATGACGTGAAAATTAAAAAGTTTGAATAACACCACATTTAATCCTTCATATTTATACATTTAATTAATTTAGTTCTAATTTAACCTTCATTATTGATGTCTAAATTGATTAAATGTGTAGAAATTGATGATTAAATGTGATGCTATGTCACCCAGTTAACAACAGTTAAAGGCTCAGTGATCATTTTGTAACAAAAACTAAAATTTAGTGTTCATTATATAACTTTTGAAAGTTTAGTGATCATTTTATATTTTTTAAAATAGTTTAGTGATCATTTGTGTACTTTACCCAAAAACAATCTACTAACTCTAGTCCATGGTCATATCTAACTTCTTCATTCATCGGTAAAAGATACATGAAAAATATATATTAAATCAAAATAATAAATGGAATTTTTTTAAGTATTGAATGTAATTTCTAGGTAGTATTTATTTTTGTTAATTTTTTGATAAAATATACATCGTATAAATAAGTTATTCGAATTTTTATTTTTAAAAAAACAACAATATTTTTTTTCCATTGGACCACTTGCAAAAGATTCAGCAAATGATTTTTTTAAGCATTTAAACCACAATTTAGTTCTATTAAAGAAACCATAATTTAGTTAGAGGATAATAAGCCAAATTCTGATGATTGATTTCGAATATTTATACATGTATGCATGTAAGAAAGATCATTGGTGGCGCAATGATAAACCTAAGGAGGAAAAGAGTACCCGAATATATTAGATAAATTAAATGTTTGCATTTACAAAAAGAATAGAAATCTCGGAATAAATCGAATCAAAATAAATGGAACAATAAGAGTGCAAAGCCCAATAAGCAAGGGTATAGGCAACTTGATTCGCGGACCGATGAGCCAACGGCAATGGTAAAACCCTCGCGGCAAGAATAAGGATGTATATTTCTCTCGATCTGATCGGGGTTCGATTTGACCGGGTTATGTTTTTATTTTTTTCTTCTTCTAAAAACAGGTTTGAATTAGGTTGGGTTTAGGGTGAAAAGTATTAGACTCTGACTAATAGTATAATTTTTTTTATATATTTTTAGGAATATTTGTAATAATGTCTTATTTATGTTTTCTACAATTATGTTCTTAAAATAGAATTTATTTTTTACAATTGGGTCTTTAATTTTTTTTTCGCAATTAGGACCATAAAATTAAATATTTTAAAAGATCAGTAGGGTTGGATCAGATATAGAATGAAGTATACAATTTTTAAGTTGGACGAAATTTTTTAAAGGTGTGTCAACTTCAAGATAATTGTTTTCGAGCTGAGTTTGAACCGGCCAATAACCCGACCCGGTCTTTTTCATCTCAAGAATAATTGTGTTGGATGTTAGCATAGAAGACAAGTGAAGTGAGGTGTCAACCTCAAAAGATGCCGATAACAAAGGATGGCCCAACTTAAAAATACTCAAAACTAAAAGATGTACCCAAACTATCAACATTGCAATAGAAAGAAAATAATAATGAATGAACGATCTAACACTATAAAGGCCCCCCTTGGATATAAAAATCAGTGTCTACACATCTTATATAATAATTAGTTAATCCACAATTCAAACTAAGAATTCACTTATTTTTTAAAGCACAATTAAAGTGACTAATTTGATACGTAAACCCTTTTTAACACATAAACTAAAAGAAAATAAAGAGGGAAGAGGTGATATGGGCCTTAATGCGGGCTCTAAAACAGGAGGTAGGCCCAGCTATTATTGGCTTAAAAGTAGAGCAATTAACTAGCATAACTGTTACTGTAGTAAATGGATAGTATATTATTCCATGGGGAATATAAAAAGGTAAAAGGGTAACCCAAAGTTTGATGTTTTGATGCGTTTTAAAGCAGTAGGAATCTGTGCTAGTGTGGGTCCACAGTCGGCGCAATTGGCGGAAAATATCTGACGCAAAACTGCACAACCCATGAGGCCTGGCACTGGCAGCGGCAGCGGCAGCGGCAGCGGCAGGGCAGGCAACATCTCCCGTAATGCCCCTCCTCAAACTCCACAAACCAGCGCTTTTAATAATATTATGACCTAACCCGATTCAAATATTATTATAATAATTATATGTATTTTAGTATATTTACGGAAATGCCACTCTATATAATAATATTATGGTTACATATTTCCCATTTTTCCTTCCTGCCGTTTTTTCTTCTGTTGCTTCTTCCCCTTTTTCTCCTCCTTCACGCACACCGCTTCTTCTTCTCCTCCCTCACGCGTGTATGCACATCGCTTCTCCTTCGCAACGGTTCTTTATTTTCTTGGTAACATCTCACTAAAAGCATCTTCATCGATTTAATAAATTTTACAGTTTTACATTCAAATTTTGTTTTTCATTTTTATTGCTTTATTTTTTTGAGTAAACTATATCAGTAGACATCGAACTATAGTTTTTTGTTATTTTGGTCATCGAACTATTTTTTGGTAAAAATATCACTAATATTATGTTTCCTTCCTATTTTGGTCACAGAACTATTTTTTTGACAAAAATATCACTAACGTTATGTTTCCTTCTTATTTTGGTCATCGATTGTTAAAAAATTTTATTTTTTTAATTTTCCATGTCGTTTTTTTCTCTTCTCGTAAGCAATATATATTATTTTATAATATTTTTATTCAAACTAATATGATGGTGACACGTGTTACTGCATATTAGTGAAATAAAAGGAATGAAAAATCAAGCCCCTTATACAGCCAGAGCGATTCGACTAATAGGCAGTTACACGTGTCACCATCCTATTAGGGCAATTACACGTGTCACCATCTCTCTGGCTGCATAAGGGGCTTGATTTTTTATTCCTTTTATTCCTCTAATAGGCAGTTACACGTGTCACCATCCTGTTAGTTTAAATAAAAATATTATAAAATAATATATATTGCTTACGAG
This sequence comes from Hibiscus mutabilis, assembly GCA_019671005.1. Taxonomy (NCBI): domain Eukaryota; kingdom Viridiplantae; phylum Streptophyta; class Magnoliopsida; order Malvales; family Malvaceae; genus Hibiscus; species Hibiscus mutabilis. Next base: position 53,541,500 of record CM033726.1, read on the forward strand.
GAAAAAGAAGAAATGACATGAAAAATTAAAAAATAAAAAATAAAATAACAGCCGAGCCGATGACCAAAATAGGAAGAAAACATAACATTAGTAATGTTTTTGTCAAAAAATATAGTTCGATGACCAAAATAGGAAAAAACCATAGTTCGGTGACTACTGGTGTAGTTTATCCTATTTTTTCTTTCCTTTTTTTTTTGGTTTTATCGTTTCTGATATCTATTTATGATTCTATTTTATTTTGATTTCAACATCATGGTTTAGGGATTTTATATATATTTTTTTATTTTGGTTTAGGGATTTTTGCTATTTTGATTTAGGAATTAGTAAAGTTTGGAAATGTTTAATCTGCATCTGTAGTCTATATATGTTTGCTTGAAATATATCTAGAATTTAAACTTTCGAAAATTGTGTTCGCTTAAATCCCTTTGCCTTAGTTTTGCACATTTAAGGCATTAGTGGTGGCGTCACTGATGCTCTGCTCAAGTGGATCACCTTCACCACCTGATATTTTCAACTCCCGTTCAGCAAAAGACGTTCAATTTTTACTTTTCGGGTCGGATCGGGTACATGTGCACATGTTTAACTCCGGGTTGGGGTCGAGGTGGATGAGACATTAAAAATAATCAGGGCAGGGAAGGGCAGGAAAGGGTCTTTATTTATAATCTTCAGATTGAGGTTGAATCGATCAAAAATCTGACCCACCACAGCCCGACCCGTTGCTATCCCTACTTAAACAACCAACACTTTGCTTAATTAAGTCCTTTGTTTATTGTCAGATTATTTGAGCTGGGACCTCCTCTCTGAGATGCCCTTAAGATTCGATTAGGATTATGTGATTATGAGATCTTTTTGAAATTAATAAGATCGTAAGTTGTAATTAAAGATTCATTTCCTAAATAATTTTGATTCTAAGAATTGACAGTCAATTTTAACAGTATAAACACTTCATTTGATTAAAAACTTAACCATATTTGGTTTCAAGCTGATCAACAAGTTATAAAGTTTTAGTAGTTTCTATTAAAATGTTGTCCTCTTGTTGTTGTTTTTATCATATTTTGGTGTTTTTTCGACCTAATTTATCACAAAATTATCTGCTTTTTTATCGTCTTCATTTGGTTTAAACTCGTAAAAAAATCTTTTAATCTCCTCAAATATCAATAAAATCACAATCAAAATTAAAATCTAAAACTTTTCAATTTGTCACTTTCAATCGTCAGATCAATTTGAAACCAAACTATTTATTCTTTCAATCAAATAAATTATTCCTATTGATGAGATTGATTAACGATCATTTCTTTCATTAAAAATTAGACATTTTTAATGACTATTAATTTGAAAGAATATGGCTTTATTTTTCAGAAGAATACTTTAATGTCACAGTAATGTTTTTAATGGTAACTAATAATAATGATCGTGATCGAAATAAAATAAAAATTTAGTGACTAATACAAAATAAAAAATTTGATGACTAAAGTAAAAACATCTTAAAAATTCACCGACTAACATCGTAGTTTACTCAAACTTTAATTATTTTTGTGGTACATTGAACGCGTTTTGAATGTTCTATTATAAATTTTAATTATTTTTACTTACCCATTTTCCTCTAAGTTAAAAGAAAATACTAACCCTTATCTTGATCTCAGTGCCCATGTGCATCTCATTACAATTTCAATACCCACGGATAGCCAACTTTGATACATTTGTAAAAAAAAAAAAAAAACTTTGATACACCTAAGAGGAATCCTATGGTCCTAATTACGTTTTGTCATGGGTTTACATCAACCTTAAGACTGTATAATCTAACCCCAAGCAAAATACAACGGAAAAAGGGTCATTATCTTTACTACCTAACTTACACACAAGGGTCTCCCCTATGTGGGTCTAATGAAAGTTTATTTCCCAGATAATAACAAATGCTTACAGCTCAACTAAACTGTTTTTTTGTGTGCCTTTGAAACCATGGAATGGGATGGCGTGGCCGATATTACCAGTACTGTACTTCCACAGTTCATAAAAACAACCTGAAAAAAAAATCACAATCTTTGGAAAGGAGTGGTGAACGGTGATCCCCAGCGAATACCCACACACAGATCGACCAACTTACGTAAATCCAAACACTACCCTACTAAAACAAGAAGACAATATCCCTAAACACGTCGCTTTGTTCCACAGTCATTTCATACCATGAAAACAAAGTCTCATGCACTAGTCTGGGAAAAAAAAAGACCCAGATAAACCTGAACAGCAAAATAAATTATTGTACCGTAAATAGAAATTTCGCTGTTTCAACAATGATTAACCTTAAAAATCCCGTGATCACAACAAAAACAAGCTTTAACAATGTTGATTTAAAACATAACATAGCTTCTTTGTACAATAGGCTTACCTTAAACTTTAGATTAAATTAAGACATTAAACAGTCGTATATAAGAAACTATACATAAAAAGGACACTCTATTTTTATCCGTTCCGTCCACCGTGAACTACCTGGACGAGACTGGATTCAAGCTTCTGGCGAGGCCGTTGAGTGCGCCGTAACTTTTGGAACTGAAGCTTAAGCAACCGAATAATCCTTGTCTGTAAGGCAAGTAAGTCCTCTTCTTCATTTCCTCGGCTTGAGCTCTGTTTGTGGTGTAGTGCAACTCGTGCGGCGACGGCGGGACTCGTCGTTTTGCTACCCCGTTTGATGGTTTCCCGGAACCCGCTTTCTTGCCCCCGCCTTGTTTGTTTTCCTTTTGCTTACGTTTCAAAGGTACCGGCTTTTCCTGTTCCATTTGAATCTTTTTCTCTTTTGATGATGAAAAGGAAATGGAAGCCCAAAACTTTTCCTTCCCGTTCGTTCTCCCTTCACTTTTACTTCTGTACAAAAGATCTTTCAGGAATATCCATTTTTTGGAGTTTCTGCCCGAAGATGAAGATCTTGATGAAGATGCAGAGGAAGACGGTGTCGTTTCCTTTGATAAGTCGGTTTCTTTCAAACCCTCCAAAATGAGCTTACTGAATTCTTTCCGTTCTTCTCTGCTACACTCTTCTTCTTCCCATTGAAACTCTGGATTTCGAAGCGGAGATAAAGATCTCGCCTTTCTATGAATCGATCTGCTTCGAAGCTTTAGATCCCTTCCTCGTGAAGCTTCTTGCTTGTTTCCACCGTCGTCGTCTTCCTCCACGTCTAGATCTAATAAAGGAGCTAGATTCTGGGGTCTTTGCAAGTGAGAGGAGAGCTTCATGGGCCTGATCTGACCGTTCAAGAACAACTCGTCAGCCGAACTCATGGATCCAACGGTGACAGAACCATTACTGGAGAACCGGGACGAGAACTCGAACTCGAAAGACGAAACATCCGATTTCGCCGATATTAACGAGGACTCGGACAAAAGATGACACTTTGGGGAAGGAGCAGAGGACAGAATGAAATGCATGGGACTAGCGGGCGCACTGAAGAAGTATCCCGAGGTGGGACCACGGCCGGGGCTCGATGGTGCACTAACGTAGGGAGTGGAGCAGGTTGAACCAAAGTCCTCGCTGAAACGCGGCGTTTGAGCGTGATCGCCATCATTGTAAGAAGAAGAAGAGAGGCGTGTCGCAGTTCCAGTTTGAGTACTAGGATTACTATCGTCAAGGTTTTGACTTAAATCCATGTTGGGAAAAAAAAGCTTAGATAAGATTGGAAGTGAGGGAAGGTGGTGGAGTAGCTTGCGGGGCACGTAATAATGGAGGAGACGGTGCGCAGGGAGCGAGGAGGAGGAAGGCTAACAACAATAATAGAAGTCGGAGGTTGGACTTGGAGTCAGTTCCTTTATACCGTCAGTGTACCCCGTTACTAAACATAAAATTTGTAAATCTGTTCTAAAATTTTACTAATTTATCATTTGCATTCAATTTGATTCTAAACTAATTAAATTGTAATCAGATATCTAAATCTAATAAGTATCCATAATTAATGAGCTTGAAGTGTCAAAAGTAAATCATGGTATTCATTATCTAATATGGATTGTTATATTCAAATTTTCCAATTTGAAAATTGTATTTTATTAGAGTGTATTTAGTCCGTTGATCATGTATAATTTTATGCATTGTAAATAAATTATAATAAATTATTAGAAACAAATTTAATTTTGCCAATAAAAAATAAATTTGCAAGGGTTGGGGGTTTTATTCCTTGTTATGGGTGGTGTTTGCTTTTGTTTGATGTTTTTGTGGGTGATTATGTTTGGTTTTGGTGAATCAAGTCTTTGGAAGACAATAAAAATGAGCAGAATGGTAGCTTTGATAAGGTTTGATCATATGACTGATGCCAGACTAGTTTTATTTCCCGGGTTAGAAGTTTTGTTCATTATTATGTGTGGTGTTTGCATATGTCTAATGTTAGATTAGTATGGGTATTTTTTTTTCCACCTAAATTTATGAAGGTTTTTAGTGAGGCTTATACTATTTTTTATATGCATGCTTTTCTATGAATAAAAATTACACGATTTTAATGAACAAATAAAAAAATAAAAATTAATTTTAAATTCTATACAAAGTTTTTTTTCTCGCCTTAATTCGTAGATTACTGTCTTTTGTTTTAAATTATCCAAAAATTTATGGCATTCAATGTGAACATGTCACGTTCTTCTTCTTATATTTTATAAGGCTTAACCGTTAAATAGGTGTCAAAATTATATATTTTTAGATAGGTGTCTGAACTATATTTTGGGTCAAATAGATATCTAATATTTTTTCCGTGACCTAAATAGATGTCTTATCGTGACGAGCATTAATTTTCACCGTTATGGACACATGTGATCTTTTTAAATTTCCGAAATTATATTTAAAAATAAATGAAATTAATAAAATAACCTCAAGCATCGAAATTCCCCATGTACCCTCATTTCCCCCATCAAATTTTCCTCCTCGCCTGTATCTTCCATGGCACAAAACAGGTTCTGAACCAACTCCACAACGTCTTTAGGCTTCAGGCAGATTCATTCGGCCTCAATCTCACTTATATTTATGTGTGATTCTGCTATGTGAGAAGAACTGGAAGATGGGTCAAAATGGAAGTAATTGATCCCCACTTTTTTCTCTGCAATTCCTTAGTTTTTTTGTCATTTAGGGTTGGCTTTGTTCTTGATGATTGTGGATAATTGCAGCAAATGCTTGCTTTTCACCTACTTCACCAATGCAGCCCTTTTCTTAACTCTCCTCAAAGAGATGAGAAAACCTAAAGCACGAATCTACAAAAGATGGAACAACAAACTTAGTATGAACAACAATTTCTTAAATATTAAAGCAAAATTTAAGAGCAACTCAGTTTCAAAAGAACATAGATTTAAGGCAACACAGCCACTTGCTTCAACCCATCAAAAAATCATGGATTTTTGTGGGAGGATTTTGGGTGAGGAAATTTCTTGTTTGGTTGTTGAGAAAATTTAGTGTTAGGCGGAAAATGAAAGAAAATTCTTTATTTTTAAAAATAATTTCAGTAATTAAAATATATGACATGTGTCGGTTTTTAAATAGATAACGAAAGAAAATTAATATCTGTCATGATAAAGTACTTATTCCGGTTGCAGAAGAAAATGTTAGACATCTATTTGACTTAAAATATAGTTTGAAATCTATCTAAAAATGTATAGTTTGAGAATTTATTCGACGGTTATGCTTTTTATAAATTGGCACAAAATGACAATCTTTTTTTGAAACTACAAAAATGACAACTTAAATACCAACATTTGACAAAAAAAATTAGGCATATAAGTAGAAAATACGTATAATTTAAAGTACAAAGTAATCCATATATTTAATTATAAATCTCATATTCAAATTTATGACTCGAATAATTGATATCTAAATTTGAATTGTTATTCATAATACAGTACGAAATTGAATAATAAATATTCATAAAGTAATATCTACAATTTTTTTTTTCAAAAAAAATATCCACATTAGTTATAAAATTATTTTAGATAATAATTAAAAGTCCAATTTTGAATACCGTGTAAATCCATAAAAATGAAGGTTTGATATTTATGAGTATTGGAATTTAATTGTACATTATCATTCTTGAATTTGAACTTAAAATTCAAAAAATTGATCTGAATAATAAATTTTAGGCCTTGTTTTTTGTTGCGTTTGGGTGGAAAAGCTAGTTTGAAAAGCCAGAAGCTACAAAAAATAAACAGTTTTTTAGTATCAAAACTTTGGTTTCCCCAAAAACAACAAAAAATATACATATTTTGAGTGTCAAAACCTTGGTTTGCCTCCCAAACTAGCTTTTCAAACCTTGATACGTTTTTCTTAATTATATCGGTTCAGTTATAATTTTAGTTTCTGGAAAAATGAATAGTCGATTCAACCAATTATCTATAATATTTGTAAACTTTTATGTAATGGATATCATTTAGTCTAGTGATTTTATTTTTATTTTTTAATTTTTCAAAGAATTTTTGGTCATAAGTTCGATTATTACCGGAAAGTGTGAATCTCCGTGTTTTTTTAGTTATTTTTACAATTTTACCGCAATCGAGTCATTATTAATTTTACCATATTACTATTAAAACTAAAATTTGTAATAAGCAAAGTAATAAAAAAATATTCGAATTAAATCGAACCAAATATTTTGATTGATTGATAAATTTAAAATCCGTTTTAGCTGGTGTGGTTTGGGATTGATAATTAAGCAACCCGAGTTTATCAATTCACCTAAATTATTTGCTTATTGTTAACCGACTATTGTGTTTATCAATTCACCTAAATTAGTCAAAAAATACATATTATATAAAATGAGTTTACCTTCCTAAGTATTAAAGAAGGAGCGGTTATTATCAAAGAAAGCACGTGAGTTCAAACTTTAAAAATTACATTGCATATTGAACATGAATTGTAAGATTGATATGCATATTATAAAAAAGGAAGCAGTTATTGTCTTGTGTTTAATCAAATTCGAGTCCACCTTTTCAATAATGTTTTTAAATTCGAGTCTTATATAAGAAAAAAAAAACCAACAGTAAGAAACTTTTTTATCTTATATTTCTGGGTTCAATCAAATTCAACCTCGGATTTAATCCGAATTCGGCACACTAACTTAAAAAAAATAGAAAAAGGGGAGAGAATGCTAAAGTAGTGGGTAAGTGAATGGGCCTGCTATTAACTATAAAGCCAATAAGGGCTTCTTTACCAATCAAATTATTGGGCCTTACAAACCCTTTATTTAGATTTATATCCAGTAGAAACCCCAAAAGTTTAAGCGTTAAAATACATTAGATTGTGAAAAAATGATTGTTTTATTCGGTGATATTTTAAAAGTTGTAAAAAGGTTATTAAATTGTTATAATATAATTATTAAAAATTTTAAACTTTTAAAAAATAATTATTAAATTAATTAAAATATTATATTTATTTTATAACATTTAAAGATTTTTATAATAATTCGATACATTTTACTGGTGATCAAAATGATATTGCTTTTATAATTTAGTGTCACGGGGCTAGATTTTGACCCTAGCGGATCCGTGCGGCCTTCGACGCAAATCAGTCGATTCCTACGCCTAAGTCAGCCTTCAACCAGCCTTGCGAGTACTCCTGCTCGACAACGACTCCGACAAGCCCTCCAGGTTTCGATGGATCTTGTCACGGGCTAGACCTTTGCCAGACGAATCGTGTGAACCTTAGTCGCTTTCTCGGTTGAAACGTCTGCTAAGTCACTCTGAAATCCCTTGTCACGGCCTTAGGTGAAGCTCTCTCGACAAACACCTAACTCTGTCAAGATTCTCGCTCCGAAAGATCAAACACTTCCCGAAGCCCTCGAACGAAAGATAGTTCTAAGCGAAAGCTAATCAAAGAACAACGGAAAGAGATTGGCAACTAGAACAACGAAGAACACTCAAGAACAATAAAGAACACTCAAAGAGTTTAGAGTAAATGCTTCTTGTATTACTCAAAGTGAAGTGAAGTAATGTGAAGTAAAGAAGTAGTGAATTGAAGAAGTGATTTACAAGTGAGGAGGGAGCCTCTATTTATAGTTGAACTCCCCTACATCCAACGGTTCAGTTAAATTACATCGACGGTCGAGATTGATCTTATCTAATCAAATCTCAATTTTAAATCTCTAATTTCAAATCTCAGTTTAAATTACAAGTGAAGTAATGCTTCTTGCGCCAATGCCTCGGTCCCAAAGGTTTGGTCCACGCCTTTCTCCAAGTGCTGCGCCAAGTGTAATGGTCTCGGCAAGCCTGTTACACCGTGCAAACCTTCTTTGGCTGGTTCTTGCGCCAATGCCTCGGTCCCAAAGGTATGGTCCACGAAATTCTCCGAGTGCTGGGCCACATTTATGGTCCACGACATTCTCCGAGTGCTGGGCCACATTTGGCAAGTCCATTACATTGCGCACAACCTCCCTATTTGATGCTCGCGCCAATGTCTCAATCTGAAAAGTTTGGTCCGTGACATTCTCCCCCACTTGACTTAGCGACGCCCTCGTCGCTGCACTCGAACGATCCTGGGCAGGGTCAACTTGATTACTCGTCGATGCCTCAGCTTCATGCAATTCCCTCATATGAACTGCTCGCCTCGACTCAAACTATCGTTGAACATCGCGTGCTAACACGCCTCTTGATACATCTCTCTTGTAGGAGCATTCTCCCACAAACTCTGATTTACATCGACTCAGACCCACTTGGTCCTGCGGCAAAGACTTGGAAGTTGTCACAACATTGAACACAGATTGAACTCTCAGATTCGTCGACAACTCTGGCTTGCCCCCTTTGAACTCTGAAAGGTCTCTTCCAATCTTCATTTCCCCCGCACTGAAGACTAGGTCTTACTTGACCTACGCTCATCAACAATGGAAAATCAAAACAAAAAACACTAGGAATGTGTTTGAGATGTACCTTCTCCTCGATACATTTACTCTAAAACAGGTCAGCCCTTCTTTCTCCTTGAAGTCTGGCCTCCTCTGCATTGAACCTTCTTCATCGAAGTTCTTTGCATGCATCGGCACTTTCGCCACAAAGTCCGTTGCGCTATTCTGCATCAGCTCTTCTTCCCTGAAGTCCGTTGCTTCTGGCTGCATCCGCCCTTCTGACTTGAAGTTTGGTGCTCTCTTGCATCGATCTTTCTTCCTTGAAGTTCGGTGCTTTCTCTTGCATCGACACTTCCTACCTGAAGTTCGTCGCTTGTTTCCCACCTTTCCTATTAGTGGTGTCTCCACGGTTACTATGTCCCTTAATGGCTTGGCCCCCTTCGACACTCTAATGGTCTCTAAAGTGATGCTCTTTCCCGAACATCCTCGGCAAGCTCCTCGGACATGGTCACCCCTTTCTGCTTTCGGTTCCCCTTGGCAGAACTCGACATTATCGGATCAAGCGATACAGCTTCGCTCTCTTTGGGATCACCCAACTCCTTAGATGGCTTGACTCGATCCAGGCACTCTCGCAATTTGCGGGGCCCCTTACACTGGTAGCACTCTAGTTGCTTAATCTTGCGTCGGCACTTCTTCCTCGAAGTCCTTCGCTTCTTTCCCACCTTGCCCATAGGTGCCCTCTTAACGGTTGTTATGTCTCTCAACGGCTCAGCCCCCTTCGACACTCTACTGGACTCAAAAACAATGTTCTTCACTTGAACATTCTCGGTAAGCTCTTTCTCAGGCTTCCCAGACATCTTCAACCCATTCTGCTCATGGTCCTCGCTTACCTTGGCAGAACTAGACAACTCTGAACCAAGTTTCACAGGCTCTTTACTCTTGGCCTTGTCCTGTCCCTCGGACCACTTGGCTCGAAACGGGTATCTCCGTAACTTATGAGGTCCCTTGCATTGGTAGCACTCCAATCGCATCGTCTTTACCTTTGGCTTGATAGCTTTCTCACTTGCTATCGCACCAAGTCTCATCACTGGCTGAACTACTTTAGCACTCGTAGTCGAACCACGATTCTCACTTCCCTTGGCCGCATTGACACACACAATCGCCCCAAGTCTCGTTACTTCACCCTTTGACTCGTCTGCTGTCTTCACCATGGCAGCTAGGCGGTTCTTCTCGGGACATCCCCTTATCAAATGAGGACCATCACAGAAGTAGCACTTCAACTTCTTGCTCCCCTTCTTTTCTGGCATGGACTTAGCCTCACCATTCCCCTTGTCTCTCGAACTTTGCTTGGCTGACTCAACACTCGTCTGCTTGCATTCTGCGGGCTCGGTCAGAGGTTCGGCAACAACGAGAGCCTCTGAAAGTCTCTGGGTATCTCCCTGCTCTACTGTGAGCTTCGCCCCAGATCTAAATCCCTCTAAGAAGGTCTTGAGCGCATCACATTCACTCATTGCTGTCTTGCAACTGAGCAGCTCCCTCTTGAGCTCATCTACTTCTTTTCGCAAAGCTTCCATCTCAGCTTCACTAGCATTACTCCCTCGAACAGTCACCAACTTGTTGAGAACTTCTCGTGTCTCATCCTTAAACCGGTCATCTATGAACTCTACTTCGTCAAGACAGGACTCGAAAACACATTGGGTCTGCCTGGCCTCCTCTTCGGATTTCTCAAGTCTAAGAACCTTCTTTCCCAACGACTCCAATTATGCCTTCATTGCCCCACTGCATCTTGAAGGAAATTATCTTGTTGGTTCAACTTCTCGTACATTGAGTTGAGAACTTCTTGGATCTCCTTCGCGGTTTTCTCCTTGGAAGAATCATCCGCTTTTTGCAAAGACCCCATCTTGGCTTCACAAGCACAACTCTCTCGAACTAACTCCAACTCGTTGAGGATGCGTTGCGTCTCGTCATTGAACTTGCCCTCCATGGACTCTAACTTTTCAAGACGTGATTCCACAACACTTTGGGTCTTTTTGGCCTCATCTCTTAGAGTTTCCACTGTAGCCTCTAAGGAATTGCCACGCTCAGACATCTTCACATCCAAGCCATTAAGAGCCCATTGAACCTCCTCCTGGATCCTTTCCAGAGACTCTAACATCTCAATATCCAACGAACCCAGCTTCTCAAGGTTTACTGACTCTAACTGTTCAAACACCACCTTGGCCTCCTTCTTGAAGTCCAAGAGTTCATCGACCCAAGCCTCCACGACCGTTATGAATTCAAGATTCAATTGCACCTTATTTTCAAGACGGTTGCACCTCTCGTCAAATTCATTCAGAGTCTTTCTTACATCGTCCATTGTCAATGTCTTCTTCTTTGGTGTCTTCTCAATCACCACTTTGCCACGAACTAGTCTGATCCCTGATCACTTCGACTAACTCGAACGCAAGTCACCACCACGCTTGACTGCAACTACAAGCTGGAATCCACCACACTTGACTACACCTGCAAGCTGGCTTAAACGTAAGTCACCACCACGCTTGATTGCAACTGCGAGCTGGCTCGAACGCAAGTCCCTTCCTCGACTCGCTCTGATACCACTTGTCACGGGGCTAGATTTTGACCCTAGCGGATCCGTGCGGCCTTAGACGCATTCGACGCAAATCAGTCGATTCCTATGCCTAAGTCAGCCTTCAACCAGCCTTGTGAGTACTCCTGCTCGACAACGGCTCCGACAAGCCCTCCAGGTTTCGATGGATCTTGTCACGGGCTAGATCTTTGCCAGATGAATCGTGTGAACCTTAGTCGCTTTCTCGGTTGAAACGTCTGCTAAGTCACCCTGAAATCCCTTAACACGGCCTTAGGTGAAGCTCTCTCGACAAACACCTAACTCTGCCAAGATTCTCGCTCCGAAGATCAAACACTTCCCGAAGCCCTCGAACGAAATATCATTCTAAGCGAAAGCTAATCAAAGAACAACAGAAAGAGATTGGCAACTAGAACAACGAAGAACACTCAAGAACAATAAAGAACACTCAAAGAGTTTAGAGTAAATGCTTCTTGTATTACTCAAAGTGAAGTGAAGTAATGTGAAGTAAAGAAGTAGTGAAGTGAAGAAGTGATTTACAGGTGAGGAGGGAGCCTCTATTTATAGTTGAACTCCCCTACATCCAACGGCTCAGTTTAAATTACATCGACGGTCGAGATAGATCTTATCTAATCAAATCTTAATTTCAAATCTCTAATTATCACAAACATTATCTACAAATTATATTTCAAATAAATAGATGATGCTTTGACCGAATTACCCTTCTGAATCCTCCATGGATTTGGCTAAGTCCTGTGGGCTTGTGGGCTTTCTAGCATTCTCCAAGTGCCGGGCCAAGTGTGATGGTCTTGGCAAGCCCGTTACACCGCGCAAACCCTCTTTGGCTAATTCTTGCGCCAATGCCTCAGTCCCAAAGGTTTGGTCCACGCCTTTCTCCAAGTGCTGGGCCAAGTGTAATGGTCTTGGGAAGCATGTTACACAGCGCAAACCTTCTTTGGTTGATTCTTGCGCCAATGCCTCGGTCCCAAAGGTATGGTCCACGACATTCTCCGAGTGCTGGACCACATTTGGCAAGCCCATTACATTGCGCACAACCTCCCTACCTGATGCTTGCGCCAATGTCTCGATCCGAAAAGTTTGGTCCGTGACATTTAGTGATTATTGTTTGTTTTTTCACCCTAAAACAAATTATTAGAAATTTAGAACGCCTGTTTGATAAAAAATAAAACGCCTAGCCAAAACCCAAGCAATAACAAAAGCCTTAGCCCTAAAACCGTATTTTCACTCTCTGTCTCTTGTAGTGAGAATTACTGTCCCCTGCTCCTACGCCACTCTCGATTCTCTTGTATCCTTTTGCCATGACAAAGACTGTGGCGGCTGCAAACGCTGAACTATCACGCTGCGTTGCGGTTTCTTCGAGACCTGTTTACGATAAACCCACCGTTGCTGCTCAACCTCCTTTTGCATTACGATCCAACCGCTTGCAAAGGTATCCGCTTCTTTCTTTATCCTTGTTGGAAACAAGTGCCATTCGTAATAGCCGCTTGCGGTCGATGTCCAAGGACTCCGGTGGATCGGGTGGGCTAACTTATAAGGATGCCGGCGTTGACGTTGATGCTGGAACTGAGCTTGTTAGAAGAATCGCTAAGATGGCTCCTGGAATTGGTGGCTTTGGCGGCCTTTTCCCGCTCGGTAACATTTTTCCTTACCTTTTTAATATGACCTAGTTTTATTTGCCATGGAATGGGATCTTTTTAATGATGACATTTATTTATTTGATTGGTAAGCCTATTCGTTGGCTGATTTTCCCATTTGCTGTCTCAATATTCAATATTATAATTTTTGTAACTTTTTGTTTTGTTTTGTTAGGTTATGGATTAAGTAGCTTAATATAATTCTTAATTATGTACTATTGATAGAAAATTATCAAGTACCTGGATTTGATTGAGGTTTTCTTTTGTATAATTCACACTTTTTTTCATTGTTTAGAAAATTCAACTTGCGAGTACCTCTACTATTAAATGTTTATGGAACCTGTGTTCATTTATTGTTCATTTGGTAAATCTAGTCTTGGTTTGTTGACATCATTGACTTCCTGTCGGATGAACAGGTGATTCTTACCTTGTTGCTGGTACTGATGGTGTGGGAACCAAGCTCAAGCTAGCATTTGAGACCGGAATCCACGAAACTATCGGGATTGATCTTGTAAACTTGGAACAAACCCTGTTACATGCGTTTTCTCTATAGATTAAAATTGTCATCCTAATATACTTATACCTCAGGTTGCAATGAGTGTCAACGACATTGTTACTTCTGGAGCAAAGCCATTATTCTTCCTTGATTATTTTGCGACAAGTCACCTTGATGTTGACCTTGCTGAAAAGGTTCAAATTGTTTTGTTTACTTCTATTATTCTGACTGTGGATAAATTAAAGTGGTTAGCAGTTATTAGTAATCACCATTCCCTGTTTTGCAGGTTATAAAAGGAATCGTAGATGGTTGTCAACATTCTGACTGTGCTCTTTTGGGTGGGGAGGTACACGATTTAATCTTTAGTTCATATGTATTATCGAATGCGTGGGATGGGATGATTTCCTGTTGAAATTTGAAAATATATGGGTTCATGGGATGAAATAGTGAGGAAATTTTGATATGAAGAATTGTTACTTGCGGTGCAATCACGAGGGGTACTTGCAATTAACAATACTTTTGTGTCTCAGGCTTTCAGATAATTTCTGCCTATGAAGTTAATAATGTTGTAATAATGTTCATAGTAATAATTTACGCCACAAATGGTTGATTTTCTTCACCCTATGACTTGCTGTGAGTTGAGAATCATATCTGCAAAATGCATTTTGCCTCTGCACTGTTGAAGCCCTTTCAAGTCTTATATTGTATGTCTAGTTTTAGAAATTGCTGTAAACATTTTTAATTTCCTTGACCAACTCAATGTTACATGCCTTTCAGACTGCAGAGATGCCAGATTTTTATGCAAAGGGTGAGTACGATCTTAGCGGCTTTGCAGTAGGCATTGTTAAAAAGGATTCAGTTATAGATGGGAAAAACATTGTGGCTGGAGATGTACTAATTGGCCTACCTTCTAGTGGAGTCCATTCAAATGGTTTCTCTCTTGTTAGAAGGTTAGCAACCTTTGTAATGAAATGTCATATTTGTAAATTATCTTCAGTGGCATTGTGATAGATCATAGATATGGCCCAGCCTATATGATTCTTTGATATGGTAGATTTTTTTTTTAAATCTTGTCTCAGTGCATGAAATCCTTTTTTGATTTATTTAATATCTTTTGCAGGGTTTTGGCTCGTAGTGGTCTTTCTTTGAAGGATCAACTTCCTGGTGCAGTGGGTACATTAGGAGAGGCATTAATGGCACCAACTGTTATCTATGTTAAGCAGGTTATGGTCAACCTTTGTTTGCTGTATATGTTTGGTCTCATCTTCTCATGCACAGACTTGCAAGCTAAAACCCTTTTCCATATCCAGGTGTTAGATATAATTGACAAGGGAGGGGTGAAGGGGATAGCACATATAACGGGTGGTGGTTTTACCGACAATATACCCCGAGTGTTCCCAAAAGGCCTTGGTGCTGTCATCTATAACAATTCTTGGAATGTTTCAGCTGTGTTCAAATGGATACAACAGGTAGTAACTTTTTCATACATAAATATTGAATTGGTTTCCTTGCTTTATATTTCTAGTCGGAAACAAATGTTTTAGGTTTGCATCTCTCTCTTTTTTTTCTCTGCTGTTTTAGTTTTATCAATCACGTGAACCTTGATAAACGGTATTTGTTTATTTTTGTTTGATATGTATTTAGGCTGGAAACATTGAGGATGCTGAGATGAGGCGGACGTTTAACATGGGCATTGGCTTGGTACTTGTTGTGAGTAAGGAAGCATCTCAAAGAATACTTGACGATGCAAAAGGTGCTTACACAGCTTACCACATTGGTGAAGTTGTGAATGGAGAAGGTGTGACCTACCGCTAGAAAATGTAGCTTGTGTTGTAACATGTGACATTTATTTATCTTGTGATCGGGATGAGATCTGCATTCACAGCTTGCTCTTTCATTGTTCCATGCACAGCATCGAAGTCCTAGTTATTCAGTTTTAATAAGAGAGTTTGGATATAGGAAGTCCGTTGGGAGGTTTTCGAACTCATGAAAAGACTGAACTTGGGTTGGCCCAGCAGGATTTCCAAAAGTTTTCATATAATTGTATATTTGAGACTGTTACAGCAAGTTGGTCTTCTCCATTTCATCATTTCTAATTTGGGCATTTGAAATCTTTTAACTACTATAGATTTACCTCCTTTCGTATTGAAACTCGTTTTGGTTCCATCCCAGGCATTTATATGACTTAATTGCGGATGATATCGTGTTCTTGGATCTTGAATAGTGATTTGGTGTCCAGTTTCAATGGTTGGTAGAGCTTTGCTTCTTTTGTCTCTGTTTAATGATGTATATAGAGAATAATTAGAGGGTGTTTATTATTATTGTTATATTTTTTTGAAGAATTATGAGGTGAGAATGTAGCATTTATGGAAGTGACGGTGAATTTTTATATTCATGCTAGGGCTGTGCAAAAAAATCTGATTCGATTGATCTGATCCGTTGATCCGATCCGAAATTTCGAATATTCGATCCGTTTTTTATTTTTTGGATACTTCGGATTGGATATCCGAAAATTTTAGATCGGATACGGATAGTTGTTTTGAATTTGGATCGGATATCCGATTATTCGATAATTTAATTTTTTATAGATATAAATCTTGTTATATTCGATATTTTTACTTGTTACATATGAAAAATTGAAATTTTTATGGATAAAAATTTATTATATTCAATAATTTGTTGATTGTTATATTCGAAAATCTAAAATTTTCGTGGCAGATAATTCCTCTTGGAAATGTTGCAAACTGCTATGTCCTGTCTTGTGTAATGTAACTTATGGGAAAGGTATTTATTTATATTTTGGTTGGCTACATTAGTATGGCCCACTTCCCTATGTTTTCTCGTGATGAAACATGATTGATTTTTAGTCTCTAATTAAATGTATATGGATAATTATTCTATACACAAGCGTTTGTAATTTTTTTTACACAAATGCCTTAGTTTTAGTGGTTAGACTTTGTTTAGGGTTTAAATGTAGTATTTTTGAATTTAGGGATTGTTGATAGAATTTTGGGTTTAGGGTTAAAATTTAGGGTTTGTTGGTTAAAACTTAAATCTCTATCCATATTACCAAAAACCTAAACCTTAAATTCTAATTATGAACCCTAAATTCTAAATCCATATACTAAAACCCCATAAACCGTAAAATGAAACCCAAACCTTAAAATTGAGGCGCTTGTGGAAAAAAAAAGTTTTCACCACCTGCGTATAGGATAATAACCAAATGTATATAATACGAATAAAATTCCTTTTACACATTTTCGGGGTTTCTTTTTATGTTTCAAGACTAAAATATTAAAATTTACGTATCCTAAATCCTAAAAAATATATCCTACACTAATTTTTTAAATCTTAATCCTAAACTTTAATCTTAAATATTAACCTTAAATTTAATTTTTTTTAACGTAGGAGACAAATCTTTTTGGTCTAATGTATCTCTTTTGCTGGCAAAATTCCAATCAATTTACATTTTGGTTTGACTTTTTTTCCCCAATCAACTACTAATTGCTTATAGGAGTTGCAATCAACAGTATTAAGATCTTTTATTCTTATTATAGATTTGTAAACCTCGTACTTTACCAAAATTGAAAAAACAAAACTCCCGCAGTGTGTATGATCATCTCTTCAAAGCCGCAAACTCAAAGAACAAAATGGAAAAGCTGTAGAATAATGCACTTAAGAAAGATTCAACTAACTTGCGCCTCGGTTAAGCATTTCAGTGTATTCCAAATAAGAAATTTGTCTCTGCAACTTCATCTGCTCATAAAACTGAGCTATGAACTTATCCGCCTTCGAATCAATCCCTTCCTCCTCTACAGGTAACGGACGTGGACTCTTCTCGTTTCCACACTCCGTCTCTTCCTCTTTTCCTTGTTCTTCCTTTTCGGAACCCGTTGAGTTACTCTTGCTTCCGCTATCGTACCCGTCATCGATGCCGAAATCGTAATCGAAATCCACTTCCTCAGTGCTAATGCAAGGAAGAAGGAAGCGCATGGAAGCAGGACGGTGGATCTTAACATGGAAGATGGGCGTCTCATCGAAGGAGAGCTGGCGTTCTTTGAAATGGATTTGATGAGGAGGAGTCGGAGAAGCCGCCGTCGTATGTCCGAGACCTTTGAGGAACTTAGGCACCGAGTCTCTTGAAAACCCCACTTTTTCTCGTCCATAACAGTAATAGACGCAGTAACCTCCATGCTCTTTGAGCAGCAGCAGCATTGTTTTTCTTCGGCATTTTTCGACAGCAAATTAGCAAAGTTGGTAGGAGAAAACGCTGGGAAAGTTTTGAAACGTTTTATGATTTTGTTGGATGACTGAGAAGTCTGTTAGCAGTTGAGATATAAAGGTTGCCTCTTTATATATAATCGTTGTAGTTGAGCGTTTGATGATTGATTACGCGGAAAGGTTTTTGGTTTTTGTTTAGTGGTTTGGTTTGATGAGAAATGTGAAAAATGGGCGGTGGAACACCGTTGTAAGCGACACAAATTTGGCTGTCCTCATTTTTTTATTCCATTTTTTTTAAAATTTCACAGCTTTCAAAACATCATAATCATTATGATGTTAATCGAAGACTTGTATAGTAAATAAGTGTTTAAAATATATTAATTTTTATTTAAATATTTAAAACATTTTTTAATTAAAATAAATATTTAAATTATATTTTTTTGTCAAAATAAGTATAGTTTAAAAATATACGGTTTTAATATTTAAATTACATTGATGGCTATTTTAATCATTTTTAAAAAATAAATATCTTATTGTTAGTACCTACAAATACCTACCGTCACATGTCACGATCGTGTAGCCTGCGAACATGGTCGCGAACGATATCGCACGAAGAATATCCAACGATCACGTGACAACGGCAAATGCGTACGATCATCTCTGAATTATCTGCCCCCCTTTGCAGCCTATGGCGAACGAAGTAGGACTATGAACGGGATTGCATCCAGTGATCACATGACAACACACGTGATTGCTGCGATTGGCAACACAAACCTAAGATGTCAAATCATAACTAATCTCATCAGCATGCCACGATAACCTAGACACAATACCTGTCCTGGCAGTATAAAAGAGAACATATAAACAACAGAAGAAAAAGATGACTTCCATCTTAGATATCACTATTGGCACGAGAAACATAGTGTTCAGACTCCGATTGAGACGGTAGCTCTGACTACCATCGGTCTCTTAACCATATTTATTTTTGCAATCAACACTTATATTATTAACTAGTTAATAAAGAATTTTCCTTTATATTAAACAAATTAGAACAAGTGTGGAGTGTGAAAAAGTAGACCAGCGGAGAGGCTAATGAATCCATTGTTTGAATGCCAGAAATGCACTGATTGGTTTGTGTTTTTAATTATGTATTGTTTGGGAGTGTAATGTAAACATAGAAGGAACAGCTGAGCTGAACCAGCTGGCAGCTCTTCCGTTTTCTTTTGATCAATCAAATTCAATTAATTAACGACATATTAACATAGTAGAGTAATTGACTTGAGATTTAGTTTAATCACCGATCATGGGAATAATTAAATAATTTTTTAATTATAAATAATTAAGTATAATTATATGAATTATTAAAAATCTAAAAAAATTATAAACTGTAAGATATTATAAAAGTTATAAAATATAAGTATTATTATTTCTAATTATAAAATATAAGTATGATTATTCTAATCATAATAATTAGTTGTAATTATTTTTTGTATAACCATCAATATTTGTATATTAGTTGATTAATTCATATCAAATATTGTAGAGGTGTAGTATGCGGGCGATCCACTCAACTCATCTTGATCCATCTACAATGTAAGGATTTGAACGCTAGACATTTTTAAGATATCTAACGCCTTATCTTGTTAGACCAACATTTTTTATAATATTCTCCAAATTCTTTAGCAGAATGAAACATTAAATCTCTTAAACAACACGCATGGTTCAAATTCTAGAGCGTCATCCCATAATGGTCTCCAATAATACACTCTTCATATTAGATGATCAATGGATCATACCAATGATTATAAAAAATACAACTAACTAAAGTTATAACAAGGATAATCATACTTCAATTTTTTATTTTTTTAAAATTTTAATTTTTTAGAATTACTATCATATATATAATTTACATTTTTTAATCAAAAATAATTTTCTATACTAATTTATTATTTTTATATTTTCCCATATTTTTTTTGATTTTTTATAGAATTGTTTTTAGTTAATAATGTGTTGTCACGTCAATATGTTAACAATCAACCGGAAGTTGACATGTCACTAGGGGTGGCAATGGGCGGGTCAGGGACGGTTTTGCATTTCTCACTCCATCCCCAACACTCGCGGGCACGATTTCGGTGAATCACCATTAAACGTTTCAGGTATTTTTTCGCCCCCATACCCATCCCTTACGGATCTCTACAATTTTCGATTAATCCCTGTACCAAAAAATAAATAAAACTTAATGCATTAAAATAAATACTCAACATTAAATCTCCAAAATTACAAACAAAAATAATGAATTTAATTTCACCAACAACAAACAAGCCATTTCAAAACTATAAAACAAGGCTAAAAAATTAACTATTGAAACATGACAATATGCACTACCTTTAAAAGAAAATATGTAACTAATAATCTACGGTTCTAAATCATGATCCGTTTGTTCTAAAAGGAACTAGGCTCGATAATATTTCCAAGCATATAAATTACGCCTTCTAATTTTACTCGTGCGATCTATGGCGAATTTCTGAAGTCATCGCCATTATTTTTTTTGAAACAATATGTAATCTTTTCGTCTGACCTTTGCTCACTCAAAAATTAATAACTCATACTATATAACTTGAAATCAAGAATATTTTGCTTTAAAAGAATCTAGACTTCCATATGATCATAGAAATATAAGACTCACTTTCTGATTTATCTTGTAGAATTTTTGATGATTTTTCAAAGTCCTTGCTAAAACTGTTTTCTAAAAAATCTAGATTTAAATATTGATACAGTTTTTTTAAAATATGCATATTTTTTTAAAATACAATCGAATCGATCATAGTGTATTCACAAAATTAGACTGAATCACATTTACAATAATGTATATCTCACTTTCTAATTATTTTTATGGGATTACGGAGAATTTCCAAACATAACCTAGCTCGTCATACTCATGTTATGGGTGATTAAATTTTGTTAAAAAAGGTTAAATTACCCTTATGACCATCCAACTTTGTAAAAATATTGAGATCCTTGCGGATATCTTTCGGGGATCCCCACAATGATTTATACGAGTACGGTTCGTTTATCCCCATGGTTCGAATATAACAATCTCTGTCCTCATCTCCATTTGAGCTTCAGTGATAAAACTTCCCCATCTCCGTCCCTGTGGGTGAAGATTTTGGTTATTCCCCATACTCGTCAGTTTAGGTCCACACAATTTTCGGTTATTCCCCACCAGATTGCCACCCCTACATGTCACCACGTGATGTACTTTAAATAATATGATAAACTACATGGTTGATCACTTATGCTTTCATATGTGTTCACTTTTACTTATCAAACTAAAAAGTCACGATTCAGCCACTTAGGTTATTGATTATTACTTGAAAATATTAAGTTTAGTATTACTCGTGTTACCGAGGAAGCCCAAGTAGGAATGATGATGAATGGTGAAGAACAAACAAGTTGAAAGAAGAAAATTGACTAAATAAATATATCTTTTTAAATATGAAGAGTTGAATTTATTAAATTATTTTGAAAAGTGACCCAATTGTAATTGAATTTTAATTGAGTGATCCGATTGTAAGTTTTAATAACCTAGTGATATGTTTGTAGTTTCACTAATAATTGAGTAACCTCCAATGCAGTTATCCATTCTTTTAATTAAAAATCATAAATTATTTTAAAAAGTCACATGTCTCATTATAAAATAGATAGGCTTAAATGAAAAATAAGTGCCCAAAGTATACTATTTTTGAACTTTAGGTGCCTAAAGTATTTTTTGTAAAAATAGGTGCTTAAAGTTTCAAAAGTTTGAATTTTAGGTGCCCGGCTGTTAAAAAAACCGTTATCCATTTAAAACGGGGCACGTGGCATAAAATATTGATTTTTAATTGTTTTTTTAAAAAAATTAAAATTTATTTTTTAAAGAACTCAAAATTTATAAAAATATTCAAATAAGTCCCTAAATCCCAAATCCCTAAATCTCCACCCCTGCCACCGCCAGTCCCCGACACTGAACCTACCCTTTTGGTCGCCGGACCCAGCCGGTCATTTCCCCTCACCCCCCATCGTCAGAAACCGACAACGGTGTGCGAATCGAACACTTCACGTCGAACGTGAAATAACTGTTCGATTAGCACACCGTTCGCCGATTTTCGGGATAGGGCCGACGACGGCTGTCGGCGGCAGTAATAGTGGGGATTTGGGATTTAGGGACTATTTTAGAAAATTTTCTAATTTCAAGATTTTTTGTAAAAAATTAAATTATTAAAGAAAAAATAATTTAAAACAATAAAAAAATGACACGTGTCAAATTTGTATTGGTTAATAGTTTTTTTAACAGTCGGACACCTAAAATTGTAACTTTTGAAACTTTAGGCACCTAAAGTTCAAAAATGGTATACTTTGGGCACTTGTTTTTCATTTAAGCCAAATAGATATAATGAACCTATAAGTGTTCAAATTATCTCGCACACATGACACATCTTACCCATAAAATTATTCGATCTCGAATCTCTCAGAAAAGAAAAGAAAAGAAGAGACTCTAGGAAAAAAAAGGGTACTCCTAGTGAGTCTAGAACTTATGACCTAAATAAAATGAGAAAATAAACATAAACAACTTGACCAACGGCCAAATATACTTATTCATAAGATACTTATCCATAAATAAAGTAATGTCATAAGATACTTATCATAAATAAAAGATTATATAATCTCATCAAATAAGAAAGTGAATCACACTAGACTAGTTTCAAGTTTCCTCAACTACAAAATCATCTCCAATTAATTCACAAAAATTACTGTATAAGATTCCTTAAAAGATACTTCAAAAATTGCATAACTATAAATAAAATATGCTGACCCAAATCAAACAAATTCTTATTTGCACCAACAATAACTTACATTGCAGTTCTTTAAAAAGACAGTGGGTCATTTATGTAGAAGGAATTGTATGCTTGATCTGATTGTAGTTGTTAAAATTAGGAATTGATCCTCTTGACCACAAAACAAAGGGATGAAAATAACATGGTTGGTCGAAGTAGTAAGTAGGTTGGTATTGCTTAAGCATGTCTCGAGTTTGAGGTCTTGTGTATGCAGAAAATCTCCGTTGGGAGACTCACCCACCACAACTAGTTGTGCAACACGAGTCGATTTGGATTAGTTGGGACAAAGCCCTGGAGAATCGGAAGCGCAACCAAAAAAATGAAAATAACACATGACCTTGTCATTTTCTATCTTGAAATGATGCCTTCATGTCATCTTGTCCACTTAACATTCTTAATGTCTGTTATCTACATAAAAAATTGTCTGATTTTTGTTAATCCCCACCTTTTACTTACTTTCAGAGGTTCAACTTTATACCATCTGTGGCATAATAAAGCTTGAATGCCTCAAACACTAGAATTGCCCGGAAGATCAAACTCTTATACACAACGAAAGAAAGCACGTTTCATGACAAATTTAACCAAAGAGAGGAAAATACAAAAGCAGAAAGGGCGTAAATTAAGCTCCATCGTATATATAATTTACACGTTTCATGACAAATTTAACCAAAGAGAGGAAAATACAAAAGCAGAAAGGGCATAAATTAAGCTCCATCGTATATATAATATATATATATATATATATATATTATAATCTAACTACCTGAAGGAGAAAGTTTAAGATGAAGGTCGAGGCCTATGTCCGCCTCTGGCAATTTACCAGAAAATTCAGTAAACGCCGGGACTGATGTGCCAAAATGCAGTGGCTGTGCTACATAAATTCGAGGACTGTACTGAGTAGGAGTCGAGGGAAGAAACAGTGGCCGTGATGGAATATAACATGGTTGCGGCACAAATTTGGCAGCACCGTTGCTATTGAGTCCTCTGGTATACGAAAGCGGCATCGACCGTACAGAATGGGAACTTGAAACAGGCGCGGATGCTATGATACGTTGATGGCTATGAAACTGGGCTCGCCTAGCTCTTTGACGCTCTCTCTTATGTGCATTTTGATGTCCTCCTAGTGCTTGAGAGTTGGCAAATACTCGGTTGCAAAACGGACACTCGAACTTCCTGCTTTCTCCAAAATCCTCAGCTTTCTCCAAAACTTCGCCTTGCAGATCAGTTAGTGAGAAACCGAATAACTTCAACGGTAAAAAGGGCTTCGGGTCCGAATGCTTATCCGGTGCACTATTAGCTGAAGACGGCTTGGTCGAGATCGAGCTCTCCGCCATTGTAACGAAGAAGAATAGGATATGATTCTGTATGAGATGTTAAAACTAGTTCTGCCCTGTATTTATAGCTGGGACTGGTTTGATATTCCACCTTTAGTTCATTCTGTTTTCAAAGGGTATTAGGCCTGAAAAGTGAAACACATGACTGTTGTGCAGAATTTTGGGATATTTGTAACAATTTCTTACTCAATGATCCAGGTAAATCGTGCCAGTAAAAAAGTTGCTTTGGCCGTGCAATATTTTTTCAAGGGTAATTACTCCTTCCGTCTAAAAAAAAAAGGTCAATCGTTGACTTTTTACGTAATTTTAAGAAAAAAATTTGTGTAACAAAAATGATGTAAAATAATTAAAACGACAATTTTATTTTTAAAAAGTCAAATTTTGTTTTATTTGAAAACTAAAAAATGGGTATAAAGGGAAATATGCATTTTAAAAGTTGTTGATTTTTTCAATAAAATATTTTAAATAAGACAATTTTAAAACACAAAATAAACATATTGAGGGAGACAGATGAAGTATTATATTTATACAGTGCTAGAAAGAAAAGGCCGTAAACTTGCGAAAACTCTTGTCAGGCACAGTTCTCACATGAGCAGATCCTGAGGACAAGATCCATGTGACGATGAAACATTGAAAAGAGAGAGAAAATATTAAAAATGTGCCCGAGAAAGACGGGGATTAGGGTTGAGACGCAAAGATGTTGTATTAAGATTGTCCCTCTTGCCTGCCTCCTTTTATATGTGCCAAAGTCCCTGCACGCGCGCCTTTACTTCTTGGCCTGCATAGGGGTTATAACGAGACGAGCCAAGCCCGAGTTTAGTTAGACTCGGCTCGGCTCAAAAATAATATTATTAGGTTTAATTTAAGCTCGAAGCTTGTTGAGTTCAAAATTTTAGGTTCGAGTTCGGCTCGAAAATAATACTATTGGACTCGGGTTGGGCATGAAGCTCGTCGGGCTCGACTCGGCTTAAAATGGACAATTTTGCTATAGTTATTTTTTATAAAAGATGAGGTCTCATTAAAAGCACATTTCATAACCAACACTGAAACAAAATTCAATATCGGAAAAGGGAAAAATAGTGCCCAAAAATTAGATTAATTCAAATAACCAAGAAATATTCTTACAATACAAACACATAATCAAAGAAAATACAAATCAAACAACAACCAAGGAAAATGCTTAATTTATTTTAGTTAATTTGTTTTTAGTGGATTTTCCCTCAATTTATTTTATTGCTTTTCTTTTGCTAAACAGATTACTTTTAGTACATATGTAGCATATATATAATTATTCCGAGCCTGTTCACGAGCTTTTCGAGCCCAGCTTGAGTCGGCTCGACTTGGCTTGTTAATGTCTCGAGCCGAGCCCGAGTCGAGCTCACTCGAACTGAACTTTGATCGAGCTGAGCTCAAATAACTTGCGAACCGGTCAGGCTCATTATCACCCCTAGGCCTCCATAACCATTCAACCGAATAACACAAGATTGGGACCGTTGATCCAAAACTCCTATGACAAGGTGTGAATAGTTAGAAATGCTGCATTTTTCATGCACTGTCTCAGTTCCTACGAGCTATAAGCCGGATTTTAGATATATTCGGGAAAGATGATCAAGTGTCCAGCGCCGTCGATACTTGAATCTTCTCCCTACTACCACTCCTGTTAGTTGACCAATACTCGGGAAAGATGTTACATGATAATAGTGAAAATTTGACATTGATGTAACCTTGATTCATATCCCCTCGTTGCCCCTTTTAGGATCAATAGTGGTGCCATTTAGACAGGTTTCTGTTTGAGCATTTTTCTTCTGCAATTGAACATGTCTACTGAGGTGTAGGCCAATCCATAGGAGATTAAACAAGGACTTCTTTTTCCTTTTTTTTTTTTAAATATTTCGGTCTTATGGGATTGGTGACGGACAAACAGAGACATGGCATATGAGCTTTTTATCTGATCAATTGGACTATGAAAAGAACTAAATCATTTGTTATACTTGACGTATACTATATTACCGTATGACTGTCACTGTATAGCCATACGTTCCGAAACACGGTTGGTTCGTCGATTCGAATGCTTGTCTGCCACTAACGTCCTCAGTGACATACTCGCATCCTTCACCCCCCCTCTCAAGTGTTTCTTTTTTATGATCACAGATTCACAGTGTCTCCCATAGTCCTGCCTTTTCTAATACATCTTCATCAATATCTTTGGAATCCATGGATCTCTATCTGTAAACAAATTCGATGTCATGGATTAGGATAACCGATTGCGATCATTAATGGTAGCTGCGTACTTTTCGATGATGTTTATCCCCTTGGAACAGCCTATTAGGAAAACCTCAGACAATGTGACTTTGCCAGCTGAATTGTAAGAAGAATCCTATGCGTTATATGTGTGTGTGTAGCCACATCTCCATTGAAGACATTGATTAGAATGGTCTGTACGGCATATTCTTGACCATGTTAGACTATTTGCCCCCCCATATTTTTAGTGAGACATCATTGGTTTCCCCCCATGTGTGCTCCGTAGTTTGCTTCTTTTATCACCCATGCTTTGCACAGAAACGATTTCACATCTTTCCCAAACACAGATGCAAACGCCTCAGCTGGCTAGCGATGCCCCCACCACGGCCAATGGTGTCATATCGCCCTTCCTTTCCGCTTGTTTTGTTCGAGTAATTGAGCAAAAAACTCATCGAGTGGTTAATCGGCCCTACCAGGATATAATTAGGATAATTTCTTTAGCTCTTTTTTCACTTATGTTTCATGTAAAACTAGCCAAGAGCACATTCTTTGTTCGAATGCCATTAGCTCTTTAGAGCACATATAGGATGACCATCGGTTTGGTTTGTAGCTTGGTGAGATTAATTCATATGGAGCAAAATCATAGTGCTAGCTATCATGGACCCAAAGTAAAAAATAGGGTAAATTACAAATTTCACCACTCCACTTTCTTCTTATTTCAATTTTGGTCACTAAAGTTTAAAACTTTCAATTTAGTTATTAAACTTTCGATTTGCTCTTATTTTGGTCATTCTTCCGTTAAACACTTAATGACGTTATGATTGGTCATTTGTCTTTTAAAAATTATGAACGAACCCTAAAACTTTCTTCATTTTTGGTGAAAACACATGGTTTTAGATTTCCTTTTATTTCTCTACAATTGGGCATCTTCTTCAAAATCTCAACGGTAGGAAGGTGGAGAGGGAGCAAGAGGGTTGCATATCCTGATTCCAAGTCGATCAAACGATAGTTATTGTAGAACGGGGTGATTTTGGATTTCACGCGTTTTGAGTTTTGGATTGAGTTTTGTGAGTTTTAAGGAGAATTGAGAAAACCTAAACTTATAGTGTTAGGAGAATAAGAGGCGAATTCGTTGGTGTTTTGATTGGTCGGAGTAGACACTGAAAAATGATGATTTTAACGTTGGCGTGACACAAGAAAGAAACTGTAAAACTTTCATCTTTAAGGAAAGAAGAAGAAAACGAAAGAAAAAGAAAACTTTCATGTCAGCAAAAAGCAGTCCATGTCATCACATGTGGCTGCAATGTCACTCTTTGTTATATTTTGACTCAAATTCTAATTGGTAATTAAGTTGAGTTTTATTGTAATTCTAGTGGTTGAAGATTACTTGGTAATTACGATTTACTTTAATGAGTAAATATCTATTTTAGTTAGAGATCTTATTGAATAAGGTTTCTTGGTGACCAAGTATTTGGGTCTATAAATATAGACTAGATTTAACCTTTTGAATTATGAGAGAACAAGAGAATAAGAGAGAGAGGGGAATTACTCTGGAGAAATGTAACCATTTTTAGGATCTCTACAACTATTGTGCCTACGTTGTAGAGATGGGTATTGTAGGGATGTTGGGAAGAATGTTTTGGTTCCACCGGATCATGAGATTTGTACACCGGGTTTTGGGATTACATGGGTTATCCTGTATTTGTACTCTCCGGGTTCTCTACGCTATGAGTGGATTGTTCGTTTCTCTTGTCCGTGGAGGTAAGCTATGCTAAACCACGTTAAATCTTGTCTCCTGTGCATGTCTTAGTCTATGTCGTTATCGCTTTGGTTATTTTGCCGCATACCAAATTCCTAACAAATGGTATCATGAGCTATGGTTCGAGCTGCGCGATTGTGGAGGAATTTTTGCTGCGGACTTTGCGGTGCGATGTTGGAGACATGCCAGAGGAGTACTGCTGCAACGAGCTTTCAGTTGCAGGGGGAGTAATTCTCAAAATTCAACGGTGCTTCAACGAATACTACGTAAGAATTGGAGTTGTTGAAGACTTGGCGGCGGTGCTTCAACTAATATTGGGCTTATGTAAAAATTGAATCTGTTTGAAGACTTGAAGACCAATGCTCGAATAGAATTTGTGTCAAGGGGAGATTCGTTATATTTTGACTCAAATTCTAATTGGCAATTAAGTTGGGTTTTATTGTAATTCTAGTGGTTGAAGATTACTTGATAATTAGGATTTACTTTAATGAGTAAATATCGATTTTAGGTATAGATCTTATTGAATAAGGTTTCTTGGTGACCGAGTATTTGGGTCTATAAATATAGACTAGGTTTAATCTTTTGAATTATGAGAGAACAAGAGAATGAGAGAGGGGGAGTTACTCTGGAGCGATGTAACCACTTTTAGGATCTCTACAACTATTGTGCCTACGTTGTAGAGATGAGTATTGTAGGGATGTTGGGAAGAGTGTTTTGGTTCCACCGGGTCATGGGATTTGTACAGCGGGTTTTGTGATTACATGGGTTATCATGTATTTGTACTCTCTGGGTTCTCTACGTTATTAGTGGATTGTTCGTTTCTCTCGTCCGTGGAGGTAGGCTATGCTGAACCACGTTAAATCTTGTCTCTTGTGCATGTCTTGGTCTATGTCGTTATCGCTTCGGTTATTTTGCCGCATACCAAATTCCTAACACTCTTCCATTTCTAATCTAATGCTCAAGTGAACAAAATAGGTGTAAATCAAAAGTTCAATGATTAAAGTGAATTTTAAAACTTTTGTAACCAAAACAAGAATGAGATCAAAGTTGAGTGATGAAATTTATAGTTTATCAAAAAATATAAATGCATGCTTTAAGATCTTAAACCCCGATTTTAAGCGCAAAACAAGTAGTTCAAGGCGGTTTCACTGTGAAATGTGAATGTTCTGTTGCCTACAGGACACCAGAGTACAGATGATGGCCCAGTTCGAGTTTTTCTTTAGTTTCTTGTCTCTTTTCTTAGTTCCTTATGCTTTTTAAAGGGCTTTCAAAAAGCTTCGTCAGTAGGAGTTCATACGTCGGGGACTTTTATGGTGACTTTTCATTTTCCCTTGAGCTTGATTGAAGGTTAAAATGCGGTTCTCATCTTGAAATAAATGGCCCACCAAAAAGAATCTTCAAGGCGCCATTATTACTCCTCATGTTCTTATTTGTCAGATTTTCAAGTCTTTAAATTGCTTGGTTCCTTGTATTCTAAGTTCTAACAAGTAATGTGACATGACATCAATTTCATGAAATACTGCAGGCTGTCCTATAATAACATGAACAAACAAAGTAATCTTGTAGGGGCCATCTGTCTGTTTTATTACCTTTCTCAATGGAATTTTCTGAATAAGTTGAATCTTTTCGTCTACCTACAAAATGTACCGTATAAGTTAAAACCTCAGTGCAGCATTGACAACTGCACGTTGCTTCCGAAACATGAATAGACTGCTCAGCTACTGAGTTTGGACATGGCTAATCAGAGGTCACTGGAAAGAGAAAAATATGGTCTAGTCCGGAAGTAGTCGGCCTGTAAGATATACTGATGTCGAAATCTAGATTTTCTTTGCTCTAATACGACATAACTCTGAAGATATATAAAAGACTGGTGGTTGGTTGTGGTTAATCTTGATGAACCAGCATATGGCTTATGATAGGCACAATAGGATCACCTTCGATATCTTGTTTTGTCTTTTTTTTTTTTTTGCCTTGATAGAAGCATTTTATTTTCTGTTAAATAATGGTCTGCAACTGTAATAACGGTGTCGTCCAAAACCGATATCTTAAAATAAGATGGTGTGAATCCCACTTGTTGAATGAGACACGATGAAACATTGTTAGAAGACAACATCTAAAGATTTCAGAATCCTTAGAGATGGCCCACCGAGCTCCCCATTATTTCTTATGAGAAGGGACTAAAGCCTGTGTGGTGCAGTTGTGGGAATGGGGTTCAGCACCAAGTGTTTTTCGTAAATGGTTATGGAATATGGATATTGGTGTAGCTCTTACGGAAATGGTCAACTTTCCCACACTATTTGTTTGTCTTCGTTGTGGATGTGGTCATTTCAGCTTTTCGTTTTCCTAGCCCTCAAATTAACACCTTTTCAGCATTAGATTATAGGTAAACTACACCCGTAGTCACCGAACTATAATTTCTTTTCTATTTTGGTCAACGAACTATTTTTTTGACAAAAACATCACTAAAGTTATGTTTCCTTCCTATTTTGGTCACCGAACTATTTTTTTGGCAAAAACATCACTAACGGTATATTTCCTTCCTATTTTGGTTACCGGTTGTTAAAAACTTAACGGTTTTGCTGACGTGGAATTTTATTTTATTTTTTTAATTTTCCATGTCATTTCTTCTCTCTCCTCGTAAGCAATATATGTTATTTTATAATATATTTTTTCAAACTAACAAAATGGTGACACGTGTCACTGCCTACTAGTGGAATAAAAGGAATGAAAAATCAAGCCCCTTATGTAGCCAGAGAGATGGTGACACGTGTAACTGCCTAATAGGATGGTGACACGTTTAACTGCCTATTAGTCGAATCTCTCTGTCTGCATAAGGGGCTTGATTTTTTATTCCTTTTATTCCACTAATAGGCAGTGACACGTGTCACCATCTTGTTAGTTTGAATAAAAATATTATAAAATAACATATATTGCTTACGAGGAGAGAAAAGAAATGACATGAAAATTTTAAAAATAAAATAAAATTTCACGTCAGCAAAACCGTTAAGTTTTTAACAGCCGGTGACCAAAATAGGAAGGAAACATAGCGTTAGTGATGTTTTTGCCAAAATAAATAGTTCGGTGACCAAAATAGGAAAGAGACCATAGTTCGGTGAATACTGATGTAGTTTACCCTAGATTATATCCCAAGATTTTATTCCAGATATTATGAATCATAATATTATATGAGTAAATTTTTAATACATAGATTGTCAGGGACGGAGTTAGAATTTGAGGTTGGAGACAAAACATAAATGTTTAAAAGTGGGGTAAATTCATAAATAAACTATTTTTTTTAAAACTTATATAGGGGACAAAGGTAAAAAAAATTCTTGGGGGTGGGGCAATTGCCCCTGTAAAACCCAAATCTAAAGTCTTAACCCTAACCCCTAAAAAACTAAACTATAAACTCTAAACTCTATACCTTAAATTTTAAACACTAACATTAAAACCCCTAAGCTTTAAACCCTAAACTAAAACCCTAACCCCTAAAACAAAAAGGCACATGCAAACTAGTCTAAAATTAAAATCTAACTAATAATGTATATTCGAATTTAATAGATATTTTGTGAGTTGGAGTTTGAAGAAATTGTTTATCATGGGAGAGGAGGAGGTTTCATTCTTTTCTTTTGTAGCTGATCTGGATTTAGTAAGTACTCAATTGGTTTCATGGTTTGATCTGCGATTCGAACTAAGAGGATAAAAGTTCATTGGCACGATTGATTTGGTTTCCCTTTCATGTGTCGAAGCATGTGCATTATGTTTGGCTGACAATTCTTAGAAGACAACAAGAAAGCAGGGAGAATGTTAGACTAATCAGTTAGTTGAGCTGTAGATTAGTTTGTTAAACCGTTTGGGCTGTTAGCAATTAGTTATAAGTTGTGGGCTATATAAGCCTAATATTTATAATGGGTTAACACACTCTTTTGATCCATCAATAATAAAAAATCAGATTGTATTTTGTTTCATTTTAGCTCCTGTTTATAATACCATTTATCCCTAACTACATTTCATCTCTTAGCCACCACCGTCGTTCTATCTTCTCCGGCCACCATTGCCCCCTTCTCACACAACAAAGATAGATTCTTGCAACTGAGAATTAATATTGATGGACACTATAATTTTTGTGGTGTTGCTACTAAAACTCAAAATCATCTTTTTTTTAATGCTCATCTTCAAGAAACCTATGGAAAGTTATCCATAAGTTGTGTAAGCTGACGTAGGTTTCTACTTACTTGAAAGGTAAATCACTATTTACTTTCATTCTTAAGTTAGCTCGAAACACTTTCATCTATCGCATTTGAAATAATAGAAACAAGAGACGATTTAGTGGTTTATTAAGAAATGAAGAAGAAATATTAAATCATATTAAGGAGATAATTAGAATTAAGCTTACAAAAATGTATATAGATAAATTTAATTCTATAAATCTTCATCTTCATACAACTTGAAGAACTTATGTAAGGATGCTCTTGTGTAAATGTAGCATTGTTTATTTTGGGTAATAATATTACAAATGATCTTTTTTTTTTCAATAAAAATCTATTTCAAAGAAAATAGAAAGCAATTAAGAATGTTCTTTTTTTAAATAGTCTAAAGTTGATTACAAGGTAGTATTTGTTCATATATATTCTTAACGGTTAACAATATTCTTAAAATGAGCAAGCATATTTGGCCAGTTGGCTAAGCTGCTCATCTTTGTTCCTCATATTCCCTTAGTTCATGAGTTCTAGATTCACTAGGAGCGTCCCCCTTCCTTCCCCTAGAGGTTCTCCTTCCCCTCTCTTCTAGGTATGATTAGGATTAAAATTAGTATTTGTAAAAAAGAAGGATGTTCCTACAATTAATTGGAGAAACTAAATTTATAAAAATATATATATAAAGACCAGACCAAATGAGTTATATACTAAATCAAACCGTTTTCTCCCACTTTTTTCTTATACTAAATGTTAACTCCTCAAAAGATGTACTTTTCATGCATATATTGTCATGCTTTTACTTGACTTTAGGTACATTTTAGTGCATTTTGCTAGTCATTTCATGCATTTGCATCTACGAGTTAAAGAATGTACAATTTTTATTTCCAGAGTGAAGGTGCATTTTCTTGTCGTGGTGTGTAGGTGTTAGCATGTCTGGAGCACAGTTGACAAAACATAGAAAAGAGAAATGTCAAGAACAGTTGGCAAAATGTAGGAGAAGAATCCAAGCTCTGTTGGCAAAAAAAGGAAGTCCGATGCCCGGTCAACCAGCCGTGAGTTAGAGCCAGGTCAGCCCTAATTCAAATAGAAGATAACGAGCCTACAACAGTGGTAACAAACTTTCAAAACCTTAACCCTAATTAGGATTTCCACGAGCGTCTATATATAGAAGTCCAATGATTGAGCAAAGGAGGCTGCGCCGTAAGAAAGAGGGTAAAGGGCGAACCAAGGTTCAAACAGACAGTGTAACCGAGAGCTCTAGATCTGTTGAAGGGCTGCATTGATGGATCTCCTTCTTTAGTCCATTTCTCTTAAATATTTTTCTGGTTTTAATGATGGTGCTTAAAAATAATATTGTTTTGTTGGTTTTCCCAGCCATGAACTAATCTTTTAAGTTGGTTAGAGGTGTTTGCGATGAATGCTTGGTTCTAAGTTTTTAATAATTGAATGCCTTAGCATTTTTGTCTATTTTGCTAGCGTTTAATTTCATCATGTTTTATGCCATACGACAGTTACAGTTGGCATTGAATGCTCATTATCCCCTAATATCTTAACAGACTTAGGAGATAAGGATTAATTGCCAAGTACTAAGGAGAGAAAATTGACAGAAAATGTTCAAGTAGATGAGCTTACTTTTGAAGTGAATATACCCCTTATAGTAAAGATTAAAACTTTACCAAGTTGATTATTTAAAAACATCACTATAGACATATAGGTGTTAAAAGTAATTGGCTTAGCGTATTGTCTTCGATAGAGGCAATGCTAACTTAAAATATGCTCGGCAATAAAACCAAGGTTGAACATTGTTAATTACTGTCATTGCTAGCGTGAATCCAAGCATCCCTTGCCAACGCCAGTCAATCATCTTGACACAAGTGTTTGCCAGTCTGCATGAATTCTTACTTCATTCTTCTTTAATCACTTCCTTAATTAAAATCCAAAATCAATTGTCAACTTATTTGCTTCAATTCACAAGTAACTATCGTGGCTTTTAATTCCAGGATAATCCATGTGGATACGATTCTCAACTCACTACTGTATTACTTGTTGACCGTGTACACTTGCACGCAAAAAGACGTATTCTTGGCATTATTTACTAGCATATTTACATTGAATTCTCAATCTTTTGCCAAGCAGTAGTCGGTCGACACTAAATCACATAGTTGAAACAAGTAAGCCGGAATTTAAAATTTAAATTCAAAGATAATTTATTTTTCGGTAAAATTTTTCAACCTTTTTACTATTAATCTCAATTATATATTTGCATCCTTTAATAATTAAAAAAAGTGTAAAACTTTTGCCAACTAATCCTACCCTAAGTTGCACAGATACGGATATGGGGACGGGTACGGGGACAAGAAACGTCAATTTTCAAAATTATAGGGTACGGGTACGGTAAGGGTACAACAAATATAATATATATATATATATATAACATTAAAATTCATAATACAATAAGGACTAAAATTATAATTGTATTAAACAATAATTATAATTGTAGTATTTAAATTCACTTCTAATGATTTTTAAATTATTTTCTAACACTTAGATTAGAAGATTACTAAAATTAAATGACTAAATTGAACGGAAATTTAACTTTACATTCTAAATTAAGAAAAAAAATTAATGACTACAATGATAAAATTAAAAGATGACATGACTGAAATAGATATTTACCTATCCCTATTTAAAGCTTGAGTGAAGAAGAGTTAAAACAATTTGAAACAAGTTACAAATACAATACACACCCAATATCCCACATCTTTAAGATACATAAAGCAAGGAGAGAAAACAACCTATAAATAGGTGCTTAGCCACTGGAACAAGGAAGCAATTTAGTCTTGGCCTTTTGGTTGAGATCAAGTGTATGTGGACTATTTGCCACACGTAATTAAGTTTATATTTTTTTAAGTTGAGTGTTTAACTTAGTAGTTTTTTACTTGTGCCTTCAATCTTTCATGTGCATACTTGAGCTTTAATTGAGTTTGAATTTCAAATGAGTTCGATTCAATTGATTTTGAGTTTAGTTGGGTATAATTTTAATTTTCTAAGTTCGAAATTATCCTTGAACTTTTTAAGTTCGGATTAGTTTAATGGTTTTTAAAACCTTGCTCACAAAGAAGATGGAGATTTTATTTTCTATTTTTTAAGTAAATTTATTCGGGGACGTCCCCAATTAATATTGACCGTCGTCGTTAAAGTTTGAACATCCTCGAGATGTCCCCAGCTGTCCCCGCACCGTCCCCGTCCCGAGAACGCATTGAGGACGTGGGACGGCCTTGTATTCGTATCCCGTGCTTCATAGATCCTATCTCTCTTAAGAGAATTGGTGGGCTATCACATTCGTTGGCATATTTATGCAGATGTAAGTGGGCTCATGGTACTATGACATTTATCCAAAGACTGAAAGCCGAATCAATCATGTAGTTTAATATTCATGTCAGCTGCAAGCATGTTAATGCAGGGGCCGACTCTCTTCGGCTTTGTTAACGTAAACAACATACTGTTACTTTCTTAAAAAAAACAAGAGGAACACAGTGTTACTGTTGTTTACTCCCCCACGTACATAAAATCCGAATGCTTCTTTTTCATACGTCATAGGTTATATAGCCCATGCACTGTCTCTTGGCCCGTCTCCGTCTGTCGACCGTCTTCATGGAGAAACTATGACATACACCATGTTTACATTACATCGTACTCCTTGTTTCTATTAGACCGAAAATGAGCTTTGTTTTGAAATTGACCTACTGGCTAAGGACGTTCATATTATTTATTTTGTATAGGTTCGAATCTTGGAATGAAAATATAATACCTTTGGGTTTAAGATACTTGCTATTTGAGACCCTCGAGGAAAACTAATGGCCGGTGGCGGGAAGAGAGTACCTTTTTTTCCATGTTGTGCACGTAAATCATTGACCTGCAATATATCTAAATATGGAACACGGATAGTCTGTTCTGCTCCATGTATAGTGAAGTGGAAGAAACA
Source organism: Hibiscus mutabilis (assembly GCA_019671005.1). NCBI lineage: Eukaryota > Viridiplantae > Streptophyta > Magnoliopsida > Malvales > Malvaceae > Hibiscus > Hibiscus mutabilis. The sequence continues at coordinate 53,577,630 of CM033726.1, forward strand.
AATGTAAAGGAAAACTGATTAAATTAATTGAGGGAAACCATTGGTGGGGAGCAGACCGCAGAGTAACAGTACCATGCCACCCTTTCTTCCTTAGATATGTTGGTGGGCAGTTTCATTTTGCAATATTTTATTACTTTTGAACCAAACTCACTACAAATTTACAAGTAAAAAGATGGGTTCAAAAGTTGCAATCCAAGTGGCAACTTGTATGTTCTCGGCTGGATGCACCTTTTTGTTTGGTGCTACAGACAAAGCTGTAGCTATTGGGTGGCTCTATCTGTTTTATGAACGCAGAATACATGGGCCGGGTTTTGTCTGTTGTGGCATCGTTTACCTTCTCGTGATTCTGGCTCTTTCTAGCATATCCCTATCTTCACTAGATTCACCTTCAATTACATGGACAATCTTCAAGTCAAACTCAAAATGATTCCCCGGCCGAGTAGTAATAAAAAATAGGGTACCGGATTGTATTATTATAACAAAGTTACTCTAAACTTTATTTTGAGGACACCAGGGGTATTCTGGTAAGTTAATATTGGAAGTTCGGCTTCTCAAATGTGGCATATTTTAGTATCATTACGCATATAAATAGACCAATCTTAAAGACAAGTGTTCTCTGTTTTCAATACCCTGCTATAAACTCTCCAATTCTAACTCCTCTTTCCAAGTTCTTTAAAGCTTTAGACTACCTTGATCATCCCATTTTTTTGCAAACCAACAAGTTCTCGTCTATCAGAAGCATGCATATTATACAAGAGAGTGAGTACAAGGAGATAAACAAAAGATGCGTGGATTGCAACACAACCAGAACACCTCTCTGGAGAGGTGGTCCCGCTGGGCCTAGGGTAAACTTCATTTTTCATACCCTTTAATGATCATTTATTAGCAATTATGTTTTAATAGTATTTGGTATTTAACTGTGAATCATTTTTGGTTTTTGGCTTGCCTGCAAAGTCTCTTTGCAATGCATGTGGAATCAGGTACAGAAAGAAAAACAGGGGTCTTCTGGGTTTGAATAGAGATAGTAGAACTGAAAAGAGTAAAAGTAAAAGAGGAATCGATGGGACTCGAAGCGGAATTAAGAGCTTTGCGAGAGATATGGGAGTGCATCATATAGTGGGAAATCGGGAACTGAAGAGCAAACTGAGAGAGGAAGAACAAGCTGCCTTTCTTTTAATGTCTCTGTCTAACAGCTATGCCTTTGCTTAGAAGCAATCGAAGGTCTGAAGACGATATAAAAGTCAGGGTGATTATTTTTCTTTTTCAAAATTTTAAAAGAGAAAACGGGAAAGCCCCATTGTAACGGGCTCGTATGTATAATCAACATGGCTCTTGGGAACGAATAGAAGAAAGAATGAACAGATTTTATTTAAATTATACTCGTTCCGTCCTACAAATAATGTCATTTATTAATTTTTTATTATTTTTTAGTTTTAACTCGTGATTATTTAAAATTTATTATTAATAAAATATATAAAAATATATTTTAAAAACTTTTAATTAAGTAAATTTTAAATATATATTTTATAAAATTTAATTATTTAATATAATTATAATTAAAATTTACAAAATTTGACTATTAAAAAGTCAATAAAAAATATTATTTGGGAGGCAGAGAGAGTATATGCTTAAATTCCTGGTCCTTGTCTTCCTTTCCTAAAAGAACCTTATTTACCAGCGTCTATACCCCTCTTAATTAATAAACTCGTTCTAATAGATATCTTGTAAGCACATTTCTTCTCGCCCGGCGCTAGTCAATTGTTGTAAATTTGTTTCTGATTTGTAGTACTCCGTATATTGCGACAGTAAAGCGGTGCTAAAATGAGCACAATAGTAGAGGTAGATTCTGGAGTGGGCCGGATGATTGAAGATCATCGAGAGGTGAGGACGAAAAGTTGGAGCTTTGCTTAATAATTAGATCAGTGGTTGGCTCAAAAAGTAAAGTTCCAGCCAAGTCTAGCGACTTCCCCAAGCTTGGAGGTCCCTAAGACTAAAGAGCAACTGGAGCTATCAGAAAATGAGACGCTAAACAACCTCAACACTGTTAGAAATAAACTTGCTTTTAATTAATATCAGTTTAATTAATTAAACATATGGGTTTTTATTGAGCTTTAAACCCACTTTATTAATTAGAATGGTTACTTATAATTAATGTAATTTAAGTTTATTATGTACTCTCAGCACTATAAATAGCCATTGTACTATAGATGAAAATATGGAAAATAAAAGAAGTGTTTTAAAAAAGGTGGTTACCTTCCCTTTATTTCTTATTTTGTGCGAGTTTATATAATTTATTTTTTAATAAAGTGGCATCAGAGTTAGTGATGGAGAAACGTTCTCTTCCATTCAATTACCCTCTTCTTATGAAAGACAACTATGATAGTTGGCCTATTCGTGTAAAAGCAATTCTTGGATCACAAGGTGCTTGGGAGATTGTTTCTAGCGGGTACGAGGTGCCTGAAGATAAAACGACCTTAAGGTTAAAAAATGCTCTAGAAAAGAATCGAAAGAAGGACCAACATGCTCTTTCGATAATTCATCAATATTTGGAGGACTCGACCTTTGAAAAGGTGGTAAATGCAACAACGTCAAAGGAAGCGTCGGATGTTCTTGGGAAGTCCTTTAAAGAAGTAGAGAAAGTGAAGAAGATTCATCTCCAAACATTAAGAAGTGAATTTGAAGCACTTCGAATGAATGAATCGAAGACCATATTTGATTACTTTTTAGAGTGCAAGTTGTTGTTAACCAGTTGAAGAGGAATGGCGAAGAGATACTCGAGGTTCGAGTAATTGAAAAAAAATCCGCTTTTTAAATCTAAAGTTTGAGCACATTATTGTTGCTATTGAAGAATCCAAGGACTTGGAAACTATGTCCATTGATCAATTAAGTGGTTCACTACAAGCTCATGAGGAGAGGTTAAATAGAAGCAAAACCGACTCTATAGAGCATGTGTTGCAAGCGAGGCTTTCCCTTTGATCCAAGGGAGAAGCAAGTGAACAAGGCATAATTGGTCCAAAAGGCCCTAAAAGAGGATGTGGACGAAGTAGAGGACGCGGACAAGGAACAAGAGGTGGTCGATATTCATTTCTGAATAATGAAAAAGGTCAAAACTCATCAAGAGGTCGTGGACGTAGAAAAGGCAACAATAAGAACAAAAGATGTTTATAACATTAAAAAGGTATTCTGGCGAAATCACATTTGGAGATTCTTTCAAAATTGAAATCAAAGGCAAAGATACAGTCTTAATTTCTCTAAAAAAATGGTGATCAGAAACTTATCACTAATATATGCTATGTTCCAAAATTAAAATGTAATATTTTAAGTTTGGGACAACTCTTAAAAAATGCTATAAAATTCAAATGAAAAATCATAGCCTCACTCTAAGTGACGAAAATGCCAAACCTATTATAAAAGTTGCTATGACAATAAATCGAATATTCTTGTTGAATATTAAAGTAGACACAACCATGTGTTTGAAGGCATGTGTAAAAGATTCATTTTGGCTTTGGCATATGAGATATGGGCATTTTAATTTTGGTGGTCTTAAATATCTTAGAGAAAAGAAGATGGTGAAAGGTTTCCCCCCATCAAACATTTGGAGCAACTATGTGAAGCTTGTGTCCTTTGCAAGCATGTAAGGAAGAATTTTCCAAAGCAGCCATCTTCTAAAGAAACGGTACTACTCCAACTTGTACATGCATATCTATGTGGACCTATCAAGATATCTTTTCTTTGTAAAAGTAATTATTTTTTACTTTTTACTGATTATTTTAGCAGGAATTCCCATTTGAAAATCCCACCAGAAATCATGTTATTGGAAAGATCTAAAACCTTCAAATTTGATGTTCGAAAGAAATTTGGGAACTGCCTTACGTTACAAGAAGAAGTCTGAAGCTTTTGAGACATTTAAAAGCTTCAAGATAATGGTAAAAAAATCAAAGTGGTTATATGATCAAAGCTTTGAGAACTAATCGAGAAGGTGAATTCACTTCAAACAAGTTTAACATATTTTGTCAGAACCATGGAATTCATCTTCCTTTAACAGTTCCAAAAACTCCACAGCAAAATAATGTGGCAGAGAGGAAGAATAGAACAATTCTCAATATGGCTAGAAGTATGCTAAAAAGCAAACAAATGCCTAATGAGTTTTGGGCAGAAGTTGTTTCTTCTGCAGTTTATCTTGCTAACAGGTATCCCACCAAGTGCTTAATGAATAAAACGCCTCAAGAAGCTTGGAGTGGAAGGAATTCTAGTGTCTCTCATTTGCGAGTCTTCGGGAGTCTTGACTACGCTCAGATTACTGAACAAGAAAAAACCAAGCTTGATGATAGAAGCAGAAGATATATTTTTATTGGTTATAACTCAAACTCGAAAGGATATAAGTTGTTCCAGCCAGATACAAGGGAGGTGATCATTAGCAGAGATGTAGAGTTCGATGAACAAAATACTTGGGATTGGAATGCCCATAAAGAATATTTGTATGACTTCTTTCCATTCTTTGACACTAAAGATGATGAGATGGAAAGTCATCCACCACCACCACCAACAACACAAGATTTAACAGAGAATCCCAAAGTAGATCGAAATGCAGGAGAAATTGTTCAAGTAGTTCTAAGATCAACAAAAGAGAGGAGATTGCCAGAAAGGTATAAGGATTATTATTTAGAAAATAATGATAATCTTTCACTTTTTTATTTATTTGCATACAATGAACCTTTTGATTTTAAAGAAGCCGAAAAAAGGAGAAATGGTGACAAGCTATAGAGGAAGAAATCAGTACTACCGAGAAGAATAAAAATTGGCAATTATCTATCTTACCTGAAGGTCAAAAACTTATCATTGTAAAGTGGATCTTTAAAATAAAGAAATCTGCTACTGGAAAAATGGAGAGGTATAAAGCAAGGTTGTTGCGAAAGGCTACATGCAGAATCAATGAGTAGATTAAGATGAGGTATTTGCTCATGTTGCTCGTATGAAAACAATTAGACTACTAATTTCCATTGCTGCTCAGAACAAGTGGAAGATTCACCAGCTTGATGTGAAGTCAGCTTTTTTTCAACGGCTTTCTTGTAGAAAAAAATTATATTAAACAACTAGAAGGTTTTGTCATTGAAGGACAAGAAGAGATAGTCTTAAAGTTGAAGAAGACTTTGTACAAGAGCATGGAATAGCTGAATTGACAAGTATTTTTAAGATAGTGGATTTAAAAGGTACACTCATGAGTATGCAGTTTATGTTAAAATCCAAAAACATGATATCTTGTTTGTTTGTCTCAACGTAGATGATCTCATCTTCTTAGGGAACAACCAAACAATGATTGAAGATTTCAAAAAGAGTATGTCAAAAGAATTTAAAATGACTGACTTAGGACTTATGTCCTATTACTTGGGTCTTGAGGTGATGCAATCTGATACTAGAATTTTTATTTCTCAAGAAAGTTATTGCAAGAAGGTGCTTGAAAAATTTAATATGTTTGGGTGTAAACCTGTGAACACCTCGATGGAATGTGCAATGAAACTTTTCAAATTTGATGAAGGAAAAAAAGTAGATCATACGATGTATTGAAGTCTCATGGGGAGATTAAGGTACTTAACTTCTACAAGACCTGCTTTTTTTTTTGCTGTTGGACTTGTTTGTCGTTTTATGGAAAATCCCTTATCTTCCCATTTAACGACGGGAAAGAGAATTCTTCGTTATCTCAAAGGTACTCTTAATTATGGCTTGTTTTATGGATCATCAAATTTGAGCTTGTGGGATACTGTGATAGTAATTTTGCGGAGATAAAGATGATAGAAAAGCACAAATGGATATGTATTTTTCATGGGGAATACATCTGTCTCATGAAGTTCTAAGAAGCAACCAATTGTCACGCTTTCTAACTGCGAAGCTGAGTATGTTGCTGCTACATCTTTTGCTTGTTATGCTATTTAGCTACGAACATTGTTGGTTGAAATTAAACCCTCAGAAGAAAAGGTTACGAAGATTATGAGTGATAACAAGTCTGCTCAAGCTCTTGCAAAGAATCTAGTGTTCTATGATCGAAGCAAACATATAGACACACGATCATTTTATTCGTGAATGTATTGAAAAGAAAGAAGTGCAATTAGATTACTTAAGTTCGCTTGATCAAATTGCAGATATTTTCACCAAGCCCCTGAAGTATAATATTTTCTACAAGTTTCGAAGTTTGTTGGGAATAAGTAAAAATAAGTTTAAGGGGATGTTATAAATAGACTTGCTTTTAATTAATATCACTTTAATTAATTAAACACATGGATTTTATTGAGGTTTAAACCTACTTTATTAATTAGAAGGGTTACTTATAATTAATGTAATTTAAGTTTACTATGTATTCTCAACACTATAAATAGCCATTGTGCTATACGATGAAAATGTGGAAAATAAAAGAAGTTTTAATAAATGTGGTTATCTTCCCTTTATTTCTTATTTTGTGTGACTTCATATAATTTATTTTTCAACAAACACTACTCAACAAATTCTTCTCTGGTCAATCGTACCTTTATTGTATGATATTTCTCCATTTATATTCAATTATCACAAGAGGGAACCTCAAGCTTGAATTTATTTACGGGTTTAATATTAGAATAGAGACGATAGAACAAATAAAAGTCATCTATTTTCTTTTGGTGTCTCTATCTATGTTCAATACAAAAAATAAAATCCAGGAATGAGATTTAGAGTATAGAGTTTAGTTCTTAAAGTTTAAGATTTAAGATTTAGAAATTAGAATAAAAGCCTAAGATTTAGTTTCATAATGTTGAGACATAGATAAAGTTAAAAAAATAAAGATTTTTGCTCATAAAAAATACTTCTTGTCTGCGCATATGCTTTGTAAATATCGAGAAACAAATCCCACGACTTAGGCACATGAGGAGTAAAAATCGCATGAACCTATTCGGTGTCTTTATTTATGTGTTTTCATTGAGAATTATGTTTAGGATTTAAGATTAGTGTTTAAAGTTAGTGTTTAGGGTTAGGGTTTAGAGTATTAGGTGTAGGGTATATTTTTAAGGTGTAAAAATCGTCTGCCCCTTTTCGATGCTCTTATTTATGCTCTTTTATTAAAAAAATTATGTTTAGTGTTTAAGATTAATATTTAAAGTTAGGGCTTAAGATTAGAGTTGAATAAAAATTAGGTGTGGGGTATATTTTGTAAGGTATAAGATTTGTAGTTTAAAATTTAGAATTTATGAATAGGGTTTAGTATTTGAGGTAAAAAAGTACAAGATTTTTGTGCAATAAACAAATCCCGCCCAAAATAAAATTGAAATCAACCTATTCATTCCCCATTATTATATCTCCTTCTATTCCTCTCCTCCCAAAGTCTGAAAGCAACACGGAAACAATGGCAAAACCGGCAACCGCTTCTACAAACAAGGAACCCCTCACTTCCAAGCCTCCCCATCCTCCTTACCTTGAGGTACCCTTCTTGAAAAACTCATCAACCGTTCAACTACATTTTCACTTTTGTTTTAGTTTTGACTCTGGTTTTTGTAATTGCAGATGATTTGTGAAGCAATATCTACCCTAAAGGACCGGACAGGGTCAAGCCAGCCAGCCATAGCCAAGTTCATCGAGGAAAACTACAGTAAAATGCTGCCCCCCAATTTCAAGAAACTGTTGTCGGTTCAGTTGAAGAAGTTCGTGAAATCCGAGATGCTTGTCAAACTCAAGAACTCCTACAAGATCTCTTCGACCGAAAAGCTGAAGCTGTCAAGCAACGAGACCCAGAAAAAGAAAGACACTGCTAAGAACAAGTCCCCAAAGCCCAAAGAGACGGCTGTGAAGAAAGTATCCGAGAAAAGCGTCAAGACCAAGACGCTGAGTCAGGTTAAGACCCCAGAGGCTATTAAGAAAGGTAAAAAGGATGGGAAGAAGAAGCCGGTTTCCGGTTCAAGAGTGAAGCGTTTGAGTCAGGTTAAGACCCCGGAGGGATTGAAGAGGAAGACTAAAAAGTAGACGAGGTACTTATGTTAGGGTTTCTTTTTGGTTTTAGGTTAAACTACACCAGTGACCATCGAACTAATTGATTTTATTAATTTATTTCATCCTCCAATCAGGTTTAGAGGAGAAAATGGAAATCAAGCTGCACTTGGTGGGAGTCGAATTCGGGTGATGCAGAGGTAGAGTTAGTGGCTTAGCCACTGCACCAAGCATGTCATTGTGCTTCAAGACACTATATTTAATATATATGTCTTATCGTTTCTATATTTATTCTTTTAATTTAACATATATAATTATCGAATTAATTTTACATATATAACTCCAAACCCTAAACACTAATTTCACATTAAATTAATTTCTCATATATAACCCTAAACCCCAAACCCTAAACACTAATTTCACATATATAATCATCAAATTAATTTCACATATATAACCCAAAATCCTAAACCCTAAATAGTAAATGTTAAAACCCTAAACACTTAGGGTTTAGTGTTTAGGGTTTGAGGTTTAGCATTTAGTATTTAGTGTTTATGATTATATATGTGAAATTAATTTAATGACTATATATGTGAAATTAGTGTTTAGGGTTATATATGTGAAATTAATTTGATGATTATATATGTGAAATTAGTGTTTAGGGTTATATATGTGAAATTAATTTGATGGTTATATATGTGAAATTAGTGTTTAGGGTTATATATGTGAAATTAATTTGATGATTATATATGTGAAATTAGTGTTTAGGGTTTGGGGTTTAGGATTTTGGGTTATATATGTGAAATTAATTTGATGATTATATATGTGAAATTAGTGTTTAGGGTTTGGGGTTTAGGGTTATATATGTGAAATTAATTCGATGATTATATATGTTAAATTAAAAGAATAAATATAAAAAACAATAAGACATATATATTAAATATAGTGTCTTGAAGCACAAAGACGTGGCCAGTGCCTTTACCCCTGCATCACCCGAGTTCGACTCCCACCAAGTGCATGTTTGCTTGATTTCCATTTTCTCCTCTAAACTGGCGGTGATACGTGCCACCACCTGATTGGAAGAGGAAATAAATTAATAAAATCAAATATATAAATAATTAAAGTCCTCCAATAACGTGTTGACACGTGTCACCACCTAATTAATTTAATTAATTTATTTTATTAATTAAAATTAGGACTAAATTGAAAGAATGTGTAAATAGTAGGGATTAAATGTGTAATTTTATAACATTTCGTTAACGGTCACGCCACCTTCCGTCACCTATTCGTTAGTTTTTTAACGGCGGTGGTCAAAATAGGTCAATTTAATAAGTTTGATGGTCTGATTGACGAGTTCGATAGTTCGGTGGTCAAAATAGGTACACCTAATTAATTCGGTGGGCACTGATGTAGTTTACCCTTGGTTTTATGTAGATATCATTGCTATCGATAATGATTCATATTTGAATATTGATGCTCTAGAACTTTGGGGTTGTATCAGCTCATTACTTCTGATGCTTTTTCCGAGAAATTGAAAAGAAAGATTGCTTCTGTTGGTGCTGATTGTTTCTACAATTACTACCATTGATCTTCCCTATTTGGTTACCACTACAAATTTTGGAAGAACAACATATTTCAACAGCTGTCTAAGTCTAATCTCTTGTAATACAATTCGACATATGATTTTGCTTGTTTATTGTTCTATTAAAATTAAATTAACTGATCCATAGGAAATTTAGTTCAATTAACTGTTTGAACACTCTTGTCGACGTTTGTAAAAAAAAAACTCCATGTTGACAGCTGCAAACATATTAGTACAGCCTTCTTTGTGAATCTCTCCACTTATGCATTGTTACAGTCCAAAGTGATTTTGAAATTATTTCACTTTTGATCTTTTTTGGGACAATATCCGGTGGTAATAGGATGGAATAAAAGATTCTTAAGTTTAGCTAAGAGAATATGAGGTAATTAATACTGATGTTGACTAAATTTTCTTTTTTCGGGGAATAAGGATAAAAATAAAGTTTTTTATTAAATAAAAAGGTAGTACATTCCCATGTTAGGATTCGAACATTTATTAATATGCACATCTTTAGCCACAAGGATAAAAATAAAGTTATAGTATTATAATATATATATATATATATATATATATATATATATGAAAATGAGTATGAGTATTGTTATACCTCTGCAAATGTCGGTTATACCTCTATTAATCCCCTAATTTTAAATTTGGTATTGTCCCTGAAACCCACCGTCTCCGGAAAGATATTTATGCCTCTGGAACTCTTAGTTTTCAGGCCGCTCCTGTAACGATCCAGATTTTAGAATTCGAGGGTCAGTTTAACCCGAAGTGTGGACTTCGTGTGTTTGGGTCGAGATGTTGGGCTTTTCAGAGGCTAAAGGGCTCTCTAGTGGGCTTGTAGTGGTGATGGGCTTGAGTGTTGGGTTTGTAGATGAGGTGGGAAGATGATGGAAGGGGTAATAGAGTAAATTCTTACCAATTCAAAGGAGTTGGCTGAATTTCATTTATTCATCTGCAGAAAATGGAAGGGGTAACCTCATTCTTGTCCATTTTCTTCCTCCGTCTCTCTTTTCATCTTAGGCTTGAGGCACAAGGTAAAGGTTGAATCTTTGCTCTTTTAAGTGGTATTTTCGGAGTGGTTATTAAGAAGATTTTAATCTTCATCCAATGATCTATATTTTAAGGTAAGGATCGTTGGATATGGAGGAGGAAGATGTTATTGGGTTTAGTGGGGGGGGGGTTTGGAGAGAAATGGGTTAATGATGGTTTTAATCTCATTTTTCATCCCAAAGTGTAAGTTTTAGTTGGTTTATCCTCTTCTGCAAAGTTCTAACTCGTTTTACAACTTTTTGTGTAGCGAAAGAGGTGGGAAAACCATCCAACGAGCTTGGGAAGAAGCAGGCTTAAGGAGCTTGGTTTGGTGGCTTCTTTTCCATCTTGAATCAAGGTTAGTACAATAATAACTCCTTTGTTTCTTGCACGTTCTAAGGACGATGCTTTGTTTGCTTGAGTTGAGGTGATTGGTTGCTTTTGGTGTTTGAATGCTTGAGACCCACAATAATGGTAAAACTCGGATTATATGTTAATAACTTGTAAAAATGGTAGCAAACCACCTTAAACACTCTCATAAGATGTAAGACCGAGTTTGGGGGGTTAATGGTTGAGAATTGAGGCATGAGAAGCAATTTCCCAAGCCAAGGAAGCTATTTTTGTGCTTCAGTATCGGTACGCGAGGAGGCATTACCGATACCCAGTGTTCTGGGTTTTAAGAACACTATTTCATTGGATGAACTATGAAGGGGTACCAGTACGGTGTTCAACTCGTATCGGTATGCCTTGTAGTAAGGTATCGGTATGGGTCAACCTGTATTGTTACGCGTAAGGCAAATAAAATTCAGTGAGCTCATTTCGTATCGGTACGCATGGGTGTACCGGTACCCAAAGGGGCACCGTATCAGTATGCGAGGGTTAGTATTTGTACCCACTGGACAATCTGCCCAAAAATTACATTTTGAGTTCAAGAGGCTTATAATTCAAGGATTATGGCCTAATAGGCTTCTAAGGTGGTAAAATAAATAGTAAAAATGAGAAACTAAGATTTATACCCCATATACGAGTATAATGAGTAATAACTTGGTAAACCTTAGGTGACTTGCTTGTAATTGCAACAATAGGGATCCTTGGTGGATCGTGTGATGTCGTGTGCCAAGTAAGGGAACTTGGATTGGTTGAGTCCCCTTTGATCTTGAGATCCAGATACCCAGTGAGAGAAAAAGTGTGTTGCAACATCATGGACAAAGATCGCCGAATGTATGTTCCCAAAGCTATATGGCACCGGGTCTCATTCAAAGATGCTCAATGAGAGATTCTGAGCATGGATGTACGTTCTGAAGCTGTGTAGCACCGGGCCTCACTCAGAGTACACATTCCCGAAATTGTGTTGCACTAGGCCTCACCCCAGGTTTGTTTGGCATGATGCATATGTGTTGTGTGAGATTAATGCATTATTTGTTGTTTGCTATATGTTTAGAGGGCTAGAGGTAACACCAATATTATTATATTACCATGATGTCATCTTTAGCTACATGCTCATGTTTATGATCTGCATGAAACATGGTTGAGTGAAAGTGTATCCACTAAGCTTCGTTAGCTCAGCGTTCGGAATTGTTGTTTTCGTTCGCATGTTAGTATGTTGACATGCATCGTTGGAGCATCATCGGAGTAGGACTTTAGCATTTACTTGTGTCTGAGTACAATACTTAGATTATGTTGGGCTATGTATTCGTAAGACCTTATATTGTATCGTAACTTATTTTTGGATTTTAAATCATGAGTCGAATGCTTTTAAATTGTGTACTTTAAATGGAGCTCTCATGTAACGTTTTAAACTACCTATCTACTTTGAAACATTTGAACTTATTGAATTTGATGAAATGAATGTGGTTTGGGCTAAACTAGGTTGAAATTTTTTCGGTAATGGGTTGGGCTTGTGGCCTAAATATGACATCTGGGTCGAGGGTGTTACAGCTCCTCAACATGCTTCGGGCCTCTGGAGCTCTCTTCTTCGGACTACTTTCGACATGACAACCATCAGGTCTGTCTGCCCGTTAACTGAATTTATTTTATGACAACTAGGTCTAATTCTCCCAACTCATGTGACTAGGCTGAAAAACCGATTGACTGAAAGTCGGACTTAATCCTGCCAACCCATCAATAGCCATCATTAGTTAAGCTCGTCCATCTAATAATGCCACTTGATTATAAATCTCCATTCTTGGCTCTCGACCCATTCTGAAATGGGTGAACCACCGCAAACAGCCACCAATTTTTTCTTTGATCCTTGTCTCTATCATCCTATTCAGTGTCTGATACTTTTGACACCAACAAGTACAGAGAAATTTGTGTAAATAATGTGTAGATTTTTTTTATATAAGAAAAGCTTTCATTCATTTGGAAATGTCAAATAAACAAACTATCACAATCCCAGGTAAAACATCAAGAATTTTACCATGCGGCTTTCGGTAAAAACGACCTTCTAATCCAAAGAACAAGTTTAAGTATTGCATAAATTGTCTAAATTTATTTAATTTGTGTCTTATTACATTTCAGTTATGAATTTGTACATTGTAATAATTAGATTATGGTTGTAGTTACGTAAATTTATTGATTGTAATTGTAATTTTATTTGTATTTTGTATACAAGAATAGTGTCAGAATGGTTACAGTGGAAAAGCGGATGATGTTCATTCTAAGAGACATGAGTTCAAATTGCTTTGTCTATAAGATGTATGCGCATTGTCAAAAGGTTAAAAATATGTATAAACAAATACTAACTTATGAGGACAAAATATAAATATTAAAATGTGAGGGCAATTTAGAATTAATCCTATTTTTTTAAAATATAAAAAAATTAAAAAAATTGTGGGCGTGGGGAGGCAAGAGACCCTCCCAATACTAAGCGTGGCTTCGTGCCTGCTTGCGCACTATATTAATTCATTCTAATTATAATTTTTGCAACTTTAGAAGAAAAGATGTAATAATAGCAACTTAAAAAATGCAAACACATTCGCTAAAGAAGGGACAAAATGTTAGATTTCCTTAAGGATAAATAATTAAAGTTGATATTTGTGATTTGAACCCTTAATCTAATTTGAAGGATAAATTTTTGTTTGTGCCTAGATCAAATATTAAATTTCAAAGTGTTAAATTAGTTCTATATGAACATTAATTTTATTAAACTTATAACATTAAATAAATATAGTTAGAATGTTAGTTGAAGTAACATATCAAATATAGTTAGAATGTTAGTTGAAGGCGAATGTGGATGGGGATGTTGGGGTAGCTGAAACATAGCGCATTGGGAGGAGTGCTACGAAATCACAGTGGAGATTGGATTTTTGGGTTTGCTCGCAGCCTCGGTGCTTGCTCGGTGTTAATGGCCGAATTATGGGCAGTCTTTGATGTGCTCCTTCACTCATAGAGATTGGGGTTGCGTAAGTTCATCATTGAAACAGATAACACGACTGTGGCTGAAATTCTTCATGGGTACTCGAAGGCCCTAACTGGTTGCGCTCTTGTGTCTAGCATCCGACAAATGTTGGACCGCCAATGGGAGATACGAATCCAAAGCATTAGCCGGAATGCTAATGGTGCTGCAGATCGTCTTGCTGCAATTGTTCGAGGAGCACCATTGGTGAACGGCTTCGTACCACCTGGGGAAGTAGCTGAGTTAGTTCAACACGATATGGGACAGGGAATTACTTGATTGTTATATGGCTCGTTTATGTTCGTCTTTATTGTTTTTCAAGTTTGTCTCGTAGTTTTTTCTGTAAATATTACCATGTGCACTTTTTTCTTCCACCTATTTTTAAGGAAGGTTTTTAACGAGTCACACGATAGTATCCTCATATTTATCAAAAAAATAATTAAAGAGTTAAATCATTGTCTTTTAGTACTTGGATTTATTTTAAAAAAAATATCAAGGTCATAAAAATGGATAAAAATTTGTCAAAAATTTGAGAACTTTTTGCTCGGCAAGAAAATTTTTATTAATTATGAATAACACCATGTTATAAACCATACGTCTCATTAAAAAAACTCTTTTGAAAAAGAGAAAAAAAGAGTGCATAATGGAATCAAGCAACACGAGTGATAACCAAACAAGTCTTACAACCAGAATACACGCCAACTAAGAATTTTCCAATCCTAAACAATAGGTACTAAAGCTAAAAAACTCCAAACAGGCCCAACATACCAAAAGTCAGATGCAAGAGTCACCCCTCCTTTACAAATACAACAAACATATTCGTACCCACTCCCCACGAAATCAACCACCAACATGTTGCAACAAAAACTAATCAACAAAATACAAAACTTCAACACATGTAAACAACTCACGCAATACATGACCTCGAACCAATTACGAAAAAACAATCCGAAAGAGTCGTTAGGCTTGTGCAAAAATCTACCACGTATAACGGCAGTCCAGAAAAACTCAACAGCTCCAATCAACCCCAGTCGTGTTACATCTCCTAACTCCTAAAAACTTCCCTCAAACAGCCCTAAACTGCACTATAACCAACAAACAAAGCACCAAAACAGTAAACAATCACTAAAATAAGAGAATCAGCACGCACCTTTACACAATATAAAACACACAACCCTTAGGAGAATTTAATTTAATTTAATTAAACCTCTCCGATATCCATAAACTATTAACCAACACAGAAGCCACTCTGTCCATAACCACTTATTACCAAGTGAAACAAAACCATCAAAAATCCCAAACTCAACCTTTTAAACTATTATCTTTAAGATAGCAAAATCTTTAATTACCTTATTTTCGTCTCCCTCAAATTAGACTCCTAGAGAATATTTTAACTCGATAGCCTTTGTTGCTTCCAAAGTTGCAGCATTCCACTTGGCCAAGTCTGAGTCATTAAGGGATCTATCAAAAAAATCTGTAGTATTCAAATCTATTCTCTTTCTCTCTTTTCTCAAAGCTCGAATTCTCTTCTTTTTTTTCTTTTTCATTAAACCTCTCTCTTGTAAGGCATTCTCAGAACTATACCTTATACATATATAAATGTGATTTCTATTTCATTAAATCTATTATATGAGATTATTTAGAAATGAGTGACATCAAAATTTTCTCTATATTATTAAAAATTGACATTAATAATATTGGTAATATTATATTTAATAATGGGACTTTTTTAACAGTAAGTATAATCTAGGAATGTTCTTGTCGGATATTGAACATTTGAATTCATATCTTAGGGAGTGGAGGGGATGTCAATATGAGGCTTTATCCACTTGCTCTAATATTTATAGATAATAATGAAAATTTTACTTGATTAATTGATCAAATATATCTATTTATTTTTATCTTGTGTGGGTTCGAATCTTAAACAATTATTTAATTTTTTTATTATCGTTATATTGTAAAAAAAGCATATTTTAATAACTTAAAAGAAAAGTGTTGAACCAATAATATGATAACAGTTGAGAGATAAAATTTCCATTTGATATCGCTTTGACTCGTCTTTTGATCTAGTAGTTTTCATGTTAGGTACCAAAATCTATTGCCTGTTAAGAATTTCAAAGTCCTGCTATGCAGGCCAGGACTTCAGCTGAAAACGAAATACAAAATTGCATGACTCCATTCAATTCAAATTGATTATATTCCCCAACTCCCAACCATATCTAAAAATCTGTTTTCTTCCATAAGTATTCCGATATTACTTTTTGGTTTAACTAATTTTACCCAATTCATTGACCAACTAATTCGGATCGAATATTACAGAGGCTCACTATGGGGGCGACTCTCTCAACCTAATTTGCTTCCCTGACCTTGTTTAGGGGATATAATGCCTCATCTCACTAGACCAACTGGTTGTTGGTAGTATTATGATATTACTTTTTTATTTATCATATTTCATTTCTAATTCTCTTTTTTATTCTTCATAAGTTGAAGTCTCATTGATAAGCTCTTGGTTTGAAAATGAAACTCTACAATCTCTGGATTAAACATCAATAATTAAAACTATAATGTAAGCATTAAAACTATGTTAAGTTGTCTATATTTAAAAGAATAAAAATAAATTTAATAAAATAATATATTTATATATATAATTAAAACTAAAATAAAATATTTTAAAATTTTCTAAACATATATAGGCTCAAAAATGAATTCCAACTACTCATTTATAAATATATATAAGGGTGGGAATTGAGTGGTGAATATTCGAAAACCGTGTGAATCCGAATCGATAGGGATGGGGAATAAACGAAATCTTTATCCATAGGGATGTGGACAAGAAAAGTTTTATCACCGAAACTCAAATGGGGACGGGGACGAGGATTGCTATATTCGAACCGTGAGGATAACCGAATCGTAACCGTATAAATAACCGTGGGGATCCCAAAAAATATCCTCTAAAGATCCCGATATTTTACAAAACTTTTAAAAATATATATATACTTAACTCCCATTTACTTGTATATCTAACTTATTATCAATATTCAAGTCCATCAAGATATTTGTACCTTTTGTTTAAACCTTATTAAATTTGGGTGGTCTCTCTAGTAATTTATCATTTTTTGTTAATTAAGAGTATATAATCTCTTTATCTCTCTTTCTGTTGTTTATGTTACTCAAAACTCGATTCCCCTTCAAGCAAGCAATGTCGTCATTCTTTCTCAGCCGTCAGCCAACTTCGAACGTCCTTTATCCTTTCCATGACAGCAAAATACATTACCTTATACATATATAAATGTGATTTCTATTTTATTAAATCTATTATATATATTATTGTTTTGTAGTTAACCATAAAAAATATTATTGTTCAGTAGTATATATTATATTTATAAATTATCAATTGAACTAATTTGCCTCCTTGAGTTGCTTTCCTTTTACCTATTTCATCGTCTAATATTGCTAATATATCATTTGAAGTAATTTGGATATTTTTAAGTATAATGAATATATAATTTGTAAATTGAAATTGACCTTATATTTTTGTTAGTAAAGTAATAAAATTTGTTTAATATTTTTGGATGGAAATTCCCTGAAAATCGTAAAGATCCGATGGGTATAGGTATGAGGACAAAAAATTCCCCGAAACATTTAATAGGGATTCCCCTAAACCGTACCCGTAAATGTTAGGGACGGAGTGGGGAACGTAAAACTGTCGCCGCCCCCATCTGATTCCCACCCCTAAATATAAACAATAACACATTAAATCATATTTAAACAAACATAAAATATATTCACTTTGTATATAAGTTCAACCCTAATCCAACCCATCAACACTTCTATGACAAGGACACCGTACTAATTACAAACATTTTACTTTTAAATTAAAAAGAACAATTGATAATCATCCCGATAGTCTTTTTGCACACTTTGAGCAGAATATATGATTACTAGGACCATTTTTTTAAATAATTAGTAGGACCAAATTACATCCAAATCTTTTGGTCCGAGACAGATTTTGCAAGGATCCGCCAAGAGGTTCAAAGCGGATCATCGAACTTGCCAAGACCACCAGACTTGGCCCAACACTTGGAGAATGCTAGAGAGCCCGATCACACTAGCTCTTCGGAAAAGGCAAGAGACAAGAAGTCAAACGAGGAATCTTGCCATATCGGGTGTGATCAACTATCTTAGGAAAGAAACCTACTAATTGATGTAATTAGGTAGGATTTGATATTCTTTCCTAGATTAGAGATTCTTGTAAGGATTTGGGCTAATCCCGCCATCCATGTAAATCGATCCGACCATTGATTGAGTGGGAGCTCAACTATAAAAGAGAGCTTCCCACTCATTTGTATCATCCATCATCAATCATCCAACTCATTCCATTCATTCTCTCATTTGAGAAGAGTAATAAGACTCTGAGGCATTTACTCTACTTTTCCTCTTGTTCCTTTCAATTGTCTTTGTTCCCAAAGCTCTTCGAGCTAGTTGCCTCTCGAGTGGCCAAGAGTAGCCACCATAGTGCTTAAAGCGCTTCCGCATCCATCGAAGCCCGGAGGGTTTGTCCGAGCCGCTGCCGAGGTGAGTACTCGCAAGGCTGGTTGAAGGCTTACTTAGGCGCGAGAATCGACCGATTAGCGTCAAGGGTGTCTAAGGCCGCACGGATCAATAGGGTTGAGCCCTAGCCCCGTGACAAGTGGTATCAGAGTGAGACGAGGGAGTTTGCGTTCGAGCCTACTTGGTGTTGCAGTCAAGATAGGCGAGGATTTGCGTTCGAGCTAGTCAGAGTGAACAAGCTAGTTCGTGGCAAAGAAGTGACCGAGATGGCATCGAATGGAGAAAAATGACAATGAACGAGGTAAAAGATTTCATTGAAGAACTTGATGATAGAACATTAACTCACTGTGTCTCGGATAGAGGACTTGTCCAAGAAGGTGGATTCTTTCAAGAAAGAAATCGCCAAAGAGACCCGAAGAATCTCTCAACTTGACGATTGAACAGATCAAACGTCATTCCGAGGGATTACCACCGTTGACAAAGAGGGTATGTAGGCTTGAAGTATCCAAGAGGAAGCCAAGCAAACCCAAGGTGTTTTCGAGTCCCGCCTTAACCAAGTGGAGTCCATGGAGGGCCGATTCAAGGACGAGACGCAAGACTTCTCAACGAGTTGGTGAATGTTCGAGAGAGTAATGCTTTGCGGGCCGAGGTGAAGGCTTTGCGGATCGAGGTGAATGAGCTCAAGGAAGAGCTACTCAGTTGCAAGAGTGCAATGAGTGAATGGGGTGCGCTTGCCACCATCTTCGAGGGACTTAGGCTCGGGGCGAAGCTTGCATTGGAGCAAGGAGGTGCCCAGATTCGGGAGGCCAATGATGCGGCCGAGTTGCTGACCGAGCCGCGGGAGACAAGGTAGTCGGTGCCGAGACGCCCAAGCCCACGACGAGTGATCGTGGGAATGGCGAGGCTAAGTCCGTGCCAAAGAAGAAGGCGAGTCGAAAGATGAAGTGCTACTCGCGATGGATGGCCACATGTGATAAGGAGTTGTCCCGAGAAGAATCGCTTTGCCGCACTCATCAAGAGAGAAGATGAGCCGAAGGGGAAGTAGTGCGACTTGGCGCAATTGCAGTGTCAATAAGCCAAGGGAAATCCAGGTGCGACTACGAGTGCCAAAGTAGTCAAGCCAAGGTCGAGCCACGGTGCGATAGCAAATGAGAAAGCCGCTGCCGAGGGTGAAGAAGAAGCAATTGGAGTGCTACCAGTGTAAGGGGCCTCACAAGTTGCGGAGATGCCCAGTTCGAGCCAAGGAGTCCAAGATGAGGGACAAGCCCGAGGGAAACGAGGCTACAAAGCTTGGTTCGAAGCCGTCTAGTTCTGCCAAGGCCAAGGGAGACCGAAAGCAGAAAAAGGTGAACATGTCCAGAAGGCTAGGAGAGAGAGAGCTTACCGAGGATGTTCGGGGAAAGAACATCGCTTTTGAGACCAATGGAGCGTCGAAGGGGGCTAAGCCGGGGGACATTGCAACCTTGGAGACATCACCTATGGGCAAGGTGGGGATCGAGCGAAGGACTTCGGGGAAGAAGTGCCAACGCAAGAGGAAGCACCGAACTTCGAGGAAGAAGGGTCGATGCAAGAAGAGTGCACCAAACTTCAAGTCAGAGGGGCGAGTGCAACAAGGGGCAACGGACCTTGGGCAAAAGGTGCCGATGCATGCAAAGAACTTCAACGAGGGAGGTTCGATGCAAAGGGGGCCAGACTTCGTGGAGACAGAAGGGCTGACCCATTTTGGAGTAAATGCGACCGAGAGAAAGGTACATCTCAAACACAACTCTAGTGTTTTTGAGTTTGATTTGCCGAGTTTGATGAGCGTAGGTCGAGTTGGACCTAACCATCGGAGCGGAGGAGACAAAGCTTGGAAGGGACCTTTCAGAGTTCTAAGGAGCCAAACTGATGGGCTGACGAAGTCCGAGAGTTCGTCGGTGTTCAACGTGGTGACACCCAAGACTTTACCGCGGGATCAAGGCAAACCAAGGCTTGTAGGAGAATGCTCCTACAACGGCAATGTACCCGAAGGCGTCATAGCGCGCAACATCACTTGGCGGGAAGAGTCGGAGCGAGCAGTCCTTATGGGGGGACATGAGCAAGCCGAGACGTCGAGAAGCCACCAAGACGATGTGAGTAATGGTGCAGAGGATCGAAGGATTCCAAGGCGGCAGGAGCCGAGGCGAGCAGTTCATATGGGGGAACAGCACCAAGCCGAGGCAACAAGTAGCAGCATCCAAGGAGGCCCTACCCAGATCGTTCTAGTGCAGCGACGAGGGCGCCGCCAAGTTCAGTGGGGAGAATGTCACGGCCCAAATCTTTTGGTCCGAGAGACAGTTGCGCAAGGATCCGCCAAGAGGTTCAAAGCGGATCATCGGACTTGCCAAGACCACACCGACTTGGCCAACAACACTTTGAGAATGCTAGAGAGCCCGATCACACTAGCTCTTCGGAAAAGGCAAGAGACAAGAAGTCAAACGAGGAATCTTGCCATATCGGGTGTGATCAACTATCTTAGGAAAGAAACCTACTAATTGATGTAATTAGGTAGGATTTGATATTCTTTCCTAGTTTAGAGATTCTTGTAAGGATTTGGGCTAATCCTGGCCATCCATGTAAATCGATCCGGACCATTGATTGAGTGGGAGCTCAACTATAAATAGAGAGCTTCCCACTCTCATTTGTATCATCCATCATCAATCATCCAACTCATTCCATTCATTCTCTCATTTGAGAAGAGTAATAAGACTCTGAGGCATTTACTCTACTTTTCCTCTTGTTCCTTTCAATTGTCTTTGTTCCCAAAGCTCTTCGAGCTAGTTGCCTCTCGAGTGGCCAAGAGTAGCCACCATAGTGCTTAAAGCGCTTCCGCATCCATCGAAGCCTGGAGGGCTTGTCCGAGCCGTTGCCGAGCAGGAGTACTGCAAGGGCTGGTTGAAGGCTTAGGCTTAATCGACCGATTAGGAATCGTCTAAGGCCGCACGGATCAATAGGGTTGAGCTCTAGCCCCGTGACAGTATCACTTTATTTTTGTTTAATCATTTTTTAAAAATATTTTTGTATAATTCATTAAAATTGATTCTGATCATTGGCATTTATTTTTGGTTAATAACACAAAAGATTAAAGAAATTAAATATTGTATAATAACTAATATATGGAAACTTCAAAATTTCCTTAAAGAAACACAATCTAATAAAACTTGAAATAAAGTTTAAATGATATAAATAAGAAAATATTCTAATACCCTGGAAATAAAGTTTCCTTCTCCTTTCTTATTTATTATGAGTGGAAGATAAAAAGGAAGACAAAGATAGGTAGTTATTCCTTATCCACAAAAGAATGAGAAATGAAAAGTTGGGGTAGTAAAATGTCAAAAGTTTTTACGACTTTATCAACACCACATGTGATTCATACAAACACAACCCCTTTTCTTCATTATTACAAATTTCAAACGCGTGAAAACCTAGTTGAGTTGGAGGCTACCTAAACTTTATTTATTTTCCATATACGTACTAAACTATAAATATTACAATTTTTATATAAAAATATAATTGTTCAGGATCTCTCGAATGCTTGGTCTAAACAACAACGACTGGAAATATATTATTTTTCGAGGGTTTTTACGTTATGTTAGTCTCGGATTTTTGTTTCTCGCACTTAAGGGTCGAACGACTCTGTTGAAGAGAGCATGGTCTATAAATAGTGTCTAATTTATCGTAGATTACATCGTGGTTCATTCACCCTGGTTGAGTTGAAATGCGAGTTGTATAGACATAGTTGAAGTATTTAGAGACATAAAAAGTATCTAATTGGAGAAATTAAGGAAGTTGGAGGATTAAAATAAATGAGAAAAATTGTGACGTAATTAGCGAATTGTGGAGAATTAGCGTTACGGGGATCAAACCAGACACAAAAGTTCAAAGGGCATTGCCAAACAACTATGGTACCATTAAAAATACTTTTTTAATTGTAGGAACTAAGAAGTTCTGATTGAGTAATCGAAAGATCTCTTATTTATAATCAGAAATATTCTACAACGGCCGTTGAACACTGCTGAACATCATTAATGCTGACTACTGCTGAACACCGTTAAATTAATTTATAAAGAGTAAAAATCTCAAGGACTCAACATATAATTAATAATTATTTAAAATAAAAGTTTAATTTAATTATTTTCATATATATTATATTTTTTAATCTTTATATTCAAATAATTAGATCAAATATCAACCATAGTCAATCCTTAAATTAAAAAATCCTAAATCTTTTTCTCTTCATTGCCATTCCAGCCGATGCCGCCGTTAGCCACCGTCCCTGCTGCAGCCGAGTCAAATTTTGTACTAATTCACGCCATTAATTTTCACTGAAAAATTAAATTTCTAGCAGATTAGTATCTAAACTTTACTAAATTTAAACCAAACGAAGTTCTCTTCAATAAAAAAAATCAAAATAAAATGAACATGTGCCTTAACAACAGATTAAACAAAAGTAAAATTGTTCTTTTACAACGGCTATGGATACAACTTGCAAGAAACAAAAAATACCTGAAATTATGTTCTCGGGTTTTACAAAAAGCTGGGAGAAAGCGAGGGGAAGGCAAAAAAACAATCTCATGCACCGGGGCGACAATTTCACCAGTAGACGGTGACTAACGACGGTGGCGGCTGGAGTGGTAAGGAGGAGAATTTTTTTAGAGTTTTTTAATTAATAATTAAAATTTTATTTTAAATAATTATTAATTGTATGTTGAGTCCTTGAAATTTTTAATCTTTATTAATCAATTTAACGGTGTTCAACATTAGTGGTGTTTAGCGGTGTGCGACGTGTTGTGACCATCCCGTGTCTATGGCCACAACTGAGTAGTAAGAAAGGTGTCCTCATTTCAGTCATTCCAATATTTTATGGAAAAAGTGTTTTTCTTTGAAGTATTTTCTTAGTTAAGGAAAAGTGTCCTAGTTTCAAGCATTTTAACGTTTACTCGGGCCATTTCTATAAAGTTATTTTTGTATATATGTAGGGGGTAGACAGTCGGCAAAGTTTGGGTTGATCCATTAAGGTACGTATCCTACACACCATCAAGGCGGCCCCTACCGCCCGAGTCGATGGTGTGGGTAAGCTTTCTTATGTAACCCGATTTTTTTCTTTTAAATAAAATAAAACAGTCTTTCTTTCTTACGGGGAAGCTAGGGGTCGACCTGTGTATTCGCTATGGCCCACAGTTTCGACTATGGTTTGAAGGATTGTATTGTGGCGCGAGACTAATTTATCACTTTCGAATCTTGAACAGGTTTATCGAGAGAAAATGCTGACTTGATCGGGAATCGTTCATTTCAAGTGTCGCACGGCTTAGCGACTGAACAAACTAAAGGCTAAGTCCGTTATACGTGGTATCATAGCGAGTTGTGTGTTCGATTAAGGGTAGTTACGGTGCGATCGTTACCTTAAGCAAAAAGGTGCACGTTAATTAGCTCAGAGGTGCTTGTGGATAACTATAGTGGAATCAGCACACCGAGGTGCCTGTCGTTAACCACTATAGTGATCGAAGCATACGCGATGCCTAATTTTGATTTAGCACGGTGGTGCTTATTGGGAAATTGTCATGGAATCAGTGCACAAGTGGTGCCTGTCGTTAACCATGATGATTATCCTAGTGTAGTGGCACATAAGGGCACGGTGGTGCTTACTAGATAATTAGAGTAGAATCAGTGCATAAGTGGTGCATGTCGTTAACCACGATAATTATCCTAGTGTTGTAAGCTAAACTGATTAAAGCGTTGTGGTGTTGCTTGTTTTGTGCAACCATAATAGTCATGTGTGTATCGACAAAAATGGTGACAACGCGAAAGTGATGAGCGAGTACTGCTCTCAGAACTAAAACACACTCAGACGTAGGGACGCAGGCACATGGTGGTGGTTCGATAGACCCGGGTCAGTTTGAGGAACTTGAGGCGGCAGTAGCTGCCATGAGAGTTGTGGCATCAAATGACCAGCTCCGAGCAATTTAGAAAACATATCAAGAGTTGACCCAAGCTATCAAAGATTTTGGTAGTAAAGCCAAAGACGCGTTAAGTTACTTGAAGTTCGAGCTAGATGAGATCAAGACTTAGGTTAACTTGATACAGATAGCTATAGGCAATTCAATGACAGCTGATAAGGGTCCGAGGACTAGGGTTCCTGAACCTCAGTGATATAAAGGGAACAAAGATGCCAAGGAGCTTGAGAATATCTTGTTCGACATCGAGCAGTACTTTAGGGCTACGCATACTGAAATAGATGAAGACAAGAACTCGATGGCCTTGATGTATTTAACAAGGAATGCAAAGTTGTGGTGGTGATCTAAGTTCATTGATGGTGTTTGTTTTGTCAAGATATGGGAAGAGCTAAAGAAAGAGTTAACGAGCTCCTTCTTTCTAGAGAATGTAGGGTTCTTGAACCTCAACGTTATGAAGGGAACAGAGATGCCAAGGAGCTTGAGAACTTCTTGCTCGATATCGAGCAGTATTTTTGGGCTACGCATACTAAAACAGATGAAGACAAGAACTCGGTGGCCTTGATGTATTTAACAGGGAATGCCAAGTTGTGGTGGTGATCTAAGTTCATTGATGGTGTTTGTTTCGTCAAGATATGAGAAGAGCTAAAGAAAGAGTTAATGAGCTCCTTCTTTCTAGAGAATGTAGAGTATAATGCTCAAAAGAAGCTAAATGATTTGGTGCATACATGGACTATTCAAGACTATATGAGGGAATTTGCTATATTGATGTTGGATATCAAGGATATGTCAGAGAAAGATAAGATGTTCTTTTTCCTTAAATGACTGAAGCCATGGGCTAAAGTAGAGGTACAGAGACAGATGGTAAAAGATCTAGTAGCCATTACGGCGGCTGCTGAACGCCTTACTAATTATAGTGACAATTCAACTAAACGTAAGGCTATGGTACCTGGAGGGAATAACAACTCTGAGAACAATAAGAATAAAGTGGCTAGGACAAACAAGCCATCAAATTGGAGAGTTGGGAAAAGGCCATTTAACAGAGATCAAACTCAAAATAGAGGGAATGAGGGCTTTGGACAAGGCAATGGGCAAAATAGTTTTCACTCAGGTTGTTTCCTTTGTAAAGGCCCTTATCGAGTGGCTGAATGCCCACATAGGGGTGCGTTAAACGCTGTGAAAGTTTCACCTTTAGGGGGACTTCAGGCAAGTCCCGCTACGCAGAGTAGTTTCTAGCTGAGTTTTATTTTGGGTTTGAGCATAAAGTTAAAAAGAAAAATTAGTTTGCAGATGCGTTAAACTAGTTGGCAGATTTGACAACTCTTGGAAGAATTGCTTTGATGTCTGCTAGTAGAGTGACCAATAACATCCAAAAACTGATAGTGGAAAATATACAAAAAGACCCATAGGCTATTACGATTATGACGATGGTGAAGAATGGTCAGTCTAAGGCGTTCTGGATAGAGAATGGAATGTTGATAACTAAATGGCCACAAATGTTTATTCCACGAGCATGAGACCTTAGGCAGAAGTTAATGCATAAGTGTCATGATACGCTTTGTACGGGTCACCAAGGTTAGCGTCGCACCTTTGCCTTGCTGGAACAGGGGTATTACTGGCAACATATGCGTCAGGAAGTTATGGAATACGCCAAGATGTGTCTTATTTTTCAACACGATAAGGTGGATCAACAAAAGACCGCAAGACTTCTGAAGCCCCTACCGGTGCCAGAAAGACATTAAGAAAGTATTTCTCTTGATTTTATAATGAGTCTACCCCAAGTAGGGGATCTTGGGGCCATTATCGTGGTAGTAGAACGGTTCTCCAAATATGCTACATTTATTTCGGCACCCAAGTATTGCTCTGCAGAAGACACAACTCGATTGGTTTTCAGGCATGGGGTAAAATACTAGGGTATTTCGCATAATATAGTCAGTGATAGAAATTGACGGTTCACATGTAACTTTTGGAGAGAGTTGTTCAAACTGTTGGGTTCTCAACTAAATTTATCTTCAAGTTACCATCCTCAAATAGATGGTTAGATAGAGCGGGTTAATGGGTTGTTGGAAGAGTATTTACGGTATTTTATCCATGCTTACCAGAAAAATTGGCCTCTGTTGTTGGATGTTGCACAACTTTGTTTTAATGCACAAAAGAGTTCAACTACTAATAAGAGTCCCTTTGAAATTATGATAGGTCAACAACCGCGACTTCCCCATACTACACTTGAGTCATATCGAGGGAAGTGTCCCAGGGCCTTTGATTTTATACAGGAATGGCACCAAAATACTAATATTGCACGGGCTTACCTAGAGAAGGCAACGAAACACATGAAGAAATGGGCAGACCGTGGTCGAAGAGATCAACAATTCAAAGTAGGTGACTTGGTACTAGTCAAGCTAATGACAGAGCAACTCAGGTTCCTATGAAATAGAGATTACAGTTTGGTACAGAAGTACGAGGGTCTGTTGTTGGTCGTAGCAAAGGTGGGGAACAACTCCTACAAGATCAGGCCTCTCTCATGGATGAAAGTTCATCTGGTGTTCCATGTAAGCAATTTGAAGCCTTTCCATGCAGACCTTTTTGATTCAAGTCGGGGTCATACCAGCAGAGAGCCTATTTATACCAAACACTCGTCTCAAAGGAGAGTGGAGGAGATCCTTGCTGATCGATTCATTACCTTATCCAAGAAAAAGTTGATTCGGGAGTACTTAGTCAGGTGGGAAGGCCTAAAAGCTGAAGAGACAAGCTGGGAGAGAGAGCATAATTTGAAGGCTTTCAAGATCGAAGAGTTCCAGGCGATGCAGTCGACGAGGACGTAAAAAAATTAGGTGGGAAAGGATGTTGTGGCCATCCCATGTATAGGGCCACAACCGAGTAGTTAGGAAGGTGTTCTCATTTCAGTCATTCCAATGTTTTAGGGAAAAGTGTTTTTCTTTGAAGTATTTTCTTAGTTAGGAAAAAAATTCCTAGTTTTAAGTATTTTTAACGTTTACTCGGGTCATTGCTAAAAGTTACTTTTGCATATATGTAGGGGTGGACAGTCGGTAGAGTTTGAGCTGATCCACTGGTAAAGGTATATCCTACACACCATCGAGGCGACCCCTATCGACCGAGTCGATGGTGTGGGTGAGTTTTCTTATGTAACCCGATACTTTTTCTTTTTAAAAAAATAAAACTGTTTTTCTTTCCTACGGGGAAGCTGGGGGTCGACCGTGTGCATACGCTATGCCCCACGGTTTCGACCATGGTTTGAAGGATTGTATTATGGTGCGAGACTAATGTATCGTTTTTGGATCTTGAACAGATTTATCGAGATAAAAGGCTGACTTGATCGGGAATCGTTCCTTTCAAGTGTCGCACAGCTTAGTGACCGAACAAACTAAAGACTAAGTTCGTGATACGACGCACGTGGTAGACTCATCTTATTATAATTATTGAAGATTTTGATTTAATATTATAATTTGTGAATCCAAAATAAAAATATAAAGGCAATATTATTAGAAGAATTGTGTCCACAAACATTTTAATACCAAATAAATAGCTTGTAAGCTTCATTCCTGTTTTGTTATTAAAGTGACGGTACCGACTCATGAATCATGTGTGCTTCTAAATTATTCACACTTCAAATTCTTCTTTTACTTGCTTTAAAAAAAACCTTGATTTGAGCAGTAATTTGTGCCTGTTGTATTTTTATTTGTATATTTTGATGTATTGTTTTGAATTTTCCATTATATTCAATATTTTGTTTATAATATAGTCACACCCAAATATATGTACATATATTTGTATTATATGTAGATTTAAAAAATGAAAATATTTAATATCTAAAGTTATTGACTCAAATAAAAACATTAAGAAATGTATAGTATGATTCAATAGCTTTATTGACTCATCATATATTAATTTTGAATGACATTTTAAAAAATAAAACAATACTAAAAGTATTTAAAATTGGTTCAAATAATAAAATAAGAAAGGTATTTTTTTTAGATCCTTGAGGGTGCGGTTACCCCTAAAAATTTTAAATTCTCTAATAATTTAGATATTTTTTTGCATTTTTATTGACAATTTAATCTCGTACCCTCTAAAATTTTATAATTTCTTACTCCCTACATTTTTAATATAACTTCCTAATAGTTCGCACCTCCTTATATAAAATCATGCGTCTGTCCCTGATCTTATTAATAAGTCATGTATTAATTAATTAATTATTGTTTCATGATTATACTGATGATCGAAATTATTGATATTCTAAATTTTTAGTAAGAGAAAATGAGAAGAATTGTTCGAGGTTGAATTTATACATGATATCAACTATAAATGAAGGGATCTCATTTATCAATACATTAGAGATGGTATGATAAAAAGTGTTCCTTAAAAATATATAAGAACATATATTCAGTTGGAGTTGTTAAGAGTTAATATGAGTGGCAGTTTAAATACGGAAAACTGAATAAAAAAGCATGACGTGCTAATTTGTTTCAAAACCCTTATTAATATGATGTATAATGATAATATTGATAAGGGTAAATTTTAAATTTATCACTCAATTTTCTTCTTACTCCTATTCTGGTCACTAAAGTTTAAATTTTTTTAACTTAATCATTAAACTTTTGATTGTTTAAATTTTAGTCACTCGGGCGTTAAACTAGAAATGAAATAGTCATGTGACAATCATGTGTGCTAATGTAGACTGCTTTTTGTTGACATGACATGTGCATGCCATCCACGCCATTTTCCTTTTTTTATTTAATTTTCTTATTTCCCTAAGGATGAAAGTCTTACACTTTCATTCATATATTACATTGACGTTGGAATCACCATTTTCTAGCATCTTCTCCAACCAGTCCAGAGACTGACAAACTCAACTTATCGTCTTTTACCCCCTTTTTTCAAAATCACTTTAAAATTGATGAAACTAAACCAAAATCTAAAACTTGCAAAACCCCATATCACACTAATCTATAATATCCACCAGCCGATCAGTTTGGAATCAAGATCTACATCTCGCTTCCTCCTCCACCTCTTCACTGTTGAAATTTGGAAAAAGATTCTCTATCATCGAGATATCAAAGGTAATCCGAGACCATGTGTTTTTCATAAAAAATGAAGAAAATTTTGGGTTCGTTTCATATTTTTTAAGAGATAGATGTTCAACCATAACACCATTAAGTATTTAACGGCAGAGTGATCAAAATAAGAGCAAATCAAAAGTTCAACGATTAAATTAAAAAAATCTGAACTTTAGTGACCAAAGTAGGAGTGAGAAAAAAGTTCAGTGATGAAATTTATAATTTACCCTATTGATAAAGCAAATCAAATTGATCCAAAGAATTGAGAAGCTCCTTCAATCCAAGTAAAGCTAAATGCTGATTATGCATAATTTCAGTTAATATCTATTTAATTTTTAGAGTTCCATGCATATTAGGATTATTTCATAATTAAGTTCAAATTATTAAATGTTGACTTTAATTTGTTTCGTTGAAAACGAGAGGAATGGCATGGATGAATTTGTTTGTGGAAGAGGATTTGTGTGGTGGTGGAAACGTGAAATGTCCACACACATTGAATATGGACAGCGACGCCAGTGAGAAATGCCGCTACATATTTATGATCGCCAGTACCCTCCCCATCTATCATCTACATATCTATATCTACACATGCCTATTTAATATTTATCCTCTTTAAATATAAATATTTGTTTAAATTTGTTAGTAATCTTAGTAAAAAAAAGAACCTTAGAAGATTTTAGTTCGAATGGCTTGTATATATAGTGTGTTTTATTAAATGGTTAAGAAAAATGAACAATATCAAGTCAAATCATCAAATTTTACAAAGATGTGATGAATTATTCGAAATCAGACTCAAGATTCAATTAACTTTGAATTAAATCTTTTAATAAAAACAAAATTCACATGATATTTTAATATCCACATACAAAATTCGAACTCATAACCTTATCTAAAAAAGTCAAATTTCTTACTATTAGATCTTACGGGTCTCGATAAATATAAAATTTGCTTTATACTTTTTTTATAAATTTTAAATTTAATTATAATCTTACTTGAATAGAATGGAAAAAAAATTCTAAGAGAAAGAAAGGCTCTAGGAGAAAGAAAATGAATACTCTAGTTTAAATATTGTTAATATAACTAATTTTGATTCATAGTTTACTGTATATAATACATTTTGACTTTATATGTGATGTATATATATACATGTTGCAAAGCTTATACCAAATTTATCATCCTCTTTAATCTCCCACCCACCTCCGTCTTTTCTCAGGAGAAAGAGAAGAAGTAGCAAATCAGAATAAGAGTGAAACAGTGATGGAAGGTATTTCAGCCACCATGTACAACGGCTTGAAAGGGTACTGGAAAAAGAGAGGGTACGTGAAGCTAAATGGTTCGAGTCGAGCACGGCGGAGCAGGGTGGAGTTGGGCACGTCACGGCGGAAGAGGTTCTGGAGGATTAAGATAAAGGCAAAGCTGAGAATAAAGTCGCCCAAGAAATTCTTCGTCTGGCTACGCGATGCGTACGTGAAAATGATGCTGGGGCTAGCAAACTCCAGGATGGTTAGCAGCGGGTACGGAGCGGATCAACGGATGACTGCCTTCGGGAGGCGTCCGATGAAGGAGTATGACAAGAAAATGATCGTCGAGATCTACAAATCCTTGGTGATGCGTCAAGGTCAGTTAGTGGCACCGGAACCTGGGAAGCTTTGCTCTGCAATCTCTGCCAACGTTGAAAACAACAGATTAAGCTCCAAGCATCTAAGATTATTTATGTTAACTTAATAGATTTACTAGTTTTGTAACATTTGATTGACAAACAATTAAAAGTTTTAAACTGAGAGAAACATTAAAAATTAAAATGTTCTATTTAAAGTTCAAAAGTAAAAAATATCGTTAAGCCATAATTTTATAAAGTTAAAAAGATGTTAAGGAAAACCTTTGGCATATTTAAACCTTAATTTTATTACACATGTAAACTACTCGTAACCTCAAAACTTTAAATCGGAAGATATTATAATTTTAAATATGTTTAAATTTATGACTTCTTAAATATTGCAATAATATTGATGTCGATCAAACTAAAATACTTGTTACTGTTAATTTTTTTCGTTAAATACAAATCATTCATAGATTGACATGAACAATTACTGACGGATGATTTTTGGAAGTTCAAGTATGTGGCATGGTTTGACAAAGAAAAATTTTGTTTTTCATTAATTTGAAGAAAAAAAGGGAAGTTAATGAATTGCTTACGCTAAAACCTAAAAAGACATTTGTCAAGTGATGTGAATTCATTATTAACCGCAAGTCAAATACAAAGTCTACCGACCGATAATCAATTGATTTAGCGGGATAAGTTATTAGGTCTTTTAAGTAAGGTTGAAGTTCAGATCTTGATATTGTGAATAAAAAAATAGGTTAGAAGGATCACCATCATAATAGATCTCTACAAAAACCAAATCTAAATTAATCGACCATTAGGTCAGAAACCAACTATTAAACCAAAAAAACACAAAGGCATCAAATAAGTCAGTTCAAAATCATCAGCAATCTTGTTATATTCCGTGTACCCAAAACTACCTTTAAAAATATATTTTATGGGTGTATTCAGTTCGGTTCGATTTTTTGACAAAATATGAACTGAACTGCACCAAAAATTGAATTTGCAGCTCAGTTCGGTTAAAACCAAATTTTAACGGGGGTTTTCAAATTAAAAAAACACATAACATATTTTAATTTACCATTAGACACTCAAATATCAATTTAATTTGTTATTAAGAATAAGAAAACATAAGTCCCGAGCCCTTGATAAATCTAAGATTTCAAATAAGAATAAATTAAAAAATAACGATGACTACAAAACATACAACATATCTAAATGTTAAATCACATAAAATATACATTCAATTAATATACACACAATGATTCTACATGACCAACATAAAACACAAATATTCAGTCTAATATATTGTTTAATTAAAGACAAACTCAAATATTCAACATCATAAAACAACCTCTAAACAGTAAATATTATAAAAACATATTCCAATTTGAAATGCAATATTCAATTAACTTAATATTATAAAAACATATTCAAATATTCCAAGAGACTACCTTCAAAACAAATCCAAATATTTCGAGAGACTATCCTTAAAATATAGTACATTTGATTTGAGTTATTTTTTTTTAAATTCGGGTTGATATGGAATAAACGGGTTCCATACGAAAAATCCCAAACCGAACCAAATTGAGAAACTTAAATTTTAAACCGAACCGAAAATCGAACCTCAAAATACAAATTCGAATCGAACCGAACCGAGCCGCTTAGTCCGGTTCGAATCGGTTTTCGGTTTTCTCAGTTTCGTTGCTCACCCCTAATATATTTCACAGTAATGTTGCGTCATGGATGATGCGGTTGCCTCCGGTTGCTTGCTACTGTAATTAGATCATGAATGCCATCCGCCCCACATAAATGCACAAAGAAATGGAAGACGACATAACTGGAATGGGGTCCTCGAGCAATAAACAACAAAACCTTCTTAAACAACTAATTCTGCTTGTGGTCGCATAGCATTTAAATTATGACAACAAACTTGACATACAGTTTTATGGTTTTCCAAAGGTTTGTCTTGTTAGAATCCCTTCCGCAAATGATTTTAATGATGTGCTGTGTTCTCGTAAAGATTGAGCCTTGATTTGCCACCCGAAGTGTGGAAAGGAAACTTGATTATTTGGAACAAAGCTTGCATTTTGAGAAATCTGGTGTTTGTTCAGACTGACTGTGGGTAGCCTGGATTGACCTGTTGGGCGTACCAGAATGTATTCTTTGAAGTGAATGTTTAGAGCACGGGAAGCATCTTTTCGGCTGCTGGTAAGAAGGGTACATGGAAGTAGTTGTCCAAAGCAAATTCAACTGTTATTCACTCAAATCAAGTATCATAAAATGCATTACATATGCTGATTGTTGGGGATGAGGAGTAATTGTAAACAGTTAAGATTCTTGCATCTGATGAGCAATTAATAATACTAAACTAACTGACCTCTTTTATTGGAGTTAGTCGATCTGTTTAGTTAGTTATCCAGCTAGGATCTGTTAAGATAGTTATCCAACTAGGATCTGTTAGTTATCTCTTATCTATATATAGCTTTAGCTAGTTTCTTTTTACTTTTATTTTTTTTTAAACTAGTTTACATTCATTAATAAAGGTCATTTACCATTTAACTGGTTGTTATATGGTGTCAGTTGTTTTTCGCTTCTGCTTCTTGTCTTTTGTTTTCTGATTTTTTTTCTTCATTCAAGAATCAAGGTTATTCCATCAACTACTTCGACTTCTGAATCCAATGATGAGTTTGACAATGGTGAAAATCCATATTACATTCATCAATCTGACAATCCTGGCATCATGCTTATCACTCAGCCTCTTGGCAATGACAATTATAACAGCTGGAAGAGATCCATGCTGATGACCATGTTTGCCAAAAATACGATAGGGTTTGTTCATGGATCTATTTCTTTTCCATTGTCTTCTTCTGCAAATTTCAGTGCATGGACATGAGCTAATAATTTGGTAAGTTCCTGGATCTTGAATTCAGTTTCCAAGGATATAGCTACTAGCCTTTTATATCATTCTGTAGCAGCTGAGATTTGAAAAAATCTTGAAGATCGTTTTTAATAAAATAATGGTCCTCGAATCCTTTAACTGAAAAAAAGTTGAGTGATCTGGTTCAGGGTTCTATGTCCATCAGCACTTATTACACTAGTCTTAAGATTATTTGAGAAAAGTTGGTTTCGGTTAAATCTACTTGTACTTGTTTACAGTGTGCATGTGCTGGTCTTCGAAAGATCTTAGATGATCAACATAAAGCTCTTACTATGCAATTCTTAATGGGTTTGAATGATTTTTTTTTCTATGTGCGTGATCAAATCTTACTTATAGATCTTATGCCATACATAACTAAGTCTTTTCATTGGTTATACAAGATGAGAATCAAAGAAATGTGGTTTACAATAATCCTGTTACAGAAACTGCTTTTGTGGTCAAATCAAATCCAAATGTTAGAAAAACTCGCCCTCAATGTAGTCACTGCAATATGCTTGGGCATACTAAGGAGAAATGCTACAAGCTTCATTGTTATCCTCCAGGATATCTTTTTCGATCCAAGCAGTCTCATACAAATAAAATTCATGCTAATGCTGTTGCTGATCTCAGTTCTCAAGTTTCAAGTTCTCCTCAACAGTTGCTTTCAAATGCTTCAAGTGATTCTCTTACCACTACTCAATATCAACAGTTGATTAATATGCTCACTACTCAATTACAAGCTGCTTCTAGTGCAGAACTGCCTTCCTCCTCAATCAACATGGCTATGCAGGGTAAAATTCTTTCTTTTATTAATGCTTTCAGTTCTGTAGACACATAAACTTGTTGGATTATTGATTCTGGTACTTCTAGACATGTGTGTTTTTGTAAAGACCTTTTTGAATCTTTATATCCCATAGAAGGTGATAAAATTCTTCCTAATAAGTCTTTTGTTCCTGTTAAGTATTCTGGTAATATTAAACTTTCTTCTCAGTTAACTCTTGAGAATGTTTTGTCTCAGAATTTAAATTCAATTTATTATCTGTTAATTGTTTAGTTAAACATTATAATCTTCAAGTTTTATTTTCTCATGCTCAATGTTTTATTCAGGACCTTTGGCATGTGATTGAGAAGGGTGAGTTTTGTCAGGGATTGTACCTATTGAAGTTTCCCATTAATACTATTGTTTTTGAAAATTTACCTATCTCAGATTCAACTATTAATACTATTGTTGCTTTTGTTAATTGGCGTGACAGACTTGAACATTCAAGTTCTCAAATTATACATTCTCTTATTCTTTGCCTATAAATAAAAAAAGAAATTGTTCTATTTGTCCTATGGCAAAGTAATATCGTCTTCCCTTTCCTAATTTTTCCACTCATGCACAATCACCTTTTGATTTGGTTCATTGTGATATCTGGGGACCTTTCAAAACTCTCACTTATAATAATCAACGTTTCTTTTTGATCTGGTAGATGATTTTTCACGAAATACTTGGACTTATTTGTTAATATAAGTCTGATATTTTCATTGTTATTTCAAACTTTATCAGTCTTATTAAAAGACAGTTTTTTAATTTTGATATAAAGTGTTTTAGATTGGATAATTCTCCTGAACTCAAATTCAATTAGTTATATTCTAAATTAGGCGTTCTTCATCAATTTTCTTGTGTTGAAACACCTCAACAGAATTCTGTTGTTGAAAGGAAGCACCAGTACTTGTTGACTGTTGCTCGTGCCTTGTTTTTTCATTCTCGAATTCCCATAAGATTTTGGGGAGATTGTGTTTTAACAGCAACACATTTGATAAACAGGCCGCCTTCTTCTATTCTTGGAAACAAAACACCTTATAAATTGCTAAATTTTCATTTACCTTCTTATCAACAACTAAAAATTTTTAGTTGTCTTTATTTTGTCTCCACTTTAAAGGTTCATAAAGATAAATTTTCACCACGTGCTTTATCTGGTGTGTTTTTAGGTTATGTTCATGGTGTTAAAGGTTATAAAATATATTACAAACTCAAACTATTGTTATATCTCATGATGTTGTTTTTCATAAAAATATTTTTTCTTTCCACACTATTACCTCTCATGATTCTATTGTTGACCTCTTTTCCTCATTTTTCTTTACCAAAAGCTATGGCTGATAATGTTGTTGTTCAGAACAATATATATCAAACTTTACCAGCTCACCAAGTTCATGATTCTGCACAGGACAATAACTCTACTGAGTCATATACAAATGAGACTGATCCTTCTCCAATGCAAATGCAGGCTGTTGAAACTCAAGATTTCATGAGTTAACGAAAATGCTGCAGAATCTCAATATCATAACTCTCAAGAAAGTCAACCTAATGGTCATCCTGTAGAGAACCTTCATGAAGAAAATCTTCCTAGTAATCACCTTGAAGTGAATCCACTTGCTCCTGATCCACCTGCTCTTGATCCACCTGCAGTGAATCTATCTGCTCCTGATCCTCCAAGAGTTCTTTGCAGATCAACAAGAATAACTCAGAAACTCTCTTATATCGAGAAATTTTATAGCACCAATGCTATTTCTACTTCTTGTCCATATTCTATTAAAAAATACATGTCTACTTCACAGTTATCTCCATCATACTTAGCTTTTGTTTTTAATATTTCACTTACTACTGAACCTTCCTTTTATCATCAGTCAGTAAAAATTCCTGAATAGAGAACCGCCATGAATGAAGAGCTTCATGCAATGGAGACTTTAAAGACTTGGTCTGTTGTTCCACTTTTTGAAGGCAAGCAAGCTATCGATTACAAATGAGTAAATCGAATCAAGTATAATGCTGATGGCAGCATAGACAAATATAAAGTTCGACTTGTGGCTAAAAGATTCACTCAAATCGAAGAGATAGACTATATTAACACGTTTTCTCCTGTGGCCAAGATGACATCCTTTAAAATTTTATTTGCTCTTGCTGCCATTAACAATTGGCAACTCCTCTAACTTGATGTGAACAATGCATTTCTTAATGGAATGCTCGATGAGAAAGTTTATATGAAGTTGTCATTAGGTTATAAGTCTGATGCCTCGGGTTCAAACTTAATTTGTCACCTACACAAATCAATTTACGGGCTCAAGCAAGCTTCAAGACATTAGTTTTTTGCTTTTCCAAAGTAGTTATTCAATATGGCTTCACACAATCACCTTCTGACCATTCTTTATCCACCAAAGGCTCAGGAGATGAATTAGTGGCTCTTTTGGTATATGTGGACGATATTGTTTTAGCAGACAAAGGTTTGCATCTTTTACAAGATGTACAAACTTTTCTTCAGACACACTTCAAACTCAAAACTTTTGGAGACTTGAAGTATTTTCTTAGATTCGAAATTCTTTCAAAGACACTATGCGTTGCAACTACTAGAAGACACAGGCTCCCTTGCTAAGAAACCTCATGATCTACCTCTTATTGTCACCAACAAACTTAGCATGCATGAAATAGAATTATTAGAGGATCAACAATTGTACAAAAGGCTAATTGGCCGTTTGCTTTATCTCACTCATACCAGGCCTGATATTACCTACACTATTCATTTGCTTAGTCAGTTTATCTCTGCCCCTCGTAAGCCTCATCTTAATGTTGTATCTCATCTTCTAGCATACATTAAAAAAGCTCTTGGCCTTGGGTTATTTTTCTCGACCAAATCAACCATGCAATTGAGTTGTTTTGTGGACTCAGACTATAGCTCTTGTAACCCACTAGACCCGGCTATGCGACACACCTAAATCTAGGCGGTCACATTAGGGTCACCAGAGCGACCCACAGAAAAAATAGAAGAAAACTCTTAGAAATACATTTAAAAGTGTAAAACAACATTTCTGTTAAAACTATATTAAAATTTTGTGTATACGAACTAAAATCCAAAAAATAAGATACGGACTCAATCATAAAATAAATTGTGACATACATGCCCACTAATACATAGGTACAGTACTCCACGTGCAACGCCAAGGGAACTCCAAACTGATATCGGTCATAAATCTATAATCAAATTTTTTAACCTGCAATGGTGGAACAAAGTGAGTTTGAGAAAACTCAGTAATACAAAACTACCAAATGATGATGTAGACAAATGCATGTAAGGTAAAACAGATACATGGTATAGTATAAAACTATCACGGTGTTCCGGGTATCCACAGGTTCCAATTACGGTTCATTTTAAATTCTTATCTATCCTCCATCTGAACTCCAATAGGCAGTTTTCCAAGACTGCATCTATAAGGCATTTACCCAGGCCCATTGGGCATAAGTGCTGACCTAAAGGGGTGTATTGGGTCCAATAGAATCGTCCTAACTAAAGCATAAAAGTCTGAATGCAGAATGTATTACCCTAGCCGAAGCGTAAGAACCTGATACAGTAGTCATAAGGAATTACCTAGCAAGCGTAGGAACGTCTGATAGTCATAAGGAATTACCCTAGCCAAGCGTAGGAACGTCTGATAGTCATAAGGAATTACCCTAGCGAGCGTAGGAACGTCTGATGGTCATAAGGAATTACCCTAGCCAAGCGTAGGAACGTCGATGATGAAGAGTCGTAAGGAATTACCCTAGCCAAAGCGTAGGAACCTGATACAGTAGTCATAAGGAATTACCCTAGCCGAAGCGTAGGAACCTGATACACTAGTAATAAGGAATTACCCTAGCCGAAGCGTAGGAACCTGATATAGTAGTCATAAGGAATTACCCTAGGCGAAGCGTAGGAACCTGATACAGTAGGAATTACCAGCCGGATCAAGGCTGAACCTTCAGGCACTTCTTACTATACCCAAGTACCCAGTAATCAATTCAGGCAGTGATAATAGTAACAACATTAATCATTAGTATTAAGTAATGACAACAGAAGATACAAAGCAAACCAATCAATCAGATAGGTACACCTAAAGTATTCGTTTCTCAAAACTGACTATAGCGTATTGCAAAGTAGATCACCTTCACAATTAACCACTGTATGAATTACGAGAAATCGAACATGCATTCAAGTGGTATTTAAGTCATTATTATTTCTCGAGTGTATTATCTTCATTTCTTAACGAAATATTTTAAACATTAAATCATTTAACTCTATTTATCAGATCGGGAGATTATGTCTTATTAACCATTTAATGAACTAGGGATCCTTTCTGTCTATTAAATTCCTCTTTCGAATAATTCGATCTTATCCAAATTACCATTATATTATCTCATAATTTAATTGACTCAAGCAGAGTTAAAAGTACACTTAATCGTACTAATGCAAACTTTAGCCTAGAACCAACATGTATCATAAAACATGCAAGAGGTAGTAATGTATTACCTTAAGTCCTTGCTATATCGGTCGACCCTTGAAACAACATTCGAACACTCTCGAATCCGACTTTGATGTCCCACAGCCTCCCAGATCCAAAGATATATGAATGCCTTCAATTAACCACAATCCAAAATCAGTTATTAATCACATTGCCTTTAAACTGAGTAATGAAGTACAAAAGCATATTCGGGTCTAATATCATATTTGGAGGATTTCGGGTTAAAATTTCACAAAAACGACTTCAAAAATAGACTTCGGACGTAGAAAAACATAAAATAAGGATTTTTAGAAAATTTAACTTTTTGGTCAAAGTCAACGCTAACATCATCGATCAACGGTTAGAAGTCAACACTGACGTCAACGGTGGGCAGCGAACGGGCGGTGACCGAACGGGTTAGGTAAGAGAGTTTGATATTTGGGGGTTTTTGATTCGAACAATCCCGAGGAAAGAAAGGAAGTTGGAAAGCCAGATCTGGTTTTATTATTTTGTTGGTTATCCCAGGCTAATATCGTACAAAATAAATTTTGAGAACCCTTTTCTCTAAGAGCTTCTAGCTCAGATGGCTGGGTGACCGGCTAAAGAGGCATGGGTTGTGGGTTCTCGTGTCCCACAACTTGCATTCTCCTTTAACCACATTTTTTTTAAATCAGGTGTTACAACTCTTGTCCTAAAATAAGACGATCTACTACTGATTTTTGTACTTATCTTGGAGATAACTTGATTTCATGAAAATTCAAGAAGTAAATTGTTGTAAGCCGTTCATCATGTGAAGCTGAGTATAGGGCTATGGCATCAGCAACTTGTGAACTTGTCTGGTTATTAGCTCTTTTATCATCATTCAATATTTCGATTTCACAAACTGCTCTATATTATGATAATCAATCTGCCATTCACTTAGCCACAAACCAAGTTTTTCATGAAAGGACCAAACATATTGAGATGGATTGTCATTTTGCCCGAGAAAAATTGTGTTCTGAATTTCTCAAGATCTTTCATGTACAATCGGTCAACCAGTTGGCAGATATATTCACCAAAGCTCTTTACCTTCCAACTTTTCGCTCCATGTTAGTCAAGCTGGGTCTTCTCAACATCCATCAGACTCCATCTTGAGGGAAGGCTATTGGAGTTAGTCGATTTGTTTAGTAAGTTATCCAGCTTAGTTAGCTATCCAGCTAGGATCTGTTAAGTTAGTTATCCAGCTAGGATAGGATCTGTTAGTTATCTCTTATTTATATATAGCTTTAGTTAGTTCCTTTTTACTTTTATTTTTCTGTAAAACTAGTTTACATTCATTAATAAAGATCATTCACTATTTAATTGGTTGTTATTATAT
Source organism: Hibiscus mutabilis (assembly GCA_019671005.1). Taxonomy (NCBI): domain Eukaryota; kingdom Viridiplantae; phylum Streptophyta; class Magnoliopsida; order Malvales; family Malvaceae; genus Hibiscus; species Hibiscus mutabilis. The sequence continues at coordinate 53,618,355 of CM033726.1, forward strand.
TTATTTGCTAGTTAATAGTTTTTTATCGCATAAATTAAAAAAAATTAACGTTTGACTGAATAATCACTTTGGTTCATATTCTTTTTCCGAAATAATTTAGCCTTCAGCTTTTTATTTTGAGTCAAAATGGTCCTATGTGGATAAAAATTATTAGTCAACTAACGATAAATTGCTTGAAATGATGTGACAAACCTACATGACAATGTCATATAGACAAATGTGTTAACTTGAAAGAATGTCACATTAGTCAAAAATAATAGTTTTATAAAATTATATAAAAAAATTTAATGACATTTTGTTTACTGTTACTAACAATTTTCATCCGCAAATGGATCATTTTAATCCAAAATAAAATGTTAAGGGTTAAAATTCTTTGAAAATAAAAATATGGACTAAAATAACTATTCAATCAAACGTTTTGATATTATATTTTTTTTTCATCGAAAGTTAGTAGTTAATATATACTTAATAGTCCCTTTATACCATGTTCAATATACCAACGAAAACCAAGCTCGCCGAGTATAGGGACGCAGCCAGGCAGGGCTAGATTGTCGACCAGCCTAATTAAACGTAAGGCCCAATTAAACCAACCAACCCATGCTCCACAGATTTTCAATTGACCATCAAATTCTTCCAAAGAAATCATAACCAGTGACAGTAAATTACTTTTGAGTACTCCTAATATGGTCTAAAGATAATCTATTCTGTTTTAGTCCTTGATAAAATCCGTACACGCATTGTAGACAAAAACAACAAATACGATAGATTAAGAAAACAAATCATAAATTTCAAGAAAAGGAAGCTTCAAATGATTCGTTTTTTAAATTTTAATATCAACACAAACGATAATCGTTGAATCTATTAAGGGGAGAGCAATTGTTTGAAACACGTATGTTTTAAAAATTCGAGGACGAATTTTCTTAAGGAGAGAGGAATTGTAATATCCTAAATTTTGGCTAATGACCAAAATGTAAATTTTGAAAGTTTTGGGGTTAAAGTATAAACTTTGGAAAAGTTTGGGGACTAAAGTGTAAATTTCCCCAACAAGTAATTTTATTCAGTATAAGAGTAAATCGGATTAAAATATGTACCTTGATATCGGTTTTAAGAATTAAGATGCAGAAAAATGTACCGAATTTGGATCGAATAAAATTGTTAAGCGTGCTCAGGCCAGAGAAATGCAAGGATGGGTGACCTTTGGGAAGTGTTTCTCAAAGTGTTTCTGATCGATATTTTGGACTCAGTAAGAGTAGAGAAAATTCGTATAGATTATCGATAAAGGAATTTTAAGAGGAATTTTATTCTATGAAGATTTTCGATAAGTATCAGAAAAATAGACTGAGTTAAGAAAATTCAGTCTAAGTCCTTAGAAAAAGGAAGTTTTATAGGATAATAGAGTTTATTTCCCGAATTTGGAAATATAGAATTTTCGGAATAAATCCAATAGCTCGAAAAAAGGTAAAATCGCAGTAGAAGTATTTTACGAATATCAGGAGATCGGATCGAATCAAAATTTCGGAGGCTTCTCATAAGCTATGGAAAAGTCATAAAATAATATTTATGGAATAGAGGCTGGTTGGAAATGAACTAATTTAGTTAGATTGTAATGGGATGGCAATTTTGAAACAAGCTAGTAAATAAAAACTAGTTGGAGGGCAAATTGGTCATTTTGCCTCAATGGCATTTTTGAAATATTTAAAAAGTTACAAGGGCATTTTTGGAAGAAGGAAATGAAAGATTTAATCTTGGCCCTTGATTGATGATAAGATCAATCTCAACTGTTGGATTAAAAGGGTATTTTAATAATTTTACTATTTAAATGAATTTAAAATTCATTTATAATACAAGTGGCATAAATGGGAGAGATTAAAAATTAAGTGATCAAAAGATGAAGATGCCTTCATCTTCATCAATTCGAAAATGGGGGAGAAAGAGAGAAATATGGAGAAAATTTTTTCTAAGCTCGATTTAAGCCCGAAACTCGATTTTCAGTTTGATTTGGATCAAAAGAAGGGTCGAGGTATTATTAAGGAAAGGATCGAGTAGAGCTTGGTGAGGCAAGCTAATAAATGGCCCTGGTGAGTGCATCTCTACTATTTTATTTTGATACGAGAAAGACTTGCGATGAGTCTATCTCTAATGTTGATTCACAAATGCTATATTTTCAATGATTTTTGAAATGAACTATGAATGATTTTCGGGTATGAACTGCCCAATGCACTTTTATATGATATTGTGAGATGTTAATATCTTTTGATATTTAAATAAGTGAATGATATATGATAGTGAATGTTTAAAGCCCATTGTATGTATTATGAGATTTCTTGGTATAATTGGCATGCCAAGAGGTGGGAGTATAATGATACAGTGATGTTGTATAAGTGTACAACAGTTATAAAGTGAAATAGTGATGCTGTGTTTTACAGCTATGACCTAGTGATACAGTGATGCTGTATAAGTTTACGGCAGTTATAAAGTGATAAAGTGATACAATGTTTTATTTTGTCACAACAAATTGGTTGATGTCGCACATGTGCATACTCAATAGTGACTCGCATACCATGCATTCTCAATTACATTACATTGGGCTATGAATTGAATAAAAAGTAACAAGTACAAGTGATCTAAAGGAAAGTGAAAAGTGATGTGATTCAAATGAAAACAAGTGATTTACTGGATATTTGATTTGACATGACATTGCCTTATATATGTACATGAGATGTTGATTTTACAGGTTACATGACAGAGGAACGACTTCGATAACGTATTTTATTTATTATGCAATTTTTATTAAAATTAAAATGCTTTACTTTGATTTATAAGTTTTGCCTGACTAAGTTCGTACTTAGCGTGTGTTTATTTCACTCGTAGATTAAGATGGAGTATCTGAAGAGGAGTCGAGCATGCTGATCAAGCTTCAATCTGCAAAACATCAGTAAGATATTCTAGCTTATGATAATCTCTAGTGGGCATGTAATTATTTAATTGCTAGTAGAATATGATGCATTAAATTAGAATAAAGGATATATAAGTAATCAGTTTTGATGATGAATCGTTTATGAATAGAGCAAAATAAGGCATTAGCATTGTAACAGAATAAAGCTAAGGTAGAAAGGTAATTACTTTGCTAATAAGAATAATCGGTAACCGCGTAAAGATTTTAAAGTCAAGAAAGGGCCTAGATAGTGAACCTAGTTTTCATCCTGAATTGAAATGTTGTTTTTAATAATTGCCAAATATGTTTTAAAATAATTAATTTATGGTTGAAACTAGCTAACTGCACATAGGTGGTGTTTCCAAGAAAACCGAGAAAGGGTTAGAATTTACAAACTAAAATTGTAAATACTTGTAAAAATAAATTTATAATTCGAGATTTCTTTAAACGACTCCGTAACATCTTTAATGTATATTCGATTTACGAGTATACGTTAAGGGTGTTACTCCTTAAACCCAAAATTTATGTATTAAAATATTTTCTTTAAAAAATTATTAGATTTGACGTTCAACCTCGATAAAAAAAAGAACTAATAAAATTTTGAAATACAAAATTTAATCAGGTAACGTAAACTTAGAAAATTGATTGATTATCTCCCCAAGTTTAAAAACTTTCATGTACCTTAAACGAAAACAAATCATAAAAAGTTGGGTGCGAATGGAAAAAATATTAGATAGGCCTAGCTTACCACACTATTTATGGTCATATCCAAAAATATTTTTTTCATGTTATTCTTTTTCAAGGTGAATCTTCACATCTTTCCTACATGTAACTAATGAGTGGATAGTTACTTGGAAGTTATGCCGAAATGGGCGAATATTATTGAATGAATCATTGATGACTTGGTGAGCCGAGTCCATCTAATAATTTCTTGTGGGGGGAAATTATTAGATGAACCGGGCTCACCACGTCATCCGTGACCACCCACTTTTTATTGACATGTAGGAAAGAGATGAATATTCACTTGAAAAAATGACATGGACGAACCTTATTGGCTGGGACCACAGATGACGTGGTTCGGGTCCATATAATTTCTCCATAAAAGGGGACGAGTGTAGTGTTTAACTGTCCAATTGTCCAGAATGTACGTGGAGGGTTCAAGATACAATCGCCGCTCTTTAGTTTTTTTTTTGGATAAGTCTTAATTATAATCTTAATCTTACCTAGAGGGAAGGGAATGAGAACTTTAGTGAAAGGAAGATGATGTTTTTAATGAGTCTAGAACCGTGATTTAAGAGAATATAAGAAAACAAAAATGAAAAATTTAGTGAACCGATCAAATATGCTTGTTAAATTTAAACTCTAGTTTTTTTTTATAAATTTTAAATCTAATCCTATTTAGAGGGAAAGAGAATGAAAACTCTAGGAAAAGGAAGGAGAGTGATCTTAATTGGTCTATAACTCATGACCTAATAGAATATGAGAGAATAAAGATGAGCAGTTTGATCAACCGGGCAAATGTGTTTGCTCTTGAACTCTATATTTTTTTTGACAAAGCATAATTATAATCCTAATTATATCTAGAGGGAAGAAAAATAGGGAGACTCTAAGGGAAGGAAAGGGGCATTCTTATTTTTTGGTGAGTCTAGAACTCATGACCTAAAAAAATAAGAAAATAAAGATAAATAGCTTGGCTAATCGGACAAACATACTTGCTCAGTTGCTCTATTGAACTCTATAGCTAAAGGGGCACTTTCCTGGTTCAAAACATACCGGTTCATTTATCTTTTTAATATACGAGTGAATTTGTAAAATTTTGATATTAATCAAAATGGATAGCATTATGTAATGTTTGGCCATGGATTTCTATGGTAAGGCCTTGTTTTTTTTTGCGTTTCGGTGGAAAAGCTAGTTTGAGAAGCCAAAGCAACAAAAAACAGACAGCTTTTGAGTGTCAAAATTTTAATTTACCCCCCAAACTAACTTCTCAAACCTTGATTTGTCAAAAACTAATTTTTTTAGCTTTTGTAAAATCTTAATTTACCTCAAACTTTAATTTTATTAACGCAACTAAAAACAAAGTCTAATACGAAAAACGCAAAGCTAAGGGGGAATTAAAGTAAAAATATCTCTATTCCTCTGCCTCTTATCTCTCTGTTGTGCTATACCATCACCTCTCATCGAGAAAGAGGGGAAATAGTGAAGGAGAAGTGAGAGGATTCATACGGTGGCGCACGGTAGCACTGGGCCCTCTTCTTCTACGTTCTGCTTTATTTTCCCTGCGATTCTTTCATTGGAATATATATCTTTCCTAACGAAGGTCGCTTCGTTCCCACGGCAATTTTCTTTTTGACACAGAGCCCAAGGAAACCTTCTTCCTATATTTCTTGAACTCTGGCAGAACAGAAAGGGACCCAATCCTGCTTCCGATCATCTCTGTATAATATTGGCAGATTAACACGGTTTCGAATCTGAATAAAGGAAGCGGAGGGAAGGAATTTATTGTAATAAGATGCTTTGGGTGATACGTTTCTCTGGGTTCTTTTCAGCTGCAATGGCGATGATTGTTCTCTCTCCTTCACTCCAGTCGTTTCCTCCGGCAGAAGCCATTAGATCATCTCGCCTCGATGGTTATCTCCGGTTACCGTCATTTCAGGTCTCCACGTCACCGGAAGATCGGTTCACTTTCCGGAAGGCCTTCGAATTTCGCAATGCCGACGAATGTGGCTTCGCCGACCCCAAAACCACAGGCGTCTGTGACCCTTCTTTGGTGCACGTGGCTATAACCCTCGATTTTCAGTACCTCCGTGGGTCAATCGCCGCCGTTCACTCCATTCTCCAGCATTCATTGTGCCCGGAGAACATTTTCTTCCATTTCCTCGTCTCGGAGATGGATTTGGAAACCCTAGTTCGATCCACTTTCCCTCAATTGAAGTTCAAGGTTTATTATTTCGATCCCGAGATTGTACGGAACTTGATATCGTCTTCGGTTAGGCAAGCGCTTGAGCAGCCGTTAAATTATGCTCGGAATTACTTGGCGGATCTGCTAGAGCCGTGCGTGCGGAGAGTGATTTATTTGGACTCTGATCTCGTCGTCGTTGACGATATCTCTAAGTTGTGGAGTATCAATCTGGGTTCACGAACAATCGGAGCACCGGAATACTGCCATGCCAACTTCACAAAATATTTCACAAACAGTTTCTGGTCGGACGACCGGTTTTCAGTGACTTTTAGGGGGAGGAAACCATGCTATTTTAACACAGGAGTGATGGTGATCGATCTGGGAAAATGGAGACGGGTCGGGTTCACAAAGCGAATCGAAAGATGGATGGAGATCCAGAAAAGTGACCGGATCTACGAGCTTGGTTCATTGCCGCCGTTCTTGCTGGTTTTTTCCGGCCGCGTGGCACCGATTGGGCATAGATGGAACCAGCACGGTCTGGGTGGGGACAATGTGAGGGGAAGTTGTCGAGACTTGCATCCGGGTCCCGTTAGCCTCTTGCATTGGTCCGGCAGCGGTAAGCCGTGGCTTAGGCTTGATTCCAAAAAGCCGTGTCCGCTCGACGCATTATGGGCACCCTATGACTTGTACGGCCACCCACATTGAAGTCCCTGCTGAGTTTTAGTCGTCGGTAAATTCCCACTTTTCAATCTGTCATTTCATCTACATTATTTGTGTATCTTCTTCACACTGATGATTGATGACCTCTTTATTATCAACTCATTTGTCAATCAGTTTTGTATTCTATTTTTCCTCTGCTGAATTTTATTAAAACCAAAAACCACAAAAAGAGTAGGAGCATTTCTCATGGAGCTGTGCTGTAGTTTTAGAGTTTGAGTTGGTTTCTATGTCCAAACAGAATCAAAGTCAGTCTTTAACACGGACTCTACACTGCTCCATTTTTGCATCTTTGTTTCCTTTGAGTACCATTGTGCTAAGTTACATTGATTGGGATTGGAAGAGACGGAAATTGAGAAATGAAGTCAGCCGAATTTGTGTTGTTGTAGGTGGAGTTGCAATGATGAAGAAAAGGGGCATTTGATGGTTCATGGAATGTAATCCAAATATTTTTTCACATTCGAAACTTGTTTTTGAGTTTCGAAACTTACCACCAAATTATAGGCACTGGGAATGATCTTTTGGATAACCCCTCTTGTTTGCGTGGTTGTTGAATTTTCAATTTGGGTGCTTTTGGTGGCAGCGGCGGAAGGCTTGTGAGCTACCAGCCTGCCCACACTGTTCCTTTGCTCCTTTTAGCGTCGGATTCCTGTGTTGTGTTTATTATTTCCTGGTAAGTTTTTTGTTGGGTTTTAGCATTAATTTTTAAAGACCACAATAAAGTGATGCATACATTTTTACACAACATTATCTATTTTATCCAGCAAATAAATTATTATAATGAGGGGTTTCTTTAAAAGAAGCTCTTTATCTTAGACACGGTGGCATCACCCAGATGTCATTGTTGCGTGGAACCGATTTGTTTAGAACCCTATGATTTTGATCCTTTGTTTTTCAATCTTAATTTTGGTAGCAGCTTAACTGGTTACGTGGCATCATTGGGCTGCTTTTGTTCCGTAGCTTTGTCTTTGCTATGTTTATAATATAATTAGTTAAGAAATTAGAATGTGATTTGATTAAATAAGCATTGAAATCTGAGGTGGACATAGCAACAGATGCCTGCTGGGCCTACCTAGTTTATCCCTGAAAATGCCATTTGACGCTGACAGCTTTTGACTCAACTATTCTAATCATTACCTAATCCCGTTGTTTTTAATCATTTGGCGAGGTAATGTGATTCTGGAAGGAGAGGTGGCCATGGCTTTATTATTCGAAAAACTCATTTGTAATAGTTATCTAGAAAAACGATGCATATTTAAAGTTATTTAAAAAGATGATTCCTAATAAAAAGACTTTGCGTTTTACAAAAAAAAATGAGTTTGAGCCTTACTTTTTATAAAAAGCGAGTTTTATATTTAAAAACGCTAGAAATTATTTTTTTTCTTTTTTTACCAATTTATTCAACGCGGAACTCGTGCTTTGTAAAAAGCGAGGTTCGAACTCGATTTCTGTAAAAAGCGAGGGCTTCTTAAATGGACTATTTAGGGGTGATTTTTCTAGATAACTTTAGATATGGGTCATTTTTTTAGATAACTATTAAAAATGGGTTTTTTTACATAAATAAGCCTGGCCATGGCCGCCGGTGAAAGCTATATATTACTTTTACGCATGCCTGTAAAATCGGACGTGGATGCGGATTTAACCTCCATTTTTTGGGGTACCTTGGTCCTTGGAGGAGGTATTCATGTCGATAAAATGGAATTTTGCTTGCTGGCTAATAATGTGATATGCAGATTCTTTTGTGTGGGGGTGGGGGTGAAAATGGCAGCTTCTTCATAAATGTGATCTTTGTCATTCCAGGGAAAGATCACTACTATCTTAATAGGCATTAGAATGTGTGTCTGAGCTCAAGACGGTCCCAGAAAGCCACCAACATCGATTGGTCCCCACTCCCCTGAGGTTATATTTGCTGTGTTAACTGCAAGAAATTTTGGGTTTTCACCAGAACAAAAAAAAAAGAAAGCTCCAACTTCTTCGAACATAATATCGATATCGTTATGGGAATTGGGCATTATGCTATTGTCCAAGATGCCAGGCATTTTAACTAGTGTGTGGATGTATATGCAGGGATGAGACTCGAACCTATTTATTGACCTTAAACTGGTCTGAGAAGCCTCCAAACTTGCTCTCACGTATCCCATGTGCACATAAACACACCAATTTTGATTTTTAGTGCTGACAATGATTTCCATGGCTACCAATGCCTGCTGTTACCAGCTTCGGCATTTAAAATCATATCAAGTTTCCCTACCTACGTAAAAGGGGACAGAATAAACTGGTTCTTATAAAAGGCATGCCATCTATTCTTTCGCTATGATGGTGTAAAAGCAGAGAGATATGTTTGGTTTTTGGTTCTAAAACCATTGAAAAGGCATGTTAGGGGAAAAGGCCACAAAAAGAAGGAATAAAAGCAGATGTAAAATGAGTGCCGAAGGCCCTGAGAAGTGAGAACCTTTACAGCTAGAAATAGCTAATGGGTTAAAGACGGGGACCACCAAGAATAATTTGTCCAACACATTCTACTACTTGTACAAACAATGACAAGCTTCCGTACCTAATCTGGAATCAAAAGGCTATTGCTTCATTAAACTCGAGCGACTCACCTTTGCCGTCTTCTAAATATTCTATACAACTGGTGCAATACTACGATTGCTAGCTTTAGCTGCAAGTAGACTGGCTAAGTGGGACAGATTTATGCATTAATACTATGATTTGATTCCTTTGCCAGCCCGACCTAGACTGTAGCCATGTTTTCTACCCTCCTCAGTGATGAGTAGGACCACTGCCCAAGGAAATTTAGCTTTGACATTGATGGGGCTTTCGGCCTCACAATTTATTGAATCTCTATACTTCCATAGATGTGCAAAGAGGAGAAAGCTTGGCTATTAGCTCCTCCCGTGTGGGGATACGCCTTGCATTATGATTTCACATTGAGCCAATGTGCTGTACAATATTCCTTGTTGCCTGTTTTGTTGTGAAATGGAGAGGAAACACCCGATTTGGAAATTGGAACGGGTCCAACATCCATGTGGATTCAGCCAAGCCATGGGAGAGTTCCCGGACAAATCAATGCAATAAAAACAGAATATAAGACAGTGGGCAAGCATACAATAGAGAGAAAGCTTTTAGTAGGATACAAGAGAATAAGCGCAGATCCAGCTTTTTCATTAAACAACGGTGGTGTGGAGCTGCGCACACAAAATCTTTGAACATAAAAATACAGTGGTTGATTACTCATAATAAACTCTTCTGACATGACACAGCTTGTTCGAACCAGGGTATTCAGCTTTCGAGACTTGCCAATTTTTAAAAGACATAATAAACCATCGTACACAGTTTTTTATGAACTTCCTCTGCGTTTGTAAGTGAGTTATTAATAGAAAGTTTTAAAGTATTATCTCAGATTTAAGAAGGTATCGGTAGCTTCGTGTCAAATCAAATTTCACTGTGCGTGAAAATTATGTATGAATTTTTATTCATATCTATTTTGATTTAAGCATCAATATCAAAATGTACGAATTTTATCAAGATTTATTTTAGCATAGATCATGAATCATGTTCAACACGTTAATACATCATGAATTTTAGATACAACTAAATATTAAATCTCAATATAAACTAAAGATAAAATTTGAATTAAATTATAATCACTTAATAAATCATCTTTTTGAAATAAAAATTATTATTAATTTTATAAAAAAATGAATTTGATTTAAATGGACATATGATATGTCAATATAACTGAAAAGACCTAAAAAAATCTATCGAGGGGGTATTCTGTTGGGGTTCATTTCAATTTCGGCCTAAATATAGTGGGCTTTGAGGAAACAGAAGGGGCCCATGTTTTGAATAGAATGAGTCAAATTCTGGGACCCTCAAACTCTACCCGGTCTCATTTTCTAATCTAATGCCTGCCTCGTCACAAAACATTTATATTTTATAAAATTTTGTATGCTTTGGTTTGGAATATTATCACGTATAATTATTGTATTATCTTATGAATATTACGTAAATATAAATTATAATTCGGCGAAAAAATGATAAAACTTGGTCTCCTTTTATTTATCTTAATTTGAACAAGTAAAACCAACTCTTTAAAAAGATGTAGATGCAAAACAAAGAAGAGTGCAGAGACCAGTTCAAGCTCTTTTGCTTATGCCAGCCAAGTTGCAGTGGAGAAGAAAAAGAAACATAGCCGGCTCTCCACAAATTATCTCCTTTCCTTTAAACCCATTTTCTCACTTAATCAAACCACCCTCTCCACTTTGATTTCCTTCAACCATGGCTGTGGTTGACAGACTCCATCCCGTCATCTTACTTTTGCTTTCTCTTTCTCTCTTCAAAGCTTCACTTTCTCAACCCCAATCCCCTCCGCCAGCCCCGGCGCCGGCCTCCGACTCATGCAACGGCGTTTTCTTATCCTACACCTACAACTCAGGCCGTGCCATTCCTCCCACCGACCCAACCAACCAAGCGTACCGTTTCGAGTCCACTTTAAGAGTTCGAAACAACGGACGTCAGGAGCTCAAGTCTTGGAGAGCGTTTGTCGGGTTTCAGGACAGGGAGCTTTTGGTCTCTGCTACCAACGCTGTTTTGGCTGATGGGAACTCGCTCCCTGCTGAGTTAGGGAGCGGTGCCGTTTTCGCCGGGTTCCCCATGAGTGACCTTAAATCGGCCGTGGAGACCGCAGGGGATACGACGCAAATGGAGGTTAGCGTCGATTTGGTGGGTACACAGTTCGGCGTCGGAGCTCCGGAAGTTCCCATGCCGCTTAATATTAGTCTTGTTAATGATGGATATACCTGTGTTAATGCCACCACCAATCAAGGTCTAATCTCTTTTGTTTTCTACTATGAATCTTATTGTTAGTGCAACGATTCTATAATTCAATATTAGAAACAGAGGAAAAGTGGAAATTTTGATGTCTATCTGTGCAAAGCAATTCATTGACGAGATGAAATTTTGTTGTTTTTTTCACTAGGGAACCGTGTGATGCAAGTATGCTGCATTATTCAAGATATAAACCCAAACACTGGTGTTAGTGGTGTAAATGAAGAATTCTTGCCCAGGCAAGAAGGAGATCTTATAATAATGTATAATGTGATTAGGGTGTATGATGATAATTACTGGGCACAGGTTTCAATCTCGAACCATGACTCTCTCAGTCGCCTCGATAATTGGCATTTGAGCTTCGATTGGATGAGGGAAGAATTCATTTACACCATGAAAGGAGCTTACCCTTATGTTGTTGATACAACAGACTGTGTTTTTGGCAGGCAAGGTCAGTACTATCAAGGAATGGATTTTTCGCAGGTATTGAATTGTCAGAGAAGACCTACCATCATCGACCTACCTCCGACAATGGCGAATGACTCGAATCTTGGACGAATCCCTTTCTGCTGTCGAAACGGGACAATTCTGTCGCCTTTAATGGATCCAAGCAAGTCTACGTCATCTTTCCAAATGCAAGTTTACAAAATGCCACCAGACTTGAATAAGACAGAGCTAGCTCCACCTCAAAATTGGAAGATCAATGGCACTATGACTCTGAATTATGAATGCGGATCTCCGATGCGAGTTAGCCCGAGTCAGTTCCCTGATCCAAGTGTTTGCCTTCAGAAACAGCAGCAATTGCTAGTTGGCAAGTAGTCTGCAATATGACACAGTCGAGGCAGGCAGATCCAAGATGTTGTGTTTCATACTCGGCGTTTTTCAATGATTCTGCTATTCCATGCAATACATGTGCCTGTGGCTGCAACCGCAATCCGAGCCAAACCTGCAGTGCTACAGAGCCGGCTCTACTTCTTCGACCTGATACTCTTCTTATACCTTTCGAGAACCGAACTGCTGAAGCTTTGAATTGGGCTGATATAAAACGACGAAAAGTTCCGAATCCCTTGCCTTGTGGAGATAACTGTGGAGTTAGCATAAACTGGCACTTATTTTCAGATTTCAAACATGGTTGGAGTGCAAGGATCACTATTTTTAACTGGGGTGAATCAAGCTTTGAAGATTGGTTCGCAGCCGTTCAACTGGATAACGCCGTACCAGGCTTCGAAGAAGTCTACACCTTCAATGGAAGCGTGCTGCAAGGTTCCAACAATACAATATTCATGCAAGGCCGTCGGGGATTGAATTATCTACTAGCGGAAACAGATGGTTCCAATCCAAGAAAGGATCCCCGTGTTCCCGGAAGTCAACAGTCGGTTATCTCGTTCACTAAAAAGTCCACACCGGGTATTCAAGTGGCAACCCGGGATGGGTTTCCGACCAAAGTGTTGTTCAACGGAGAGGAATGTGCACTTCCCACTACACTTCCTAGCAAAGCTCGAGTGGTCAGTGCAACAAGCAGCATTGTTGGCCTTCTAACACTTGCTGTTCTATTGCTGATGCAGTACTGATAATCTTTTGGACTGCTTGCCTTAAACTGCTCCAAATTTTTAGTATGAACTATTGGTGCATATAGAAATGTTTTTAAGTTGCAGTACTCCATATATTCAATTATTTATCCATTTTTTTGGATTAAAAAGTATAATGAGAAGATATGTGCCATGCCATTTGGCAAGCAGTGTTCCATAATACCAGAAGAAAATAGAAATTGCAGCAATGGGGAGAACAAATCATGATGTCCAGAGCTTCCAAAGTCAGAAAAAAGTTCGAATTCGAAAAATGTATCAATTCCTATGCTAAGCTAGCTTCTTGTTAAGCTGAAGAAAAACAAAATGCACCTGTGAAAGAAAACATTTAACTATAACTTCGTGTCAAACAAAAACAATTAGAACTGCAGGAGAGCTTAGCAACTAATGACACTCCACATGCAATGGATTCAGAAATAACCGTATACTAAGTGAATGAACTTTGGTTTCCAAATATTTTGAAGGGGAAATAGGTTAGAATATGGCTGCAAAATAAGGGAATGAGTTTGCCTGTGTGTATGTGCACGCATGGATGAGTGAGCAATAGCGGAACTTGGACTAAAAGTTTGAGGGGAGGCAACTTAATTTTTTTTAAAAAAAATTGGAGGCTTAAATGAAAATTTCCAAAAAAAATTTGAGGGTTTAACCAAATTTTTAATATTTTTGAGAGATTTAGTAAAAAAATAAAATTGAGAAACAATTTAATTAAAAAATTTAAAAATTTAAAGTTTAATATAAATTTTTAAAAATCTTGAAGGGCCAAATTAAAATTTTCAAAAATTTTAGGGGTAAATTTTGAATTTCATAAAAATTTGGAGGACCATGGCACTCACTAGCCCCTTAAACGATCCGCCCCTCTAAGTGTGGCAAAAATATATACAACCTTATGGAGCTGTTTGAAACCCTCCTCAACTGATGAAGCAACATTTTGGATATTTTAGTCTTAGGGGTGTAAATGAATCGAGCTTGAACGAATAAGAGTTTATTCGCATTCGTTTATTTGTTTTTGAAGGTGTTTATGTTCGGTTAAATTTTTTGAACAATATGCCGGCTGAATTTTATTAGAAATCAAAATAGAAAAAAAGTCTAAAAGAAATAAAATTGTAGCACAAAAATAATAAAACACAATAAATCTAAATAGAAAAAATTAGAAAAATGAAACATCAGACCAGTAAAACACGTCCAGTGGGCTGTAAAACAATGATAAAGATGAAACACTAGAGAAAATAGAAGTAGAAAGTAAGACTTTTTGTCTCTATCCACCTACATGCTTCAAGATTTAAGTATGAGTGGAGAGCAAACAACCTTGGATTCTGCTTCGTAAAACAGATCTGACTACATCGGCAAACAAACCACAAAGGATATCAAACTACTGAAGACCACCGTTAATCCGCAAATCAGATCCGAGCGTCATGAAAAAATATATCCACGAACGTAGATCTACCACAACCGTAATCTATAATGTGTCATAAAGCAGAACTGTGCCATAAAGCAGAAGCGTGCCACAAGGCAGAGGAAAAACGTACCACAAGACAAATAAAAAACTAAAATATTACCAAAATATAAAAGAAAACAAAAACTTGATATTAAAAAGTATGAGGAAAATGACTAACGGCGGTGACTACTAGCATTAAAGCTAACGTCACCGCTCCACCGCTGATGAATCAAGAACTAAGAAAAAATTGGGTTATTATTTTAAATATCGTATTCGTGTCCGTTTGTTTGTTTTTTAGGTGTTCGTATTCGTTTATATGTTTGTCAAAATAGTAAAATTATACCACTAGTCTTTAAACTCCTTAGGCTTCACAGTTCGAACTTTAAAGTTCACCACATATTCAATTTAGTCCATACCTTCACCAATATTTAAAATGTAAAAAAATTAGTAAAAAAAGTTGACTAGGTTTTTCTCTGACGGCGCATGCTAGCTAGTCTATTGTGCGCTGGTAGAGGGTTTTGATTTTCTCGTTGATTTCCTTCGTTTTTTCTGCTCCGATCTGATTTTTTGGGCTCTACGGTTGTTGGGGGACTATTTTATGGTGGCTTCAAGTTCTAGTGGAGAGCGTTAAGGTAAATCATCTCCTGGAGCTCTTAATTTGGAGGATTTCCCCTCTTTAGTAGCTTCGTCTGTTGCTGAATACGGCTTTTGTAACACCCCCTTCTCGGTCTGGTAGGAAATCGGGTCGGAAATGCTACCGAAGAACGATAATAATAGTCGGTATAGTAATTTCGGTGTTTTAGCAATGTTCGATGTCTCAATATAATGATTTAACGATGTAAAATTAATACGATGATGTCAATGAACCAACATATGCAACCATAATTAGTTTAGAGGACCATTCTATAAGATTTACAAGTTTAAGGACTAATCTATAAATTCTATAATTCATGGTCTTTATCTGAAATTAATCTTATCAATATGTAATTCAATGTCCATGTGGCATGTCTATCAATTTGCATACCAATCAGAGGTCATTAACTTAGTTAATTTAAGCCATGTAACATTTAGTGACCATAATATAATATTTTAGAACTTATTTCATAGCTTTTAACTAACTTGTATTGGTATCGACACTCGAGAGACCACATGATACGCCTTGCCTGACTCAAATATCACCAAATTTTAGTGACCAATATGTGTACCGATATGCATAGACCAGTATCGATACGCTCTTAATATTATCAATAATGTTTCTTTAGAACTTAAAATGGGTATCGGTACTGGCTTATTTGTACCGATACTAGTGCCCTAATTTCCAAATTGAGGTAAATTGGGTATCGGTACCCACATGTTCGTATCGATACCCTGCTACAATAAAATTTTAATGTCAAAAATCCGTATCGATACGTCCAAGTTCGTACTGATACGCCTTGTTGACTTGGTCCAAAAATGCATACTCGTACCGATACTCCTTCACCTGTATCGGTACGACATGATCTGTAATGACAAATTATGTCTGGTTTTTATCCATTTTGATCTATCAAATCATGTCCAAATTTCATGAAGGTTTACTAGCAACCTTGTTTAGTCCCAATCTATTAACATGTAAAATTTCAAGGCTAATTGAATCCGTTTACCATGTTTTCACCTTTTAGAGCCAAATAAACATGTTTTATCAAATTTCAATAAACTCATAGGTCCATTTTACCTTAAACTTAAGCACACACATAACTATCACTTATACATATCAAAATGGGACATTTAAGCATGTTTAGACCTTATGCCACCATTCTAGGAGTTCATATTTAAAAGGAACATTACATAGCCTTGTGGTGTGACTTGCAAAATTTGATTCTTTCCCGATCCTCGAAGCTTATATCATTTAACCTGAAATATATGGAAATGAGATGCATTAGGCTTTTTTAGCCTAGTGAGGTAGTCAATAATGCTATGAACAATACAATGAATGCCAATAATATCAGTGATAGTATTTCAATGTATATATCATCTCAAATCATGCTTAACAATAATTTTAACAACTTTAGCCCTTGGATCGATATGAGATAATGGATATACGAATTCCCAACCGACATCACCAAATCAATGAGTGGTCAAATCCTGCCAACATTGCCAATGGACCAATATCTCACACATCCCGCCAACATCGCCAAATAGAGCTTTAGCTCAAGGACCATAGTCCACTCCGTACCAATGAGCTCATGAATTCTATGGCATGCCACTTGTATCCCATTTCCATTCGAATCCAAGGTCCAGTGATTAAGCCAATGACAATAACGATATCAACATTTCAATGATTCAATAACAATGTTCAATGATCAATATGACCTTGTCCAATGATTCAACATAATCATGTATTAATGTTTCGACAATTTCTATGGCAATATCAATGATTCGATGAGTAATAATTCAATGCAATAAATTTATTGATGCTTACCAATAATACCTCCTAAGAGGACTTGATGCAATGGAACCTTGTAACTTGTTAGCTATGTAATAAAAAATAAGAATAAAATCGAAAAGGCACCTAGACAATCTCGAAACTCCGACTACACTCACCGATATTCTTGAGACCTTCAAGGCTCCCAAACAACTATCCCTTTGTTTCTTTGTTTGGTGAATTTCGGTGGATTGGCCATTTCCTCGCTAAAAATGTTTTAAGCTATCAAAACAATATGGAACAAGGGTTACACTGATTCAAAAAATTTCGATAAAGATATCTATGACAATATTTCTCTATGGAATTAACAAAAAAATTTAACTTAAAATCCTTGAAGTTAATTCTAAGGTTCAAAAACTTGATTCTATGATTTCTCCATCAATTTCTTATGGAAATCAATAGAACAACGGTGGGCTTACCTTTTTAGATTGTTAAGAATCTATTAGAATCAATAAATTGAAGAAATTCAAAGCTTTAAATATCTTCTAATGGAGGTGCTTGCTTGCTATAAAAAGGAAGAAGATGATGGAGATGCTAGATTGAAGAAAAACTAACCGGTAAGCTTTTTTACCTTTTTTTTCGTAATATACAAAACCTAAGGCTTTTCTTTCAATGAATGAAGCTAAAATTAGCATCCCACGTGGGGATGACTAATCCAAAAAGGGAAATAATTACGGACTTAATCCCTCAATTCTTTAATTATTACACTTTGACTCCTTTAGAACTAATTTTCCTAATTTGGTCACTAAACAAGTTTTAATGTATTTAATAAAATCCTTAATCAATAACTATGCTTACTTAGCAATTGACCACTTGGTCAAAGGTCAATGTAATAGTTTAACTTCGATGTTGGATTTTTGATCTTCGAAATTTATTTCTAGCTAGATCGGTTTTTAGGGTGTCACAGCTCTGCTGTGGTGGGGGTTGTTGTTACTGGTGATAGCTCTGTTGTTGCAGAAGATCAGGTGCCTTCTAGGCTTGATGCGGCGGTAGCTGATAGATTGGAGAAAGTAGTTGCTGCGGCAGAAGCAACTGGTTCTGCGGGGGTTGCAAAGTACAAGGCAAAGGTGGTTCAGGCAGTTGTTACGGCAGAAGCATTTCAGGCTACGATTTTTTTTGGTCTAGCTGGTTCTGCAGAAGTTACAGATGACAAGGGAAAGGTGGTTCAGGCTGCGGCTGACTTGGGTAAGGCTTGGAAATCTTTGTTCACTGGTCAGGCTCTCCCGTTTCATCCTCCAATCAAGCAGAATGGTAAACTGGTGGTTTAACCTTTCCGTGAGGTAATGGGTTTAGGAGCGAAGCAATGGACTAATTCGCTTTTGGGGAATTTCCTGGGGAAATCTCCCCCTCTTGGAGTATTTCAGCGTACTGTGGCTAAGCTTTGGGGGAGGGAGGGTTCTATTATGATAAGGTTTCTTGCACCGAGTGTTTATCTTATCAATTTTCTTTCCCAACGGGTTCGTGTTAGGTTCTAGAATTTGGGCCATGGCACATTCAACAGAAGGCTCTCATTCTCTGTAAAGTTGCCAGGTATGATCCCTAAGATTATTAGCCTTGATGTTGCTCTTATTTGGGTAAAATTATGGCATATTCTGTTACAGTTGTTTTTACAGCAGGGATTAGGATATTTGGCAAGTGCTTTAAGTAAGCCTTTATATACAGATAGATCAACTGCTTTGAAACTACAACTTGAATTTGCGAAAGTGTGTGTTGAGGTTAAGGTTACGCATTCTCTTTCTACTTCTATTACTGTTGATCTTGGGAATGATAATTGTGTGGATGTTGGAGTTGAGCTTGTTTGGACTTCTCTATACTGTAGTACTTGTGGTGTATTTGGCCACTCTGTTGATAAATGCAAGAGACGTGTTATCATTGCGATTGATTTACAGGGTGATAGTGAGTCTATTGCTGTCAATCCTAGTGTTAATAATCATGTTGCTGCAACTGGCTATGATGTTGTTGGTCATGTTGTTGCTAGTTTTTTTATTGTTAGTCCAATTGTTGTTATTCCAATTGTTGCTTGTCCAGTTGTTGAGGAGCAGAAGAAGATTAGAAAAGTGGATAATACTACTAATTTTGGGTTAGCGGAGGAAGTAATTAGTAATAAGGTTGACTCTAGTGGTATAGAGGTGGGAATGGGATTGTAGAGCTTGCTGCTAGTCCTGTCACTATTTTTGTGTACAGCGAAGAACCTATTTCTAGTTCTAATAAGTTTGATACCCTCTATGATGTTGTTGAGGATCAGGTTAGGAGAGATTTGTTCTGCTAGGGGTGCACTGGTTAGTTGGATGCAAGTGTGTCATCCTAAGAATGAGGGGGTTAGGAATCAAAGACTTATATGTTTAGAATAGGGCTTGTTTTTTAAAGTGTTTATGGTTGGTTTTTGCTAACTCTGACTCGCTTTGAGTTGCATGGGCTGATAAATATCTGCTTAGAGGATGTTATCATAGCTGGGCTTGAAAGAAACTTCTAAAATTGCGTGTACTATGGTTGCAGGTCGGTATAAATATATAGATGACCTTCAAAGCTAGGCTGGTGTGGGGGGAATTTAGGCATAAACACGAGAAGGTGCTATGAGCCAATGTGGTGTGGGGTTGTGAGGCAGATCCTTTATGTTTGTTATATGGAGTAGGAATGAAATCGAGGGATCATGTTTTTGCTGAGTGTGGATTTGCAAGGCAGCTGTTTGAGATGGTTATGATGCATTGGGAAATTCATTATAGCTATAGCTCTTGGGCTGAATTGCAACTTTGGTTGCAGTGAAGGGTAAGGCTTTGGTGTCAGTTGTATTGAGGCTTGCCTGGTGTTGTTTCATTTACTTGGTTTGGTAAGAGAGGAACTCAAGGTTACATGGGAGGGCTCCCCAAACGGTTGATGCTTTATTTTTGCGTATCAAGAAAGATGTTAGTATGAGATTGGTTGGTTTTACTAAACTTGAAAATTGTTCTGTTTTAGTTGATGGATGGGGTTAAATTTGTAATTAAGTTGTTTTAGGATGGGTTTGTATTGGATGGTCTTATAGTTAGTTCTTTGGATGAATAAAATAATATTTATTCAAAAAAAAAGAAAAATGAGAATTGGTAAACGATCTTATAAACGAGTCGATAAAGAGCTTATAAAGAAGAAACAAGTTTGTTCGTAAACATAAACGACCGAATACAGTTTTGTTCGTATTCTTTCGTTTATTAAATGAACATACAAATTTTTGTTCATACTCGTTTACTTAGCTTAATAAGCAAACGTTATACCAATCATTCATGAACAGTTCATCGAATGCTCCGTTTATTTACACCCCTATGCAGTCTATTCGGTCAAACAATCATACTCAAAAAGTTTTATTTTTTCACCTTTGTCCTCCTATATAATTTTTTTAAAAAAATTGTTTATTTATGGATTTGACCCAAATTTCAAACATTTATGTTTTGCACCCAACTCAAAAAATTAGTTGACATCATTCAACCACAATTGATAACAAACAAAAAGATGTGTCATATCATATCTGGCATATTACAAGAACTGAGAGGTCTGGGTATTTTTAGGGTGAGGCTAAAATGAGACGGATCTATACAAATGCTTATAATTTATACAAATTCTTATGGTAAAAATTTAGGTTATAATTTAACAACTTGTGTAGTTATACAAATTCTTACCTAAGGCAAAATCTACTCAAATTCTTACCAAGTTGATAAGAATTTATGTGGTTACACAAATTTATAAGAATTTATGTAGTTACACAAATTTATAAGAATTTATGTAATTACACAAAATCTTACCAGTCCTACACAGATTTTTATAAAAATGGTAAAATTTATGTAGCCGCCTTATTTTAGTATCACCCTAAATTGCCTCATTTTAAAATTTTCCGACAGGTATTTCATGATTTGAGCAAGCTCATTTACTGACCGGACAACGTACAAAAACCTATATTAAATTAGAAGGAAACTACAAATGAAACGATAAACCGCAAGTATTTACGTAGTTTAGCCCAGATAATGAACATATTTTAATTATTTTCATTTCCAAAAGTAGTAATAGAGGTTTAATTGAATCCACCGGGTGTTTTGCATTGAATCTTCAATTCTTTTTAAAACTAGTTCGCAATATTTTAATAGAGGAAAAAGGAAAAGTTGATGATTTTTATATTAATTATAATTAAAAACTAATAAGATCAGTGACTAAAGTGATAAGAAATTTTCTTCAAATGTCAAAATGATAAAAATGTACTTATTCAGTAGCCAAATATGCATTTATTCCTAGAAATAGATTAAAAATGCAAAAAATTCCTTTTTTTCTGAATCCCCTTTCCTCCTTTTTAAGTCGCTCTTTGTTCTTAAACCAGAAAGGCAGCAGCGGCAGAAGAAGAAGAAAGAGGAGGAATAGAAAGGAGAATCTAGGAAGCAGCCGTGTTAGATTCTCTCTTTTCCAAACAAACCCAGCTGCCGTTTACAGCGTTATCTAAGTTTCAATGGAGGATGATACTTGGAGCTTTGCGTTCTCAGCTTCGTCTAGGAGCTATCAATCCACTCTCAAATCCCAAAGTGGTTAGTATTTTATTTGTTTGTTTGTTTTTTGTTATGTTTTTGATTTTGTTGTTTTTGTTTTCTGAATTTTACGCGGTTACTGAATGGGGAATTATTGATTTGGCAGCAGATCTTTGTATTGATTTTGAAGAGATTGAAGAAGACGATGAATTGATGACGGAATACCCCTGCCCGTATTGTTCGGAGGATTTCGATTTACTCGGCTTGTGCTGCCATATTGACGAGGAACATCATCTTGAAGCCGGCCATGGGGTATGCACTTCCCTTTCTGGATTTATTGTTACGCATAATTTTTCCTTGGTTTTGAAAGATTGTTAGAATTGATATTTAGGGAATGTTTTTCCTCTTCCTGGATATGCTTTTAGTTTGGTCAAAATTGTGGGTCGAAACTCTTTGATTTCTAACATACTGATCCATGTTTTAATGCTATGCCATTGAATTTACTGGAAACTTAGATCAACGATTAGAATTATCAATCTAATGTTACTCATTTTATAAACATTTACTTGCAATTTTGTTTGGCTGAAATTGTTCTTGTTTACCCATAGAGCTTTACAAGTGATCACTCGATTCGTCCATCTTTCCCCAAATTTTATCCTATAATTTCTTCTCTGACTGTTAGTGAATAGTTGATTGCTAAAGCTATTGAGCAATATTTGTTACCACCTATATGCTTTTAGTGTCAACCTATCTTTTTTTATTAGTCCACAGTGCCCCATTTTTGAAACCAACATCGATTCAAAATATTATAGAGCCCCTATTAGTTTCTGTTCTTTTTAAGTTGGCAGATCATATTCTATCTCTCTCCCTCTCTCTTTTGTATATATTTTGGCTTGTTGGCAGCAATTAAGGCCTTGTACATTGTCGGGTAAGTTATAGTTTATTGAACTTTTCCTTAATATGCTTCATTACATAATATGAAGTCTTCTGTTTGAGAAGAACAAATTCGTAGCTGGCCTTACCAAAAGGAATTCTTCTTATTGAATCTCACAATGATCAGAACACTTCATGATAGCTTAGTTTTAATTGCAGTTTAGACATAAAAGATGTTTAAGATCAGTTAATCAATATTGCTTATTATTGCAGGTATGTCCCGTTTGTGCTCATAGAGTAGAGATGAACATGGTTGACCACATAACAACGCGGCATGAGGATATTTTCAAGATATCCTTTTATTACTTTCCAGTTGAAAGATTTTACTTATTTTGTTCTTTTTTCCCTTTTTCCTTTCGACTACTTGTTCTAGATCATGTCATTGTGCTTGAATCAATTCTCACAGCATCCTGTTCCTTTTACTAAAGCTCTCTCTCTGAATCAGTCCATTTTATATATTAACTTTCTTTGTGTGACCACGATCATGCTTTGAGGGGGGGGGGGGGGTTCAATTTTAGGCCAGATGCTTTGAAGTTCGTGATCTGTGTCCCTTGACCAATGATTACAGTAACCACAGATTAAATTTTCATAGAGGCGACTCTTATTCAACTCTTTCTTCCTTGAGAAAGGAGTTGCATGATGCGCATTATCAATCTCTTCTTTCCAGGTCATGGTCTTCACTTTCTTCCTCCAATACAGGACCCGATCCAGTGCTTTCATTTCTTTACAGTGCACCCCCTGCCGATTCATCCAAAAGTGTACAGCCTGCCACTCCTACTGAAGTGACCTTGGAAGAAAAAGGCTCAAATGAGAAAATGCTAGAAAAGTAAGTTGTTTTATCTATTTTTAAGATGTTTTCTTTAGTGTTTGAGCTAAGCAATACCCTTTGGATATTGTGCTGTAACAGACATAAAAAAATTCCCTGTAAATTCTGGAGCTCAAGCAATGGTTGGTGGGGAAATAAGAAAGAAAACAATGTCTTTTGACTTTTCACTCCCAATTAATCTTTTGGATTTATGCAAGTGTAGTAGCAAGTTAAGCTTTTTTTTCCTAATTGATTTCTTTTGCTTCACAACTTCTGGAACTGCTGTTAATGGTATCAGAATATGATTTTACCTTCTCTCCCCCCCCCCCCCAACCAAATGCAAATTCATGATTTTCTTATGTTGTACAGAGATGTTCACCCGTTGCCATTGTCAGATAAGGAGCACTCGGAGAAGGCAAACAAGTGTGAGTTTGTACAAGGACTATTGTTATCAACCATCTTCGATGGTGGCTTATGATCTAGACAGAACAAAATCAACGGTCCGCGACTTCAAATTTTAACAAACGTGCTGTCATTCACATTCTTGCATTGAACATTCTGATACTTCAATGTAGAAGCTAGGGCAAGATTCAAGAATGTAATGTAATTTATTTAAGTAGGTTGATGTTTTTCAATTAAGGACTCGACAGAGTTCAGACTGTATTTTTCCCTTTTAAAGCATCAGTTCATAAAGCCATTATTAGCTTTGTTTAAACCCTTCATTTGCTAGTTAACCTTAATGTAAAGTTCCATATTAACAAAATTGAACAATGATTTCAATAGCGGTACGTGCCTTGATAATATCCGTGCTATGGTCTGTTACTCTATTTAGGGTTCTTCGTATTTGTGATTCAAAGGCCTTAATTACAAGAATTACGGTATGTGCCTTGATAATATCCAGTATTCTTGTAATTGCAGAACTGAAGAAAGCTTTATAAGCCCTGATAACTTCACGAGTATTTCGTTTTCTGGAAACAGCGGGTATATGTGTATATGCGTAAATACAGTAGACATTTGAGTTGTTTGGTTAATAATTTACAGAGTGGACCGATAACAAACATAACTTGAACTTGAACCAGAATATATTGCAAAATAGCTACCTTGCATTTAATGAATGATTGAATGCAGTCTAGTTGCAAAAGCCGAAAAACAAGCCGCTGCTTAGCAGAGTTTTAAGTAAACTATATCATTTGTCACCAAGTATCATTCCAACAAAACCTTTACAGTTCCCCTATCTACCACTCAAAAGATCAGTTACAGAGATTTAAGGTACCTTGGTTATCTCCACTGTGAGTTGTGCGATTCGAAAAACTGGAAATCAGGATGATGCACTTGTAAACATTGCAGCCAATTGCCAGCGGCTTGTAACAGAGAGCTTGCTTGCTGCCATTCTTGGGCACCATTGGGAGCCAAAATTGAACCTTTCAGCTTATAGGAAGCAAGGCCAAAAACCGGCAGAGGGATATTTGTAGGTGCATCAACACCACGGACTTTCCCACCGCTAGAAGCAGGATATCGCAGCTGGTTTTTACCTGTACCGGTTGTAAAATAATGACCAAAATTAACTCAACAGAACACACCACCCATCAACATGCCCCATGATCATAAATGAGAGAGAAAGGGGTATACTTTGGGAATGCGTTGACAAAGAATGGAAGGTCAAGAACGATGCATCCTGATTTTGTAGGGTAGGACCCATAGGTATTCTGTATATTGGGTACCTATAGACCAAAAATAATATAACCAAACATAGATAAAGCTTAAAAGAACAGTGACTTGGTCAATCTTTAGAAGTATAAGATGTCCTACCAAGCCACTGAAATCCAACTTGCTGGCAATAGATCAGAGCTCCTGAACTCTGAAAATTGAGATGCAATATTTGATATCTGGTGGGTAAGAAAAAGGTGCCACAAGCATTTGAGTCAGAACACAAAAACATTTGAAGATAAAGAACTTAACATTCTAAGTCACCACATGTGAACTTGCCTTCTCATATAAAGGTTTCCGATGATGTGGTTGCTCCTGTTCAAAGTATTCAAAAACCAGCAGCCAAGTTGACTTGCCAACCTGAACTTCATCACTAGAGGAACTCGTATGTGATCTATTCGTACTCTGGGAGTTGTGCTGTGCCCAAGCTCCATCAACACCGCCTTTTACTCTCCTGCCTGTTACAGAGTCGCTACTTCCAGCATTACTAGTTTCTCTTGAAGACTCAGCATCACCATCCTCACTAATCATTGGCAGTATATTTCACGGTTAATGACAATGCAACTAGAGAACAAGTCCAATTAAAATTAAGAATCTGTTCGCAAAGAAGATTGTAACAGTGGATGAATTATGTAGGAAACCCAACCAATCATTCCCAAACAAGTTAGGTCCTTTAAAGAGAGAGCATCCAAGGTTTCTTGCTGCCAGATAACATGGGAAATTTTTGATATATCAACCATGAATATAACTTATTATAAGTGCAATATCAAGAGGAAGCCGAAGAACCTCCGCTGCCGCGTATTTAAGAGAGCAATCTGACAATAAAAAAATAACTCCAACCACCATATTAAAAGGGAAAAATTAGGAAGGATAGGCAGTAAGAAGCTCACCTTGGCCTACTTGGATCTACATACAATTGTATGCCTGACAAATAAGGAACATAGTATTGCTTAACAGAATCACTCCCATTCAACACAAGCGGGACTCCAACACCGTATGCACTCCACTCACTAAAACATTCCCAAAGATCACTGAGACAATAATATGAGTGCAAATCCGTTTCACAAGTTCCGCATCCCCTAAAATTTGCCTATCGAATCAATAAACAGAAGAAATAAACACAGATTGCTAAGTAAATTATAAATATATAATGAAATCTCTTGCAAACTCTGCCCTTAAATAAAGCTTGAACCAATTAAAGAATTATACAGTTAATGGAAACATTAATATATGAAAGAAATAAATCCATTCTTGCATTTCTATTAAGGAGGCTGCACCGCTGTTACAAACAAGATAAATCCAACCTTCTTATCACTTTAGGACCACAAGAATGCAAGTCATAGATTAATAGTAACCCCCACACCATTAATTAGCATAATTAAAGTTAATTCTCTACACGTTGGAATTAGTAACAAACTGACCATTCCATTTCTAACTAATAATTTATAATCATTTGTATTACTTTTATTCCCCAAAAAAGTCATTTGCATTACTTTCCTAAAACAAGCTCGTCTTTACTCAGCCAAAAAATAATACACTATATCAATTAGCAATTTAGCTATCCATGGCTTTGCCGTTCTTTTTCTTATAGCCATTAAAAAGTTGTAACCAAAACTCAAATAACAATTCACAGAACTTGTGTTTAGTTTCAAAGAAAGTAAAAAAAAAAATCGTCTCATTTTCACAATACCTCGGAGAAGCAATAAGCCGGAACAAAAGGAGTGACCGCCTCCATGAGCCTATCCAAATTGGACAATTTAGTAACCTTCGGCGACGACAATGTAGACTCGTCAGAATCCGTCCGAGTCTCAGCCACTGAATCAACCGATCTGACTCGGCTCTCCTCGTTCAACGGTCTCCATTTCTCACTTTGCAATTGTCTGTGCGACTGTTGTTGCCTCTGCAACTGCTGTTGAATCCGCCTTACCGCCGGCGGGTTGTAGAATCGGTTCCTCGTCTGATTTCGGGTTTCGGCGAACCCTCCCGAGTTTGACATCTCACTGCTATGAAAAAAAGAAGGAAAGTATTGCTCGTTTTGCCGGAGTAGTGAAATCGAAAGGATACGGAGGGAAATAAGGGGTTTTAAAGAGGCAAAATAATGAAAACGAAAGTGAAAAGGCACCCACGAGCGTTTGTTTGTTTTTCTAGTGGTTTTTGTCTTCTCCAGTGGCTTGACTTCCGAGACTGAGAGCAGATAGGTAAAGAAAATTTCAACAAAAGGAAGGAAGAAAGAAAACAGCTCTGTCTCCTTGAATTTCGATTCCGCTGCTCCATTGTTGTTATAGCATGAAGTGATCTAAAATGACGATATTGACCATCTCTTTCCTAAAACATTTTAATCTTTTCTATTATTTGTTGTCTTTTCAGAAATTAATTACTCACCTTTAAATATTTTTTGGGTAGTAGAACTTCAATGATCAAAACCACGTAAATATGTCGCGTGATTAAATTATGAAAAATAGCGCCCGCGACTTACATGATCTCAATTAATAAAAATTACTTGATAAATATCAAATTCTCACCTAATAAATCACTCATTTCATTGATTTTTTTTTAATTTTATAAAGCTCGACGAATACTGTTGAACACCACTAACAATGAACATTATTAAATTAATTTATAAATATTAAAAATTTCAAGGACTCGACATATAATTATAAATTATTTAAAATAAAACTTTAATTAAATTATTTTCTATATATATTATATTTTAATTTTTTAAAATAATTGGATCAAATATCAACCTTAGTCAGTTTAAAAAATAAAAAACTCTAAACCCAAACCCTAAACTATAAACCCTAAACCCTAAATTCATACATTAGATTTAGAGTTTAGGGTTTATAGTTTAAGGTTTATGATTTAGGGTTTTGAGTTTATGGTTTTGAGTTTATGGTTAGAATTTATGATTTAGGGTTTAGGGTTTTGAATTTAGGGTTCATAGTTTAGGGTTTAAGGTTTAGTGTTTTTTATTTTTTAAACTGACTAAGGTTGGTATTTAATTCAATTATTAAAAAAAAATTAAAAATATAATATATATAAAAATAATTTAATTGAAATTTTATTTTAAATAATTTATAATTATACGTTGAGTCTTTTAGATTTTTAATCTTTATAAATTAATTCAATGGTGTTCAGCGATGTTCATCGTTAGTGGTGTTCAACGGTGTTTGTCGAGCGTAGTAGACTCATTCTTTGTTTTTATATCATCTTCACTTAGTAAAAAAAAGGCATAATAATTAATAAAGTAAATAATTTTTATTAATTAAAACAATAAATGACGTGGAGAAAAAGCTCATGATATAATTTCTCATACTATGGTAGCTTAAACGTTTTATATATCATGTTTATTAAACTTTTATTTAATTAAACATTATGAACTAACCTGTATTAGTTGGATAAAGATTAAAAGTAAAAGACAAGTAAATATTATTATATCTGTATTTTTATACCCTTGATATCAATCCAACTCATGAGAAATAAAAAATTATTTTAAAATATAAATAAGATATTTTTTTTTAACTGCTTGACGTAGTTACAAGATAATATTTGTTCATTAATTTTAATTTTTTTAACAATTCACACATATCATATCATACAAACATATTGTTCAGACTTAGATCACCTAAAAATAAAATAATTTTTTTACTAAAACTACTTGATGTGTTCATAAATAAGACAACTTTTTATAATAGTTTATCAAATAAATATTTATATTTTTTTAATTTGTATCACTTATGTCATGATGCGGCATAATTTAGTATAAATAATATTATGAAAGAAAATTCTACAACGCTCGACGAACACTGTTGAACACCATTAAATTGATTAATAAAGATTAAAAATCTTAAGGACTCAACATATAATTATAAATTTTATTTTAAATAAAATTTTAATTAAATTATTTTCCATATATATAATATTTTTAAATTTTTTTAAAAATAATTGGATCAAATACCAACCTTAGTTAATTTTAAAAATAAATACCTGAAACCTTAAATCTAAAACCCTAAACTCAAAACTCAAAACCTTAAACCATAAATCTAAAACCCGAAACCCGAAACCATAAACCTAAAACACGAAACCATAAACCATAAATTCTATATATCTCCCCCCAAACCCAAATCGATTCCCTTGAGTAATAAAACTTCAAACCAGTAGATATTTTTTGGTTGATCGGATGTAAGTCAATAACTTTCAAATTCATTTTGGTCAAACTGTTTGATGGTTTCGAGTTTAGAGTTTATGATTTATGGTGTAAGGTTTAGAGTTTTATGTTTATGATTTAAGGTTTAGGGTTTATGATTTTTTATTTTTTAAATTGACTAAGGTTGGTATTTGATCCAATTATTTAAAAAATATAATATATATATATATAATAATTTAATTGAAATTTTATTTTAAATAATTTATAATTATATGTTGAGTCATTGAGATTTTTAATCTTTATTAATCAATTTAATGGTGTTCAGCGTTAGTGGTGTTCAGCGATGTTCGTCGAGCGTGGTAGACTTATCCTATTATGAAAGAGCAGTAAATATATATATATATATTATCAAAGATAATGCATCTACTATCGTCTGAACTATTCTTATTTAATAAGTATTAAATGATGTAAATAAAATAATGAAGAACAATAACAAGAACAAAGAGGTGAGAGAAAGTGAAAGATTTTTATTCATTTTCAATATTGATTTATTTACAATGCTTTCTCCCAATCTATATTTATAGGCATAAGATGGAAACCCTAATTCTAATAGGTATTAAACCCTAATAATAAAGTACATTAAAGTCTCCTTTAATACATGGATATTCACCATAAATAAATATTCATAACACCCCCTTGGATATCCATGAAGATAATGTGCCCCGTTAAAACCTTACTAAGATAAAAACCCAGTGGGAAAAAAATTTTCTTTAGTGAAGGAAAAAGAATACACACATCTTTGATACGCATAACATGTTGTCTCATTAAAAACCTTACCAGGAAAACCTATTGGGACAAAACCTTGGTTAAGGAAAAAAGAGTGCAACGCGTATCTACTCCCCCTCATGAAAACATCACATAAGATCTTTGAATCTTCATAATTCAATCTTGAATACTATTTTTCTGAAGATCGTGAGAGATGAAACTTTGGAGTAATATGTTTCATTTTACCATCTCTGAAATATCATCATTTCGATTGAGATATAAATTTTGCATTATCTCCACATAAGATACTTGTACCTTATCTTGTGAAAGTAAATCACATATTTTCTGAATATGTTGGATCAATAGTCTTAGCCAAACACATTTTTGGCTTGCCTCATGTATAACAATTATTTCTACATGACTTGAGGAGATATCGATTAATGTTTGAAGATCTAATGGTAATGATCTTTGTAGCGTTTAGATAGTATTTCTAGACCAACTAATATATGGTGCTTCCAGACCAAGGATTCATTTATCTTTCTTTCGAAGATAAATTTATTCATATCCAAAAAAACAATCATTAGGGTACTAAATAGATATGCTTTATCCATATTAAATCTTCTTTAAGATTCTTTTAGCTTATGTCCATTCATAGACAAAAAATATATATATTTAAGTGCTCGATCTTTAGTTTCAGACAAAACCCTATATCAAGATTTTTTTTCTCAAATACTTTCATTAAATGCTTTGAAAACTCTTCATGAGTTTCTAATTTGAAGCTCTTCAGGAGTTATAATGATATTCAAATTATCATAATGAATCTTAATCCAAACTCCTTTATAAAATGCATAAGGAAATATGATCATTTTTATATTATTTCCTCAATAAGTACTCACTAAGACGATTATACTAAATGCGCCAAAATATAAATATTTAAGGTAACATATCTGAATAAATTTCCTCAAAAATTTTCAAATGATTTGGCATTTTAAATTCTTCAAGGATAACTTTCTTTATATAAGGATCCATAAAATAATTAAACGTATATAAAAGTATTTCATAACTGCCAAATTAATTGCATCCACCATGAAGTAATTAGAAATTCTTCATAATTCGAGTCATATTTACGACTACTTATTTGTGCCTCACTTGCATTACACCTTTAGGTGTTTGGACTGCTGGTCCAAGAACTTCTATTTTGGAAGTTCAAAGCATCTTTCTACATTGGCCAATTCAATATCTATACTTCTGATAGACTTCTATACATGATCCTCATTTTGCTTCTTTAGTTCTATAGAAATATTGTTTGGAAAATCGTTGTCGACAACTTTTATATTTCGGTTCCATTTGTTTCTCGTATTAGCATAACTTGTCGAGATCTCTTTTCAATTTTTGTTTCAGGTACCTGAAACTCTTCTAGAGTTTTATTAATAGTTATGTCTTGGTTCTTTTCAAGAAGCACCCGCCTCCAATATATGACCATCTTATTCTATTTTCTATTTACGAGAATTTTGATCATTGGAACCAATTTTAACTATCATGTTTCATCCATGATTTACATCTATTCGCTCTAACATGTAATTCAAATTAGAGCATTTCAGCTAGTATATGAGACTTAATTACTCTCATTAGGTCAGTTATCTTATGAACTTTTGATTCATATACAAGGATCTAGATAATGATAATTCATTTTTCCTTTATCCAGCTGATTATTATCTCTCCTGATGTTGAGAAAAAACATGTCATAAATGATTCTCCAATTAATGTTTAAGAATTTAAACATAAAAGGAGAGTCATACTTAATATATATTCTCAACCCTTTTTATTTACCCATTTTGTATGTTGTGGTGGAGCAATTCAACTATATATCGCACATTCAAAGATTTAAAAATAGGAAATGTATGGCTTTTGACCAAAAAAACAATCATAACGGGGAGTTTATTATAACTCGTTGGCTTGATGTGTATAAGTGTTGCTATATGTGAAATACCATGTAGATAATAAATATTTTGTTCTCATAGTTTAGCTATTAAAGAGGAGGCATCCAATCAAAATTTTGCTAAACTGTTTTGTTCATAATCAATAGGCTTTGTAATAGTTATTTCAACTGATGTAGCCTAAAATATAAACCCACTAACTTTATCAAGACGAATAGTCTTAATTGCATAATCTAAATCTTTTTCTAATCAATCTCAAAAACTTCTTGTTGTAGGTTGATAAAACAATATAGATGCATCTATTAAAATCATATAAAACTTTCCACATGTGTAGATAAATGGGCCCATTTTTCATTTAGATATACAAGACATGCAGTCTCAAGTTTAGTACAAGAACTTTAAGTTCTTTTAGTAAGTGGGATCTTAATCAATTCTTTTAAGAACAAGCAACACAAGAACTCCGTGTTATTATAGTAAGTGAAATTTTATCAATTCCTTTGAGAACAAACATCACAAGAACTTCAGGTTCTTTTAATAAATGTGCATATAAATCTCAATAAGTTTCGCATCATTATTGATCAGGATGGTCTAAACGATCATGCCAACTATATATGTGTTTATATATCTTTGAATTTGTAAATTTCTGGTTTACTATAAATGTGATTCAATCTCACTTGTACATGCGTGATACAAATTTTGAAATAGAAGTTTCTTTGAAACTTGATAATACATTGTCCACAAAAAAATTGTTCATTTGAATAAGAATATATTTAGCTCTTTCGGAGCTTTCAATGAAGATTATTCTTTTTGTAGCAATATATAGCTCTTCTAGAGCTTTCAACTGACTTTTTAGCTACTAGAACTTATATTCACATTGGCTTATTTTATATGTCAAATGATAAAATACGTTATTTATAAAAGGATTATTTTGTGAACCCACATTGCTTTATGAAGAATTTTAACTTCTAGTGGTGACGATATTATTACCATTAGCTGTAATTATTACAATATTTGCATTTTTGCACTTTTCATAATTGCTTTCTCTCAAACACTTATTGCTCTTCTAGAGCATCAATATTTCCAGTACTTTGAGATATAGTACTCACATTTTCCCCTTGCATTTAAATCGAAAAATATATCTTATGCTTTTGCTAAGTATAAATCGTCATCATAGATTGTATTCGATAAATAATCATATGAAACAAAATAAATGTCATAATATATATAAATGAAGCGTACATAATAAATGTGTACAGTAAATAAACATAAAGCAAAGCAAATTAAGAAAAATAATAATTCTCTTTAAGATTATGAGAATAATTAGAAGATGATTTATTCCCTTCAAGGGTTATGAGAAGATCAACAACATCCAAATGAGTTGGATCAATATCATCTTCATCATTTTCGTAAACAAAATTTGTTTCTATTTTCTTTTCTTTATCATTCAGTGATTGTTGATGTTTCAACGTACGACGAGTACGAGTCCAATGGTTTATAGCATCGCATTGGTAATAAAAAGATTTCACTTTCTTATAATGATCTTTATCACTCTTGGCATCCTTATAACCCTACTTCTTGTGGGTATAAACATTCTTAAAATGATTATCATGGCTATACAATGGCATCGACCGTACTCATAATTAATAATGTGGCCTTTATTCTTCCGTTATATAATATTACATTCACTTCAGGGAATGGAGTGGATCCAGTGGGCTTTCCAAAAACTTTTTTCATGATACTGTGTCTGTAGGACGACATTGTTTGCGTGAAAAGTGAAGCATATCCTCATAAGTGATACTCCGACCACAAAATTTCAATTTAATTTGAAACATTCACAGAACTAACCATATAGTGAATTATCATGTTTGCATCCACTTCAGGGAATGAAAATTATCCAATAATCGCATGGAATAAACATCATGCTTGCATTCACTTCAGGGAATGCCTCCCATAAAATTTTTGGATCAAGACGAGTTTTCG
This sequence comes from Hibiscus mutabilis, assembly GCA_019671005.1. Taxonomy (NCBI): domain Eukaryota; kingdom Viridiplantae; phylum Streptophyta; class Magnoliopsida; order Malvales; family Malvaceae; genus Hibiscus; species Hibiscus mutabilis. Next base: position 53,651,973 of record CM033726.1, read on the forward strand.
TAACTTGAACTTGGGAGAAGTCTATCGTCGAGTTTTTCGACGCATAAGAATTATTACTTTTGAGCAAACAAGATTTAATCCTCGTACGTGGCATTGTTAAACCAGTTCACAAGGTTTTTTAGAAACCTCCTTTAAGACCAATAGCCTCGCAGAACGGGATATCCAGCCAATATACTTGGATTAGACCAACAGAGCAAAGAACATATATGTTAAACCAGGTGTTAAAATAAAGAACATGTTTTAGGCATTAACTTAATATAATAAAACATGAGGGGATGGAACAAATCTAATCGAACAAACATATTAAGAACACTGAAGCAACCTTGCTTTCGTGGTAAAAATACTAAAACAACTGATATAAACATCAAATCTCATTAGTAATCAATATAAACACGTAGCATTGAATAACCTCATAATTGAATTTATAGAAGTATGTAAAAACTCAACTGAATATATTAAAAATAAAATAGAGTTTACCGATATTGATTTTCCTCCCAATGACAATGAAGACAAGCAAATGACCAAGCAGCTTCTCATAATCTTTTTATGTCATGTCTTTTTTTCAAGTCATTTAAAGACATGTAAAACTCAAAACATGGTCAAAAATATAAACTCTCATTAATAGAATAACACAAATAAATATTGATCTCAATATAAACATATTGAAGAAACGTACCTTTTTAGATTTTATCTTGATTCAAGCCATGATTTTTAAACCATTGAAGCATATCATGTAAAACTCAAAACATGGTTAAAAACACAATCTCTCATCAAATAAAATAAATAGCCATAAACTTTAGATCATGTATTATTAAGAAGACTAACAAATAAATAATTTTTTAATGCTTTCTTTGAAAATACGCGCAAGAGGATGTTAATTGTTTCAATAAAACAAACGTGAATAGTTGGAAACATATTATTGTTTTGTTAGGTTCGTTTTATATATTTGAGTGACAACACGAACATGAACTTGATGTCGTGATTAATCAACCAGTAAAATGATATCTGGATAAATGGAACATACCAGATGTAGACACAAAATCAAATTGAAATAATTTTCGAGAACCACCAACAAGAACTATGATAATCGAGCGAGATCGTGCTGACAACGTGATGTAAATAAAATAATGAAGAACAATAACAAGAACAAAGAGATGAGAGAAAGTGAGAGATTTTTATTCATTCTCAATATTGAGTTATTTACAATGCTTTCTCCCAATCTATATTTATAGGCATAAGATGGAAACCCTAATTCTAATAGGTATTAAATCCTAATAATAAAGTATATTAAATTCTCCTTTAATACACGGATATTCACCATAAATAAATATTCATAACATTAAATTTCTTTGCTTTATTACCCTAAAATAAAATGTGTGTTTTTCTAGTGAGATAGCTTTGATTGTTCGACGTATTAGGATTCTTTTTTAATATGTAGAATTTTATTTATCTAGAGTAAACAATTGTTTACTACAAAATCAACTAATCAATTATACATAAACAAATAGAGTAATATATATATATATATATATATAATATCTCGGTGGAAACGAAAAAATTCCAGAAGTGCCTTAGTTTTAGGGTTTAGGGGTTTAAGTGTATGGATTAGAATTTAGGGTTTGTGGTTATAATTTAGAGTTTAGAAGTTAAGGTTTAGGTTTAGAGTAACATAGTTAAGAATTTAGGTTTTAACTTATAAACCCTAAAATTTAGCCCTATAATCTAAATTCTAACCAAATCCCTAAATTGAATGCTCATACACTTAAACCCCTAAGCATTAGACCCTAAACGAAATCCTTTGTACATTAAATAATTACCCATATATATATTGAACAATTCCTACTTAGGGGAGGAGGAAGACGAAAATTTCCTCTTAATGGGTCTAGAACCCACAACCTAAGAAAAAAAAATGTGTCAACTAAAAGCTCTTAACCACTTGCTCTAGAAATAGTATATATATATATATACACACTGCTCCTAAGTGTTTCGCATAGAATTATTGGCATTTACAACAATGTTAATATTTACTAATCTATTAGTAATAAAATCAGTAACAGTTTTGAACAAAACTTGCATACACTTTGATTGAGCACTATGCTGCTTTGATTTCTTTTCTGCCAAACCATATAGATAAGAGTATTACATGCAATTCTAACAACGGATAGTAGAGTCTTAAGTTTGGCAATACCTTAATCGCTCTCTCCAACCCCTCCCTCTAGCTTTCCAAAAAATCTTTGCCGGACCTGTAGCGGCCAGCTGCCGTCTTTCTCAGCGGTTGGCCTCCCATTTTTCTTTGTTTTTTTTTTTTGGGTTTGGTCTCTCTTTTTTCAATGGTTAGTGCTTTGTGTTTTCCCTTCGACTTGTTTTTGATGGGATTCTTGTCCTCGGACCGTGGTTCTTGATCGGGATCGATTTTGCTCGGAGAAGCGTTGGGCAACGGTAGAAAAGGCCCTCTTTTTCTCTTCCTTCTCTCCTCTCTGATTTCTTCTAGGGAAGTTTTAGTTGCTTAATTCCCGTGCTTGTGAGCGGTCCGAAGCTTTTCCAAGGTTGACAGCACTTTCGATTCCATCTTTCATCGAAGTCCTGTCAGCTTGACTTTCTGGTGGTGTGCCCTCTGCTGCCTCCCCTGCGTTTCTTCTCTTTTCCAGAGTCGAACCGTTTGAAAACAGCCCCTTTATCGGCCATTATGGTCTGATTCTATCATTCTCTTCAGCCCGACCCCTCGGATCAACGGTCGATTCAACCCGACTACTGAGGATTTCTCGTAGGGTGAATCCGTTTATGGATTCGAAAATTCGGCTCTTCCATCTGGCACCACTAGCACCACTATTTACTTGCTTGGGTTATTTTTGTTGGGTTTACAGGATCTCCTTTGTTAGTGTTGTTCGGTTTGAGTCTTTGGTGCTCATTGTTCATTTTTCAGGCCGTTGCTTTGGTGCCTGTGTTTGTAATGTTCTTTTCTTTTGAATGAATTTCATGTTTAGTCAAAAAAGAAGAAGAAGATAGTAGAGTCTTACTTTTCTCTTTGTGTTGTACCCATGAAAACAGGTACGGCCAAAAATTATGGTGAACTTGTACATACCCGATTTGCATAAGAACAACTCTCAAATAAGTGATCCCTAAAACAATTGAGATTAATCTGAAAACCCACTCTAACATTATGTCTTTAGTCTTAGATTGTTGCGTCTCAACATTGCTCATTAGGCTTGTTTATCGTCAAGTTATTTATCGTCAGTTGACTAACAGTTTTTATTTGCATAGGGACTATTTTGACCCAAAATAAAATGTTGAATGTAAATTGCTTCAAATAAAATATAAAGACTGAAATAATTATTTAATCAAACGTTAGAGACATTTTCTAGCATTATACCTTTGATTTATAATATTAATAACTTTTGAAGACAACAAAAAAAATCTACGCCAAAAGTTCTTCATAATGAAAAGTACAAACTATAATAACTAAAGTCATCTGGCAAAAGAAAAAGAAATGGCATACTAACATCTAACTTTTTTTTGTAATATTTCTATCAAAGCATGCAATCAACAAACTTTTATAGTGGCCAAAGAAACTCCTAAATATCTGACAAGGAAGGATTCAAGCTTTATACCAATGACGTCAATAATTTATTAAAGCTCAGGCAGAAGAATACATGTACTAAACAACTCACTCCTAGTAAGCTAGTACCATTCGTATGAAGGCTCAAAATAGAATAAATAAATTTCTAGCACATTCTTCACTCCAAAAATAAAAATAAATAGACTCTTTAGTTAAAGTCATTTACAAAGCTCAAATGTATGAGCTATAAATTTTTACATTCCAGATGATAATCCAACACCCCATTAGCAACAATCTTGTAGGGCAAAATAGATAAAATTTACAACATTCATTCTAAGGATAAAAAGGTAAAGAGACAATGGATCCCTTGTCTAATAGAATAAAATTCATGTGTTCTTTTTCTGTGTCCTTTTATATGTTTCACCAATAATTTTATGTTACGTGTATTATCAATAAAATAAAAATAATTAATGAAGCAGTTAAAATATTTATTAATGCACGTGGTATAAAATTATTAGTGAGACATATAAAGTGACACAAAAAAGATGCATGCGAATATTGTTCAAAGTTAAAAACCATGAGTCGAATATGATCCAGCGAATATAGCAATGATTTAAGGGTATTTTTTAACCAAAACCTGTTTATGAAAATATGCAATCATTTAAGGGTATTTTTGGAGAATCAAATATAATCCGTCGAATATGCAATTATTATTAGCAAACGAAACGCCTCACGCAGTCATTAATTATGCAGCCGAGTCCTTTGGCTTTTGCTTAAGGGTGGATTTACGTTTTCTGGTTTCGGAAGAAAACGGGTATCACCCAACCCAGAATAAAAGGCTTATAGTCTGATGAAAACTTGGCGGAAAAAAGGCATAAACATTAACCTAAAGCGAATCTGCAAGTGCTTGTCTGCAAGTTCAGATTTTATCCGTTTTTTGGTCTTTCATTTCATTATCATATGACACAATAAGCAATGGGAATCGCGTGTTAAATGTTAATCCTATGTTACTTAAAATAAATCCCATAAAACCGTGGTGCTGAGTGGGGTGTGGGGACTGGGGAAACTTACAAATATAAAGCGTTCAAGCTATTTACGTAGGATGGTTGGTTGCTCTTTGGATGACGATGCATGAACCGGCTTGAGGCCAAATATTTGTTGGAAAAATTGAGTTATTTCAAAACAACCAAATTCACATGCAGAAAATTCTCGTTGAAAAGCTCATCAATTTAAAGTTAGATATGTGATACGAGTCGATATGGACTAATCAAGGTAAAATTATGGGGAATGAGAAGAGAAAAAGAAAAAAAATTAAGTTCCGCACCTTGTAATCTTAGTTTGAGTTTATAAAAGTCATTTAAAATTAGAAGTGTGACACGAGTCGAAATAAAACTAATCAAAATAAAATCACGAGGAATGAGGAGAGAAAAAGAAAAAAAACTAAGTTCCACACCTTGTAATCTTAGCTTGAGTTTATAAAAGTCAAGATGAGAGGATAACTCGCAAGAATTAAACACAAAAAAACGTGTAATGTAAATAGGCGGATGGTGTGGAACAGTGGCGGATCCACCGTTGATTTTTAGTGTAGTATAGGTGTTTATCTTAAATTTTGAATTTTTTATATTAGTTATTCATTTTATTAATTGTGCTCAATTTAAGACGCTATTTATTTTCATCACATATAAATTATAAAGAAAAACTGATTAAATATGTTCGCTCTCGAAAATAGTTCCGAATCTGCCACTAGTATAGAGACAAATGAATTCACGAGATCTAATTATAACTAGGGACAGACACATAATTTTATATTAAATATATATATTTTTATATTTAATGAAAGACTTTTATATTTAATGAAATTATATAAAAATTTAAAAATTTTAAAGTGCGACAATATATGAGAATCTAAATTTGTCAGGGCACGCGTCTAACCCTAACACCTCTCAGATCATCATTGATTTTTGTACCATCTGTTTAGACAATAGGAAACTGTAAAAACATAAAGAAAACGAGAAAAGAAGATGATTAGGAAGAGAGTTATTTTGATTAAATAGAGATATTTATATTTTTAAAATAAATGTAGAAATTTAAATATATACAAAATAAAATAACATAAATATCTATTATTACTCGACCAATTAGTAAAATTCAATCTTAATATGATATTTAGAAATGGAATGCAACTGCTCAATAACAACCTATAAAAAAGATGGTCACACTAATTGAAAAGCTGTTGCAAATGATAGTGCCTATACTCCATCAGAGACTGATAATATTCGGCGAGTACCATCTCTACAATAAACAAAAATTATCTGCTTATTTTTATGTCATTTTTTATGCCCAACATTAAAATATTAAAATTTAAAATTTAGATTTAAACTCTAAATTTTAAATTCTACACTTTAAAAATACACTCTACCTCAAATTCTTAAATCCTAAACATTAATCATAACTTTAAACCTTAACCCTAATTTTTTTTACGTTAAGACATGAAAAGGGGCAAAAAAAGAGTACATGATTTTTATTTCTCTACACTTCGGTGAAACCTCAAAGCATTAAAACTGTAGATTTATAGAACCATTGATTTTGGTAAGCAGAAAAATACGAGTTAATTGAAAAAGAAAAACAAGATTATCATAAGATTAATGTATAGTGCATTAATTGTTTGGCAACGGGTAAATACTTGTTCTAATTATATAAAAAATACTTGTTTTAATTCATAACTAGAGTAGACTTATCTTATTTTAGTTGGTATTGGATAGGATTTAAATAAATATTTGCTTAATTCAATTCAAATTTAGTACAAATTAAGCCGACGCTATTTGTTTAAAACCTTTAAACTGAAATCGAATACATAACTATAAACAAAAAGAAAAAAACTTTGATACACAGGCCGCATAAATTTTAATTTACATATGCCTTTTAATTTTAGGGGTTAGGGTTTTAGTTTAGGATTTAAAGTTTAGGGGTTTTAGGTTGTAGGATTTAAAATTTAAGGTTAGTGTTTAGAATTTAGTGTATATGGTTTAAGGTTTAATTTTTTAGGGTTAGAGTTAAAAATTTAAGATTTGAGTTTTTATAGTGTATCAAAGTTTTACTCAAACAAAAATAGGCAACATATATTATCGACTAAGGTTTAAACTTCAAATGGATTGGGATTAAAGCCCACAAAAAGTATCTTGGTTTGGTCCATTGCCGAAGTGACAATGTGAATGACGCGGCCGCCTCCCTTCTTTTAAGTTATAGAAAAATAATAATGTTGTCTTTTGTTTTTCATTTTATTAATTTAAATTTTTAAATATTATTAATATTATCTTTTGATTTACAAGAATCTTCGTTGATTATAATAATATTAATGTGACAATTAATTGTGTCGACGTGATTGTTTGTAGTGTTGACATGATAAAGCGATAACATGACTTTTTATTGAGTTTAAGGACTTTATTTATTTGTATAAAAAGTTCAAGAGCTTATTTAATCTTTAAAAATAAATAAAAATTTAGAAATTATTGTAACAATAAAACACACTCTTAATTTTTTTTATATAAAAAATAGGTAAAAATTATAAAATTTAAAACATTAGAAGTATAAAATGACAAATTATTAAATATTTAAAATATTTATAAAGTCTTAATTATATTAAAATATTATTGAAACATAAAAAATCTAAAAGATAATAATTTCATTAATGTTATTTTGGACCTTATTAATTTTATCTAAAATGGATAAATCAAAGAAATCTCAAATTGAAGGTATTGAACTTAGGTCTCTTAAGAAGAGAGCCCATTGTCTAACCACAAAATCTAAGAAAACTTATTATATTAGGAGTAAAATTTTGATATGCATGCTAAGTAAAACTAATTTTACACAAGCCTGCATATTTATAGTGTAAAACTTAAATCTTAAATTTTTAACTCTAACCTTAAAAAATTAAACCATAAACCTTAAGTTATATACCTTAAATTTTAAACACTAAACTTAAATTCTAAACCCTACAACCTAAACCTCTAAACTTTAAACTCTAAACTAAAACTCTAACCTCTAAAACTAGAAGGTAGGTATAAACTAAAGTTTACACGACTTGTGTATCAAAGTTTTTTTTTTCTTATATTAGTTACAAAACTTATACTCTATTAAGGTTATACCGTGATTGAAGTTAATTACATGTATATTTATAAAAATGTATAATTATAAAATATAATAATAATAATAATAAATTTATAATATCAGTTATAAATTTAATTTTATAAACTTACTATTTATATTTATAAAAAATATATTAATTACAATATAAATTATAAAAATGTTAGTTAATACATTATAACATAAATTAACTAAAAACAAATAATATAACATAAATTATTGTTTCTATATTAATTATTTTTACAACATAAATTAATTGAACATAATTTATTAATATCACTTCTTAAGTTCCTCCTTTCAATGCTGTGAATCTCAGACATTAGAAGAAAAAAGAAGATGGAGTAAAATACTAATATATTATATCAACACCAACAAAATGGTAAAGAACAAAGCTTGAAAACTGACCTTCAAGATCATTGGACCATTTTGGATTAAATTCGAGGGAGGGTTAGTTCAGCTCCAGAATTTTTTTAGTTTGTGGTGCAGAATGCAGGTTGCAGACCCCAATTATTAAAATGTAGGACCAGCAATGTTTATTGGAAATGGACCGGGAGCTGCGAAGTGGTCACCCTCCTCGAACGGACAGGGAGTTGCGAAGTGGTAACCTTTCTCGAAAATTTGAAATTCATATATGATTTAAAAAAAATTTATTAAAAGTTTATTTTCGCCCCTTAAAATATTATAAGTTCTCCCCTTCTATTTCTTCGCATCTCTCCAATTTGTTTTAGATTTAATTTTCGTTCTACGTTATTTTTATATTTTCATTATCATTTTTCCTCACTTTTTTACTAATTTATGTAATCTTTCATTTCGTTTTGTGTTTTAGATATGAGTTTCATTTTGTATCTTCTTTCGTATTTGGATTTTGATTCTTTTATTTGCATTTTTTTGGTATGTTTCGGATTTTAATTTCATATTTGAGTTTTAGATTTGTATGTTGTCTCATTTTTTATTTTGTAAGTTATATGTTTTTCATATGAATCGGTTCTTTTAAGGATTTGATGTTGGATTTTAGTTTTTCATTTGTAGAGCTTTGTTTGGTTGATGAGAAAATTTGATATTGGGTAAGACAATACGGAAAAAAAATGCGTGACCGGTAAGATAATTAGGATAAATTAGATTCGAGATGAATTTTTATCCCAAAAATCAGAACCGGTGAAACATCACAAAAATCAAGGTCGAGTGGATACCTGTACTTTTTGAGTCGGGATCAGATCAACCAAAAACCTACCTCGCCTCGTTGTCAACCTTAGTTAGGTGTTGAATTCTCTTCTTATGAGACTCAAGTTCAACCTCTCCATTTGCAACTTGTAATTTCTTCAATTTTTCACCTATGAGACGATGACGTATCATTATCTTATTATATTTGAATCTTTACATTGTAAATTAAATAAATTGAATTGGGAGGTTACCCCATAATAAGTCTCTACGGTACTAGATTTAGATTAACAACCAATAAATTAAATACTAATGATCATATATTTAAAAATTTTATTGGCAAATATAAAATTATACTTATAATTAAATTCAATGAAATTTTGATTCACAATTATTAAAACATATAATAATTGGTAAGAGATTGGAAGGTCAAGACTAAAGCTCTCTTCAGTCATGCTTTTTTAACGGGCGTCAAAATGTCAAACAAAGAAACAATACCGAACAACCATGAGATGCATGCTAAACGAGAGTTTTCACCCCTGATTTACTGTCCAAAAAAGCGTTTCAGACACATGAAAATCTAATTTATCTGCGATCGTCCATTCCACCACAATGGGTGTTCAGTAATTCCCGCTAAACAGATCCTAAGTAGTAAATAAAAATACTTGTTAAAAGGTAATCTTCACCAGTGGTCCCTTTTGTTTAAATTGTGTTTTATTTGGTCACAACATTTGAAAAGGATTATTCTGATCACTTATGTTTTCGACGTTTATAATTTTGGTCATCCGACTGTTAGCTTCAGTTAATACGATGACGCGACATGCTAAAAAAGTTAATTTTAAATTTTACCCTCAAACTTTTAAAAGTTTTTATTTCACCACCTTCACCAATTTTTCAAATCCTGACGTTGTGAATGAAAAATTAGGTCGAGAGAGTCGTCCCATAATAGACCTTTACAAATTTTGATCTAAATTAATCGGTCAATAGACAAAAAAATAATGGTTAAAAAAATATAAAACAAAAACTAGAAACCTTAATTTCAGTTGGAAGTTGGGAGTCTTGGGACCCATGTATGGAACAAATAGTTCAGAAGGAAGGCTTGCGCGGTATGACCGTGGGCTTGCTCCTACTGTAGTCGCTTTACTTCCTAATTGGGCAGTAAGTTATTTTATTCCTGTTTCTATTATTTGATCCGTTCCCATGCTGTTTCTAGAGCAAGGAGTTCTTGGGAGTTGGATGTTATTATCTAAGGGGAAAATTCTACATTTGTAATTCATTAGGTTGTGATGCTGGTGAACTAAGTTGACTACTTGTCGGTTGTGTTGATCCTAAGGTTTACATATAGCTAACTTCACCTTGAGGAATTTGAGAAATATCGATTTTGAAGCTTTTTTTGTATGATCAGTTGGTTATTTAAATTAAAGAAAAAATCCTTTTACTTGTTTAAGTTTTTACCAAGATGATTTTTTTTTCTTCTTCTCTGTTTTGATTCTTTTCTCACCCGCACATCCAAGCATGATCAGAAGATAAAGGTTTCTAGGCTTCTGTGCTATTTACCGTCCTCAATTTCCCCAGCTAAGAACAAATTGGGTAGTCACATTTTGCATATACACATTGGAACAAACTAAACCTTATCCCATAACATGGGTTCATTTATGCAAATATCCTTTAGCCTGAGTTAGATCAGGTAAAGCAAGTATCTTTTGTAGGTTCTACTCATGTTGATTTCTTTTTCACCTCCCTCTTTAGTTATAGTTTATCTGTCAGTTTTAATTGACTGCAAATCATTGCATATGATTTCACAAAATTAGGCCTGTAAACGAACCGAACGAACACGAACGATGATGTGTCCATGTTCGTTCGTTTAACTTTAACCGAACAAACGAACGAACACTACATAAACGAACAAAAAATTTCTTGTTCGTGTTCGTTCATTAAGGAATGGAGCTTGTTCGTGTTCGTTCATATTCGTTCGTTAACATGATAAACGAACACAAATAAACATAAACGAAAGCAAACAAACATAAACGAACACAAATGAATATATATAATGTGTTAAATATTTAATATTTTGAGTTAGTTCAATTAATTCATTTAATTAACCGATTTTAAACCGAATTAATCGATAATTAAAATTTAAAAAGACTCTTAATCATTAGCCGAAACCTAAAATTATCTAATAGATTAACTAATTTTGTTTTAGTTCGGTTTAATCGAACAATGAACACCCCTAGACATATGTGAATAAATTTAAACGAACGAAAATAAAAGAACATAAACGAACGAACATAAATGAACATAAACGAACGAACATAAACGAACGGATTACCGAACGTTCACGAACATAAATGAAGGAACAAGCCCTTTGTTCGTGTTCGTTCATTTAATTAAACGAACAAAAAATCTTGTTTATGTTCGTTCGTTTAATAAATAAACGAACTTCTCGCCGAACGGTTCACTGAACGTTCGGTTACAGCCCTACACAAAATACACAAAGATAGCCTAATACAGAGTGAGTTTCAAGATTGATATATCCAACGCAGATTTAAATCTATTAAGTATTGAACTGCAAAGATAAAAATATGTCTTCCTTCTAAATATGTAATTTTGCTTTGTCATACAACATGATGGTAATTATACTTGCTGTTTCCTGCCCCAATTATGCATGATACTATTCTGGAGAAGTTTGGGTTTGATTTTTGAGGATTTTATTGTTGAAGTAATTCAAATAGGAAACCCACCTATTTGTTTAGATTTCCGTTGATCTTTTTTTATTCCAGAATAAATTATTATCCTAGATGCAGAAGTGTTTAACATACCTCAGTTATTAGGATTCATCTCTGTTTGTGTGTGTGTGTGCGTGCTTGATTGAATTGAAGCATTCCATTCCTTTTGCCGGTATATTTTCCTGTGTATGAGCAACTCAAGTACTTTCTTTGTTCTAATGGTTAGTCGCTAGCCTATTGGTTCACAATTCAATCTTATCTTAGACCATTTATTTCTTCCTTTTAGCTTATTTTTCTCTATGCTTGTCTTGCACATTTTCTTATGGATCTCTGACTTAGCTTTTCTGTGCATTTTTAGATGAGAATCACCATCTTTCAATAGGTGCTAACATGCTAGCTGCAGCTGGTGCTGGAGTTGCTACAATCATTTCCACAAATCCACTTTGGGTTGTGAAGATAAGACTTCAAGTGCGTCTCTCAACTTTATATATATACTATGTATTCATTTCTGCCATGCTCTATGCGGCAATTTTCGCTTATATTGAGCTTCTAAGTTATCTTGCCTTTTATTTCGTTCCAACTATAGTTTGCCATAGGATATGAAACTTTAATCTCTAATCCTTTTCTTGTTCTTTATATCTCTCCACACTGCCTACAAGTGTGGAGGAATCAGGAAGCCCTTTCCAAAGTGAAGTAATAATTGTAACACCCTTACTTGTCCTGGAAGTCCGGATGAGTGAGTGATGTCATATTTTGACATCGGATAAAATACTTGAAATCTTAAGCTAAAAATGTACCTTTAGTTGACAAGGACTTATTTAAACATAAAAGCAATGTTTAGGGGTATAAAAGACATTTTAAAGTATTCCTTAATAAAACTAAAAAATTTAGGCAGGCCATACAGTGTTAGTATCAATACTCAATGTTCGGTATCGATACCGCTAAGGCTGTATTAGTACTAAACTTCAGCACTGGAAAAATTTTACAAATCTCGTTCAATGAGTATCGATACTCATGCTAAAAATTGCAGAAAATTTAGATTATATACATGATTATACGGCGTTGATCCTTTTAAAAGCTTGTGTACAAGTCAATCATCTTAATCTGTGTACAAAACCACTGTACACTGAATTCGAACTCAGTGAAACCATAATAAAACATATAAAGCTCATGTGTATTATAACATGGCCAAACATTATAAGTCATGCTGGTCAGTAGTAATTTCATATCATCATTCATCAAGATGCATACAATATTTTACCAATTTAATTGACCTTCGTAATTTGGTGGATTCTCTAGTAGGTATATGGTAAACATATAGCCTCGAAGGGTGAGCATATAGTACACGGTCCCTATCACTAGCCAATTATACCTAGTACGACTCTACGACTTAAGGTCACGCTTACCGAATAATTAGTTATTCGCATTTAACCATGCTTGATATGTTCATATAGCCTCAAAGGCAATCATATACCATATAGCCATATTGACACATTTCATGTCAGTATCATTTCATGTAGTTACAATTCATGTAGCATGCTTTTCAAATATAAACAACTCATACCTTAGAAGTTCATTCTCCATGGAATGACCTTAGCTTGAAAATCATAACATACATAATTATAAAAAGGCTATTCACTAGCCCTAATTCAAATTCACATAGTAAGTACTCAAAATGGCACTCAACTTCAAAACAAGCAAATCAAAGTCCACTCAAACTGTGAATTCCTTTAATAAACTACTCCAATTTTCCTTTGCCTCTATACTTAGAAGAGCTTTCTTGGAGGTCACCTTTGGAAGCTTCATCAAAAATTCAAAATGCACATAACTATGTTACCATAAAGATCATATAGAATCTTACAAGTGCATAATTAAAATATAAATTATGCTAGATTATTATTATTTCAACTGTTTTTGCTGCTATAAAAGATAGTAACTTTGAACTGGTTGAATTTTGTGAATTGATGATGCGCTTTTTTTCTTCTGTAGACTCAAGGAATGAGAGTGGGACTGGTTCCCTATAGGTGTACGCTTTCTGCTTTGAGTAGAATAGCTCGTGAGGAGGGTATTCGGGGTCTATACAGGTTTTGTGTCACCATTCACAAGGAACTGATAATTTTTTTTTCTGTTTTGCGAAGTTTTTTTTTTATTGTTCTGATTTGAGAAATGATTCATTGGTGTATGATTTATGCATGATGAACAGTGTCTTATCCCTGCATTAGCTGGTATCAGTCACGTTGCCATTTTTTTCCCGACATATGAGAAAATCAAATTCTATTTGGCTGATCAATGTTAATAATCTACACATTTTAAGTTGTTTATACTTGGTGAAAAGTTTTAACTTCATGAGGCCCTAACAGAGAAAACTACAATGGATAAACTCAGTGCAATTGATGTCGCTGTTGCTTCATCAGTTTCCAAAATATTTGCATCTACATTGACTTACCCACATGAGGTATGATGTATGTGTTCATGCTTTAGGACACATTTTGGTTACTTAAGGAATTCCCATTTACTCTCAATATTGCTGCATTGCACATTTGCACTTTTAATGTTTAAAGGGATGGATATGGGCATCATGTTTTAATTTAACGTATCCTATTTCTCTAAGAGCTGCATTTATTCATGTTTCTTTATCATTATAGCAGTTTAACCATGTAAGCTGATGAGTCTAACAAGCTTACATTTATTCTTTTACGATACAGGTGGTACGCTCGAGGCTTCAGGAACAGGGACATCACTCCGAGAAACGTTATTCCGGTGTGGTTGATTGCATTAAGAAAGTATTTCAGCAAGAAGGTGTCCCTGGATTCTATCACGGGTGTGCAACAAATCTTATCCGGACCACACCTGCAGCTGTTATCACATTTACCAGCTTTGAGATGATCCATCGGTTTCTTGTCAATCTGTTCCCCCCTTGGTCGGCATCCCCATGCATTGCGAGGGTGCATTGTTCTCAAACAAGGATGGATATACCCACACCTCTCTTGGCATTCGACCAGGCAGAGATACATTTTCACAGTTTGTATTCTTGTGGTAGCTTTTTACCAATATTCATTCAAACTTCGTCTCCTCTTCCAACTCCTGCAAGATCAAAGCTTCCTGAGGAAGGTAAGTTGTGGTTTACTGATGACGATAATGGCGAAATGTGTACGTGGAGAGTAAATTAAATACATTCTTAAAGGACAGGTAGATATGATTACATTATAATTTCTTTACAAAGTCATTGCATTTCTGGTTATTTCTTGTATCGTTATTTTATCATATTCTTTCGACTCCGTGGTATATAAACTCTGTAATATTGATAGTTGCTAGAAAGGTGACTTGGGGGTTGTGCAGGTTCTTGAAGCTTGCATGCATGATTAGATCTTATATCACAAATATTGGTACTATAGAATTATTCCTGCAAATATTGGCTTAGCTCGAAATCTTTCCTGATCTGCTAACAATCATGTGATATGTTGGTAGATTGTTTGGACTCTTCATTTCAAATATTAAGTTTGGTAACCCTGACTTAATTTGGATGGTTCGATTGGGCAAGTTCTTTAATCAACTTCAAATAGGCATGTTATATGTAATAGAAATATTACAAAGATACTTAAAATAAATAAAAATAATATACATTAAAATTGGTAAGCTGCCCAGTTCAGTTTTAAAATTCAGTAATAGATAATTGAGCGACTCATCTCCTAACTGACCGCATAGTCGATGTAGCCATGCTAACCAAATTTAACCTCAACTGCCCAAGCTTGATGGAAATGCTTGCTGGGCCTTAAGTACTAACTGATATAAACGTAGTATATTATCCATTTCCCCGCATATCTATCTATTCGGATTAAGATGCATAATCATAAACATGATAGTACTCGCACCCCACTCAAAACACTTTAGGACTGTGACAATGTGCATCTCCATCCAATGCCACTTATAATAAAGGGGTAGGGAATGGCATAATTTGACAGCTCATTAAGCTTATAAAGAGAATCCTAAGAGCTTCATCCTCTCACCAGAAGACCCATTTAGTACCTTTCCAGGCATCATTCTTTCATTGTTTTTTAACAGATAAATTATGTTAGGAAAACAAAACCAAAATCCAACACAATGCATGTAATGCCATTCATACCATCACATAGACACATGGTAGACTAGATTCCACATTTCTCTCTTTCACCTCCCATCATAGCCTATTCCATATTTCAGTCATTTAAAAGAGTAAGAGTCATCATTGTTTTTCAGACTGCTCTGCTACCTAGCTGTCCCCCCTGTGATTGTGAATGTAATCATCTTTCACCTCTATATTCTAATCTTTCTTTATCAATTTCTGGGATTTATTAAACCCTACGTTTTTGTAACAACAACCACTTACTTTTCCAAATCTTTTTTAACCTAAAACTACCACCAAGTGGCCTGTTAAACAAACTGGCTTTTTCTTGAAAACAAAGTCTTCTTTTGCTAGTTGCTACTCACCCAACTGATCACCATATATTATGTTTAGTCTGGAATTTCAACTCAGGGGCGTATCTACCATAGGTCATAAAATATTTGGGTAAATTACATTGAATGTCACTCAATAATTAGTAAAGTTATGATTTGGTCACTCAATTATTAAAAGTTTAAATTGGGTCACTAAATTAAAGTTTTAGTTCAATTGGATCACTCCTCCGTTAAATACAAACGGACATATAAAAAGATTTATTATAATAGTTTTAGTCTTCAAACTTATATATTCTATCAATTTAGTCTAATTCAAAATAATTCAATAAATTTAACCATTCATATTTAAATAAGACATCAAAATAGCCATTTCTTCTCCCAAATTGATTGCATACCCTCGTTAACACTAGAATGCTTCATTTATAACCTAATATACAAATTTATAAATGTAAATATATTTATAATTATTTTTTAATGTTAGATCTATAATTAGTACCTACATTAAAATTAATGAAATCTATTTAAAATTATTCATGAAAACCTTCAGTTTTAGTTACGGTTACCACGTAACTTTCTACAAAAAAAAATCATGTTTTAGTATTATTATACAATTTACTTAGTGATTTCATATTTTCGAATGACTTCATTATTTCTCTTTTATTTTAAAATAAATTAATAATTAAACTTTTTTAATTGCTAAATTTTTATTATTAAACATATTTCATAAACTCTTAACAAATTTGTGTATTTTCATTAAAAAAGTTGTGTACTTTTTACAATAACTTTAAATTTTTGTTATTATCTACAAATCTTCTAATTGTTAAACAATTTTTATTATTATGAAAATTTATAATAAAAAAAGTATCCGATATCTTATTGTCTACTCAAGCCTTGCACTTGTGAAAAGAATAAAGAACTCTTTTAACAAATAAAAATAAAATCTTTTATCGCTAATTTACTTACAAAAAGTAAAACTGAGAACTTTTTTCTCTAAAAAATTAATTGTATAATAATAATAATAATAAGTTGATAAAGATTTGGTGATAGATGTGAGCGAACGTTTATATGGAAGTGTTGAAAGTTATTTAGATGGTTTTAATTACTTATAAGCAATAAATTTTTATGTTCAGAGTATTAGTTGTAAAAATGGTATATTTGAATGATTTGATTAGGGAGAAAATTCATAGACTAGTGTGGTTCCTCTAAAACTGTGTTTTATTAAAGAGGGTTAGTAACTAAATCATAGTGGACTTCTTACATATACATTCAAGTGTGATTGAAGGGTCTTTTGTCATGTCAGTTATGAGCATCTTTAAGTAATTTTCGATGATTTATTCAATTTACTCGTATCTCACGTACAATTTCATTAGGTAAATTACCAAATTTAAATCCTTAGATCTGTGCCTGTTTTAACTGTTATTAACATGTAAAGTGGTGTGGTTAGGAATTGGGGTGGCGTTGGCTTTCCAGGTGGGATTCGGATCCAAAGTTTTCTTTCAAAACACACTTGCTCAGCCACAATAATTATCATGATCATGATGATGTGTGCTTTAACTTTTCCAATATAACATTCATTGGGACTAATTTATTCGTTTCCTTGGTGGACATAATGGGATTTCCCTAAAGTTTACTGCTCAAAAGTTACTGTTATTATTACAGCATGTAAGGGGTGGCCTTAAAAGCTTCTTTTTCTTTTTGGCAATGCTACAAGACATGAAGCCTTTTTTCTTGCAGACGACAAACGCATTCATTCTTTGATTTACTTTTCAAGTTTCATGCACAAATTGTACAATGGTAATCCCCTTGATGAAGTTTTATTAAAGAAAATATTTTAAAACGATGAATATATTCATGGCTTTCAGGCATTGATTGCCACCTTCACAACATGTGAATCTCTTTCTTAAATTAGTATTCTAATTATGATTCAACTATTAAACTACAGCTTGTTTTTACGTGTAATCAGGAAAGTTACTGTTTTGCACGAATAGAATAATTGTTACTTTGGGCTTAGGGATTTGCATAATCGCACATTTTGTCCTACAAATTTGGACTCTAAATCACTTGAGAACAGTATTTGGTGCACGTTTAAAGGGCATGATGAACCCTTTCGCCCCTCTTTGTAGTGGATGCTTCTTTTTTCCCCTAGTGATTAAGAAACAATGTCAGGGAGTTGAATTATGGAGATTTTGCTTCAGTTTTGTGCAATCCCAGCTACTAGATAACATGGACTGCAGTTCATAATACTAAATTACGATTGCGGTCGTTATTGCATATGCGATTTTTATTCTAAAAATAACTATGATTTTAAGTATGATTATGGTTAGTCTTTCTCTTTTCTAAACTTAGGTTTTCTCTCAATATTTTTGTACTTCCTTTTTTTTTCTTTTGATTTTTATTTAGCCAGCAACGACACCAATTTTAATGTTGGTTGCCGACCATCGGTGTTTATTATTTCTCTTGTGTTTTCATACTATATCCTTTGTTTTCTTTTTTCTTGAATTTCTTTCAATTTTAAATAAGAATCGTTGTCCTTGTGACACGTTTTTTCTGCTCTTGTGACACACTTTTTTTCTACTCTTGTGACACGTTTCTTATGGCTTTTGGTACGTTTTCGTATACCTTTGCGGTCGTTTTGGTGCTCGCACAAAGACCCTCACGACTTTTGTTTTCTGATTGGTTTGTCGGTGGTCAAGTATAATCAGATCCCCTATTTGATAAAAGATTGTTTGCCGATATAATCAGAATTTTATAGCGAAGCAACCTGCCAAATAGTTTGCTTCGCTTACCACTATTTTATCACTTCATAAATCGTCATAGACAAATAGTTTTTTATGAATGTTGATGGGTTCTTTTAATGTTGGACGTCATTCTCTGGGGGAAGGTTTCGTTTTTATTCGTATCTTTGAGTTTAAATTTTTTGTTTTATGTATGAGTTTTTTGGTGACTATTGTCTCCATTTTTCTCTATATGCTTGAGTGCGTTGTAATTCTGATTCATTCCATTGCTTTTTTAATAAAATCCAATTATTATTGTTTAAAAATATAATTATAATTTACAATGTTACTACGGTCTTTTTTTGAAAACTAGATTGTATTCAAAGTGACAAGGTTACAAAAGAATCACACCACTAACATTGAAATTTCTATACATCAAATAGAACAATAAAGCCCTAAAAGTGTAAAGTCAATAAAAAACAAGGCTTATCACTTACAAAAGATTAAACAATCTTCTGATAAAAATACAGCAATACTACTACTTTGACTAGAGTGCTTTAAGAAGAAAGCAAGTTCTTTCGCTGTTTGGTCTTGGCAAAACGGCAACACCACAAAAGGGAATCAAACTTTACTGACCACCGATCTTCGCTGCTAACAACGCTCGAATGATATTTGTCATACGAACGTTAAACTGATAAAGCAGATAATACTATCACACAGACATACTAACACTGTCACAAGACAGACGAACACTGCCATAAAAGCAGACGAAACTACTGTCATAAAAGCAGACGAAAAAACTACAAAAAAGCAGATAAAAGATAAAACTGACAAAGTAAAAAAACAAGAAAATATGCAAATAGAATTCATCAACAAAAATGAATGTTTATTTATATACAAAATCAGCAAAACAGCCTAAAGGCCGCTGCCGAAGAAGAAAAACTCTAACGAAGAAGAAGAACTCTAAAAAAATTTAAAAACTTGTAATAACCGTTTCAGAGGAAATAAAAGGAGTGATTTGTTTTTCCACTTCTTGTCGCTTAGTTTACAAATTAGACGTAATGTTACTACATTTTTTTAAAATCTTACGATGTGACTATTATATTACGTTGCGGTCATAATTTAACATTGTATGGGCCGCACTCCCCCTATCGACATCATTCCGCACCTTAGTCGCCTAAATTGATTATTTCACAAATCAAACCCGAGTCTTATAAAAAAAACCTAAGTGAGTTACCCAATGCTGAGTTAAACTCAATCCTACACGGTTCAACTCAATGAAAGCGGGAGAGTGAAGCTTTTAACACGTGGCTAGAGAATAAAGTAACTTGCCAAGTCCGTTTAAAACTGTCAATGGATGGCTCGTGAGGTGCAGCTCGATCGGTGGGGTATGCTAAACGGCGACGTTTGATTTCCATGTGAAACTTCAAATTCAATACAACGTTAGCGTCCCTTTGATTACTGTAAGCGGGACCCTCCGAGCGCGGATCCTTGAAAATAAACAACAAAAGCCTGCCGCTTTGAGGGCCTAGCTCCGGAGCTGCTCGGTTTGGGTACCGAACCAAGGATTTGAATTTTTTGAACGTTAATAAAAATACACAGTGCTATAAGCCTTCATCAACTTTATTTTAGGTAAACTACATATTTGGCACCTCACATATTTTGTATTTCTGTTTTGGTTACTAAATTATTATTTTAGTAAAATCGTATATAATGTTAGTTTTTTTTATTTTGGTACTTGCCGTTAAATTTGAGTGTTGACCTAACAAAAATGATTATGTGACATAGTGCATAACAATTTTAGTCCTAAAAATTTACGCATCATATTAAATTGATCATAATTTAAAATAATTCAATAAATCTTTAATATTTAAAAACCTTATCATTTTGGTCCTCGCTATAATTTGAAATAATTATTAAATTATTAATAAATTACCATTATTGTTTTTATCTAATTCGAAGTGTAACAGGGAATATGGGTTACTGTAAAAAATATTGGGTACCTAATATTGAAAATGTGTAAGGGTAAACAACATGTTTAAATTGTTAATAAATTAACAAATTATTTCGAATTAAAAACAATGATAAATTTTTTAAAATTTATTAACTTGTTTTGAATTAATAATAATTTGATAAAATGTGTAAATTTTAAGAATTATAACTGTTATTATATCAAGCATTTTTATATAAAAAACCCAAATTAAATATTTATTTAGAAAAATGACCCTCTCCCAACTTTATTTGGAAAATGACCCCTAAATCGGCCACGTAAGAAAACCTCGTGTTCCACAAAACGCTATTTTTGAATTCGTTCTATGTAGGACGCGAGGTTCGTCCTACGTGGAAGAACTTTTCAGATAACCCAATTTAAAATTAGGGATAAAGACCTTGCGTTCTGCACATAGTGAGGTCTCTAAGAAATTGAAGATGCGGATGAATTTATCGCGAGATTTATTACAGGGAACTCGCTTTCTATAAAAAGCGAGGTCCGTGCAACAAGCTAAAATACAAGGGTTTATAGGCATGTTCAAGGTGTTTTTGCTGGTTATTAACTGAAAATTTTTCATAATTGTTAAGCTTAGAGGCTTAGGACTGGAACTTGTCTTTCATTTGAACTGATATTGGCACGTACGAGATATTTTAAACGATGTAAAAATCGTGTTGAAAATGGTTCCAAAGCTTGGTTTTGTTCATGAATAACAAGCTAAAATGGCTTCATAGGCATGTTCGAGCTGTTTTTCTGGATTATTAATCAGAAAATTTTTGTAATTTTTAAGCTTAGAGGCGTAATTTTGGTACTTATCTTTCATTTAAGACTGATATTGGCACATAGGAGTCATTGTAAACGGTCTAAAAATCGCGTTGAAAATGGTTTCAAAGCTTGGTTTTGTGCACGAATAACAAGCTAAAATGGCTTCATAGGCATGATCGATGGGTTTATCCGAGAAGTTATTTGCAAAATTTGCGAATCTTTAAGCTTGGAGGTGTAGTATTGTAACTTATCTTAAATTTCCTATCGTGTGATACTTTTCGTTAATCTAATTTCAGTTCATTATTTCATATTTCAATACTTAAAAGAAAGAAAAGCGCGTCGAAACATAAGTTCATATGTCAACGCGTTTATAAAATTATTACGTTTCAAACTAATACATAAAATGAAGACAATAAAATATGGAGTCAGGCTAGGAAGATCTAGACTCGGGCTTCCCACAAAGCATGTATGAGGTCCGTTGTATTTCGTTATTGTCTAGAGGTTGTTCAGCCTCTTCAATCATGATACACGGATCTTCTAGTTACATCCGTGGTCCTTCTAAACACATTCTACAATATATTTATCTGCATCTGTTTTCTTCACTATCGATACAATTGAGTGGTGTATGTTGTAGTTCTTAATTGCATCATCCGCGAGTCTTTTTGTCGTGAATATCATTCCAACTTATAGTTCAACATCACTATCGATAGCAGCATCGCATGACTGTTTCCCCATGGATGAGAAATCATCTACGTTTTCAACCATTATAGAGCGAATTACTATGAAATTGACTAAGAGAAATATACAGGGAATTATTATGAAAATTGAAGGTGTGAGTTTTTGAGGTTGCGGGGGCCCTATTTATAGCGAATTAGGAGATTCCTGACATGGCAGGGACCTCACTTTCTGTAGAAAATGAATTCTGCAGAGATTTCTAACGTGGCAGCACCAGAGTACGCCATTGATGTGATATGTCAAAGGAAATTGATTTTTGTAGAAAGTGAGGTCTATTTTTTAAACAAAATTTAAATTCCCCCGTCTATAAAAACATCCCTCCATCATAGTTACAGTTAAATGATTTGATTTGCACACGTCTATCGACTGTCAAAATTTAAATTCCTGACGTGGCTTCGTAGGTATGTTCAATGGTTTTATCTGGGAAGTTATTTGCAAAACTTGAGTAATCTTTGAGCTTGGAGGCATAGTATTGTAACTTATCTGAAATTTCTTATTATGTGATACTTTTCGTTAATCTAATTTCAGTTCATTGTTTCATATTTCAATGACTTAAAAGAAAGAGAAACGTGTCGAAACATAAGTTCACATGTCAGCACGTTTATAAAATTATTACGTTTCAAACTAATATACAAAATGAAGACAATAAATTATGAGGACAATAAAATTATTACGATATAAAATTAATATTAAGAGAAATATACATCGAATTAGTATAAAATTGACTAAGAGAAATAAATAGCAGTACCCCTAAACATGCTTTCACGACCTGGGTAGATAAACATGCTTCGTGGATTTTGAGGTGGCCACATAGACAGCCAATTCTACCATAAACATGCGGTCAATTGTACCGCTGAACATGCTTTCACGACTTGGGCAAATAAACATGCTTCGTGGATGTTGAGGTGGCGCCACAGCCGGCCAATTCTACCCCTAAATAGTCGATGCTCTTCTTCAAGACTAGAGGCATATTTGAGGCTGATATTGGCACATGAGAGTCATTGTAACCGATCAATTGTACCCTTAAACATGCTTTTACAAAGTGGGCAGATAAACAAGCTTTGTGGATTTTGTGTTCCCAAAAAGACGACTAATTTTACCCACTAATCATCATCATCCGCAATGGTAGGGGCTTTGACTAGGGTTACATGTGGTGGTCTTCATCTAGCCTCCACAATTAAGGCATAAAAAAAAGTTACCCACAACCTCGAACAAAAGGTTAAGAAGTTTGTCGGCACTTGAAAAAGACCAATCATTTCTAAATATTGTGATTTATCTTTCATCTTGGACAAAAACACGAAAGACACATCTCACCAATATTGTTAACCCACCAAAAGTATGTAGTGATCATATAAATGCAACTACATATATCAATAAACCACAATATCTGAAAAATGTTTTTGTAAAAGAATTTTCCAGATATGGCATTTGTTGCCACTAATAGCTACAATTGAGTTTTTTCTTCGGATCTAATTGGAATTTGAATGTAATTGAACAAATACAATTGATAACAATGGTTGGGGGTTTGTTTTTCTTCACCTCTGCCTTATAAGGGGATACATTTGCGTCCTCCAAAACGCGAAGATTTTTGGCACATTTTTTAGGGACCTCGCGTTCTACAAAACGCGAGGTCTGCAGAGATTCCTAACATGGAAGTACGAAAGTGTGCCATAGATTTGACATGTCACTAGACCTCGCATTTTGTAGAAAGCGAGGCCCGTTTATTTTTTAAATTAAAATTTCACCGTCTACAAATGCATTAAGAGAATTCGTGTTGATTGGTGTAACATTTTTTATACTTGTAATTTTTGATAATATTTTAGCTTTTTGCAAGTATCGAAACTTGTCTACAAGTATCGATACTTGTCGTGAAACCAACAACCTACAATGTTACTGTATCAACAAAGTGTACCAACAACCTAAAAAATCAAAACAAATATTATACCTGGGATAAGGAGAACCTAAAAAATTAAGCTTAGAGGCGTAGTATTGGCACATAGAAGACATTGTAAACAGTGTAAAAATCGCGTTGAAAATGATTCCAAACCAAACGAAGAGATTTTATTGCTTACAAAAATAGTAGTACAATAAGAAAGTACAATTAATTGATACGAGGGCCTGAACGATTAGGACATTTATTCCTCATGTGTTCGGGATTTCTACATATATTGCATAGTTTTGGCTGTCCATTTTTTTCACAAAATTTATGGGTCAAAACCTCAGCACAGTAAAGCTGCATTGATTGTAGACGACCCTTCTTTTTGCGTCGTAATGTAAGATCTGGCCGTATTGTAGGTTCATCATCAACTGCAGCCGGATCAAATTCATTTTCAATAGGAGGAAACTCGTATTCATAAACCTTGAATACGGTTTCAAGTAAGTATACCAGATCAACCATTGTCATGTAGTGAATACATACAAAAGAACAAGCAGTAATGGTCTGTGCACACGTGTATTTGAATATTTGGAAGACTTCGCACTCGCAAGTTTTTTCCCGTAGATCAACCACGTATGTGTTATGTTGTATGCCTTCCAACAGCCTCGAATATTTTAAAACACGTAATAAATGGTGTTCACGAGAGAAGCATATAGCATTCATCGTATTTGAATACCGCACAAAAATTTAAATTTCTTTTATGAGGTCTGGGTAGACTCTGTGGCCACCTGCCATATAGTCTGTAATAACCTTTCCCGTATTCATAGCTGAATACGAGTCAGAGATATCACAAAACATTTGTAAAACCCTCTACATTTGTAACTCGGTAAAATTTTGTTTCTTTAAAAATGTTACAATGTATTTAGTTTTTATTTACAAATCTAGTTATTCGCGTAAAGTTTAAAAATAATATTTTCATCTTCAAATCGAATTTATTTTCAGGCAACAACTTGTCAATTTAATTTGTCTTGATATAATTAATAAAACTGCCTAAAAACTGCCTGATTTAAAATTCATCCAGATACCAAATAAAATACAAATTCCATCAGAGCAGGCATACCCTTTTAATATACATGCCAACTAGTAAATATCAAGCAGTATCAAAAGATATCTTACTGATACTGATGTACCTGTTATTGATTGATGATGTCCGTATATGCACCTTACTCCAACCATTTCTTCTTTCCTACGTGTAAAACAGTTACACGCTAAGTATTTACTTAGTGAGGCAATAACTCAAATTTAAGTGCAATTGTCATAATATCAATTTCAATATTAATTATTAATAATGCATATGACCACCTTACCATTACATGCTCATTAACATAATTAAATATGTAATAGCATATATGTATATCAAAGTGATAAGATTAGATCTTGCCAATATTGGTGCCATTTCCATCCGTAAGCTTTCAATGCTTACCAATACCTTTTTCCAACTCTGTCTGCAAGCTTTCAAGCTTATCATTCTATTTTTTTTATTTCAATTCAGTTTACTTAGCCCAAGGTATCGAATTAAGAGATTCTATGTACACGAGTCATCCCCCCATACCCAACCATTCTTGAGTATGTATATTATTTGCAATCTACCGGGAGTGCTTAGCACCGAAGTGCTTATGTATACTTACCGAAGTATACAATATATCCCTCATTGAGTTTTTATGAAATTACTCCGAAGTGCTTAGCACCCGTAATAAGTCTGTATACTCAAGCCATGCATGAGTATACTCCTCAATGAGTATTTATAAAATTTGCACTTTACCTGAAGTGCGTAGAATCTTTATACAGCTGTTTATGACTCTATGGCTAGCCAACTATACCTTTGAACCTCTATATCATACTTGGGCTTTATATCATAAAATATTTCATCCATGGCAATGTATATCAATTTATATTAACATGAAGCAGTTCATAACCGAATAACATTAATAGTAAATCATCATCAATAACTAGTGATCAATGCATTTATTTTTAACCTTTGACATATTTAAAGTATGTCAAATGTATGATCAATGACATAATTATCATGACAATATATAAACCAGGTAGACTCATCGCAAGTCATACCGGTGATGTATGAAACATCCATGTATAATGTTATGTAGGCATTGCACTCACCTAGGCCATGTATTAGTATGCCTCACTAAGTCCTCTTTGATCATTTCCTTCATTGTACCTCAAACCTCCCTTGATTCGAACTTAACTTCATAATTCAAATAAGTAAAATATTTGTTAGATCCAAATCTAACAATATTTTAGACATATTGTCCAATATAATCATTTGAGCACAAAATCTCCAAACATTTTCTTTTCTTCCTTGTATTGTTCAAAAAGTCATTATGGTCCTTAGTGACCAATTTGAACT
The DNA here is from genome assembly GCA_019671005.1 of Hibiscus mutabilis. NCBI lineage: Eukaryota > Viridiplantae > Streptophyta > Magnoliopsida > Malvales > Malvaceae > Hibiscus > Hibiscus mutabilis. The sequence continues at coordinate 53,678,492 of CM033726.1, forward strand.
TCCATTAACCCTTTTCAAGCTTACTAATCAACCTTAGATACAAAGTGTATCAATCCTCATTTTCTGGCAGTTTTTAGTACCTCCAAAGAAATATTTCTATAGAAATAATCTACAACTTGGAATTCGATCACGTTTGTTCTGATAGAAACTAGATTCAATAAGATTTTCAACCATATAAATTAATAGCCCAAATTCAACTTGTACGATTTATGGAGAATTTTCAAAGTCAATTTCCAGTATTGAATTTCGGAGCAGTCTGCTATATTATTTTCTGACCTTTCACCACTTAAAAATTCATATCTTTTTACTCGGAACTCGAAATAAGTTTCCGTTTGTTGGACACGAAACTAGACGATCAAATATTTACATCGGTATAAAATTCACCTTCTAACCATTTTGAGGAATTTATGGTGAATTTTCAAAGTTACTGCCATAAACAAGTTTTTCTACACAACTTCCATAAACAACTTCAACTTTTATACTAACTTCTCCTTACTTCTCAACTTTTCAATTTAGTCCAATCACTAGCTTTATACCACCAACTCATCACATTCTTTACCAAATAATTATTCACAATAATTCTCCTTAATTACCAAAATAGGTACTAATATGCAAATATAAGGATTCATGCTTCTTAACTTTGCAATTTAGTCCTCAATTCAACATTACTACCTTAATTCCATCATTACAACTAAAAATCAGATTTAGCCTCATACAAAACTTCCATTTCGATTTGGTCACTTAACTTTGAAAAATTGTCAAAATGGTCACTAATTCAATTCAACATCAATTTGGCATTCTAACTTCATTTTATTATCTCTAACATCATTAATAACATAAATACACTCCAAATTCTAAAAATTCAGATTTGGTCATTCAACTTTTCAATTTGCCGCAATGGTCCCTACACAATTTAACTTAGGGTTTTGCTTCCAAATAACAATTTAAGCTTACTAGATCATTATTTCAACATCACAAACCCTAAATTAAACTTAAATCTATAAACCCTAATCATCTTCATAATAATTAAAACCTGTAAAACTTAAATCCCAACTCAATATCATGATTTTTAACATCATACTAGCTTGATTTCAACTTGAATTCAATCATGGAATCATAAAATCTCAAAAGCCCCAATTTGATCCATAAACCCTAATTTCTTTCTCATATAAATTCTCATCAATCAAGCATGGATTCCATGAATTATTGATATCAAAAGATAGAGCTTGAAGAGTAGAACAGCTTTGTAGTTGAAGAGATTACTTGAAAACTGAGTTTCAGGGCTTGAATCAAGCTTGGGAATTTTTTTCTCTTTCTTTCCCTAGACCTCATGTTTGTTGCTGGAAAAGATGAAAATTTGGTTCATCTTTTTACGATTATTTTACACATATATCTATTAAATGAATATTAAATTCATTTAATAGTAAAATTACAATTTTGCCTTTTTATCCAATGGTTGAGATTGATTTTATCATCAATCAAGGGTCAAGATTTAATATTCCATTTTATATTTCCAAAATTGCCCTTATAACTTTTTAAATATTTCAAAATTGCCATTGGGGTCAAATGACCAATTTGCCCTCCAACTAGTTTATATTTACTAGTTTGCCATTCTTATAAAAATTCAACTAAATCTAGCTGGAATCCAACCAACTATAATAAAATATTCATAAAGTAATATTTTATGAATTTTTTCATATCTTTTGGATCAGTCTCCAAAATTTCCATTCGATCCAATATACAGATAAACAATCCTTTACTCAGAAATAAACTGTAGGATTCATCTTGAGTCGAACTAAAAATATTTCCAACACTTGGAAATGACTTTTATAACCTTTCTCTATCATATGGTAAAATTTCAAAATTTTCCAGTTCGATCCGGGTATACGAATTCCACTTAAACTTTAACTGCCATTTTCCCAATAATTGAAGTATCAGATCGAACAAAAAATTCCGCATTCGATTCACACCCTTAGGTGATCTATTTATTTATGAAATAAAAACCCTTAACTTTTGGGAAATTACAACTTTAGCCCCCAAAATTTTTCAAAGTTTATACTTTAGCCATAAAATTTTCAAAATTTACATTTTGGTCACTAAACTTTTAAACTTCAATTTCTATTCCAATTTTCCTTGGTATTCAACCAAACTTTAAGAATACCTTATTCAATTCACTATCTATAACGTGATACCTTTAAACCTTAGAAATTTTCTTTCCAAAACCCATAATTAAAGAAATCCCAACTTTCACATTTTTGTCATTTTAGTTACTAAGTTAGCTTTTAAGCTATTATCTTAGAACTAAATGACCCTTAATCAACTTATAAATTTTAGGGTATTACATAGTCAGTTGTTTACTTTCCTAAGGTTGCAAAAAAGGTAGTCAACCGATAATATGTCGTTTTGACAATGAAAGTGATAGGAAAATGTTGCACTCTCTTCAGTGATGAATTTATCACCTCAGCCAAGTTCGTTTTCATGTGACTATATCGTTTAACCCCATCATATGATCGAAGCTATTTCTCTATCGAGATTGTAGCAAGGTAGTTATAGCCAGGTCTATTTCTGACTCTCAGTTCTTCAAACAGCTCCTCAACCTCATGCACAAAATGTGTGTTGCATATCCAGCAAAAATAGAATAGTTAACGATGAATAATAAATGCAAAGATATTTTAAACCCAAAAGAGTAAAAGACGTACACATTCAAAGCACTATTAGACGTTCATCTTCATTCTTGTACCTTTGCAAGTAATTTGCAGCAATGTGGCGTAAACAGTACCAGTGGTAAATATAGAAAGATTGCCAAGATGGACCCATACACTTTATTGCACATTTGATCCTTGTGCCTCTATCAGAAATAACACATATCACATCATCTTTATTACGCATAACACGAGATAGAACATGTCTTCCTAAGTTCTTAAGGAAGAATTCCCAAGAGTCGAGATCATCTTTTTTTACTATTGCGAAGGCGATAGGAACGGGTTTTCTATTACTGTCTTGTGCAACTGCCAATAATAAAATCTGTGTGTATTTGCCTTACAACCAGGTGTCGTCGATCTAAACCATCCACTTGTAGTGATTGAATGCATTAACGTACTGTGAAAATATCTAAAATAGCTAGTAGAATTAACACACACCTCGTACGACACAAACATTTTCGTATGCCATTACAGTTTCAAGTTTTAGAACCGTTCCCAGTATGTGTTTTTGCATCATTTTTAGGCATGGTCGTAACTCTTTGTACAATTGTTCCCATTGGATATACAATTTTTGTATAGCCTGCCACCTTGCATATCATGCTTTGTGGTAGTCAATTGTATAGCCGTATTGAGATGTAGCTGCAGCAATACAAGTGTTAACTGTTACACGTAGATTTTTTTGACCAGTGGAATAAAGGTATCATAAAGCATGTGCTCATCCAAGTTAGGATAATCCCGACTGAGGCTGCTGACGGTACATGTATGAGGCCCCTTCAATTTTGTAATCTTCCATAGCCGGTTCATCTTCTTCAAGTATGATACACGAACCACCCAATTATATCCCTAGCTCTTGTAGACATATTCAGTAATATAGAAATTAAGTTGGGTTTTTTCACAGTCGACATAATTGAGTGGCGTATATTGTAGTTCTTAATGGTAGCTACGGCGAGTTCTTTTGTCATGAAGGTCATTCTAATATAGAGTTCACCATCAGCATATTGGTTGTATTTCTCAATATGTGGGAATTGCAAAAATTTTAGAACGTTAAAGGCTTCTATATCAATCGTTCTGAAGTGGGATGTTGGCTGGTAATAAGAAATCAGAGTGGCAGGATGTAGAACGTTGCTAGGCCCAGCTTGTTCTTTGTTGCCTTCGACGTCATCATTTTCAACATCTTCCTCTTCTTCTTCTGGTATGTCAAGGTCTTCTGGTTCTTCATAGAAGGGGCATTGCTCGTCACCATCAGGGTCGGGCTTCCTTACCGGTTCTTCGTCAGAATTATTCCCCTTAAATCATAATAGTTTTGGGTCATCGAATGCTATGGTAATAGGTGTAACAATTGTTTGTCGATCACGAGAATGCTCACAAACCATATTACCAAGATCAAAATCAACAGCACCAGCAAAGAAATGTCTCCCCATAGATGATGAAACGTACTCCGCACTAGGGATATACGTTGAATACCGTCCAGATGAGAAATCATTGAAGGGGTTAAACGCTTCATAGTCTGGCGACCTCAAGTAGTTTTGAGATGATGGCGCACCTACACCTATATTGTATGGATTGTATGGTAAATGTCTTAGCATAGAAGACGATAATGCACCGAAGTCATAATTCACTGGTTGGTTTAAGTCGAAGTCAAAACTAGCTACGTAAGAATGTCTTGGCATAGAAAACGATGATGTACCAAAGTCGTTGCATGGACTGTGTGTACTTAATAAGTTGAAATCATTTCATAAATTGGTTGTCGGACTCTGAACATTGGCATTAGGATCGAAGTCAAAAATCGTTTGTCTCCAATTTGGAACTTTGATAGCATTATCATCATCCAAAAATATTGCATACAGCTTAAGGGGCCCTCATAATGAATACTGCAAGTGGGATTCCATCATCGTTGTCTACAATGTGGCATGTTGAGTAGGTTAATGGTTCTAACGACGTCGGAAGTCGATACTTTAACGATTCTAGCTTTTTTTCCATGAGCATGTGAAATATTGTTATTCACTTCCTTCATCAACTTGTTATACGTTAATTTCCTCGGCAACGTTAACGTTACAATATTTGAGGAGACGATGCCGAGAGATACATCAGCGATCATCTGTCCATCATAGTATACCAAAACATTAATAGTTCCTCGTCTCTACATATTTTGAGAATATCTACGATTATCCAGAAAGAAGAACAAACATTAGTGTTATTGTAATGATTTCAAACTATATAAGAATCGAGAAGTCTGTAATAAATCCCACAAAAACACTTCAAACATGCCTATAGACTCTTGTATTTTAGCCTATTGCACGGACCTCGCTTTTTGAAGAAAGCGAGTTCTATGTAATAAGTCCCGCGATAAATTCATCCACCTCTTCAATTTCTCGAGGACCTCGCTATGTGCAGAACGCGAGGTCTTTATCCCTAATTTAAATTGGGTTATGTGAAAAGTCATTTCACGTAGGATGGATCTCGCGTCTTGCAGATAAAGCTGAGAGGGATCATTTTTTAAATAAATATTTAATTTATTTTTTTCATATAAAAATGCCATTATATCAATTACACATCTTGTGTAGGTTGGTAACTTTCCAACTTAACGACCACGTTTGACTTCCCCCTTGAAACTTCAAAGTCGACAAAATGTTAGCTTCCCTTGAATACTTTAAGCGGCCCCTCCCGGCGCGGATCCTTGAAAACAAACAAGTAAGAAACTCTGCATTGACGAGAGATTATTAGATAGATCTGTTTTTACTACATCATTCGTAGTCCTAATCAATAAAATTTATTTATTTTATTTTAATTTTTAAATAACTACCCACTTTTTCTTGACATATAAAAAGAGGTAAAGATTTACTTTAAAAAAATAAAATTGTTAAATCTAATTAATTAAGATCACAAATAACGTGGCCAACCGAGTCTATCTAATAATTTTTGTGCATTGAGGCCCTCGCTCCGGAGCTGCTCAGTTTGGGTACCGAATCAAGTATTTGATTTTTTTGAACGTTAATAAAAATACACTGCTCTACAACTTTAATTTAGTGGTCCCTTCTCTCGTTTTTCAAGTTTTGTGGCAATTGCCAATTATTTTTCTCCTAAAGAATATTGACATGCTATACTGTTCATAACTCATATTTTGGAGTAAACTACATAAACAGTCCCCTGACTATAGGGCATTTTTTGTTGAATCCCACAATTATGAAAAATTATAAAATGATTCTTCGACTTAAAAAAATAACAAGTTGGTTATGCACCTTTAAAATTTTAATTGTTGATGCCATGACAATTAACAAAATTGGCATAATAACACATTCATTCGAGAAAAAAATTCATTAAATTTAGACCTCTTTGTTTACTCATTCTATCTATTTAACCCTTCATTCCGACAATATAAACTCCTAAATTCATCCTTATTTAACACTCAAACCCTAACCTTCATAAACTCTACATTCTAACATTGAACCATAAATTATAGACCTTATAACATAAACTCCTAAATAACCTTACTTGTAAAAGTTTTTTTAATCACCAATGTATAAGATAATAATCCTTAAACTAATACCTATTGTCAGCACACCGACTTTTTACCTAACTCATAGACTTATAACTTTCATTTTCTCCAGCACTTTTATTTACATATTTTCAAGTTTTTTGAATAATATATTATATTTTAATAGAAAAATAAATAAAACATAGGGATTTGAAGTTAACAACGAAAAGAAATAGGATTGTATGATATCTCAACTACTTCGATTTGGACTTTTAATCTAACGACCGCTCATAACCGTTAAAGTTTTTTTTTGTGGTAAATATCCGTCGAGGGCAAATGGCTATTGGTTAAAGCTGAATTTTTCAGCTGTCACCAAACGCTTGTTTGAGCGCTAAATTTGATGGGTAGACTCCCGTTGAAACTAAACCGATAATCGTTTGGTGAAAAAATAACCGATAAACGGGCGTTTGAAACCTAGATAACAACAAAAAATGAGACCTAAATAAAAAAAAACTAATAACCATAAAAAAGGGCAAATCTATCATTAAATGGAACATGTTGGTCTCTACCAGAACTGTCTTCACCCAATGGGAAACTCACATTTGTGCTGCTCATTTGCTCACTCTTTGTTTGTTTCTCCGTCAAAGATTCGAAAGCTGCATGTTGCCTAACTTTATAATTCTTTATTACCTTCCTGCTCACCTCCATCAACTGATTACATTAAATCTTTTTTAACCTAAACAATAAACGTAGCTAATGTCCTTGAAGACAATGTGTGTAAACGTGGATGGAAAATAGGTGATTGGTTGATTGATTTTGTTAATCATAGAAGTTTTAAGTTCGAAACTTGAAGACGACATTAATATAAAAGACTCAAATTTAAAATGAGATCAGATATTTTAAGATCAGATATTTTCTGATATAACTTGACTTATAGTCAAACGTTCATGCAATTTTCTTGATTTATCTCAATTCTCATCTTTGAACTTTAATTTTGCATTGAGAATTCTTGTTATGAATGAATGATCAGTTTGCTTATTGTAAAAAAAAAACGCTCTGACCTTTTATAAATACCAATGGTAATCTAGTTAATCATTATGTTTTTATTTGGCTAATAATATTTATTTCTTTAGCATAATTTCCTAAACTTGAAAGCCTAATCTTTCTGGTTAAAAAAATACCCATAATGTTTGACTAAATTGTTATTTTAGCATCAATTCTTTTATTTTGAAGTAATTTAACCCTCAATATTTTATTTTGGGTCAAAATGGTCCCTTCGTGGATGAAAATTGTTAGTCAACTAACGGTAAACAGTTTGAAATGACTTGACAGAATAACTCATTAGTAGAAAAAATAATTTTATTTTTATATAATTTTATAAAATTATTTTTTGACTAATGTGACATTTTTAAAGCCAATATCCTTTGTTTATAAGACACTATCATGCATGTTTGTCATGTTATTTTAAGTCATTTACTATTGATTGAATAATAATTTTTATCCGCAGAGGGGTTATTCTGACTCAAAATAAAACGTTAATGGTTAAATTGTTTAAAATAAAATAAAAACCAAAATGACTATTGAGTTAAACGTTAGGCCATTTTTGTAGCTTTATGTTTTTTTAATTACAACCTTAATCATAATTTTGTACTTTTCTTAATCATCTCTGAACTCCACGCGCGCCAAGGCTCGGAGACAGGTTCGGACAGAGGTTTGGCTGTGGGGGAATGAAAATAAAATAAAAAAGATATTGAGAGTCTGAGCGAGCGAGAGAGAGCTTCATAGAGTATTAAAGCAGAGTTGGTTCTCTGCAATCTACTGGAGCTAAAGAAGATAAAAGGTAATGGAGAGAACGTGATTGTGCTGTATTATAAAAAAAAAAAAGAAACTAAAATATCACTGAGACAACGAAGCCCCACCCAACTTTGCTTCCTTTTTTCCTTGTTTTGATCTTTCATCTGGCATTTCGAGCTCCAAAATTTGTCAATTGGGGGATTTTTTTTGAATTTGGTTGTTTTGGATGGTGGAGCTGTAATTTTTTTTCTCCTTTCTTGGAATCTAGAAAATGGCGGCAGAGAGATCGTTGTCGTTTTCAGTGGCTTCAGTTGTGGAGGATGTACTGCAACAGCAATGCAATCGTTCCAAAGATCTTGATTTGGAATCTAGAAAAGCCGAGGAAGGCGGTATTTTGATCGTTTTTTTTTTGTTCTTTTTCGATTAATTTTCATTGGTTTTCTCTTACTCTGATCCCATCCTTTTTACATTTTTTTTACTGTGACATGTTTGTGAATAAAATTTGAATGAAGGATTTTATTGTTAAAGTTGAAAGAAAAAAGCAAACAGAAAACTAGCAGCAGCTGAATGTGATAATCTATTTTATGGCAGCATTAAGGAGGTATGAAGCGGCTGGATGGCTAAGGAAGATGGTTGGCGTAGTGGCGGCTAAAGATTTACCGGCAGAGCCACTGGAGGAAGAGTTTAGGCTTGGTTTGAGGAGTGGAATAATCCTATGCAATGTTCTCAACAAAGTTCAACCTGGAACTGTGCCCAAGGTGAGCTTTGTTAATTTTTCTTTCTTTGATTTTTCAATTGGTTTTCCTTTTAATTACAGTTTATGGTTTTTTAGGTAGTCGAAAGTCCAGTTGATGCAGCCCTCATACCTGATGGAGCTGCATTGTCAGCATTCCAGTACTTTGAAAATGTGAGGAATTTCTTGGTAGCTGGCCAAGAGTTGGGGCTTCCTTCTTTTGAGGCATCTGATCTAGAACAAGTATGTTTTCCAAGTAATTTAGTTTAACAATTCATTTGTTCATGAACAAATTCGTCTTACGGAGTAATTTATTGGTTTACTTCAAATTTGGTTAAAATTGTTTAGGGTGGCAAATCTTCAAGGGTGGTGAATTGTGTTCTAGGGATGAAATCCTATTACGAATGGAAGCTCACAGGTGGAAATGGAGTGTGGAAATTTGGTGGAAATATAAAACCAAGCACCACCACGTTGGGAAAGTTGATTGTAAGAAAGAATTCAGAGCCTTTTACCAACTCCTTGCAATGGACCGCATCGATGAATGAGAAATTATCAAATGGTCACCCTAATGAAATTGAACCGAAAAAAATGGTTGGTATGCTTTGACTGCTAGTATTCACTTGTTTTATATTCTACTTGAACGATCGAAAATAATTCTATGAGTTTTTCTTGTTGTACAAGCAGGCTGGTTCTGGTTCGTTAAGTATGTTGGTTCGTGCCATTCTAATAGATAAAAAGCCAGATGAAGTTCCAATGGTACGTTCTTATTCGCTTATTACTATAAACATATCAAACTTGAGTAGTTGAACAAATGTGCTTGTAGCGATGTTGGTTTTTCCCTGATCATCTAAGTGCAAATCTAGGGTTCTTTTCCTTAAGATTTCAATTTTCCTCATTTGTTGTATGTGCTTTGTCTGCTAACTACTGATATATTGCAGTCATTTCAGATCTGCTTGAGCCTGATATTATTGTAGAACATTTGCACTCTTATTGTTTTTCACATATTTTATTAGTTTTTTATGCATATATAATAATTGTGATTATCCTTTTGCTTTTTCTAATACTTATTTGGGCCATCTTGGTTATTCTAGCTGGTTGAATCTGTGCTCGGTAAAGTCGTAGAGGAGTTTGAGCATCGGATTGCAAGCCAATATGAAGTGGTATGTTAGTTTTCGTAATTGTGAAGTTTGCACTTCAAACAATAAGTCATTTACTAATTTACTGATCTTAACTAACTTGCTATATAATTATTTTCCTCCAAATTGAAAGATGAAAACAACTTCAAAAGACACTACTCCTAATTTCAGCAAGTCTCTATCGAAACACACTCCTGGGGATAAAAAGGTATATGATGATCCTTTTCTACTTCACAAATCATCAAATGAATTTTCTTATTTGTCATAGTGATGCAGACCATGTTTATCTTTCTTTTTCATGATTGTAATGGCTTAGATTGAGGAAAAGAACATCAAATTGATAAGTTGCTATCAAAAGAATCCCATTGATGACGAGGAATTAAAAAGACAATCTCAGAAACAACAAATGATCTTTGATCAACAAGAAAGACATATTCAGGTTGTAGCTAATTGTGCACTATTTTCTTTTTCTTTTCAATTTACATACTTGAATGGAACACTTACATGCACTATAAATTTTATAGGAACTAAAACATTCTGTTAATTCGACAAAAGCTGGCATGCAATTCATACAAATGAAATTTCATGAAGAATTCAACAATCTTGGTATGCTGACTTTTAATAGAAGTATTTATTTGTTTTTTTTCTTTTTTTATGGAAGAATTAAACAAGGTATTTATCTCTAATTCTACGTAATTATTTTTTACAGGCATGCATATTCGTGGTCTAGCTCATGCTGCTTCTGGTTACCATAGGGTTCTAGAAGAAAATCGCAAGCTATACAATCAAGTGCAGGACCTAAAAGGTAAATATTAGATTATCATTGTGCAAGTTTTAAATATCATGCTTGTCCTTGTTTTGAGTCTCCCTATTGATTAGAAAAGGTTATCCACTTTATCTAATCAGGAAGTATTCGCGTTTACTGTCGGGTGAGACCATTCTTGTCTGGACAACCAAGCTATCTAAGCACTGTTGATCATATAGAAGAAGGAAACATCACTGTAAATACCCCGTCAAAGTATGGTAAAGGACAGAAGGCCTTCGCCTTCAACAAAGTCTTTGGGCCATCTGCTACTCAAGGTTGCTTCACTAAGAGTTTAATTGCCTGGTGATAACTTTATTAAATATTATCTTCTTTACTTAAGTTATATCTTATTATATTGCAGCGGAGGTTTTTTCTGATATGCAACCTCTTATTCGATCGGTGCTTGATGGATACAATGTATGTATATTCGCATACGGCCAGACAGGCTCAGGAAAAACTTATACTATGGTAAGATAGGGTGGTTGGATTATTCACTGAACTAGGAGAATGATACTCCATACATTACTAGTTTTATGAAATGTTCCTTTCGCTTTGTAACTTATTGGTTTATTTTGGTTTGCATATACAGACTGGGCCTAAAGACCTGACAGAGAAAAATCAAGGTGTTAATTATAGGGCATTAGGTGATTTGTTTATTCTAGCAGAACAAAGAAAGGATACTTTCTGCTATGAAGTTGCTGTTCAGATGATTGAGATTTATAATGAGCAAGTCAGAGATCTTCTTGTTACAGATGGAAGTAACAAAAGATATCCTTTTTCTCAATCTATTTGGTTTTATGTGTCACAAAGTTATAAAATTTTATCATGTTATTAGTTAGAAGTATGTAAATTTTTTTGGCAGATTGATAACTTAGAAAAAGTTGTTTCACTATAGGTTTGGATGGTTGGTCCTTTGCAGTCATTTTTTCTATTGAGGGTTATCCTTAATATATTAATACACTAGAAATTCGCAACAGTTCCCAAACAGGTCTTAACGTACCAGATGCATGCCTCATGCTTGTTTCATCAACGTCTGATGTTATTGATCTGATGAACCTGGGACAAAGGAATCGCGCAGTTGGTGCAACGGCCCTAAATGACCGTAGTAGTCGTTCTCATAGGTAACATCTTATTCTTTACACTACTTGATCCTCAAAAAATTCTTCATTCTGAGCTAAATTCATTTTTTTTATCACTTCGCAGTTGCTTGACTGTCCATGTTCAAGGAAGAGATTTAACGTCTGGAACTATTCTCCGTGGCTGCATGCATCTTGTTGATCTTGCAGGAAGTGAGAGAGTAAACAAGTCCGAGGTAACAGGAGATCGACTAAAAGAGGCACAGCACATAAACAAATCTCTATCAGCTTTGGGAGATGTGATTGCTTCCCTTGCTCAAAAGAATCATCATGTTCCTTATAGAAACAGCAAACTCACTCAACTTCTTCAAGATTCATTGGGTAAGTTTAAACTGTCAAAATGTACTAAATGGAACTGCATCAGTTTTTTTTTTCTTTACAAAAGTCTTAATTTCCCTGGAAATGTATCTTCAGGAGGGCAGGCCAAGACACTAATGTTTGTTCACATTAGCCCCGAGCCTGATGCCATAGGTGAAACAATAAGTACTCTCAAATTTGCGGAGCGTGTGGCTACTGTTGAACTTGGTGCAGCCCAAGTGAACAAAAATACCGCTGATGTTAAAGAACTCAAAGAACAGGTTATTCTACTTTTAGTTACCTATTCATATTGATTGAGATTGTTATATTGACATAGTTGGAAAATGTGATATTGTCCCATTTAGTAACTTATTGGAGTCATCTATTTAGATTGTTAACCTTAAGGCAGCATTGGCAAGGAAAGAGGGAGAAGCTGAGCAAAGTCAGCATTATGTATTTAGCAGCTCTGAAACATTCCGCACAAAGGCTAGTGACTTATTGCCATTTACGCCTAATCAGTGGGCTGGGGATATGTTGGGGGCTAGACAACCCATGGGTGATGTGGGCAACATTGAGGTACTTGTTGCTTTACATAAAGGTTTTAATTCCGTTAATCATGTTATATACCATCAGTCACAAGTGTTGATGGGTTCAATGAATTAAAAATTGTATGGCAATATGCAATGAGTGATTGAGAGTAAGGATAGTGGCCTAATACGAATTGACATGTGCATTTATGGATAATTATCAGTAATTCAATGTACCGGCTTCGTTCGACGTGCTCTAGAAAGCTTGGATATTTGCATTCATCACATTTACACACATGCATGCATACATATATCTTGAGTTTAAATTTGATTTTTTTTTGCCTTTTCAGGTGTGTACCAGCACCAACTCTAAATTGAGGCAAAAGACACAAAGCTTTGATCTTGATGAGTTATTAGCAAACTCACCTCCTTGGCCTCCTGTTAAGAGTCCTGCCCAAAACTTTATGAATAACGAGCAAGAATTGGGCTCGGGTGAGTGGGTGGATAAGGTTATGGTGAACAAGCAAGATCCCAGTAACAGAGTAGGAAACTCCCTAGGATGCTGGGAAGCAGAAAATGGGAATTTATCTGATGTTGATTACCAGAAATATCTACAAGATTCAGAACAATCATATAATATGTTCATGGGGAGTAACAAGTTCAACATGGCTAGTACTGGTGACATAGATGATATTGATGCTGCCACCACCAGTGACACATCCGAGCCGGATTTGCTTTGGCAATTCAATCGGTCCAAGCTTAGCAACATATCCAATGGGGCGGTGGAGTCAAATGCCAAAAAACCTACTTTAAAATCAGCAAGGTAAGACAATAATGATACTCATGATCTCAAATATTGTTACAGTCATCTTAAGCTTTTTCCATGTAACTAAAGAGGTGGTAAATATTTTGCAGCAGAAATTTATATCCTATGTCAGGGCCATCACCCTCTAGGAAACTTGCAAATGGAGTTGGCCAGCATTTGAACCGAAATGGTAGGCAGCCAACTACTTCTGATGGTAAACGCAAAATTGGAAGTAGAAAATAACAAGTTCATATACGCCATAATGACCACGTTTGAGTGATTTATGATTCTTTTCTTTCCTTTTCTTTGTTCTTTTTATGTCTTTCAGAGAGGGAGAGAGATATATATTGTTTTCATTCTAATTTTTACAGTATAGTTAAAATGCAGCAATAGCAATCATCCCAGTTGCTTTGTTTTTTGGTTTCAAAGGCAAGTTGTGTAGATCCGTCCTGCTAGTGCCTGCTTGGTTCTTTTGTGTAAAGATTGTTTTTCACTATAATATTAAGAGAATTAAAGCTCCCATCGTATTGCAATGGCTGTTTTGTTTGACGATTGGTTAAAGTTGTTATCATCAATTCAAAAGGCCATTTCAGTTCCAGTTTTCAATATCCTCGCACGTTCTGTTCTTCATGTATATTGATCATTTTATTTCCATACGTAGTAGTACAAAATATGTATATTTTCTACAGGCTTTAAGCGTAGCTTTAACAGTTTTGACATAAATCTAGGGTGGAGTTTATCCCAAGGAAACTAAGTGATAACTTTGCAATTGAAGCTAATAATGTCCCAGGTGGCTGGAAGAAATTTTCTACCATTAGCACCATATGCATTATAACTAGCTTTGCTCATTTTTTCGACCAACAACTCTCCAGGATACCCTGGATATGGTCCACTGCCAAATGTTCCGGGACAGGCTGTGGCAGCTTCGAATGGTGCCAAAGCGTCCCCTTGAAAATAACCGGTCTCGAAGGGGTTATTGGCAGCCCCTGCAAGTAGGGTAGCAATGTTTATGATCATGCCATCGGTTCCAATGGCGTTAGATGCCACCAAGGCTTGTCCTGGAGGCCATTAGCAGACAGAGCATAAGGCCGAGCACAAAGACCGGGGCATTGAGATATTGCCCCACGTGCGCGAACACCACTTGAGATATTGCCCCTACTAATATGCTTTCATGGAAACCGCATTCCATATGAGATAAACATTAATGCCATTCGGCTTGGTCATGGAACGTTAATGCCACTTGAGATATTGCCCCATGTTGAAACAGAGGATCCTTTACGAGGACCGGGGCTGACAAAAGAAGCGAAGAAATTGGTTATGGAACTTCTATCTTTCCCACAGAACCCTCCATACCATATGAGATAAACGTTAATGCCATTCGGCTTGGTCAAGAGAGGGCCTCAATGGTATCGAACCGAGTTGGATGCAATGTCTAATGAAGAAGGTTGCTGTTGCCCTTGGCTCAGCCCGTATGACCACGGGGCTAAGGCCAAGACACAAATAAGAGGCAATAGCAAAGACCACAAGAAAAAGCTGGCCATTTCTCGACTGAAATGTAGATTCTTGGAGAATGATTAACCAATAAGTCACGTTATACTCCCGAGAAAAGGATTTAGCCTTGAATTGTAAAAAGAAATTATTGGAAACGATAATAATATAGACTATAAAAATAAATATAAAAGATCCGAAAAGGTTCTAAAATCATTATTCAAGTCATTCCATAGCCATGAATGAATATAAATTTTGATGACTTGTTCATGTACAACTTTGGTTTTTAATTGTGTATTAAATGAACTAAATAGGAACAACATACGTTCAATTCATTTGTATTTGTTAATAAGGTCGTTTATGCTCAATTTAAACTTTTTAATAAATCATTTAAAGTTGGTTTAAAGCTAGTTTATTTTTCGATTATTATATATGATTAATGCTATTATTATTGTTTGTATGTTTATTCTATTTATTAGTATTAAAATATAAAATTAATTATTTTATTTAAAGATTATATAAAAGTATTTGTTAACTCATAACCTACACAATCATGAATATAGATAATTTTCAAATTCTTAATAAATACAAATAAACATAAAAACAAGGTAATTAAAACCATACCAGTGAGT
The DNA here is from genome assembly GCA_019671005.1 of Hibiscus mutabilis. NCBI lineage: Eukaryota > Viridiplantae > Streptophyta > Magnoliopsida > Malvales > Malvaceae > Hibiscus > Hibiscus mutabilis. The sequence goes on from CM033726.1 coordinate 53,694,022, forward strand.
AGGGACGAGGGATTAAGCCTCTGGGAGGGGCCCATGCCCCGAACCCCTAATTAATTTTACCTTTGTAATATAGAAGTTTTTTTTAAATGGATTAATTAAACATTTGTCTCCCTCATTTTTTTGAATATTTATGTTTGGCCCTCAACCTTCGATCCTGGCTTCGTCCTGCCAATGAGCACATCATTTTTATTTTAGTACCGGTATATATATCAATACTAGTTTGTATCAATGTATTTTAGTGTATTATTTTGAGATTAGCAGTATTTTTAAACATACATAGTTACATACATATATACCTCAACATACATATAGATATTTTTATATGAAAAATATAAATTTTAAAATATTAATTAAGTTAGATAACTTAATCAACGATTATATTTTATTTTAAAATATAACTATAAAAAACTAAAAATAGTTAACATAAAATTATTAGAAATGATTTAAAAGATAGTTTAAATTTTGTATTAACTAATATATGAAGTATACATTGATACATGTCAAATTAACGGTTGAAACAGATTAATACACATTAAAACGGTTGAAACATACTAAAAATATGATAAAAAAAGAGTCGTTTTCATATTGGTTTAAGACTATAACAACATGCCTATATAAAAAAGGCATGTATGTTCATTTAAGGTTGCTAAAATAAGTCGCTTTCAATCTTACGTTTTCCGCCAACCCTGTTCTGGGTAGTGGTGGTAGGTTAAGTATCTTATTTTCTGTACTACTTGCACACCTTTTAACTTGGCCATCTCAACATTGTTGTTCTATGGCTTACCAAAGCCCAGATGCTCAAACATTGATTTGGGGAAATCTTTTTTATTCCAATTTTGCGAGTTATTCTTTACTTATATGTGTTTTATGAGTTTATTCAAAGTTTAATAAACACTGTAAAGACAAGTTTGTGAAGTGTCGTTTGTCGAAAGTTATAACATAAATTATAAAATTATGATATCAACATTTAGTTCTGGTCGAAATTTTACCTTTGATCTTTATAGAGTCTTACCTGCACATGATTCCCACCTTTATCAAGTGCATCAAGATGGGGAATTTTTGGGTTATCCCATGATTTGAATTATAAGAAGCAAGAAGGGTGTAGGAAGGAGCTATATATTTGTCTTATTCAGTTTTTAAATATTTATATTTAAGGATAGAATGAGGGGTTAGAGAAGATGATAGTTTCTCCTTAAAACTTTAAAATTTGCGTATGATTTATTTTTTTAAAATTTTATAAATTTATTCTCTAACCTAAAATCTTAAGCGGTCCATGTTTATATCTATCCCCGACTATTAATTCTAACTCGTCTCGATTCCTCTTTCCTCGGTCATAATTTTTGGCTTTCCATTTGGGAGAGACCGCCCATTCCGTGTCCCGATTCTCGGAACCATTTGACTACCAACGCTCCCTTTTCAATCAAATTGCCTTGCATGCCTCATGCTTCATGCGCTCCTCCGTCTACACATTATTATAATTTCTTTCATTAAAAACAAATTTCTATCTACCTATACATTATTATATCAGTTGAATATTTCCTAGCCTCCCTCCACATGTTTAAAAAATTAGTATTAAAATAACATGTCAATTGTTATATAACTTATTTATAAAATAAACACAAAAGATTATATTAATTGTTTACAAGTAGCCTTGTCTACTGCTATAGGAAGAAATATGTACAATATCATTCATCGAAAGTCGATGTACATATTTATAAGATTAAGGTTTTATTTGCGGTTGAGGTGGCAAAACCAAAGTTTGAGAAGCTAAAAAAATTAGCTTTTGCAAACCAAAGTTTGAGAAACTAGTTTGGAGGTAAACCAAGGTTTTGAAACTCAAAAGCTGTCTATTTTTGGTTGTTTCTAGGCAAACCAAAGTTTTGACACTCAAAAGCTTCCTATTTTTTTTTGCTTCTAGCTTCTCAAACTGGCTTTTCCACCCAACCTCAACCGCAAACAGGACCTAAGATATCTATTAGGTAATATATCTTTAGAGTGTCTATTTTCTTTTTCTTTTTTAGAATTTTTTCGTCTCTTAAAAGGTTGTAAGGACATTTTCTTATCAAAGATAGTTCACATGATTGTGTCAAGTCTCTTGTATATATAAAGTTTTTAATTTTTATAATTTACGTTTTCTAATACGATCATGCAAATTACCTTTTATAAAAATTCGTTATATATATATATATTAAAAATCACGACTAAAACTGAGAAATAAACAACATAAAATTATAATACTTAATATTAATATTCTAATTTGGTCAACTCCTATAACTTCACTTTGCAGGCTTCTTACAATGGAGTTTGCTAAAGTCCTCGGCACAACCCCACATTAATAATTTAATAGCAAGAGATTTTGTTTTATTTTTTATTAAATTAAAATGTATTACATTTTACGGTATATGTTAAGATTCAAATCTATATAAAATAAGAAAACACGAGCTACAATGATACATGATTACTCAGCCAATTAATTAATTTTAAATTTATTATATTTTTAATTTTATATACGAATCCCCATGGACACATTTTTATCACCAAAATGAATTCACACGTAGTAGAAAAACAAAACACTACAGTAAATATAAGAGTGAGTAAGTGAGTAAAATCCGACTTAAAAAGATTGATTTTTTTAATTTTAAATTATTCTAGGTGAATTTTAAGTTTAAGTCAAGTTCGATTTTGTTAACTCAAAAAATCGAAAAACTAAATTTTACTGTTTTGCGATTTAGTCAATAGTTTTCTTTTTCTTCAGTTCCTCTTTATTTTAAGTTCATTTTGACTAAATTTAAACTACATGCTCCTAAACCACTATATAATGCCTATTTAGATCTAATTCATATTTTTGATTTTTTTTCTCTTTTTTTAATTTAGTACTTCAACTTTGTATGATTTTCAGATTTATTTAATTCCTCTTTCTTTTTAAGTTCATTTTTTATCAAATTCAAACCACACATTCCACTACCACTATATAATATCTATGTAACTTCAATTTATATTTTCAACAAAAAATTATTTTTTTTCAATTTAATCTCTTAACTTTGTATTTTATTCAACTTGTTCCTTCAAGTGTAATTTTTATAAATCCTTTTTTCTCCTCAATTCCTTAACTCCTTTATACTCCCATGACCCATCAATACTTTGCCCTAAAAATTTCATTCTTTAAAAATTGCATTATAAATATATTTTATAATTTTAAATGATTTTTATTTTATAAAATATTATTACAAAATCTTAATTATACATGCGAAAAAAGAATATAATATATATTAGAAAAATCGTTTAAATTAGAATCAATTCATATTTTAACATTATAAATAATTATAATTAAATTTATACAAAAATTCGATAACTTGACACGAATAAAAAAATTAAATAAAATTTGAATCAAAACAAGACTAGTCAACTAAATTTATTTTACTCAACCCCACTCCACCCCTAACTAAATAAAAGGGTAAAGTGCATAAATGATCACTAAACTATCCCAAAAAATACAAAATAGTCACTAAACTTTCAAAAGTTATAAAATAGTCATTAAATTTTAATTTTTATTAAAAATGGTCAATAAGCCGCTAACTGTCTTTAAGTGAATGACGTGAACATTACGAAAATTTAAATAATAACACATTTAATCCTCTATATTTACACATTCAATCAATTTAGTCATAATTTAATCTTCATAATTGATGTCTAAATTGACTGAATGTGTAAATATTGAGGACTAAACTTTTAAAAGTTACAAAATAGTCATTAAATTTTAGTTTTTATAAAAAATGGTCGATAAGCCGTTAACTGTCTTTAAGTGAATGACGTGAACATTATGAAAATTTAAATAATAACACATTTAATCCTCTATATTTACACATTCAATCAATTTAGTCATAATTTAACCTTCATAATTGATGTCTAATTTGACTGAATGTGTAAATATTGAGGATTAAATATGTTTTTATACTAATTTTTGTAACCATCATGCCACCTAGTTAACAACAGGGAACGGCTTAGTGACTATTTTGTAACAAAAACTAAAGTTTAATGCCCATTATGTAAGTAACCATTTTGTATTTTCTGGGATAGTTTAATGGCCATTTATGTACTTTACCCTAAATAAAATCCAAACCAGTTTCTGCACGTGCAAAACCTCCCTTTGAAAGCGTGCGTCGTCTTCACTATCCGCGTTGAAAGCCACCCTTCCACTTTACTCTTTTTTTCACCTTCCCCCTTCCTTCGTTCCTTCGTTCCTTCTTCTTTCTCTCGCAGTTGAAAGTTGCAACTTCAATAACATCAAAGAAAGAAGCTCGGAAGGGAAAGGGATACCGCTATATCGAAAATGGACGGCTTGGATGACGCGCCTCTCATCTGCAACTAATTTCTGGCCGTCCATTCTCCTTTTCTCTTTTCACTAGCTTGGTAATCCATTCATTTTTCATTTTTTTTCTTTCTAATCAATATTTATTTGTAGATTAAGTTTTTGCGATTCATTTACTGTTTGTTTAAGATGAACCATGTTTTGATATAATACATCATGATCTATATGTTTTTTTTTCTTTCTTTCTTTTTTGAGTAGTGTTGTTTCTTAAACTGTATTTGATTCGAGGGAAGTTATTTTCATTTTGGAAAAAAGAATAGCTTCTCTCTCGAGAAAAATAATTTTGATTTCGTATCATTAATTCAGTGATGGCGATTAGCCGATTGCTGACTAGCTGTGCAACTGCAAACCTCTTCAGAAAATGTTTTTACTTTTATTTTTCTTATTTTCAAATGTATAAGGATGTAGAGGATGACGGTGAATATTTATGGAGAAAACATATTAGTGTTCTTTTTCATATATAGAAAGTTGTAATGGAATCTTATACTAATGTTCTTGTAGGATTACGGGTATATGAAATTTGGAGGGAAATCCTAACAAATTAAGCAGATCTTTGAGGATATATGTGAGCAGAAGAAATCTATCATTTACTTTATCTAATTGGAAGTTATATAATCTTTTCTTTTCTTTTCAGATTTAGAGCTGTTATCGTTGCATAATGGAGGCTTGTTATTGTATTGACTCTCAGTGGCCACCCGATGAGCTGCTGGTTAAATATCAGTATATATCGGACGTCTTAATCGCCCTTGCTTATTTCTCAATTCCTCTGGAGCTTATCTATTTTGTTAAAAAATCTGCATTCTTCCCGTATCGATGGGTGCTTATGCAATTCGGTGCTTTCATCATTCTCTGTGGAGCAACCCACTTTATAAACTTGTGGACATTCACTATGCACACTAAAGCTGTTGCTGTGGTGATGACCATTGCAAAGGCTGCTTGTGCTCTTGTATCATGTGTAACCGCTTTGATGCTTGTACACATTATTCCCGATTTGTTGAGTGTTAAAACTCGTGAATTATTTCTGAGGAACAAGGCGGAACAGCTCGACAGGGAGATGGGCCTTATTCTCACTCAAGAAGAAACTGGAAGGCATGTAAGGATGCTAACTCATGAAATTAGAAGCACACTCGACAGGCATACAATATTGAAGACCACCCTTGTTGAATTAGGTAGCACCTTGGGCCTGGAGGAATGTGCATTGTGGATGCCATCAAGGACTGGTATGGATCTGCAACTTTCCCATACTCTAAACTACCAAATACAAGTTGGATCTACTGTGCAAATAAATCTTCCGGTTATCAATGAAGTCTTCAATAGTGCTCGAGCAGTGCATATACCCTATACCTGTCCTTTAGCTAGGATCAGACCTTTAGTGGGAAGATATGTGCCCCCAGAGGTAGTTGCTGTTCGGGTACCACTTTTACATCTCTCAAATTTCCAAATTAATGACTGGCCTGATCTATCTGCCAAAAACTATGCAGTAATGGTCCTTATTCTCCCCGCTGATAGTGCCAGAAAATGGCGAGATCATGAATTGGAACTAGTCGAAGTTGTGGCAGACCAGGTAATTTTTACGTGCTTTCTTTCGTTGGCTGCTTTTATGACGTCTTAATGATATGCTCACCTTCGGTTTTGATAACGTACTTAGTTGTACATTTATGAATTTACTTTTAAAAAGCCCTAATGATTGGATTTTGTCTTTTCCTTCTAGTTAGTAAACATTATTAGCTTATTATGATTTATGAGCCTTTGATCCCGTACATGACTCCGGTGCTGAACTTATGGTAGTATTTGTACAGGTTGCTGTTGCTCTCTCTCATGCTGCTATTCTGGAGGAATCTATGAGGGCTCGTGATCAGCTCATGGTGCAAAATGTTGATTTAGATTTAGCTCGTCAAGAGGCTGAGAGGGCAGTTCATGCACGGAATGATTTCCTTGCAGTAATGAACCATGAAATGCGAACGCCAATGCATGCAATCATTGCACTGTGTTCCCTTCTTCTCGAGACCGAGCTAACTCCAGAGCAAAGAGTTATGATTGAGACAGTGCTAAAGAGTAGCAACCTTTTGGCAACACTAATCAATGATGTTCTGGATCTTTCTAGACTTGAAGATAATAATCTAGAATTAGAATTTGGAATGTTCGATCTTCATGGAATCTTCAAAGAGGTAGTTAATTGGATATTACTTTTTTTTAATATATATTATGAAAGAATGGGAAAAAATTGCCTTTGCAGTTCAACTTAGGTATTAATGTTGATATTTTTGCATTTTAGGTCATTAATCTGATAAAGCCTATCGCGTCTGTAAAGAAGCTATCTATGACTATGATTCTGGCACCAGATTTGCCAATGTTTGCTATTGGTGATGAGAAACGACTCATGCAAACTATTTTAAATGTCGTGGGTAATGCCGTGAAGTTCACAAAGGAGGGTTATGTTTCAATTATAGTTTCCGTTGCAAAACCAGAGTCTTTAAGAGACTGGCGACCTCCAGAATTTTACCCGGTGTCAATCGAAGGCCATTTCTATTTACGAGTGCAGGTCTTCATTTAACTTTATTTTCGTTTCAGTTTAGTTCTGTTTAGATTTTTGACCATATGATCTTAAAAGCCTGCATAGTAATTTAAAGACAACTAAGTATTTTTGTTTGTTTGTTTTTAAAGCATCTCTCGATCGTCTATTGCTATCTAATGCTTTAAATTTCCTTTCGAATCATGCCATTTAGGATATACATTGAAGGTATCTACTGGCTTTTGTTTATGACGTACAATCCAACGAATTACCATCCATGTGATCTCCTTGTGTAGCTTGTCTGGAGCTTTACTAGCTTACTACATGATGCTCTTCTTGATCCTATTCTTGCAGGTTAAGGATTCTGGTTGTGGTGTTCTCCCACAAGACGTACCAAATCTCTTTACCAAATTTGCACATCCTCGAAGTGGATCCATCGGAACTAGTGGTGGTGCTGGACTCGGACTCGCTATTTGTAGAAGGTAAAATTAGAAATACTGAATTCCGTTGCATAAGAAACAATTGCTTGTTAATCGTATTATAAAGGGATCATTAAATATAGGCATCAAAATGAGCTTTGTTCTCAAATGTTTGAACCAGGTTTGTAAATTTGATGGGAGGCCACATATGGATCGAGAGTGATGGCCATGACAAAGGTTGCACTGCGACCTTCCTTGTGAAACTGGGGATCGGCAGCAACCCTAATGATAATTCAGCTATCCATCAAGCTTCACCGCACGTTCGAGCATATCATGGAAGTGCAGATATGAGCGGACAAAAACCAATGTTAAGAGATCATCGCGGTACTGCTAATCCCAATGCACGATACCAAAGAAGTCTTTAGGCGGTAGTGGTAGCTGGCTAATGTTGGCAATGGGAAAACGTGGACTTGCATTATTTTCCATTTTCGTACTATTTGAGGTGAAATTTGCTGTTTTTAAACGAAACAGACTTATAACATAGCCTTACTGTTACTTATTAAAAGGAGTTATATAGTGGAAGTAGCGAGTTCTAGCGGCATTCCATGCGTTTTAGTCTCATTTTTTTACCTACGTTGTCCTTCACATAATTTGGATGGGCCTTTGTTGGGCCCTTCAATATTTGAGAGGATACGATTAAGGGTGATACACAAGCTGTTTAAATTAATTTTATATAAGCTTGCATATTTACACTATAAAACTAAATCCTAAATTTCTAACTTTAACACTAAAAAATTAAACTCTAAACCTTAAAACAAATATCTTAAATTTTAAACGCTAACTTTAAATTCTAAACCTTACGGCTTAAACCCCTAAACTAAAACCCTAATCCTTAAAAATAAAAGGCACGTGTAAACTAAAGTTTACACTAGGGGTGTTTAATAATATCCGAACCTTAAAAAGCCGAGTAATTCTTAAAAAAAATTACCCGACCGGGGATTTTTTTTTGGGTAGTTGGGCCGGGTCTGGGCTAAAAATTTTTTGTAACCGAATCCCCGACCAAATACTTTTAATATAGTTATTTTTTAGTTTTAAATTGTATTTTTATTTTAGATTCCTTAATATTTTTACCTAAAACTAAATTTAAATCTCTAAATTATTTCTATGTTTGTATTATGTACTTTTAAGTTTTAAAATTTTCAAATATATTTTTTGATTAAATAGAGAGGTATTGCATTCCCATACCGGGATTCGAAAGAAAAACGAGATTAATATTTTTAATGTCTTTTTGGTGATAAACTTTAATATATATATATATATATATTTCATCTTAAAACTAACTTCAAATCACTAATTTTTGTGTTTTGATTATCTATTATGAACTTTTAAATTTTGTGTTAATGTGATTTTTTTAAAAAAAATTAATCTAAAAAAATAAATAAAAATGTTGTAAAACCTATGATTGATTTTGATATAACAAAGTGTTTAAGGACTAATTTGTAAAAGAAAATAAACATTTAAGTACTCAAAAGTCTCACAAAATGACAAGGAAAAGTTTTTCAAAGCTATAAACTTAAACCCAAAAATTTTCTAAGTGTTTCAAGCCAAAAATACACAAATACGCCCAGGCGTATCGATACACCCCTTGGTGTTTCGATACTGTTTTTAGCTACTAGAATTTGTTTTTGCAAAGCGTACCGATACGGCTTAACCCGTTTCGATACGGCCTTCATCTGGGTAAACATTTTAAGCACAACGTTCGATACGGCTTACACCCGTTTCGATACTGTTTGAAATATGCGTTTAAGAAATTTACACTCGTACCGATACGGTACACTATGTTTCGATACAGTTTGAATTCTGGTTTTAAGAAATTTCAAAACGTACCGATACGATTAACCTCGTACCGATACGGTTTGTCAAGATCTTCAAAGATCTCTGCATTAAATTTTTCGACCGTTCTTTGTCAGTTATTGGAACCCTTAAACTTTAAATTTTGGTTAACCCGTACTGATACGCCACTATGTGTATCGATACACTTTTTCATCCAGGATTCCAGTGAGCAAAATCTGTACCAATACGGCCTTGCCGTTTCGATATGCCCCTATTTTAACACTATGATCGTTTCGATACGGATTCACGCGTATCAATACGACTTGTACAACGACTATATTTTTGTTAAAACAGGTATCGATACGGGCATTCGTGTACAGATACGGACCTTCACCAAACATCATTTATTGCAGGAAAGATGGTCCCTAATGGCTCTATTGATGACTTCAACCACCCAAACGACTAGAATTCAATAAGGGGGTATAAATACAAGTCTCCAATGCTATAGCAAAAACCAATTAACTTAGATTGAACAACATTCAAGTACTCAAGCAAAAATCCAACCCTTGTGCTCTTAGAGTCAAATCCTTGTACCCAACTTGTGTTCTTCATTGTAATCTTCTATTTCAAGTTTGGGGTTGAGTGTTCTTGTAATTTTGGGCAAATATCTACCTTGTGAGGTCATTTTATTTTTTCCATTATCTTTCTTGTACAAGAGTGAATCTTGATCAAGCTTTGGGCAGAAAGCTTTGATCCTTTGTAACAGTTGCCTCCTCAGCCTAGAAAAGGGGAAGATTTCATAGTGAAATTGGTTAAAATCCTTAGTAGGAAGCTAAGGTAGTGGACGTAGACCTTGTTAGAAGGTTGAACCACTATAAATCATTGTGTCCCATTGTCTATCTTTTTTCCATATGCTTCCAAAAATTTTAAATTGCCAATTCACCCCCTCTTGGCCACTTTCAGTGTTGATTGATTATCCTAACAATTGGTATCAGAGCCACACTTAACCGAAGGTCTAACAACTGTTGAGGCGATCCTAGAAGGTGACTCAATCAACCGACATATCAGCCATGGCTTCTACTTCCGGCAACATATACGAGTCTTAATCCATCACTAGACCTCCATTCTTCAATGGAGACAAGTATCCATATTGGAAGAACCGAATAAGGTTGTTTATCAAATCCAACGATTACCTCCTATGGGATGTGATCGAAGACAGACCATCAATTCTAATGAAGCAAAAAGAAGAGAGACAAGTTCCCAAGGCCAATCATGAAATGACGGATGAAGAAAGAAGTTGTAAATAAATGATAAGGCCTTGCACATACTCTTTTGTGCACTTAGACCCGACGATGTACGAGTGCGAAGAAGGTGTGGGACAAGCTAGAGACCACCTATGAAGGTACCAACGATGTAAAGAAGACCAAGATTGGACTCCTCAATTTAAGCTACGAAAATTTCAAAATAGAGCCTGATGAGAGCGTCACCAAGATGTTCGATCGCTTCTCCGTCATTGTAAATGGTCTCAAGGGATTCAGAGAAGTCATTCCCAAAGACAAGCTTGTTCGAAAGCTCTTATATTCTCTTCCTGAGTCAAGGGATGGGAAGAGGACGGCCATCATCGAGGCAAAGGACTTGAAGACCTTGAAGCTCGATGCTCTTGTGGGTTCTCTCTTAACTCATGAGATCATGAAGCAAGGAAGAGAAGAAGAGAAGAAAAGAAGGTTGAGAAGAAAGAAGTAGAAAAAAAGAAACTTGGAATTACTTTCAAGGCTTCACAAGAAGAGATTGATTCAAGCAAGGAGGAAGATGAGGAGTTGGCTATGCTATCCAACCGGAGAATGAAGTTTAATAGAAGAAAGAATTTCAAGAGTAAGAGCAAGGAAGAAGAAAATGATCCTAGTGTGTGCTATGAATGTAAGAAGCCGGGACACATCAAGATCGATTATCCTCAACTCAAGAAGAAGGGCTTCGAGAAGAAAAAGAAGCACAATGCCCATATTGCCACTTGGAGCGATGAAGAGTCTTCAAGTGATGAGGAGCATGAGATGGCTAACCTTTGTCTCATGGCCTATGAAGAGGATCCTAAGGTAACCTCTAACTCATTAAATGATCCCACTTATGATGAATTATTTGACGATTTTAATGAGTTACAAGAGGCTTATAACGAATTAGTTGAAAAATATAAGGAATCCGTTTTGAAAAATAAGAAAACTATCATTGATTTGAAAAACCAAAATGATTCATTATCTAAAACCAATTTGGAACTCGAAAAGAAGGTTAGTAATTTAAAAGATAATCAAAAATATTTTGAACAAGAAAATATTGATTTAAATAACCTTCTTTCCAAATTAAAGGATCATTACCTCAAGGAGGTAAATGATCTCAAAGCTTCCTTAAACAAGGTTGGGAAATTAAATTTTGAAAAAAGACAATCTTCAAAACCCAACTATGTTAAAAGGAACTTTGGCAACCACAAACAAAGAGGCTTCCAAAGGACCTCTAAAGGTAAGATAATTAGAAGTGTTTGGGTTCCTAAGGAACTTGTCACTTCTAACAATTTTAAGGCTATTGCATCTTAGATTCCCAAGGGAACCAAGTATTTGGGAGCTAATACTCATGGACCCAAAATGATTTGGGTACCAAAAATCAAGAATTAATCTTTGTTTGTAGGGGGAGCATTGCTACAAGGCCAAAGCTTCAAGTGCAAATTCGTGGTTCCTTGATAGTGGATGCTCAAGACATATGACCGGTGACAAGAGTAGATTCGTGGAACTTGAACTAAAAAGAGGAGGATTGGTGACATTTGGTGACAACTCCAAAGGTCAAGTTGAAGTAATAGGTTCCATCGGTAATCACTCCTCCGTACTTATTAAAAACGTTCTATATGTCAATGGTCTTAAACATAATCTTTTAAGCATTAGTCAATTTTGTGACAAAGGTTTCAAAGTTGTTTTTGATTATAATGGTTGTAAAATTTTAAACATTGAAACAAATAAAATTGCGCTTGTGGGTCATCTCATAGGAAACATATACATGGTGCATCTATATGACATACACATTTCTCATGCATGTTTTGTTGCAAATGATGAGCATGATTCATGGTTATGGCATAGAAAACTAGGGCATGCAAGCATGAGCGTTGTAGCGATGTCTCTTTCGCTAAAAAAATGAGTTTTATCTATTGTTTTGTTTTGAAAATAATGTCTTCCGTGGGGTTTTTAAAAAAACCGTAGTTTATTTTGAAAATAGAGTCGCCACCGGCCACTTAGGTAGGCCGGATACCATAAAATCAGAGATTTTAAAACTGTTGGGTTCGGGAGTCGGTTACGGATGGGGAAGGATTAGCACCCCACACCGCCCAAAATTGGTACTTTAATAATTACCGCTTTATTAATATTAAACTTTCCGGATTAAAGTGACGATTAATTTAAAATTTGGTTATAAGTGCGGGTAAATTTTAAAAACCCTGTTATCCGAGGGTAAACGCCCAACCACCATCACTACGCCTGATACTGGCCTCGTTTACGCTCGGATAAAAGGGCACCGCATTGACAATTTATATATCTCTTATGCAATCTTAGCAAATAATTTTAAAACATACGTATACATCAACATGGTTCTAAAACATACAAGGAACATCACAAAATTAAATAATACTAATAAAATATGTGAACAAGAAAAAAGAAATAAAGCTTTTAAATAAAAAAATAAAATAACCCTATCATGCTTAAACATATTAAAGTGATCCACAACTATATCACATACATGACATGGATAAGATACAATGTTAAACTAACGAAATAAGGTAACAAACCTAGACATGATACTAGAATCAAAAACATCAAATAAAAACTAAAACCTAGACACCATAATTTTACACGAAACTAAATCAAACATGTAATAAGGTACTTAATTCCCTATCATGCTTCAAGATCAAACAAACACACAAATAACATACTTATATACATAAAAACATGGCATAGGTATAACATGATAACCAAACTAAAACAAAATATTTAAAACGAACATATACGTATCATATGGATGAACAAATTAAAACATAAAAAAATAACACATCTAAAAACAAAAACAAAGATGATATAAAAACCTATATTAAGGTGATGAACAAAATAAATATATCAAGAAGGACATAAAACAACAAAATAACAAAAAAACAAGAGACATAAATGATTAATACATAAAAATGGATTAAATCGAAATAAAACAAAACAAAATGACAGAAATCAAAGCTGTAAAAACATGATTTAGGGACGAAAATACAAAATTTTGGAAACGCAGAAGGGCTGATCCTGTAGTTAGACCATACAGCAAGCCTAAAGTACAAAATTTGAAAACGTGGAGTGACTGGGAAAGTGATTTTACCATTAAAACTCTGAGTTGATTAAATCCAGGGATAAGATTGCGAATATTTTAAATAACGGAGGACCAAATGTGCTATTTACCCAAGTGGCAGACCCGAAGTGAAAATTCCCAAAACACGGGGGCATTTATGATGATATTTACCCATTTTCTTTTTATTTCCCCTCTATAAAACCAATAGCCGGCCCCCTTTATTCATTTTCCTTCATTTTTTACTTTAGATAAAGCCCCATTTTTCTCTGAAATACCAGAAACAAAAACCACCTCACTTGAACCGAACCCTTCTTCGTCCGTCGTAAAGCACTGGTCTCGAGCGAGTCCCGGCCGTAACGGCCGACTCAAGCCCTCATCGACCACGGCCATTGGAAACCAAAAAAACCTTTACCCCTTTTTAGGTCTAAAAAGAACGAACTCAAAAACCCTCTTTTTATTTTTTCCTTAAGAAACAATACCAAGAACAGCCCCTCTCGCCGGCTCACCACAAAAGGATTATCGCCGGTCAAAAGAAGAACCGATTCAGGTAAACCCCTTCTTTGCTTTATTATTTTTATGCATGCATGAGACAGAGAAAAAGATGAGAGGAAGAAACCAAGAAGTTACCACTTGAGGAATTTTTTTGTGTTATTTCTTGTTTTTTTTCAAAGCTGGAACTTGACCCCCCCTTTACAATTTTCATTTCATACATATATCCTCTAATGAGTTTTTGGTAGAAAAAAAATACAAAATACATATATTTCAGTCTGGTTTGGTACAGACAAGTCTAAATTTTTTGTGTTTTCTGATGATTGACTTGGTGATTGGAGCCGGTAAAGGAGCATGGCGGTGGCATGGTGGAGGTAGAGTGGTGTCAGATTGAACCCTGGCCGTTGGATCAGATCTGATCCAACGGCTGGGATTGCATGGAAGACAGACGGTTGGGATGCAATCTTGGACTGGGGCTGGTACCAGATCGTGCCACGTATCTTCTTGGTATATGAGGAGTCAGCGCATTCATGCCACGCGCACGTGGAAGTCCAACAGCCCCGGAAGTGAGTCACACGCGCCAGCTGGAAGATTCTCCTCTCTTGATCATGGCCGTTGGATCAAAATCTGATCGAACGACCTAGATTGGGCTGCGCAAGGAGAAATGGTTAGCTGACCGGTTTAGGGTTTTTTAAGTTTGGGTCTGAATTAGTCAATTGGGCCTTGATGTAAATACATTTGGGTTTTATGTAATTTGGATTGAACTCTAACTCATTTGGGTTTAATACATATATTTCTTTGGATTTTATCTTATATTAGTCCAATACTAACAGTAATAATAATAATAATAACAATAAGAACATGATGATACGTATATACGTATACATGAACACATATGTATACACATATACGTATAACACACAAACATTGACTAATGTAACATACTATATACATGCGTATATAATCATACATATGATTAGCATAAATACTCACACACATTATACGCACAAACGATGCACTCATAAGAAATGTAAATACATACGTGATACACATACACCGTATTAATTGTTAATACATATACATACATAGCTTATAATATACATGCACATAATGTATTAATTATTAAACTAAAGTAGGTTAACACAGTATTTATAACGGATAAAAATGAGTGATTACAGTTGCCCCACTTTGCTTGTTCTCGTGGAACGAGAACAAAGCAAAGATCATAAGCACTCATTTTTGTCCGACTTCCCTGTTTGTAGCTTTGGAATCACGTGTTCTTCTAGAACTCTCCGCTTTTCCTTGGCTAAATTTTCAGGCTCGTAGGTCCTTCCTATATTAAACTTCTTCACCTTCTGATCTTGGAACTATAGGTCCTCCCTAAATAGAACCTTTCATTCTGAAGTCTTGAGTTATGAGTCCCTCATATATAGAACTTTTCACTCTGAGACAGTAAAGCTTGGAGTCCTTCCTATATAGAACTCTTCACCTTCAACGCTGGTTTCTCCTATATAAAACCTTCTGAGTCATAGACGGATTCTTTCGACTGGGAGTTCTTCCTATATAGAACTGTTAGTCTTCAAACCCTGGAGTCGCAAGTCCTTTCTATATAGAACTCTTAGCTTCTTAAATCTCAGAGTTACAGGTTCTTCCTATATAAAACCTTTCACTCTAAGACAATAAAGCTCAGAGCCCTTTCTATATAGGACTCTTCGCCTCCAACACAGTGGGTTTTCCCTATATAAAACCTTCTGTGTCACGGGTGAGTTCCTTCGGCTGGGAGTTCTTCCTATATAGAACTGCTAGTCTTCACCCTAGAGCCGCAAGCCATTCCTATATAAAACTTTCAGCTCTTGAAGCCTCAAAGCGGTGGATTCTTCATATATAGAACCCCTCGCTGCGGGCACTTAAAAATATAGGCCTTTCCTATGTAGAACCTTTATCTTCACATTTGGGAGTCACGCCAAAATGGCTACCGGTTTGGTCTTACGCTACCTAAGCTGTCATTATCTCTGGACTCACGCTACTAAGGCTGCCCATGCTTCTTTAAATCTGCAGATACCTGTCTAGAATAGACAAAATGCTATGACAAATGAGTTAGCTTGCTCCTAACCCTAGGGATGTCTAACTATGCATGAGTGTCAATATCTTGGTGCGTCTACTTCGGCCATCAGTCAATCTCGACTCTCCGCTGCTTGCTTTCTCCCTTTTTTCTTCTTCTAGTGGTGATACCCCATTTCACTGTCGGGTTCAACCATTTCAACCTTTCTTTTTTGAATTTCTAGTTCGGGGTTCTAAAGTGCCCTTTCGGGTTTTCACTTTAGAGGTTTTTTTGTTGTTTTTTTCTTTTTTTTGAGGTGCCCTTCCGGGTTTTCACCTGGGAAATCTCTCTTGTTGTCTCGAATGCTTTCTTTAAACAAGCGGGGTATGTGACATTGGTCATCTTACCCTGGTGCTCGAAGTCTTCTGCTCGTGCCGCTTCAACATACATCATGTAGGCAGCTGAAGGGCAAGGTTAATATTGTTTTCTAATCACCTGCATCTTCAGGGTTAGATCATAGTAATGCTCAGAAATCTCTTGTTTATCATAAGCCTATGTTAACTTATCTACATGATATTTATGGCAACTAACAAGAAGACAAGGAACGAGAGCTCAAAAATGTGATTTTATTATGATTAAGGATTTGGAACAATTTCGAGATGGTCATGGCAAACATGAGGAAAAGGAAAAGCAAAACATGAAATGCAAAACCTCCAAGTATCCACAGTATGAATGATGCGTGATCCCGTCAACCGGAGTAGAATCTTTGCCTGGAGCTTCTTCTTCTGGTACTCGTGGGGATGACTTTTCTTTTCGGAGGTCCAACCTCAAAATTTATCTAAGTCGCCTTTTACGGGTTTTCGACTCGGATCCTTCCTTTGCTTCAAGACACCATTTTTCGGGTTTTTGCCTTGAGCTCTCCACCTTTTTTTGGTGGAACACCCTCTCGGGTTTTCGCTCCACCTCTATTCTTTTTTTTCTTTTTTCTATTCTTTTTTTCAAACGTAGTATTTCTTAACTGCATCATAATTCACAGGATTTTTCAACTCGTCTCCATCCATTTCGGTTAAGATTAATGCTCCTCCTAAAAAGGCCTTGTTGACAACGTATGGCCCTTCCCAATTGGGCATCCACTTTCCCCGAGAATCTTTCTGAATCAGGAGGACCCTCTTAAGTACTAGATCTCCCTCTCTGAATTCTCTCGGGCGCACCTTCTTGTCGTATGCCCGCATCATCCGTTTTTGGTACATTTGACCATGGCAGATAGCCTTTAGCCTCTTTTCTTCGATAAGATTTAACTGGTCGAATCTGGCTTGCACCCATTCAGACTCTTCCAACTTTACTTCATTTAGGACTCAGAGCGACGAAATTTCAAACTCAATGGGGAGTACTGCTTCTGTGCCATACACTAAAGAATATGGCGTTGCCCCCGTCGATGTGCGAACAGATATCTTATAGGCGAAAAGAGTGAATGGCAGCTTCTCATGCCAATCCTTGTAGGTATCCATCGTCTTCGCGATGATCTTCTTTATGTTCTTGTTTGCTGCTTCCACTGCCCCGTTCATCTTAGGGCGATAGGCTGTGGAGTTATGGTGCGCTATCTTGAACTGGTTGCACACCTCTATCATCAATTTGTTATTCAGATTGGAAGCATTGTCGATGATAATCCTTTTTGGCAAACCGTATCGACAAATGATCTCCTTATTTAGGAATTTGCATACCGTCGTCCTCGTGATGTTGGCATAAGATGCTACCTCTACCCATTTAGTGAAGTAGTCTATGGCGACCAAAATAAAGTGGTGCCCGTTGGAAGCCTTCGGGTCAATCTGCCCAATGACGTCCATGCCCCACGCTGCAAAAGGCCACGGAGAATTCATGGTGTGTAAAGGTAACGGAGGAGCGTGAATCTTGTCAACATAAATTTGGCATTTGTGGTATTTCCTGGCGTAATCGATGCAATCTCCCTCCATGGTCGACCAGAAATAGCCATATCTCATAATTTTTCGGGCTATAGACAGCCTATTGGCGTGCGTCACACATAGACTATAGTGTACCTCTACAAAAATATCATCCGCCTCCCGGGCATCCACACATCTCAATAATGTCTGATCATGGCTTCTTTTATATAGAATCTCCCCATCCAGAACATATCCCGTTGCCATTTTTCGGAGTGTTTTTCTGTCATTTTTATTTGCCCCTTTGGGATACTTTTGAAACTTGACATATTGCAAGATGTCATAGTACCACGAGTTGCCATCTATCTCTTCTTGCACATTACAACATTGAGCCGGCCTTTCCAAAGTCTGCATCTCAATGGGCTTTATTTCTGCCCCCGTGTTCGTTTTGAACATGGAAGCCAAGGCATCTGCCATCTGATTTTCTTCTCTGGGAAGGTAAGTGAAACTGATATTTTCAAACTCCTTGGTGAGCTCCTGGATCAATTCATAATATTTGACCAGCTTCGAATCCCTGGTTTCTCATTCTCCGCGCAACTGATAAATCACTAAGGATGAATCTCCGAATACCCGAAGTTCCTTAATCTTTCTTTCAATAGCTGTGTTCAGTCCCATAACACAGGCTTCGCATTCGGCTATATTGTTGGTGCAGAAGAATTCTAGTCTGCTAGTGAAGGGATAATAGACATTCTCCAGAGAAATTAACACGGCCCCTATCCCGTGTCCGAGGGCGTTGGAGGCTCCATCAAAGTAAAGCTTCCATGAATTGTCGTCTGAAACATTTTCCTCGGTTGTAATACACATCAAGTCCTCATCTGGGAAATTAAAGTTCAACGGTTCATAATCATCCAAAGCACGACTAGCTAAGAAATTCGCTATGACGCTTCCCTTCACGGCTTTCTGACTTACATACACAATGTCGAACTCGGTTAAGAGCATCTACCAGCAGGCCATCCTCCCTGTTAATTCTTCGAGTTCATTTCGTAAAATATCAGCTTCAGACAGTACTACTCTCATAAGCTCATCAAGTGACACAGCTGGTCCCTGATCGGGTTCTAAAATCTTATCATTAATCCTCAAACGTCTCCAAAGACCATAGTCTAGGATGATCATACGCTCGGTGTCTCCTTCCACTCTGATCCGGTAACAATGGTCCCAAGCCCTCATGATAGTCTGAACTTTTTCCTTGAACTCACCTTTGAAAGAAAATTCACTTTGGCTCAATCTGGCTGTATTGGGAACAAACTGACGTGATCTGAACTGTTGGGACATCGGAAGCGGAGCACAAGCAATCCCACCATGCAGCCCCAACATCATCAACCAGTCATAAACACGGAACTGTACAAGAAGTAATTAACTCTACCGAGCCACGGAACCCTCCATACTATGTCTTCATCTTGAATGTTCCTGAAGAAACTGGACCATTTCTTCGTCTTCAAGTTTTCTCGCCACTCTTTTGCTAAGTACTCATGTAAGGGCGAAAAAGCCTTGAAAGAATGTCCCCGATAGGACCCTCGTCGGTGTCTTCCACATGTGGCTCTGAATCCATACATGTAACAGCTGTGCACATCCTCGAAAACATCTTTCTTCGTGCTTTCAACTGTCATTTAAAGAAATGAAGGTCTCGGTCAAGATTGCTGGTACTGGGTTCGCCCTCTGTTTTATACGCTCAAACAGATCTAGAATAGCTACATCAATGTTTCCAAGAGTTCTCAAAAAGATTACCAAACCATATATTCCCAAGGCAAATAGGTCTATCTTCTTCCCCTCATCTGGATGTACGGGTATGATGTCTTGAATACTCTCTCATGCAATGACTACTGTCTCCTCGAAGTCGAATCAGGCCATTAATCTAATCGTCACTCATCCCGGCAAAGGTTTTGAGCTTTGAAGTGTAATTCTGATTCCTCAATGGTTTTGCATAGATCCAATCTTCCTGAACGTTCTTCTGATTAAGTAAGACAGTGTACTATTCTACTGTAGGCATCATGTCATGTCCATTGAAGGTGAAGCAGCAAAAAACAGGATTCCAGAACTAAAAAAAAGCTCAGAGTAAGGGTTGGTTGACTCGAACGTATAACAGCTGTGCAATGTCGCCATAACTATCACAGAACATGTCTTGTAGTCTTCGGTCCCATCCTTCCCAGATGCTTTGAAGATCCCATAAGTCGTTCTGTTGAAGACTCACGTATGTGTACCCTGCTACTATGCGCTCGCTCGATAAACTATTCCCTTGGGTCTTCTGATTGACCTCTGACCAATGCCTGACTGACAAGTTAAGCTCTTTTTTACTAAGATACCTTTTTTCCATGGTAAAAGACTTTCTGATCGGGTAAACCACTTGATCCAGTACCTTTATGTAATACAAATGCAATAATGTATGCAAAAAAGAAAAACAAAAAAGAAAACAAGTCAGTACTGGATAAAATTAATAAGTATATAAGTGAAAAGATAAATTAAATAAGGTAAACAAACAAAACAACCCTATTTATCCCGTCTATAACACCTAAGGTTATCTCCGCATGGCTCTAAAGGGGTGGGTTTCTATATGTTCTCTACATGCAGTTTTGGTTCTAGGAGGTACCCGAATTGTCCTCGTTGTCCTCTACTAAGAGTAGCAAGGCCCCCGATCATCACCCATTATAGGCTCCTTTCAACTGGGTTCAATTCAAAGGGACCCATTCGCTTATGCCTTCACGAAAGAACGATATCCTTACGAAAGCATAAGGTACTCGAGCCCCAAAGGTACTTTCTAGGCCTACACGGGAGAACGATATCTCCACGAAAGCATTAGCGTTTTCCCCCCACTTAAAAAGGACGGGTTTATATGCCAAATTTCAAATGCGTTAAAATAAATGTGTAATTATAACCGAATATTAATTTAATAGTCCCTTTAATCCAGAATTTCTAATATTATTAAAGCGGTAATTATTTAAAAAGCTCGACTCACATTATTTTGTTTGAAAAAACAAAAAAATATCCCTAGCGGAGTCGCCATCTGTAGCGATGTCCCTTTCGCTAAAAACGAGTTTTATCTATTGTTTTGTTTTGAAAATAATGTCTTCCGTAGGGTTTCTAAAAAAACCGTAGTTTATTTTGAAAATGGAGTCGCCGCCGACCACTTAGGTAGGCCGGACACCATAAAACCAGAGAGTTGAAAATTGTTGGGTTCGGGAGTCGATTGCGGATGGGGAAGGATTAGCACCCCACACCGCCCAAAATTGGTACTTTAATAATTACCGCTTTATTAATATTTAACTTTTCGGATTAAAGTGACAATTAATTTAAAATTTGGTTATAAGTACGGGTAAATTTTAAAAGCCCCGTTATCCGAGGGTAAACGCCCAACCACCATCACTACGCCTGATACTGGCCCCATTTATGCTCGGATAAAAGGGCACCGCATTGACAATTTATATATCTCTTATGCAATCTTAGCAAATAATTTTAAAACATACATATACATCAACATGGTTTTAAAACATACAAGGAACATCACAAAATTAAACAATACTAATAAAATATGTGAACAAGAAAAATAAATAAAGCTTTTAAATAAAAAAATAAATAACCCTATCATGCTTAAACATATTAAAGTGATCCACAACTATATCACATACATGACATGGATAAGATACAATGTTAAACTAACGAAATAATGCAACAAACCTAGACATGATACTAGAATCAAAAACATCAAATAAAAACTAAAACCTAGACACCATAATTTTACACGAAACTAAATCAAACATGTAATAAGGTACTTGATTTCCTATCATGCTTCAAGATAAAACAAACACACAAATAACATACTTATATACATAAAAATATGGCATAGGTATAACATGATAACCAAACTAAAACAAAATATTTAAAACGAACATATATGTATCATATGGATGAACAAATTAAAACATAAAAAAACAACACCTCTAAAAACAAAAACAAAGATGATATAAAAACCTATATTAAGGTGATGAACAAAATAAATATATCAAGAAGGACATAAAACAATAAAATAACAAAAAACAAGAGACATAAATGATTAATACATAAAAAGGGATTAAATCTAAATAAAATGAAACAAAATGACAGAAATCAAAGCTGTAGAAACATGATTTAGGGACGAAAATACAAACTTTTGGAAACGCAGAAGGGCTGATCCTGTAGTTAGACCATACGACAAGCCTAAATTACAAAATTTGAAAACGTTGAGTGGCTGGGAAAGTGATTTTACCATTAAAACTCTGAGTTGATTAAATCTAGGGATAGGATTGCGAATATTTTAAATAGCGGATGACCAAACGTGCTATTTACCCAAGTGGCAGACCCGAAGTGAAAATTCCCAAAACACGGGGGCATTTATGATGATATTTACCCATTTTCTTTTTATTTCCCCTCTATAAAACCAATAGCCGACCCCCTTTATTCATTTTTCCTTCATTTTTTTTACTTTAGATAAAACCCTATTTTTTCTCTGAAATCCCAGAAACAAAAACCACCCCACTTGAACCGAACCCTTCTCCGACCGTCGTGAAGCACTGGTCTCGGGCGAGTCTCGGCCGTAATGGCCAACTCAAGCCCTCCTCGACCACGGCCATTGGAAACCAAAAAAAACCTTTACCCCTTTTTAGGTCTAAAAGGAACGAACTCAAAAACCCTCTTTTTATTTTTTCCTTAAGAAACGAGACCAAGAACAGCCCCTCTCGCCGGCTCACCACAAAAGGATTATCGTCGGTCAGAAGAGGAACCGACTAAGGTAAACCCCTTCTTTGCTTTATTATTCTTTATGCGTACATGAGACAGGGAAAGAGATGAGAGGAAGGAACCAAGAAGTTGCCACTTAAGGAAATTTTTTGTGTTATTTCTTGTTTTTTTTTGAAGCTGGAACTTGACCCCCCCTTTACAATTTTCCTTTCATACATATATCCTCTAATGAGTTTTTGGTAGAAAAAATACAAAATACATATATTTCAGTCTGGTTTGGTACTGACAAGTCTAAATTTTTTTGTGTTTTCTAATGATTGACGCGGTGATTGGAGCCGGTGAAGGAGCATGGCGGTGGCATGGTGGAGGTAGAGTGGTGTCAGACTGAACCCTGGCCGTTGGATCAGATCTGATCCAACAGTTGGGATTGCATGAAAGACAGACGACTGGGATGCAATCTTGGACTGGGGCTGGTACCAGATCGTGCCACGTGTCTTCTTGGTATATGAGGAGTCAGCGCGTTCATGCCACACGCGCGTGGAAGTCCAGCAGCCCTGGGAGTGAGTCACACGCGCCAGCTGGAAGATTATCCCCTTTCGATCATGGCCGTTGGATCAAAATCTGATCGAACGACCTAGATTGGGCTGCGTAAGGAGAAAGGGTTAGGGTTAGCTGATCGGTTTAGGGTTTTTTAAGTTTGGGTCTGAATTAGTCAATTGGGTCTTGATATAAATACATAGCTTATAATATACATGCACATTATGTATTAATTATTAAACTAAAGTAGGTTAACACAGTATTTATAACGGATAAAAATGAGCGATTACAAGCGTTTTAGAAAATTGGTTTCAAAAGATCTAGTTAGATGTTTGCCTAAAATAACGTTTTCAAATGATAAAATTTGTGATGCTTGTGCAAAAGGCAAACATAAAAGAGTTTCTTTCAAGTCCATTAATGATGTTTCAACTAGTAGAATTTTACAATTGATCCACATGGATCTCTTTGGTCCTATTAGAACAACTAGCTTAGGTGGAAAATCATATACATATGTTTTAGTTGATGATTACTCTAGATACACTTGGGGTTTTATTCTTAAGTACCAAAGATGAAGTTTTATAAAAATTCATCACATTTTCAAAAATTACTCAAAATGACCTTGGTCAAACTATTTCTCACATTCGAAGTGACCATGGAACCGAATTTCAAAATTTAGGTTTTGAGGATTTTTGTAACTCAAATGGTATTAGCCACAATTTTTCAGGCCCTAGAACACCTCAACAAAATAGGGTTGTTGAAAGGAAAAATCAAACTTTAGAAGAAATGGCTAGAATCATGCTTTGTGAAAATAATTTACCAAAATATTTTTGGGCGGAAGCCACTAATACGGCTTGCTATATCATAAATAGAGTAATGATTAGGCCTATTTTAAAGAAAACTCCTTATGAAATTTTAAAATCCAAAAAGCCTAACATTAGCTACTTTCATCCATTTGGTTGTAAATGTTTTGTTTTAAACAATGGAAAAGATAATCTTGGCAAATTTGATGCTAAAAGTGATGAGGCTATTTTTCTAGGATATTCTTTAAACTCTAAAGCTTATCGTGTATTTAATAAAAGAACCTTAGTTGTTGAAGAGTCTATTTATGTGGTTTTCGATGATAACTTCCTTCCGAGGAAGGATTCTTGTGATGATGATGTAGGGATCTTTGAAGCCAATGATGGCGGACAAACATCAAAGGTGGATGAAGTTCCAACCAAAGAGGAAGAAGCACAAGATCTGCCTCTAGAAGCCTTGAGAGACATGAATCTAGAGGAAAAGGAAGTGGGCTACCCAAGAGAGTACAACTATGTCAAAAGTGGTGAGATTTTGGGTGATCCATCCAAAGGGGTAACCATTAGACTTTCTCTTAAAAATACATGTAATGTAGCATTTATCTCATGCATAGAGCCTAAGAATGTTATAGAAGCATTAAATGATGATTATTGGATAATGGCCATGCAAGAGAAATTAAATCAATTTGAGATAAGTCAAGTTTGGACATTAGTTGATAGGCCTAGTAATAAATATACTATAGGAACTAAATGGGTTTATAGAAACAAACTAGATGAAAGTGGTAACATAGTGAGGAACAAGGCTAGACTTGTTGCTCAAGGTTACACACAAAAAGAGGGAATCGATTTTGATGAAACCCATACACCCATAGCTAGAATGGAAGCCATTAGGATGCTACAAGCATTTGCATGTTATCACGAATTTAAGCATTTTCAAATGGACGTAAAAAGTGCATTTTAAATGATTTTATTAATGAAGAAGTGTATGTAGGACAACCACCCAGTTTTGAAGATCCAAATTACCCAAACTATGTTTTTAAACTTTCAAAAGCTTTATATGGTTTGAAACAAGCTCCTAGAGCTTGGTATGAGAGATTATCAAATTTTTTAATTGAAAAAGGTTTTAACAAAGAAAAGGTGGATGCTACATTCTTCATTAAAAGAATTGGCAAAGACATATTAGTTATTCAAATATATGTTGATGATATAATTTTTGGTTCTACTAATGAAATGTTTTGCCAAGATTTTGCTAAGTTGATGCAAGGTGAGTTTGAGATGAGCATGATGGGGGAGCTTTCGTTCTTCTTGGGGATCCAAATTAAACAAAGGAAGGACGACATCTTCATCAATCAAGCTAAGTACATCAAGGACATGCTTAAGAAGTTTGGCTTGGAAAGTATGAAACCTCAAGCCACATCAATGAGTTCTTCCACAAAGCTTGACAAAGATGAAGGAGGTAAGTGTGTAGATTTAAAGCTTTACCGCTCTATGATTGGATCTTTGCTTTATCTTACCATAAGTAGACCCGACATTATGTTTAGTGTTTGCTTGTGTGCTAGATTTCAAGCTAGTCCTAGAGAATCACACCTTATAGCCGTTAAGAGAATCTTTAGGTACCTTAGAGATACACCTTGTTTAGGTCTTTGGTACCCTAGAGAGACTTCCATTAACCTACATGCCTTCTCGGATGCGGAATATGGGGGTTGTAAGATAGATAGAAAGAGCACATCCAGCACATGTCAATTCTTAGGTAGTATGCTCATATCTTGGTTTTCTAAGAAGCAAAATAGTGTAGCATTATCTACCACCGAAGCCGAATACATATCCGTAAGGAGTTGTTGTGCTCAAGTCCTTTGGATGAAGCAACAACTCTTAGATTATGGAATTGACATAGGTACCATCCCCATTAGGTGTGACAAAGCTAGTGCAATTTGTCTCACTAAGAATCCCATCCAACATTCTAGAACCAAACACATAGAAATAAGGCATCATTTCATTAGAGATCATGTCTTGAAAAATGATGTAGTTCTAGAATATGTAGACACCTTAAACCAATTAGCGGATATTTTTACCAAACCATTAGACAAAGAGCGTCTTTGGTCTCTTAGGAGAGAGTTAGGTTTAACCAACCTCCATTGACCCTTAAAGCCTCATTTAGTCGTAAAAATTATGCTTAACTTTGTTTGATTGATTGCTTTTGTGATTAAGCTCCTATTTACATGTATGCTTGTTGCTAGGGGGAGTATGCATCTATTTATGCTCATACATAATGCTCTCATATCATTCACATGCATTTCAATTCGATTAAAATCAAATTTCTGAGCAACCTGCAGCCAAAATTGACATTTCTGGCACATGCGTATCGATAGGGTGTTCCACGTATCGATACGGGTAGTCTACAATCGTTTCGATACAGATTTACCTGTACCGGTACGAAAAACGTATCGAAACAGCCTCAGAAGCGTTTCAATACTGGGTTCGATATGCCACGTTGGGGTATCGGTACGCGTTCACGGCTGGGAAATTTTTAAGGGCTTTAAATGAGGTTTTTCACTTTATTTCAAATACCATCTTTTTCTTAAAACCCTAGATACGAAATTCCCTATAAAACCTCTCAATCCCTCATATTTTCCCACACAACTCTTAAAAATTCTTGAGGGCTTTTAGTTTTTACATCAAACCCAAGCTACAATCATCAAGTTTGTGCATCTAAATCACTTCATTCATCCTTAATCTCATCTTCAAGGTATAAACCCTAACCTTTTTCTTTTTAATTTTCGTACATATATCTACACTACTTTTGTACTATAATCATAGATTTAGAACCTATATAGTATTGTTTTCAATATTTTTGTAAAAACTTTTTCAAATCTGAAATTTTTTATTCGAATATAAAATTATATCGTATAATTTTTAACATTGTTTTTCAAGTTTTTCTTTACCGAAAATTCTTTTTAAATTTGTATATATTTTTAAACTATATTGTATAAATTTTTGACAATACCTTGATTATTGGATTACCTTTTGGATCGAATGTATTGATTTATGCATACATCGTTTTTCGTTTGATTTTGTTTTCAGATTATGGCCCCTAAAAACGAGCACGAAAGGACATTGCCTCTAGTTCAAGTTCTCTGCGTCCTCTTCCCAATCATGTTGGTAATAGACCCAATCTTACCCACATTTATCAAAACTGTTTTAATGAACCTCAATATCCTGATGCCATGGAAAATTTTAAAGAATACCAAAGTTACAAAATTTGTCCCGAGCATGTTACGTCAATCCCGTTTTTATCATCTGAAAGATTTAAATTCGAATATCTTTCTTTAATGCACGAATGGAAATTTATGGCTTTTTTAAGTATTCCCGAGATTTTATACCGAAATCTTGTTTTAATCTTCTATTCCCATGCTCGGTCTATTTTCAATGAAAAGAAATCTTTGGTTGTTGCAATTGAATCTTATTTAATGGGTAAGAGATTTCGAATTGATTCAAGTGTTTTAGCAAACTTTTTAGGTCTTGAGGATACGGGAATAGATGATAAGGGTGCGTTAGGACATGTCCTTAGTGGTTCGGTGACCGTTCTTAATGCCCATGACCGTATCTTACAACTAATGATCACTTGGTGGTTCCGTCCATTCGGTGGGAAATACTCTACCATCCACTAAGTTGATGACGTTTGGCTTCGATGCTTTCATGAGAAGAGGCGACCCAACCTTGCTCAGATTATGTTTGCCGAGATCGTCTTTCTTGTCCAACATCGCCACACCTCCTTGGTGACATCTTTCGCTTATGGTACCGCTTTGAGCTTTGTCTTTCACAAGATGGGGATTGATTGTTCCTACGATCTTCCGGAACCTCTCACAGATCCCATTGATGAGCGTTCTCTCCGTCATGCCAAGTTCACTTATTACAATAGAGAATGAGTCCGTAACACCAATCTTCCGAGAGGTGTTCTACTCGAACCGGTGGAGGCTCCTCAAGAAGCTCAAGTTTCACAAGCTCCGGTGGCCCAACCGAATCAAGATTCTCTCATGGCTTTTCTTAATGAAAAGTTCACATATTTACACACTAGCATGGACTCCGAATTTTCCGCGATCGACACTTGCTTCACATCCTTAGCGGAAATGGTGATGGCTATTAAAAATCGACAAAAATCTATGGACACCACTCTTAATGCCTTTCATGGTGAATGACGTCAATCCCATGGACCTCTAGCCATAAATGTTGATGATGATGAGGATGGAGACGATGAAGACGATGGCATGGACTCTTAGGCATCTTTCATCTCGTAGCATATCATATTAGGATTTAAGTTATGCACCTTTATTTTATGTCTTTATGAACTCCTATGCTTAGTTTTTATTTGGTTTATGTCTTTAGGATTTGAGTTGGATTGAACTTTGTTGCTTGAACTATTATTTGTAGTTAAATGCTTATGTTTCTTATTTAATTGCTTGGAGTTGTTATTGTTTTCTTGCCTTATCCCTATTACATTGATTTTGATCTAACAAAAAGGGGGAGAAGATTTAAGTGTTTCAAGCCAAAAATACACAAATACGCCCAAGCATATCGATACAACCCTTGGTGTTTCGATACGGTTTTAGGTACTGGAATTTGTTTTTGCAAAGCGTACTGATACGGCTTACACCCATTTCGATACTGTTTGAAATCTGGGTTTAAGAAATTTACACTCGTACCGATACGGTACACTATGTTTTGATACGGTTTGAATTCTGGTTTTAAGAAATTTCAAAACGTACCGATACGGTTAACCCTATACCGATACGGTTTGTCAAGATCTTAAAAGATCTTTGCATTAAATTTTTCGACCGTTATTTGTCAGTTATTGAAATACTCAATCTTTAAATTTTGGTTAACCCGTACCGATACACCACTATGCATATCGATACACTTTTTCATCCAGGATTCCAATAAGCAAAATTCGTACTGATACGGCCTTGCCGTTTCGATACGCCCCTATTTTATCACTATGATCGTTTCGATATGGATTCACGCGTATCGATACGACTTGTACAACGGCTATATTTTTGTTGAAACAGGTATCGATACGAGCATTCGTGTACCGATACGGGCCTTCACCAAACAACATTTATTACGGGAAAGATGGTCCCCAACGGCTCTATTGATGACTTCAACCACCCAAAAGCCTAGAATTCAATAAGGGGGTATAAATACAAGTCTCCAATGCTACAGCAAAAACCAATGAACTTAGATTGAACAACATTCAAGTACTCAAGTAAAAATCCAACCCTTGTGCTCTTAGAGTCAAATCCTTGTACCCAACTTGTGTTCTTCATTGTAATCTTTTATTTTAAGTTTGGGGTTGAGTGTTCTTGTAATTTTGGGCAAATATCTACCTTGTGAGGTCATTTTATTTTTGCCATTATCTTTCTTGTACAAGAGTGAAACTTGATCAAGCTTTGGGTAGAAAGCTTTGATCATTTGTAACGGTTGCCTCCTTAGCCTAGAAAAGGGCAAGATTTCATAGTGAAATTGGTTAAAATCCTTAGTAGGAAGCTAAGGTAGTGGACGTAGATCTTGTTAGAAGATTGAACCACTATAAATCATTGTGTCCTATTGTCTATCTTTTTCCATTTGCTTCCAAAAATTTTAAACTGTCAATTCACCACCTCTTGGCCACTTTCGGTGTTGATTGATTATCCTAACAAATGTGAACTGAGTACCCGTTACCCGATTTTTCGGGTACCCGGCTAAAGCGGGCCGGGACACGAACCGACATATAAATACCTGGTTTTTCGAGTACCCGAAAATGAACACCCCTAATTTACGCGGCCTGTATATCAACATATTTTCCTACGAATAAACTCAAAAAAAAGATAAACATAAACGCTCAAAATATAAACCAAGCTTAAACCTAAATATTCAAAGTCAGAGTTCAACTTTCAATTCATTGGCAAGACTATATAATATATTCTTTTCATTTTAATTTTATGTATCATATAATTCATACCATATAAAAATCAAATGTACTATTTGAGGTCAACAATATCTAGAGTTAGAGGTTAAAGTTCTCAATTGACATCCTCTCATTCTTCTAGGTTGTGGGTTCAAGACTCAGTAGGAGCAAAATTTCTCTTCCTCTCCCCTTAAGTAGAAATTGTTTAAAAAAAATATTTACCATAAGTGACGAAATTCAACATTATTTATTGAATGAATTATTTAAAAATGTTTAATTTTAGGGACCAACAATATAAATACAATTTTACCATTATTACATTTTAAGTGTTTCTAATTTTTAAAATTTTTGGAAGGACCATGACCTCCATCGGTCCCTTAGAGGTACCGCCCGTGCTTACGATGCAGGTAAAAAATAAATTACAAAAAAATATAAAATTTAATAATTTAACATTTATATAAACATATAAAATGACAAATGTCATTATAATAAGAGTTAAATGTAGCACATGCTTGTTCGGAAAAAAAAAAAATTGTAGCACATGCTCTAAAATTATGATCCTCATTTTAAATTAGTCCTTAAAATTTTGAATGGTATAATTTTATGGGTAAAGTACGCAAATGGTCACTAAACTATCCCTAAAATACAAAAAGTTCACCAAATTTTCAAAAATTACATAATGGTCATTAAACTTTAATTTTTATTGCAAAATTGTCACTGGGCCGTTAATTGTATTTAACTGTGAGACGTGGCAGTTACGAAAGTTTGTATAATAGCATATTTAATCCTCAATATTTACACATTTAATCAATTTAGACATCAATTATGAGGGTTAAATTAGGAATAAATTGATTAAATGTGTAAACATGAAAGATTAAATGTTATATTATTCAAATTTCTGTAACTGTCGCGTCACCCAATTAAAGACAGTTAACGGCTCAGTGACTATTTTGTAACAAAAACTAAAGTTTATTGCCCATTATGTAACATTTAAAAGTTTGATGACTATTTTATATTTTTAAAAATAGTTTAGTGATCATTTGTGTACTTTACCCTAATTTTATCCTTAAATTATAACTCACTCTAAATTAGCTCCTAAACTTTAAAAGATTGCAATAGCACCTCCAAACTATGATCCTTACTGCAATTTAGTAATAAAACATTTATAAAAATTGGTAAATTACCATGTAAACCCTAAAAATATATTATATGATGATATGATATAGCATAAGCGTTGATTTGAAGATAAAATTAAAATAATAAAAAATTTAACAAATAATTTCAAATGAGAATCGTAATTTAAAGATGAAATTGAATTGTTGAAAAGTTAAAAAGACAAATTTAGAATGGTCTAAATAGTAAAATTAACTCTCATAATAATATTATATATAATTCAAAATAGAGATAATTTAGATACTTTCATAAGTTAATGCACAAATTTTAATTACAGGAATAGATTAAATTACAATCGGTACTGCTTCGGTTAAAAAATTCAATGTTTTCAACTGTTACAATTTGTTTCGACCAATAATACTCTGTAGCGATGTCCAATACCAAATTCGGCAATTATGAAAATGTACAAATACGAACAATCCTGGTCCAATCCATGAACGCCTCAAAAGTCAGACTCAGCAAACGTTTTAAAGATGCATTTATGGACGAGTGAATTTAAAAATCTATGAAACCATAGGGAAAGTAAAATAAATGTCAAGTATAGGTCACCACTGAATAAACTGTAAACTGTAAACTGAAAACAAAATCACGAAACCTTAAGCCGACTTAAACAAGTTCACATTAACCAAAAACAGCAAGCTACTTAGACAGGTTCATAAGCAAATTCATGGCTCACAAGTTCTGCACTGATCTTCGAGAGGTCACCTTACTTCTTAGACTTCTTGGAACCACTGAATAAAAAAAATACGAGTAAAAAACATCATATGATCACCGGTCATTTTGGAAAAGAAACTGAATCTCAAAAATATACTTACCCAACTGGTTGAGCAGCTGCAGCGGCAGGAGGTGCTGCAGCTGGCTTATCTCCTCCTCCAGGCCCCTGAGGAGATTAAGAAAAATAAAACAAAACCCCACATCATAACATGAGATGAAAACGAAAAAGCATGAATCTATTCAACATTATTGACAATAGTATATAAATAATGAATCATGAAAAAGAAAAAAAATATATAGAGGAAGATCAGAGAATTTCAAAGCAAGGAACATCTCTAGTTTCCGTAAAATATAGGAAAACCAAAGATAACCAGTAAAACAAAAAAACCATTATGCCAAGTGCAGCACACACCGGAAACACCACAGTACAAAATTTTACCTGGGCCAATCGTTCCTCCCTCCTAGCAAATTTTCTTTCCCTGCTTGCCTTATTCTTAGCCCTCTTAGCTTCAAACTGGTCAGCCAAAGTCTTTTCTCTAGCTTTCTCAGCCTTAGATTTGTGGATGCTCTCCATGAGGACTCTCTTGTTCTTAAACACATTACCCTTGACTTTCATGTACATGTCATGGTACATATGCTTGTCAATCTTCTTTGATTCCCTGTACTTACGAAGCAAGCGTCTGAGAACACGCATCCTCCTCATCCACAAGATCTTTGTGGGCAACCTTGCCTCCCTTGTACCCTTGCGCTTACCTAGAACCAGCATAAGAGTTGAGACCCAACTAGTCAAATTAAATTCAATACATATGATGCGTAATCAAGAATATGCTCTGAGCTCAACATGTTACTTAACGTGTGAGTATGTAATTAAGTCATCTATTTCAACCAAGAATATGCTCTGGCCTCAACATGGTACTTAAAATGCAAGTATGTAAGTCACGAATGTCAACCCATGTAATCAAGCATCTATAAATAACACCAAGTTCATTTAATCCCGTGATCATAATTAGATAACATACCGTATCCAGAGTGACGCCCCTTTCTCTTGGCTTCCTTCATGCGACGAGCACGAGATCGAGAGTGAATCTTGGTTGGCTTCCTGATGATAAAACCATCTTTAACCAACTTCCTTATGTTCTGGCCTGCAGTTTCAAGTTCATGTACGAAAATGAAGAAAAATAAGAAATAGCAAAATATAAAACCCTTTTGTTTTACTTAAATAAAAAACAAATTAACCCCTAATACAACCTGATTATATTCTCTTATGAATGGAAGACTGTAACACCTTGAACTTGCAATCAATTATTTCAGAGTTGAATTATGAATAAATGTATACGTATATCGGTAGAAGAAACTAGAAATTAATCCTTTGTTCAATCAAAATAATTTTCATTTGGAAAATGACAAACGTTAGACTGCTTCAGTGGCATTCACAACTCTCCAGTATACAAAGATGACACAGAAAGCAAATTATTTTCTCAGTAATCCATTAATTTAATTGTTGTAATCACCAGAGGACGCATTTTAACTAAAATATATTATCCTTTCCCAACAAAAAAAATTGGATATTGTAAACAAATTAACAATTGCATAATCACGAACTTAGCCTACGTATCCTAAGGCTCATATGCGCTAGCTACACGAAGCTTTACCATTATAAATTACAAGAAAAACATTCAAAAGAACGCGATTCAAACTGAGATTTAAATTACAGACTCAACTCCTAGAAATTGAAGCTTTAGCTTCTTAGCTTTCATTTTCCTAGTAGCTGATTATATATGTGTGTATAAGTGTTCTGAGATTCATTTCCGCAATATATTTGGCAATAAACGAAGCTATAACAAAACGAAATCATATCAGACATAAAACTGGTGATAACGAAAATTAAAAGGTGTTGAAGAGAAAGACGTACGGGAGTTGGCCATGGAGATCTCGTTGACTTCATTTGGATCGAGCCAAACCTTTCCTTTTCCACACTTTAGAACGCTGGCTGAGAGCCGCTTCTGGAGCTTAAGAGAAACCATTTTCTCCCTCTCTTTCTCTTTGGTAGCGGAGAAGGATAAGAAATAAGTGATAGCGCCGATTTATATGAGCTCCGTTTTAACCCTAGGGTTTGCAGTCGCCTGCTACTTTTGTGTTTCCTGTTTGGACCGGGTTAATGGAACCTGAGACTGAAAGCAAACAATTATTTTTTGGGCTTAATTTTAGTTAAGAAAAGAAGTAATTGGGCTTGTCTTGAAGAAGTACCATTTTAGAGTTTCGAATAATATTTCAGCTTATATATTTTGAGTTTCTACTTTCTACAAGAAAAAATTCTTACCATTACATATTTTATAAAAATAAATATATATTTTTAATATAAAAGAGGCATTAAGCCAGATGATTACATACGAACAGGTCTATGGTACGACGAACCAGAAATGTCCCGCGTAACAAGGGCTTAAATGGGAGCCGGGGCTTCGAGAAAGAGCGTGAGATGAAACTGCAGGGGCGGGAGCCAGCAAGACATACCATCAGCAATCATATTGGCCCATCGAGAGATCCAATTGAAATCAGTGCGCCATGCGCAGAAATGGAGGTGAGCAATGGCGCGGACCAGCGGAATAGTGCATGCGGCTGCAGAGCCGTCAGAGATGAAAGCAATTGCCTGGGCATTATCAGACTTCACTTGAAGTGAACGGAAGCCGTGATTCCAAGCAATCTGAAGGCCGATGAAGATGCTCCAAAGTTCAGCCTGTAATGGCGAGGTGACACCCACGCCCTTATGGTAACCAAGGATCCAAAGGCCAGAGTGATCTTGGAAAGCATCCCTAGCTGACGCAGAACTATGGGAGGACACAGAAGCATCGCAATTCAAACAAATCCAACCAGCCGGGGCTCGTGACCAAGTGATATCAGTCAGAAGCCGAAGGGAGGGAACGATGGCTGGGCTGCTACCAGTGTTGAAAGATTCAAGGCACGTCTTGTGGCCAAGGGTTACAGTCAACAAGAGGGAGTGGATTATGTTGATACTTTCTCTCATGTTGTGAAATTAGTCACTGTTAGACTTCTGCTTGCCTTAGCCTCTGTTCGTGACTGGCTTTTGTTTCAACTTGATGTCTACAATGTCTTCTTACAAGGTGACTTGGCGGAGGAGGTGTATATGGACCTTCCGCCTGGTTTTTGCAGTCAGGGGGAGAATAAAGTGTGTAGACTGCAAAAATCTCTCTATGGCTTAAAACAAGCATCTAGACAGTGGAATTTGAAACTAACAGATGCTCTTTTAAATGCTGGTTATGAACAAAGTGAATATGACTATTCCTTGTTTACAATGAAAAAAGGTGACAAAATTGTTGTGTTGCTGATTTATGTAGATGATCTCTTGATTACTGGAAATGATAGAGATTTGATAGAAGGTTTGAAGAGCCTTTTGCATCAGAAGTTTAGAATGAAAGATCTAGGTGAACTGGAATATTTCCTAGGTCTTGAGATTATGAGGTCAAAGCAAGAAATTTTGATTAATCAGCGTAAATATGCTCTTGAGTTGATTGAAGAATCAGGAGTAGGGGGAGCTAAGCCAGCAATGACACCACTTGAACAAAACACTAAGCTCACTTCAATAAAATATGATAAGATCTGCTCAAAAGGTAGTAATGATGTAGATGATGAGTTATTACCTGATAAAAACATTTTTCAAAGACTCATTGGTAGACTTATATACCTTACACACACCAGACCAGACATATCCATTGCTATGCACCATTTGAGTCAATTTATGCAACAACCTAAAGAGTCTCACTTGCATTCGGCTCTGAGGATAGTAAGGTATATCAAGAGAAATCCAGGACAAGGAATTTTGTTGGATTCAAATAGTTGCTGTGAATTTCAAGCCAACTGTGATTTAGATTGGGCATCCTGTCCAGTAACAATAAATTTTTTTTCTGGTTTCTGTGTTAAGCTGGGAAATTCATTAATTTTATGGAAGTCAAAAAAGCAAAATACAGTGGCAAGGTCATCTGCTGAGGCTGAGTATAGAAGTATGGTTGTAACTACAACTGAGCTTGTATGGTTGAATGGTTTGTTTGAAGAACTTGGTTTAGAAAGAAAGCAGCCAATCAAGTTGTATTGTGACAGCAAAGCTGTTCTTCAAATAGCAGCCAATCCTTTGTATCACAAGCGAACCAAACATATAAAGATTGACTGTCATTTTGTTAGAGAAAAGATTCAAGAAGGGCTTATCAACACTGAGTTTGTATCTTCTTCAGAACAGTTGGCAGATGAGTTCACAAAGGCCTTGGGGATTCAACAGCATGATTATCTTGTATCCAAGATGGGGGTAAAAGATGTTTTTTCACCCACCAACTTGAGGGGGAGTGTTGGAAGTTCAAGTTAGTTACGTTTTTTGTTTAAAAGTTACAATCAGTTGCATATTCAGTTTGTAAATATTTGTTAGTTAGCTTGGTTAGTTAGACAAATTAGAGCTGTATATATAACTTTATATTTGAGATGTAATTTAACAATTTAAATGAATGAAAGGATGAAATTCTTTTATACTTTGTTTCATTTTAACAACCAGAGAAATGTATAGCTCAGGACGTGCTGATCTGTCGTACACTTGCAATGGTGGAGCATGAGTCGGAGAAGACAAACTCATTCCGGCGCTTCCAAATGTGCCATATAAGAGACGAGAACAAGATGTACCAAGGAACACCAGCAACAGACTCAGGAGAATCCAAAGAGAGATTAGCACGGAACCAATCAAAGACCGGGAGAGACAGGAATGATCTTAAACGGTTAAACGGCACAATATCCTTCCACAACTGACAAACAGAAGGGCAATCACGGAGAACGTGAAGAATGGACTCCCGCTGATGGCCACACAAGGAACAAGACGGGTCATCCGTGAGACCCCGGCCAGATCGGATTTCATTGGTCATGGCACGGTTATGCAAAGCAATCCAAAGGAAGAGGCGAATGCGTTGTGGGACAGCCATGCGCCAAACCAGCGACCAAAGCGCATGCGGAGAGGACCAGCTTGACCCGGCAATACGCTCATAAGCAGTGCTAACACTGAACCGCCGGCTATTAGGAAATAATAAATTACAGACTCAACTCCTGGAAATTGAAGCTTTAGCTTCTTAGCTTTCATTTTCCTAGTAGCTGATTATATGTGTGTATAAGTGTTCTGAGATTCATTTTCATTAAAAATATTGTTTTTAGCAATGATGGACCGCAAGGTGCTAAAGGACAGTCACATTCTTGGAAATTTTAGATTCTTATATATTTTAAAAACCTTTTTTGTGTTAACAATATCTAGAACAATTGCTTAAAGCTCTCAGTTGACATCCTCCCCTTTCCCCTAGGTTGTGGGTTCAAAATTCATTAGGAACAAATTCTCCATAGGTAAAATTATTCAAAAAAAACTTTCTTTGTATTTTATATTGATAGTCTAATCTCACACCCTTAGAATTTTTAAATTTTATATAATTTACTGAGTATAAAAATTTACATCTGTGACATACAGTATCACGCCCTTCACTGAATTTTAGAGAAACTTAATAAAGCACCAAAGCAACAAAAAGAGTCATCAACATAAATCTAAGTCAATTTGCATACCCATTACACTTGGTCTCATTTCCCTCAACCATACTTGAAACATCCCATAACAAGATACTGAATATGCAAAACGGAACAACAGCAAAAACACAAGGATCTGCAACTAATAAGGTCAACTTCACAAGGTGATAAGTTCTATTTGCATTTTGATTAGTCCATTGGGAGGACACGTGTTGAAATTCATTCTTCAACTTTAGACAATTATTTAAAACTAAACCTGATATATTTTGACTCAAATTCTAATTGGTAATTAAGTTGGGTTTTATTGTAATTCTAGTGCTTGAAGATTAGGATTTACTTTAAAGTGTAAATATATATTTTAGGTAGAGATCTTATTGAATAAGTTTTCTTGGTGACCAAGTATTAGTGGATTTTTCGTTTCCCTCGTCCATGGAGGTAGGCTATACTGAACCACGTTAAATCTTGTCTCTTGTGCATGTCTTGGTCTATGTCGTTATCGCTTTGGTTATTTTGCCGCATACCAAATTTCTAACAAAATCAAATTCAGAGTTCATTTATTTGTTGCAATTAGTGATGTTGAACCCCATGCGGATGAAGAGTTTCTACCTCTTATCGAGGGCTGTGTTGAAATTAAAGATTGTTTTTTGCTAGGTTAGCTTCCTGGGTTTATTTATTTGTTGCGTGCTTTGGAGTAGGGGTGAGTCGAGGTTGGTTTGCTTTTGGTTTGTACGGACATTTTAAGTACGATTAAGTTTGGCGTTGTGTTGTATTAGGCGATTATTAATTTTGGTTCTTTCGTATCTTGAGGATGTCTATCTTGCGATGGGTATCCTATAATTCTGTACCCCTTTGGGAGACTTTGTTTATTATAATAAAATCTAATCGGCTTAAAAAAAACTAAATTCAGAAAAATCTAATTGGCTTAGAAAAAAAACTAAATTCAGAAATATTATTAGAGAAAGGAAATATACGATAATACCCAATAAAACAACGGAGAAGATGTTTTGTTTATTGGGTGGTGCCAGAAGGAAAATGACCTTTCATGTGCATCTAATTTGAACCATTCATAGTTCATACACATAAGAAACAATTAGATAGTGGCGACCAACTCTAGAAATCAGGTTTTGATCCACCGAATGGATCGTGCATCCAAGTTCATTTTCCACATTATTTTTGTTTTCAATTCGATTAGTCCCTAAACTTAATCATCCATCGGTATTTCCCTATAAAGTGCAATGGGGTGGCATTGGCAGCCCCTAATATTCTTTACATTGCAGAGTTCATATTCGTAGAAAGATGATCATCTCCCGTCTCTCCTTGGCTTTATCGTTGCTTTTATTGTCTCTGCTAGTCATTTCTTCCACCGGTGACGATTCATCTAAATATGGTTTCGATGGAAGACCAGCTGACAGCCCGCAAGCGAAGCCAGATGCTGCTGATGCTTCATCTAAATATGGATTTGATGGAATATTAGCCGACAGTCCCCAAGCAAAGCCAGATGGGGAAGACAAATATCATCATTTTGACACAAAATCAGACTTGTACAAGCCTATGCCAATAGACAAAGAAAAGCCTGATTATAGCACGAAAAAACAAACCTACAAGCCAAAACCAGAAGAAAAATCTGAGAAAGAAAATAAAAACAGTCTCTCCATTGGTGTTCAAGGGCTTGTTTTATGTAAATCAGGTTCCCAGTATTATCCAATTCCAGGTAAGATACTTTAGTTACACAAATTCTTTTCATGATAATCCGTATTGTATATTATAAGAAAATGGAGTTCAACCGGATTCATATCTGTGCTCAAACCACCAGGTGCTTCAGCAAAGATATTATGTAAAGCAGTTGATGAGGTTGGGGTGGAGCAAACTGTTTCCATTTGCAGCCACGCGACTGATTCCAAAGGTTACTTCTTTGCTCCACTGTCTAATTCAGGTGGCGTTGAGAAGTTGAAGCTTGGAGAATGCAAGGCTTATCTTCACACCTCTCCTTCGGGGACCTGTAATGTTCCTACGAATGTCAACAAAGCCATTGATGGTGCTCTTCTTTCTGCTTTCCGCGTTCTAAAGGAGAAGAAGATGAAATTGTACTCCGTTGGGCCTTTCTTCTACACCTCCGAAACTAAATCAACCTCGAATGGCTACTAAACTTTGTTTCTTCCTTCATAAACAATCCAATTATATCTTCTGTTTTCAATTGGAGATGGCAACTTGAGTTCACTTTTATTTTTTCATTTGGTACTGAATTTTGTTGTTTCGTGATGATTTTATTGCATCTCTGCCAGATATTTGTAATGGAACTTTGTTCTATCAATTATCTATAACGTTTTTGCATATTACTACTATTATTATATCATTATATTCTGATTGTAATATAGTATTTTAATTCAGTTTCATGTCTGGATAAACCTAAATACACTTGTAGACTACATTGCTTGATCTCGAACCAACTAAAGGAACATCATACCCTTTACGAGCGGAAACATTCAATAGGATTATTATTATTATTATTATTATTATTATTATTATTATTATTATTTATGTAGAGTTGAAATGATTAATAGATTCAATGTATAATACCAAAAAAAAATTTATTAAATAGAGATGTATTACATTCTAATGCCAGAATTCGTACCCATACAAAATGAAATAACATGAGTATCCTTAATCACTAGGCCAATTAGTGGATCTCATTCTCTAACCTCTTTGGATGGCTTTACTGGTGACCCTTCAATTTAATTGATCCACGTGTAAATCTAAAATATATAGGTAAAATTTATAATTGATAATATATCTTGTCGGTCTAACCTATGCTAACATTAAAAAAAATTGCATAGCCTAAAGGTGATTATAAAATAGTATATGTTTATAAATATTTTTAACCATTTGACAATGCACACATACCTTACAGATAAAGTGATTGAATCTGGGTCTCCTAAGATGAATATCATCCGTTTTTTCACTGAAACAGCTTGTTGGTTCAAGCTAACATTAAACTAAAAATAAAAACAGGAATGCTGGGCATTTTCTAAAATAATTTCATAGCTACCACAAACGTTCAAAAGTCCACGAGCTAATGGAGAAAGGGAAGCACCCTCTATTTTCTTTTCCATAAAAAAATGCTTGAAGATTCGTGAATGAAATTAATGAATCAGTATAAATAAATACTTATTAAATTAGTACAAATCTAAATGAATTATTAGCTGGGCCTTGCACGTCGCATTTAGATAATTAGGTTATACTATTTAATGCATGCATGGTTGATGATGCTCACCAAATCCATCGTGCACCCAAGTCTTTCTCGTACCATTCGTTATTGTAATCTGTTTATATGTTAAAAAGGCCAACTATATGTATATATAAACCCCTATCCCCCCCCCCCCAAGCAACTATAGCTCGATCCAAAAATATTACTTAATTCCCAAATCTCTCAATCAGCACCCAAAATGGCTCTTAACAATTTACCATTTTCTGCATTTTTTCTGCTCCTTTTGTCACTTTGGGCTGCTGCTGTTTTGGCTGAGTATAAAAACCACGAAAAGCCAAACCTTGAAGAAGAAAGGCTTCTCTCTACCATGATTGGTATTCAAGGCATCGTTTATTGCAGATCAGGAAAGAAATTCACCCCACTCGAAGGTAAACTTAATTCCCTAATCATGTAAAAAAAGATGCATATTTACCATTTAAAATCTTGCTTCGATTCATACTAGTATCTGTTTTATGTGTGTTGGTGCTGTGGCGAGGATAACATGTAAGGGTGTCGATGAGTATGGGTACGAAACCGAGTCATTATCGATCCTAAGTTCTGCAACCGATGAAAAGGGGTATTTCTTTGCAACGATATCTCCGTATGAGCTCAAAGATCATAGCCGGAGGCTTAGAGATTGCAGGGCTTTACTTGAACTCTCTCCCTCCGAGGCTTGCGATGTTCCGACCGATGTCAACAAAGGCGTTTCCGGTGCTCCTATTGGCACCTTCAGTCGCCTCCATGATAAGAATATCAAGTTGTTTACTGTTGGACCTTTCTTCTTCGTTCCACAGCAAGAGGCTAAATCAATCCCCGATAGAAATTGAAATAAAGGATACTAGGAAATAATCATTTTTTGTTTAAGTTGTGTTGGGAGTTTGGATTCTATGTTTACGACAAATTGAATGTATACTTTGCTGGCTTTGCCGTTGCTAAGGAAAAATTATTAGATGGGTCTGTCACACCATGTCATCCATAGTCTCATCTAATAATAATTTTTCATCTCATTTTTTTAAGATAATTCTTCACCTCTTTCCTACATGTCATTAAATGAATGAATTTCATTGGATGGGATCATGGATGACGTGGTGGGCCGGAACTATGTAATAATTTCTCCATTGCTAGGCTATTTGCCCAATTTAATATAATTATGAAATAAAGTGTGTGAAATAATCCAATCAAATTATTTAATTAGTTGCATATAAATGTTTAAATTTAATTTTATATTTTTTATTTTATAAATAAAACTTAATAAAGAAAAAAAAAGAGAGAATGCTATCAATTTGGAGTAATCGGTTTAGTCGACTATTTTAGTTTGGTTAGGGAGAAATTCGATTTGGTTATTTCGGTTTTTACAATAAAATTTATTCGATCTATTCAATTTTAATGATTTAATTAGTTTATTTAAATTTTAGATAAAAACCAGACGGGCCGAATGTACATTCCTAATTAGGGGAGGAATTTTTTTTAATTTTTTTTATAATTTTAAGGTTATTATTTGTTCTTAACTCTTGAAAGCGCACGCATTTTGCAGACAAGATTGTTCGAACTAAAATTTCTTAGGATGACCATAATTTTCTTTTTAGTAAGACCATTTGTTGAGTTCGAGTGGAAAATTTATTTAAGTCCATGTTATTGTTGAAAAATAAATGACTTTGAGGCATAAGACACTTTTCATTAAGCTTTTTATACTTTCATGGTACACAAAAAGTCTAAAAAAATTCAAGGCTATACCAAAATAGGTGTTTAAACTATCATTTTTTGTCAAAGTAGGTGCCCTAATTATAATTTTTTGGTCAAAGTATGTAGTTTAACCTTAAAATAGGCAAAAAAAATAATAGTTTAAGTACCTAAAAGAGTCAAAAAAGTTTAGGCGCCTAAAAGAGAAAAAACCATAGCTTGGGAACCTAAAAGGAGCAAAAAAAAGTTAGATACTTAAAAGAGAAAAATTAGATAGTTTGTGTACTTATTTTGACATTAAGCCAAAATTCATTAGAAAAAAATAGCTTATAAACTACATCTAATGAGCATTGAACTTCTAATATAAGTTTAACTCATTAAGTGGTCTCAACGGTAAAAGATGACATGATTTTTTAGGTGATTCGAATTTTAGTAATGTAATTTACAAATGTGTATTGATTTATTTAAATTTAAAAATAAATATCACAATTTAAAGACGTATAATGCAATTAACTCTATAATTATTGAATTTTTTGAATAAATAAATATTGAAAATTAACTTAACACGATTAAATAGAAGACCAAGAGCTCAAAATATAAAAGTCCCTTAAATGAGCCTAATCTATTTAGCCCAGCACTTGCTTAATTGTCTACCTACAAGATAATGTTCTTTTTTATTTTGAATTTACAATTTTCATTATAAATGAAGCTAAATTGTACCATAAATTATTTTTATATATAAATAATGGGATACTACTACATGTGTAACACCCCAAAACCGGTCTAGTAAATATTCGATTATTTGATGATCAAAATCCACTTTCTAGTATTCTATCTTAGTCTTTGAACATTTTGATTCAATTAATTTAAAATGATTAGTATTTAAGTTGGAATCCTTAGATATGAGGACTAGATTGTAAAAGTGTGAAAACGTGTAGATCTTAATTTGGATTTTAATTTAAGACTTTGAATGTTAATGGTGGAAAGGACTATTGTGAATAAAGTGTAAAGTATAAGGAATTTTTGTAAGTGATTAAGAATGAATTTAAGAAGTTAAGGGCTAAATTGTAAGGATATAAGAATAAGGCCATAAGTGTAAGCAATGGAAAAAAATGGAATGTGTAAGTGTGTGAAATTAAAAATTTATGTACTGATCAAATTGAAAAGAAATAAAATTGGAGGTCATTTTTCCAAGTGGTGGAAAGATTTAGGTTTTAACCCTTGATTAGGCCAATCTATGCTTAGTCACATTCCAAGTGTCAAGACCACATATTTTGGTTGTATTTAATTTTATAATATAAGTAATTAAAAGAGAATGAATGATGAGATAGCAACGGCCTGCGATTAGGTGGCATAAGCTGAACACAGATGGGGCGATGTGTCGTAAGTCTGGGACAGCATCCTGTGGAGATATTGTCCGCGATGAGAATGGTAAATGGATGATTATACTCTCAAAAAGGACCAGCATC
The DNA here is from genome assembly GCA_019671005.1 of Hibiscus mutabilis. NCBI lineage: Eukaryota > Viridiplantae > Streptophyta > Magnoliopsida > Malvales > Malvaceae > Hibiscus > Hibiscus mutabilis. The sequence continues at coordinate 53,737,811 of CM033726.1, forward strand.
TGTTCAGCTTTTGAAGCGGAGCTTTGGGCATCTATGAAGGCATGACCACTGCGCAGTCTCTTGGTATCTCTCGTTTGATCGTGGAGTCGGATAATCTTAAGGCGGTCAAGGTGTTTTGTCTGAAGATCGGGAGAGTAGTTGTGAGTGGTCTTATTCCTTCCATTATGGCCTTTATGCATCGTCCGTGGAGATTACAGGTTACGCATATTGGGCGAGATGATAACTAGGTTGCGAATTGGATGGCGACACACGTGAGTTTTGAGGATTTATTTTGTCATCGTGTTCTGTCACCTCCAAATGGAGTGTTAGACCTGTTGCGGCATGATTTTATGAGTTGAGCTGCGGTTGTTAGTTAGTCTTTTTTGTTTTGCTTTTGTTTGTTGAGTCTTTCAAAGTACTACTGTGAGTATTTTTTTCTCTATTTAAATTTTAGGGAGGTTTTTAACTAAGCATGTAGTATTATCCATCTTTATTATCAAAAAGAAAAAGAAAAAGAAAGCAATAGCTTTTGGCAAGAAAGGAAAAAATAAGGAGAGAGAGAATCCAAATTCATCATCTTCAACCTCTCTCTACGCTATTAAAGGACGTTCAATGACCCTAGGAAACTCAAGATGAAATTGCTTCCACACTAACTTGTATCTTTGTAAAACTGACTTGTATCTTGGTAAAACTGAACCATTTTTGGTAAGTTCCTATTCTTGGCTTTGAATTGATATTGATATTGTTAAGTTTGGAGCACCCTAATCCCTAAATTCAAGGTTATGTGAGATTAATGATCCATATGTGAAATTAGCTTAATTATAAGCTTATTAGTAATTTTTATATGATTTTTAGGCCATGAAAACATTAAAGCCCAACACCTTAAAGATTAAGAATTTTATGTCTTTTGATTAAGGAAGTTTGAAAAGAAGAAAACTTATATGATAATAATCATGTGTATGCCTAGTTTTATTTAAAACAAAAAGTTATTAATTTCGCTATGTTTGTCAAAATATATGAATTTTTGAGTAAGTAGAGGTCATGAAAAAAGAGTAGCAGTTTGCTTCTGAAATTGTATCAACAGTGATTTTAGAAATTCACTATAAATTGTATAAGTGGAATCAAAAGTTATAAATTATATGATTAGAAAAGTTCTCTCAGCTTAGATCAAGGTGTGTGTAGTTTATGCATTCAGATGATATGGTATCATTCTGAACTTCATTTCCTATGTATCTAAATGTATTTGCTCATGAACATAGGCATAAGGCTCATATAGAGCACATTGACAGCTACATTTATGGCATGAAATGTTTGGTAAGTATCTTTAATATGATTTGCACCGTACATACATTTGATGCAATTTATTGTTATGCTTTAAAGTTTCGTATTTGCTCTCTTTCATGAGGTTTTTGGAGCTAATGACTTCTCTATGTCATAAGGTATTCAGTACTAAAAAAAGCGTTAATGCCATAAAATATCAAGCAATGAAACTCAAGCTTTAATGCTATAAGATTATGAACTCCTAAGTTCTTTGGAGCTTAAAACTCACTTCTGCCATAAGACTCCTCTCTTAATAACAAAGCTTAAAAATGCTATAAATTGCTTAAACAATAAAAGCCTTTGGACGCTTTGACATGGTACAATAGTATATTCGGACCGATACGGCTCAAGGATGACGATCTCATATATGTGATATTTTTGAACACTAGTTCTTACTTTGTGCTATGTGTAACATAGACCAATATGGTTAAACGCGAATCAATGTTACTTATGTCCAATGTGATCCAAGACAAATATTGTTAAAAGGCATGAACTCATATATGAACTCTAATGAGAACTCCGATAAGAGCTCCGATAAAATCTCGTTAAGATATGATAAGTGTAAGACATAAAAGAAAATGCAAAATTATGTCACATGCAAGCTTTGAAAACTTTTGAACTCTAATAAAGCTTTCATAAAACAAGCTAATATAAGATATGACTTGGAAGAATAAGATTGATATATCATCCTTAACTTATATGCATTGAATAACATCACATGCCTTATTTACATTGATTCATATCATTATTTATCATTGAAATATTTATATGTCGTATGTCTTAAAGGTTACTACCTCACTAAGCTATGTAAGCTTTCTCTATTTTATTGCATACATTTTATGTTATTCGTCTTCATAGTAATCTGATCGTGCTAGAGCAGTTGCAAGTCATTCCTTTTAAGTATTGAGTAATGTACCATTTTGCCTAATTCCTATTGGTGGCATATGAACTTTGGTCTTTATGATGCATTCTTGCGTTCAATGTTTTGTTTGAAGTTTACTCAAGTTTGCTTGGCTATGCTTGCTAAGTTTGTAATATGTCTAGTAAGTCAAATCTTATGGATGGCATGATATGTTATGTGTTTTATATTTTGATATGCAAATGCATATGTGATTGATGTGGTTTAGTAGGTTTGTTATGAATATGAATTAGGAAAGATCGTGTATAGTAAGCTACATTACTTGTTTGATATGTGTGAATTATGTGATGGTTGCAACACTTGGAAATTTCTAGTTTAGATCATGACTTTTGTTAATGTATTTGTGTTTGTGTATATGATGGTGGTATGTGAAACTAATTTTATGATTTATGTTCTAAGCTAGTGAATATGATATTTAAGAATTCATTGGTTAATTTTGATGCATAAAGGATCGATCCCTTGTCAAAAAGGATAAATCTCTAAGATTCCAGTACCTGAATAAGATAATCTCTCAGGCATATAGTGTAAAAGGATCGATCCCTTCATAAATAGGATTGATCCCTTGAAGTTTAAATGTTTATAATTTAGTCCTTAAGTTATATCTTGACCAATTGATGTCGGAATTGATCTCTTTTTCTTTTGAAGTTTATATTTTGTGAGAACATGTGTTTAAGAGTGTATTTAGTCAGTAAATTAAATGTTTTGAAAGGTCCTCAAAACTTTTAGAAATTTACAAATAGGTCCTTACCTTTTGAAATTTCATTATTTAGTCCATAAATGTTAATCAAGACACATATGTCAATAATAACCCTGATTATGTTATAATACGACTTAAATTCAGTAATAGAAAAAGCTAGAAGATGATTTCAAACAAGTTCTTGAACTTAGAAATATTTACACCTTAGTCCTTAGACTTTGAAAAACTTTGCAAATTGGTCCCTAATGACAGAAATCAAAATTGTTGTCTTATTAACTGTGATTATTGATAATTTACTCTGATGTCATGCATGTTTCATTTTTATTTTGAAATAATTTGTTATAATTGGCTTCTCCGATTCTCTGTTTTGATTTTCGGTGACACATCCAATCCGATTTTCTTCTAGACCGGCTAGGAGTGTAACATGCCTCATTAAAAATCTCTCCACACCTAAACGGAGAAAAAGATAACCCATGGTAATATTTACAAAAAATATTCACGAGATGAAAACTCGACAACGTTTAACACAAATAGCAATCTAAATCAAAACACGACTATAACACCAAATAAACTCTATACAGAAGGTAGGTGGCCATGCACAACGTACTAACCTTGGGATCCTCAGGCATACGGTCTCGGACATCAAGAGACTCCTGATTCAGCTCCAAACCATTCTGTGCAAGTGTCGAATGAAGGACCTTCTCCTAACTAATTACTAAACTATTAATAACATTACAGATGATTTTTCATACCAATTTATTTATCCAGCTTCTACTAACTAAATACTAAACTATTACATTCAAACTACATAAATTAAACAATGGAATGTAACATTATGTCAAAATCTTACGTTCTAATGGTTCTATTAATTAAAATAATCTTATCTTTTGTGGACTAATACCCCTAATATTACAAACTACAGAACCTCTACAGAAGAGCAGGAGTGAAGATACAAAACTGGCAGGGAAAGATTACAAATTTTACACGGAGAGAACCAAGTTCTATTCTACATGCAAAACTTTGATTGTATGATGATATGAACTGTTACGTTGCATGTGCGAATTTCTTAGACTATCTTCTGTAAATAATATAATTTGGATGATCATTCATTTGCAGTTCAACAAACCATGGTACATCAAATATTGTTATCCTTGAGATTGCAATAAATGATAGAGAGCAAGAAATAGTTGGAGAACTAGTGGGAGATTGCAATAAATGATTGAGAGCAAGAAATAGTTGGAGAACTAGTGGTTACAGTCATTAAACCTTATCAAATTGTTACAAAATGGTCTTTCACTTATTGAAATATATCACTATTTAATAATGTGCAGTGATCATTGTGTAGAAGTTCTATAAATTTGATGATCATTTTATAATTTTAATACTTAAATGATCAAAAAGATAAATTTTACATAGTTTAATGATCATTTGTGTATTTTAATCTTATTAATATTATAAAAAAGGTAGACTACACCCAATGTCTCTATTGTTTTCAGTCTATTATTTTTAGTCACCAAGTTTGAATCACGTTATCGACTGCTTAGTTTTGGTCACCTATGTTACTCATTACATTTTGGTTATTGTGTCGTTAATTCTCCTTAGATTGTTGGCATGACATGTTAACTAAAAGGGTTAATTTCTAATTTGACCCTTGAGCTTTTAAATTTTCAATTTCACTATTAAAAACTCTCTCAACCTCTCTATTCCAGAAAACTCTCTTCGATGAGGCAGTTCAATGGATTGGTTGCTTTCCATACTTGCTTTGTTACATCAATTGTTTGCCACACCCTTTAATTTCTTCAAAGAAGCAAGCTTCATTTGAATTGTTTTCAATAGATACTCCTTCTTCTGAATTGTCTTATTGCCTTTGTCAATTTCAACTAATTGATTGAATGTGTACATATGAAAGACTAAATGTGTTTGCATGCAAATGTTCTTAATTGTTATCTCACCCCTTTAACAGCAATTAACGATTTAGTGACCATTTTATAACAAAAATTAAAGTTTACTTTTCTTAATTTAGTGGTCATTTGTGAACTTTACTCAATGCTTTAATATCATTAATCGTGTTATTGTAAAAGAAATCATGTTCAAAATATGTCTTTTTTCTCTTACAAATTTTACTTCTTTTTCAACAGAATATGTGGTGTAGTAAAAAAAACTCATGTTAAGATAAAAAAATTACTTGGCATTAACTTACAGGTTCAATCCATGGAAGATCCTTTCAACACACCCTTATTAAAATTAATTTATTTCTTTTTAGCACCTCCACTCAGCATTGTACACGGATGCATCAAAATAGGGTTATCCCATTATACACAATGGAATTGCAAAATAGAAGAAATATTGGACTAAATGTTAAAATTTGGAAAGAAATGAGGGTTTACTCTGGTTTACAGAGTTTAGGGACTAAAATAAAAAATAATATCATAATATTAAAAATGTTGGACTAAATTTAAAAAATTAGAAAGAGATAGGGGTGGATTTTGGGTTAAATAAATATTTTTATGGACTAAAATGAACAATAATAACATCATGTGAAAAATATTGGACTAAATTTTAAAAATTAGATGGAAAGGGGGTGAATTTCGGTTAAAATAATTTTTTTGGGACTAAAATGAACAAAACGTCATCGCATTAAAAATATTAAATTAAATTTTAAAAATTAGAAGGAAATATGGGTAATTTTGACTAAAATAAATTTTTAAGGACTAAAATGAACGAAAATATCATCATAATAAAATATTGGACTAAATTATAAAAATTAGAAAAAAAATAGAGATCAATTTCAGGTTAAATAAATTTTTAGGGACTAAAATAAAAAAATATCATAATATTAACAATATTGGACCAAATTATAAAAACTAGAAAGAAAAGGAGGTATATTTCGAGTTAAATAAAGAATGTTAGGGACTAAAATGAACAAAAATAAAATTTGGCAGACTTAACATGTAACTTATCCCTTTTATTTAAGTTAACTGATTTTTTTAACAAAGTGGCATGTGAAGCGTTCTGATTGGTCTAGAAATTTTCTTAACAAGGTTAACGGTTGGGGCAACTTAACAACGATGTAAACTTAAGGGGACGTTTTGTCCCAAAAATACTTTACGGGACAACTCGGCACAAATTGCATAGTTTAGGGGACAATGAGACCTTTAAGTCTGCATTAAATTACTTAAAATTTTAAGGTAAAAAAGTTAAACTCTTAATGATAAAGGTTAATTTTTTTTGAATGGTTTAAAGGTGATTATAAGGTAGTATATATTTATACATATTTTTAACTCTTTGACAATTTACAAACCTTGCAAACAAAGCGATTTGAACATGAGTCCTCTATGATGAACATCATCCGCTTTTTCACTGAGACCACTTGTTGAGTTCTAGAATACCTAATCTTTGAATCTATTCTCAATAAATAAATTCCTCAACTATTTTTTGAGGAATATAAAAAATGGGAGATATGACCCCCAATATTGTTGTTGAATTTTTCCCCAAAATATGGTTCATCTGACTTTATTTCCCAAACTATGGTGAATTACTGTTGAGGATCAGAAATCGAGGTGATTTTTACCCATTTTTTAACATTAAATTCATAAAACTAATAAAAAATAGGGTAAAAACGGATTGCTCTCCCCCCGTTTTCAAATAGGGGTTGTAGCTTCATCATACTGACATATGGCAGCCACGGAGGGCAGCACGCACTGTTGGAAGGTGGACTGCCCTTCATCTGAGTTTAAACAGTGCCATGTAGGGTGGCAGTGGTGCAGGGGTGGCATGCAGCTGCAATGAGGCAGCTGCATGCATGTCGGGTAGCAGGTAAAGTTTTTTTTAATTGTTATAATAATTTTAAATTGTATAGGGGTAGTGTAAATTTTTTGATTTGAAACGTATTAGTGCAGATAAAATTCATGTAGGGTACGTAAAGGAAAAAATTATAGTTTTTTAAATAGGCTATGTTGAAGGTAATTTGTTAGAGACAAAATTGAGTAAAAATTTGAGTAAAGAATGAGAAAAAGAAGAAAGTTGTGGGAAAATATTGTAAGTCGGTTTAAAATTTTGATTTTATTTTATCCGTATAACATTTTATGTGGTTTGAAATTTAATTTTTGTGTTAGAACGATGAATGTTTTATTTTTGTTTAGGATTATAGTAGTGGGAAAAATTGTAATTAGTATTTATTGTTATTTATAGTTTAAAATTAGGTTTAATGACATTGTAGTTGTTCATTTTGATTTGTGTACTATAATTGAAAATATTTTTTCCCGAACATGCAGAGAAAATGAGCAACAACAGATTTGTGGCGATTGTCCATTACAATGGACAAATTGTGAAAACTGATGTCAGTATTGTATTTGAATCTGAAAGCCCTACGAAGATGATATTTGAAAAAGAAATCACGCTTCGAGTAATGAAAGAGAAGATATCCGAGAAAATTGGAGCTCAGATTCATGATTTGTGGTATCGGTGGCTGACATGTCATAATCCAGTCAGATATTCTGCAATAGCTCTCGAAGATAATACAGATGTGAGAATAATGATTGCAGAGCATGAATTTATGGATATTCGAAATGTCGAGTTGTTTGCTGAGGTACGTAATATTCCCGACCCATCCAGAAACGTAGTTGAGGAATATAGTCAAATGGGTTTCTGTAACGAGTTTGATATGTCTGGAGGTAGTTTTGTCGCAATGTTGGCAAGCGGGACATCTAGTGGATTTCATCAAGGTGGGTCGTCGACATATACAGTATTACACAGGCCAACTATTGATCCGACTGTTGATACTAATGTTGAGAACCTGCGAGGTCGATGGGGAGAATCACTTGTAGATTCCAGCGAAGGTAAAGATATTGGGGATCCCGATTTGTTCCCTAATGACGTTAGTGATGCCCCTAATTTCGGTGTTAGAGAATTCGTTTCGACCGGGGCGACATACATTGTATGAACCTTCTGCTTACATGAACTCGGTAGATTTTGATGCGATAAGGGCGCCACAATTCCTAGATATGTCTCAATTAACTTCGAGTCAACATGATGAATTATTTGATGGGCTTCAATTTAATAAAAAGAATGAATCTATATTGGCAATTAATGAGTATAGCATCGTGCAGCATGTGGACTACATGGTTGCAAAATCCACCCGATGACTTTCTTTGCGAAGTGTGTGAAATATGGAGAAGGGTGCAATTGGAAGATTCGAGTGTCGAAGCTTAAGAAGATAGATCATTGGGAGGTCACAAAGTACAACGACGATCACACATGTTTACGAACATCTATCGACCAAGACCACACCAAATTGAACTCGAGTGTAATAAGCCATCACGTGATGAAGTTGGTTGAAGCAAATTCAAGGGTTCCCGTTTCAGCGATTCAGGCAACCATTGCGCAACAATTTTAATATCAAATAAAACACAAGAAGGGGTGGCATGCAAGGGATAAGGCATTGCATTATGTGTACGATGATTACGATAAGTCGTATAATGAGCTAACGACTTTATTGATAGCAATGGCACATTTCATCTCAGGCACCATAGCGAGGTATCAAACAAAGGATGCATACGACCGACAAGGCCAACTGCTTTAAGGGTATCAATTTTTCCATCGACTATTCTGTGCATTCAAGCCATGTATTGAAGGCTTTCCATTTTGTAAACGTGTGACCCAAGTTGATAGAACGTGCATGTATGAGAGATACTATCATATATTTTTTGTTGTTGTTGCACAAGATGGTGAGAGCAATGCCATTCCGATTGCATTCGCAATTGTTGAGGGGGAGACGGTGAAAGCTTGGAATTTTTTTTTTACCAATTTACATGACCATATCGTCCGAGAATATGGGGTCTGTATTATCTCTGATTGAGAGACATGTATCAAAGCATCAATTAATCGAGAGGAAAGTCGTTGGACATCTCCACACGCATACCCTGCATACTGTGTTCGTCATATCGGTAAGAACAGCTACGGGCAGTTCAAAAATCAATACCTTTGCAGTGAGATTTTAAGTATGGGTAAGTATCATTTTTTTCAAACTCTATTATATATGCAATTATGTACTTTGATTTTTCTAGATGCTAACAACATATATTATGGCACATGGTGTCAACTATGGTGAATTTACAGAAATACGGGGAGCGTGTTGGAGTTGGGCCAACAATATCGAGAGAGAAAGATGGGCCCAATCATATGACAAAGGTGGTAGACGATACGGGCAAATGACAACCAACCTTGTAGAGTGTATAAATAGAGTACTGAAAGAATCACGTTATCTCTCAATAGCAAGCTTGGTGACAGAGACGTACTATTGTTTAGCTAAGGTTTGGTCTATTAAAGGGAAACAGGTCAATCCTTAATAAACATAGGACAACGTTGGGCTCTTAATGTTGTGACAAAATAGAGAATAATGTGAAGAATACAACGTCGCCGACCGTTCACGCGTTCGACCGAATGAATGAGACTTTCGATATTGTTGGTTCCAAAACCCGCAATGAAGCACCCCACTCAAATGTATTTCGAGTCGATTTCAGACGTAGATGGTGTGACTGTGGCGAGTTCTAGGTGTGGCGATATCCATGTGCTCAAGCAATTGCAGCATATATGTTCGCCAATGTTGACCCGTACACATATGTTGATGAATGCTTCAGTCTCAACCAGATGTTAGATATTTACATAATTGAGTTCTCACCGATCCCGAATTCAATGTATTGGACATTAGTGGAGCATGAAAAATGGTTACCGGATCCTACACTTCGCAGAACTTCAACTGGCCAACCTAGATCGACTCACATATACACCAGTATGGATCTTCATCACAAAGAGAATGGACAACGAAAGAGATGTACCATATGTAGGGCTGAAGGCCATTCGAAATCAAAATGTCCAAATGAACCAAGATATGTGCCTATACATCGGTGATTTATTATCTTTGTATTCGAAAATATTATGTTTGTATTTGAAAATATTATGTTTGTATTTCAAAATGTCCAAAAACATTTTTCACTTTGTTTGTTTTAAATTTTTTAACTTCGATTTAGTCACTAAATTAGTTTGGTTTTTAATTTTAAAATTTTTTAATATATTTAGTTTAGTTTGGGTTTTAATATTAATCACACTTAAGGTTAAATATTAAATCACTAATAACTAAAGATAATTAGTTTTATATTAAGTGAAAATAAAAACACAGTGAAAAATAAAAAAATAACATTCAAATTCAAACTGAAATGCCTCTAATGTATTACACAAAATACATAAAATCATTTTTTCTTGTGTAATTTCTGGCCATGAAAGGGTTCAGTCGAAAGATAAGAAAGCGGCGATTGTCGAGCACGTTGTGGCCTCTGTGGTGCCATGGGATCCTCTTCAGCATCCTCTTCAGTGTAGCTCACCTCCTCGGCCAACGAGGGCATAGGAGGCGGTGTTGTGAACAAATCCATGTAACCGCTCTGCCCTCACATAATCTCTGGCGAGTGCAGGAAATTTTGCATTTCCTAAAAATCCATGTTCTGTCCAAAGTTCGAGTAAATAGGTGACTGTGGAGGAAAAAACTCGGGTGTGTATAAAACAACATCAGCAAACCCCATGAGTATCTAAAGAGCTCGGGCCAACTTCTGGTTGTACAAATGTAGGAGCCGGTTCTTTTTCCCATATAACTGTAGGGCCTATTTCTAGTTGTACCCACGTGGTTGGCCAACCTTTGGGGTTTTTACTCCACACAAGATTTTTAGATGCACCCGTTGCACTCTTAGAGGATTCACCCTTACCACCTTATTTTTCTTATATTTCGATATTCGTCCCATCCATCGACCGTAGTTAAGTACGGTATTCCATTATTAAGAAAATAGATCAGATATTCTAACCTCTGAAAATCAAAATCATCATCTTGGATTGGAGCGCGAAGTAGTAACGTTGGAGCTCTGTTGTTCCACGTATTAATGTAGTCGGCATGTATGACTTCCCAATTTACTTCTGCCCTATCGGGTTCATCATAATCGTGCAGATAGTCTTGATTAATGTGAATATACGGAATCGGCTGGTGGAAGCCAAATTGCCTCAGCACCCTATCGGCAAAATGGAACTCGACAATCGCAAAGTGGATCAACGGTGTAACACTACACCACATATTAGAATTCTTCATCAGATCGTCCGGCACAAAAAATGATAATCGTTGTACAACATCCAAATAAATTACAAAATAAGTATTATTATAATAAGGCATCTAATTATAAAATAAATAATAAACTGTTAATATTTAACTAAAATATAAACAATACATTTAACCAGATACCTAATCTTGACAGTACAAATCAATTTGAGCTCTAAATACTCTTAAGTTGTTGTTCACCAACCCTGTATGCACTTTTTTCTTGCACCATCTGCGTACAAATCACAATAATGTTTTAAAAATAAATAAATTTAATTTAAAAATTCAACTCCAAATCGGGATAATTACCTAGCGATAAGAGAGAATTGAATCGATGTTCGAGTAATCGGTGTCCAAAAGGGAAGTCGCTGCCAAGCCCACGCTTGTAGCAACAGTAAACATCCAACAATACCCCGAACCTTATGACCATTTTCTATTTTAGCGCCCTTGCACAACTCACGGTACAAGAATGCTAATATGGTTGATCCCCAACAATATTTAGCATCTTCCCATGAATACTTCAAAAAAGGGTAGATCTGGCACCTTCCCAAGGTATTTGATGCAAATTTGATGGATCTGGCACCTTCCCAAGGTATTTGAAGCAAACTGCTTCTGCTGAACCTTTTGTCTGCTCGATCAATGGTGCCCCGTTTATAGGGACCCCGATAAGCATAACCACATCTTCAAGTGTGATCGTGCATTCCCCACACGACATATGAAACGTATGGGTTTCCGGCCTCCAACGCTCAATCAGAGAGACAATCAACCCGGGCACCAACTTGTACCCACAAATAAAGGTCGCATGATAAAATCCAGAAATTTGCAACCATTCAATGATGCTATCATCCGGATGATTTTTGGCCATGGTCTGATGATGCATAAATGTATCCTCCGCAATGTGCCGATCTCATCAACTGTGAGACTAGTAATGTGTCGATCCTGTAATCGCAATAGAGAAGCTTCACCAGCCATCCTACAGGACAAGAAAGAATATATTAGGACCCGAGACTAAATCTAATACATTAAAAAATAATAAACATAATAAACTAAACAAACAAATAATATTTTAGTTTAGTTTCTAATTTGCTAAAATTCTACGAAATTTAAATTTTACAATCAACTTATTAGTTTAAATTTCAATTCCACTACTACTAACTTGCAATTTTAAAACTCCTAAATTAAAAGACTAATTCAAACATTAATATTTTTTACTAATTGCCAACTACTAACCTAAATTAAAAAAGATTTTTTCTTCTAAATTAAAAATTTCTACGAAGTTTAAATTTGCTAAATTTCAATTCCACTACTACTAACTACATGCAATTTAAAAAACTCCTAAATTAAAAGACTAATTCAAACATTAATATTTTTTTACTAATTGCCAACTACTAACCTAAATTAAAAAAAAGTTTTTTTTCCTTCTAAATTAAAAAATTCTACAAAATTTAAATTTGCTAAAATTCAATTCCACTACTACTAACTACATGTAATTTAAAAAACTCCTAAATTAAAAGACTAATTCAAAAATTAATATTTTTTTACTAATTGCCAACTACTAACCTAAATTAAAAAAAGTTTTTTCTTCTAAATTAAAAAATTTTACGAAATTTAAATTTGCTAAATTTTAATTCCACTACTACTAACAACATGCAATTTAAAAAACTCCTAAATTAGAAGACTAATTCAAACATTAATATTTTTTTTACTAATTGCCAACTACTAGCCTAAATTAAAAAAAAAAGTTTTTTATTCAAAATTAAAAAATAAAAATAAAAAATGTTTCTTTACTACTACTACTACTAATAATAATAATATAACTGTTATCCTTAGTCCCTATATCATTCGGTAATTTACCTTTAAAACACTTCAATTTTAATATTTTTACAAAGTAGTCACTAATTTACTAATTCGATCATTCAAGTCCCAATATACTCATTTTAGCCCCCAATGTACTCGTTTTTTTCAAAAAGCATTATAAATAAAATCTAATAAACCATAAATTAAACAAAAAAATATTCAAACATAAAAATTTCAAACATCAACTTAAAAAATTAAAAAAATAAGAACTTAATCTCTTCACAAATTTAAAAATTTCAAACATCAACTTAAAATTTTGGCATACTTACTGTATTTTCTTCAAATCTTCATTTCTTTACTTAATCTCTTCACAAATTTTCTTCTCTTCAACAACCTATTTAACACAAAAATTTGAAATATCAAAAATTCAAACATCACCTTCAAAATTTTAAAAAATATAACGATATAAAATTTAAAAAAATTAACTGAAAAAATAATAAAAATTCGTAATAACTACAAAATCATACATACATTAAAAATAAAACTATCAACTTGAAATAATATTCAAAAATAAAATGCATATCTTATACTTACAAAATTTCATCTAAATCTTCTTCTTCTTCTTCTTCTTCTTCTTCTTCTTCTTCTTCTTCTTTACTCTATTTTCTCAAAATTTTTATTACAAAATATACATATCTTCAACCCCGCTTACTTTAAATTTCAACCAGTCAACCCACCTACCAACCATCCAATCAATATTATAACAATTAAAAAAACTTACTCTACCTGAGGCATGCATGCATACAGTTGCCTCATTTACGAGGCATGCGGCTGCCATGCATGCCACCCCTGCACCACTGCCACCCTGCATGGCACTGTTCAAACTCGGATGGAGGGTAGTTCTCCTTCTAACAGTGCGTGTTGCCCTCCGTAGCTGCCACGTGGTAGCATGATGAAGCTGCAACTCCTGTTTGAAAACAGGGGGAGAGCAATCCGTTATACCCTATTTTTTATTATTTTCGTGAATTTATTGTTCAAAAAGGGTGAAAATCACCCCGATTTTTTTATCCTCAACAGTAATTCACTATAGTTTAGGAAATAAAGTCGGATGAACTATATTTTGGGGGGGGGGGGAATCCAACAGTAATATTGGGGTCATTCTGCCATAAAAAATGTATATATTTTCAAAATCATTTAGTATCATCTAGACTTTTTGTTAGAAGGGCGCTAGCTCATTCTCTCACTATTTGAAGAGTCCTTTAGTTAGATGTTGTGTTGGGGATGATTATAAATAGGATTAAGTACATACATATGACGTTAAATTTTATCAAACTCTTATAAAGTAGTGTTTAAGACTAAAATAAAATTATTGTTAATTATTTTAATATAATTAATAAATTTAATAATTATTTTATAATTTTTAAATTCACAGTCATCAAGCAAATCATTTTTACTTAATTTAGTATTTATTTATATACTTTAATCTTAATTAATATATCCAAAGTTATTATTTTCCCACGAAAAAAATAAAAAATATTTACCTCTTTTCAGTGTCTTTATATACATGGATGAATCTAGAGGGGGTTGGAGGGGCAGTCACCCCTCTAAAAATTTGAAATTCATATATGATTTAAAAAAACTTTAAAAAAATTTATGTATCTTCCATTGAAAATCTATTTTCACTCTTCTAAAATTTTATAAGTTCGCCTCCTAACATAAAATCCTGAATCTGTCTGTCTATATATGTCCTCACAATAAAATTGTAGGTTTAGAGTTTGAGATCAAAGTTTAAGTTTAGGTGTTTTAGGATTAGAGTGTAGAAAATTTGAGTTAAGATGAATATTTTAGAATTTAAGATTTAAATTTTAAAATTATAAATTAAAATTTAATTTTTAATATTAAAGCATAAAAATAAACACAAAAAATAGCATATGATTTTTGTCCAAAAAAAAAAAAACCTTGCGAACAACATTTGATTTAGATGTATTTTATCAGCGACAGCGACATTTACAGTGGCAAGCGGAAAATACTGCCATTTTATCTTTAGCAGGTTGGAACTGGTTACAAACTTGCAACTATTTGGAAGGCTTATCCAGTAGTCTAAACTTGGCTCCGTTCTGACACCCTCTGTGAAGAAAACCCAGCTTTTTCTTTACAACTGGCCTTAACAATGTCTATCACGTGTAGCTGTTGGTTCGGACCAAGGTCTTGCTTTTATCCTATCACGCTCTCAACTTTCCCTTTACTACATATTTTCAACGGTCAAATATCGTTTTCCCATTAAAGCTACAACGGTATAATATTCAATTCCTGCATGCAATGCAACATTATCCACAATAACACTTGTGGTCCCGACTCTTGCAAGTTAAACGCCGGTAGACAAGACATATTACAAGTTCCAAAATGACATAGAGAAAGCATGGAAATGGAGAAAAAGCAAATCCCAAAACGATCTATTACTTGTTGGAGCCTTATATAGCTTGAGCTCGCCATTACAATAGAACGCCGTTCTTTGCACGACTAATACCAAAGGCGATAATATTTCTATAGATAAGCAAAACAAACAAACACAATACAACCCCGTTGCCGTTCGTCCTTGACAATTGTGCTTCAGCCTTCAAGGTTTGGGGCTCGAGCCTTAGGTCTGGACCCCCATGAGCCTCGACTCCTTGTGCACTTCCCGGAGGAATATTACTACTATAACTTTTGAACATTTTTTTTTAAATTAAGTAAAAAGAAGACATTACGGATACCTAAATATGTTAAAGTTACTGATAACCCTAAAAGGGGAGTTGGTGGAGCCCTTAAAGCTGACCAAAAGAGTGAGCAAGGTAAGTTAACGCTCCTACAAGGGGTGCATTGATGTACGTTGCTGGTTCTGATTGCTCATAATCCGACCGTTGATCTGGAAACCTATCGCGCTGGTCTGGCCCACCAATGACTGCACCTATCAGAATGTTGGGGTTGGGGGATTGAGATTTCATGAAACTAAAGCCTGCGGAGCATTGGATCTTGGCTGGGTGATTCGCAACCGATGGCAAGGATGAGCCCCTGTGGTGTATCCTTTGTGGGTACCTTGGACCGTATCCTACCATGTAGGACATCTTCAACGGGTTGTCTCCTAGCAGATAGTCCACCTGTTTCTTGGCAATGGTTCGGAGCCTCTTCGGGGTGACCCTGGTGCCACCGCAGTTAACAACCTGGTGGGCTGAAGTCAAGTACTTGGCATAGGTGAGAAGCAGGAACGAAGTGGAGGTAACATATTGCATGTTGCTGTCACTCATCTTAAACAGGAGCCCACCTGGAGTGTATTGAGATGAAGCGAATGGGGCTCCTGGTATGATGGAACAAATGAAATTATCTGCGTGCCCTTTGTAATCATGGAGAGATTTCAGTCCCTGGACAAGGAATGCCTGCAAATTCAAGGACCACATGAGTCAATTTAACGTGAATGAAGAGGAACAGAACCAGAAAAGGACAATAAAGGAAAGAAATGGAACCTTGGAAAGAAGAATCCTTGCTCCGACATGTTTGTTATCCCATCCGAAAGTGTTGTCGAACTCAGTAGCTCCAAGTATCTGCCCATTTACCTGAATGTAGTTCAGGTAGGTCGGGTTCTTGGTGGCTCTGTGTAGCCAAGCAGCCCCCCACAATAATTCATCCTAACATCAACCAGAGAAATAAATTAGGTTCATATTCTCACATTATCAGCAAATCTTTAGTAAAATGAGCGCACCTGATAACCAGAATAAGAGCAATAGAACGGGCAGACATCCCTTTTCAACCCATTGCTATAGGGTCCTCTATACTTATCAGCAAACTGAAACACCTGTTACTCAGGGATCACCCATTTTCAATTTTCTGAAGAAATTTAGAACAGAGCAGGGATCATTTCATAAATGTTTTGTAAGAATATATGAGATTTTTTTACCCTGACAGCCCTCCTAGCCAAAAGCTTGGAGTAAGTGGGGTCACTTCTTCTGAAGACCAATGAGGCAGCTGCAAGAGCAGCAGCAGTTTCCCCAGCTACATCAGAACCAGGAGAGTTTTTGTCTATTTTGAAAACACTTCTCGGTGTGTCCATGTCTTCCGGTCTTTCCCAGCAAGAATGGTCCTTGTTTGCATCACCAACCTACACGAAAAAAAACCCAGAGCCAACATTAGATCCCCTGTTTTCTGTTTTCAAATCTTCCTTCGGGGTGAAACAACAAATGGGAATGCACATTGTATGCAAAACAAAGCACAAATTTTGAACAGTTGGGATACCTGAACATAAATGGTGTCCGGATGTGCAGTTGCTTTGAGCAAGTAATCAGTAGCCCAGCGGATGGCTTGTTTGGCATTTTGTAACTCCCCTTTCATCAGTCCACCAAATTCAATCACACTCCAGGAAAGCATGGTGATGGTGAAGGCCATTGGGAACCCGAACTTCACATTATCTCCAGCATCATAGTATCCTCCCACCAAATCAACCTGCATTTTCATATTTCAAACTCAGACCATCACATGACAGCACAACTTGAAAGAAAAACCAATAAAACATACAAGAAACAGTCAAACAGACTCTTCAAAAAGAGAATGAGAGCTTGGTTTTGCATATTTACATGCATGGCAGCACCATCTGAGAGGCCAGAGTCTCTTCTCCAAGTAACTCTCTGGTTAGAGGGAAGCTTCCCCGACCTCTGACCTTCGAAAAAAATGATAGATTTGGAAAGTGCATCTCTATAGTTATGATTGGCAACGTGATGGTGGTGGTAGTGGCGAAAAGGGTTGCCATTACATTGAAGAAAAGAACCGGTGAAACAAGCAAGGGCTATGAGAAGCAAAGGAGAAAGAGAGAGACCCATTTTTTCAGGCTGCCCCAAGTCCACAACCAACCAATCTGCTGTAAGCCGCAGAGCAGGATGCTTCCCTTGGTTGTTTATATAGCAAAAGCTGCTGCCCTTTAACCTTCCCGCTTGGCTAGTGGCTACAAGTTACCACTTCACTCTTTTTCAACAAAAACTCTCTCCCTTTGGTGTTACCATCTATACCCACCATTAAAAAACTAATAGATTTGATAATGTTTAAATTAAAAAACAGCTCTCAAACTACGATTTTTTATTTTGTTTTTGTTTTTGGCTTTAAACTATGATTTAGTCAAAATAGACCCTTAAACTATTATTTTTTTGTCACTTTAAGTCCCTAAACTATTTTTTGGTCAAAATAAGTATATAAACTATGTCATTTTTCTTATTTTAGTTATCAAAACTATTAATTGGTCAAAAAATCTTTGTGATGTGTCAACATCTTATTAGTTGAAATAATTTTTTTTGACTTAAATAACTATCGGACTTAAAATGACCAAAAATAATAGTTTAGGGACTTATTTTGATATATGATCATTTAAAAAGAACATAAATATTTATATATGTTAGAAAAGCCTATGAAATGATATTTTTTTAACCATGGAATTAAAGTGACCAAAAATGATAGTTTAAGGGCATATTTTGTCCAAATCATAGTTTAAGGGTCAAAAGCAGGAAAAAAAAACATAGTTTGAAGGATGTTTTTTGTTTAAGCCATTTGATAATTACTTTAAGTCAAGTGATGTGGAAAAATAGCGCATGACATTTTCAGAGCTGGCATAAAAGCATATTTAAAATTAATGGTTAGCGTCTACATAAAACGCGAATTCGCTCCGAAAGATATCTTGTGAGAACAAAAAAAAAACAAATTTTAAGTCTTAATTTTAAATTCTAAACCTTAAAAATTAAAGCATACACACTACACCCTAAATGTATCTTTTTGTGTTAGGATATGATAAGGACATTAAAAAGTAACATAGGAATTTTGTTCACTTTTTTTAATCATTGTTATCTAACTTATTGGTTGATTAATTCAAATTTGATATTACATAGGCTCGTAATAGGTGCGATCTTTTGAATCAATTTGTTCTATTCACAATGTTAAAATTCGAACTTTTGCCCTTGTTTACTTATCCCACTAGACTAACTTGTTTTTAATTTTTTTTTGTTTTTTTTAATAAGTGACCAGTTAGAGCAATAATTAGACCCACATTCTCCATCTGGTGTTTGGCATTGTCTCATAAATTTTACTTGTTTTTCCCCAATGTTTTTCCGCATTCACTTATTGAATCATAGATACCCTTTTGAATTCAATGTTCATTTGCCCAGAAATACGGGCATGCAATCAAGCACGGGAGTTTTAATAACAGAAAATTCCAGTGGTCACATGGGTGTTTTGATTACATTAATTAATGTTTTATAACAATGTTATAGGAAAATTCACAATAGTGTTATGACATGTAAGTACTGTCAGTAACACTTTTTCCACACCTACTACTGCTAGTCTACACCGGATGTTCGAAGGATAGAAAAAAAATTGTTTTCAAAAGTAACTGTGGAAATCATGTTTATTCTTTCCATTCACATTGTCCACCACTGGATTAGATTTGCGCAAAGAATAATTTAAAAAGTTATATTTTGATATATAAGTTGTGAAAAAAATGCTATGTAATTATTGTATAAAATTTAAAATTTAAATGCCTTGCATTAACACATTAAAATATAAACCCTAAACTCTAAATTCTAACCATAAACCTTAAATTTTACACCTTATACCCAGGAAAAATCTATGCACCGGCAGTGAAAACGAAAAGTTTCTATAAACGCTTTAGTTTTAGAGTTTATGGACCTGATTTAGGATTTATGAGTTTAGTGTAGGGGTTTGGAATTTAAAGTTTAGGGTTTAGGTTTTAGGGTATTATGATTAGGGATTTAAGTTTTAGGGATAGTATTTAGGGTCTACAAGTTTAAATCTAACCATATTACCCCAAAACTTGAACCCTAAATTCTAACCACACTCTCTAAATTAAAAACTCGTCCACTAAAACCCTAAACAATAGACTATAAACAAAATTCCTAAACCTTAAAAACTAAAGTGTTTATGCATAGAATAATTACCCTTAAAATTATATATTATTTACTTTAGTTTTAAAGGGTTTTTTAACATAGATGTCAAATATTTTATTTTGCTATTATTTTAATGTGAATCCGTTAATGATTGTTAAAAAAATCTTTCATTCAATTATCACCTGTCTCTCTTATTCAATATTTTTTATTTTTCATTTGTATAGAAAAAATTTTAAAATTAGATTAATTGTGAATTTATCCTTCGATTTTTTAAACATTTTATATTTTGCCTGCAATTCCCAACTTTGGCTTCGACTCTGCATGGCCTATACAAAAGGTCAAAGACGGAGCTACATTGTACCTCGGGGTTGTGCTTTAAATTTGTCTTCGACTTTTCAAATATTTATGTTTTGCCTCTAATCTCTAATTTTGTTTCGTCTATATGTGGCTTATACAAAGGGTTAGGGACGAAGGTACATTGTACCTTGGGGTTGTGACTGTTAACTCCTCAAAAGTATTGATTTTTACGCTTATTTTACAATGTTTTTGCTTGTCCTTGAGTATATAAGTTTGCATTCAGTTGTTAAAATCACACATTTGCATAAGGAGTTAGGAGTTGTTCTTTTGCCATTGTGAAGGGTTGTTTTTGCTAGTATTGATGCAGGTCAGAGGCAGACAGGCATGACAAAGTAGCACATGAGCAGAAAGCAGGAAAAGAATAAGAGAATTGTCGAGTCACAATTGGCACAGTTGGACCAGAAATTGCCAAGCTCGGTTGGCAAAAGATTGAAGTCCGATGCTCGGTCAAAGTAGCCGTTGAACCAAGTACACATCAGCCCTAAAATTCAAAAGTAAGATAAAATGATAGCGCGCATATCCTGGTGCTTATCCAATTTTTCAAATTTTAAACCCAACCTAGAGTTTCCACGCACGCCTATTTAAAGAGAGTTGATCAATGAGCAAAAGGGGAAGACTCGAGGAGGCTACACCGTGGTGAAAGTTGAGAGCAGGTCGTGGTTCGACTAGGCTAGACCAAGGTACTAAGGTGAGAAGCTTCAACAGAAGATGTTCAAGTAGGTGAGCTTAATTCGGAAGTGAGCCTACCCCTTGGGAGTAAAAGATTGAAACTTAATCAAGTTGGTTAATGAGTAACATCACTATAGACATATAGGGGTTAATCGTAATTAACTTAGGGTATTGCTATCGGCAGAGACAATACTACTTAAAATCTGCTCGGCAATAAAACCAAAGCTGAAGTTATCAATCGCTGGCATAGCTAGTGTGAAATCCAAGCATCCCTTGCTAACATTAATCACCATCTGAATAGATCTATTTGCCAATCTGCCTGAACTTTTACTTTATTTTTCTTAGTTATTTTTCTTAATCCAAAATCTAATTCCAACCTCTAACTCTTTTATTTCATTTCACAAGCAATTATCGTGACATTGAATTCTCGGTCAATCCCTATGGATATGATACTCAGCTTATTGTTGTATTACTTGCTGACCGTGTATCCTTGCAAGCAAAAAGACCTATACTTGACATATTTTACTAGCATATTTAACTTAATCATCAATTATTTGCCAAGCGTTAGTCAGTCGACAGTGACCCAAATTGTTTTTACTAAACAATATGATAGGATATATTACCTATCTAGTCTTTCAATTTTTATTTTGCATAAAGTCAAAAAAATATCCCCCAACGTTTGACTGAATAGTCACTTTGGCTCCTATTCTTTTTTTGAGCAATTCAACTCTCAACGTTTCATTTTTGGTCAAAATGACTCATCTGCGGATGAAAATTGTTAAAAAAAACTAACGGTAACAGTTTGAAATGACTTGACGGAATAATAAGTCAACAAAAAAATTATTTTATATTTTATATAATTTAATAAAATTATTTTTTGACTGATATAACATTTTTTTCAAGTTAACACATTTGTCTATATTATATTGTCATGCCAGCGTACACTACCATATAGGTTTGTCACGTCATTTCAATTCATTTATCGTCAGTTGACTGACAATTTTCATCCGCATAGGGCCATTTTAACTAAAAATGAAACATTGAGGGTTGAATTGCTCCAAAAAAGAATAAGGACCAAAATGACTATTCAATCAAACGTTGGAGTATTTTTTGACTTGATCCCCTCGCATTTGCTCTCGATGTCTTCGTATTGATTGTAGAGGATCGATTAGCTTTCCAACTACATATTATGTGTACAAAATTAAGTCCTGAGTAGAATATATTAAAAACACTGAAACATGTTTAAGCTAGAATTTCTACACAAGTCCAAATCATAAAATCTTGTCAAAATTCAACTTTAAGCTACTTTTGCTTCAATTCTTCCACCAATTCCATAAAAAAAAGGAAATATTAGCCAAAATACAATAGTGAAACAACTAAACCCATAAAACTCAACGATCACCAAACACATAAAAACAATGCAACCAGTCGTAAGATAAAATTTTAGTTGAACTCGACATCCATCAACATTGAACCATACACATAAAAGAAAAGAAGTATGGGAAAAGATGTTTAAGACTGAACACTTATGTCGGAGAAAGCTGGTGAATGGAAACATGGGTTAAAAAATATGCTCTCACCAACACTGGTTGGTCTAGCGGGATGAGACGTTAGGTCCTTTAAACAAGGTCAGAGATTCGAATCTTGGCATTGTGAATAAAGAAAATTGGGTTGGGATGATCGCCCTCATAATGAGCATATGCTAAACCAGATCCGAATTAGTCGATTAATAAGTCGGATACTAATAATTAAACAAAAAAATATACTCTCGCGATTCGATCTTTTTGAGTTCAATGAGTTAGTCACAAAGGGGTGGATAGACTATAGAGGCCCATGCAGAAGAAAATTCTGTACATTGTGATTATACCTTGAATCCAAAATTCAAGATAAGGCCGACCAAGTTCAAGTAGTCATCCCCAAAGCACATGGGGATTCAGATAAATGTATCGGTCACATCCACCCCCAAATAATTTCCCAAACTTGTAAATTTCCGGTCATGCAATCTTGTTCCTCCCATTTTCGTTAAAGTGTTGTAGTTTATATAAATCATGAGAAAGTTTGATGAAAGGAATTATATAGAGTGTATGTAATAATGTGAATCTTGCATATCATATACTATCCCAGGCCCAAAATGAGTTTCTCCATGTGGGCGGGAACTTTTCTTTTTTGTGTGTGTATTCCATATGCGATACAGCATAATTTAGGTGGGGAATTCCCTTAATTTGCTGCCAATCAGAGAAGGATTGAGACTTGACTTGTAGGTAGGAAAATGTTTGTCTTAATTTTCTGAATTATGTAAAAGAGGAGGACCCATGTCATGTTGCTCGGCAAAATGGTCAGTGAGTGTTTGATGCAAATGGACGAAAAGAGAAAATAATTTAAAATATGAAAAAGCAGACATTGAGACCTCCCATCTTTATAATTGAAACAGAACTAAACTGATTATAATTAATGTATTAACCTACAAAATTAAATTCTCAAATAAAACTAAAGGCCAATTTGATATTGTTTATGAGATGAGGAATAAGAGAGTATTTTTGAAAAGTATTTGATATTACTATTAAAAATATCTATTTTAAATATTATTTTTAAAATATATAAAAGAACTAGTAATATAAACAATGACAAATAAGTGATGTTACCCAAAAGTATTTTTAAAAAAAGTTAAAAGTTATAAATTTTAACTTTTTAAAAAATTAATTTTCAAATTAAGCTTAAAAAACTTCAAATTAAACAGAAAAAATTATATATTCTGCATTATTTTTTACCAAAAAATATTTTTAAAAAGTATCGTAGAATGGAACCTAAAGTATTATATTTTTTATGAAAATAGAACAACGTTAATAAGTACTTAAACATCTAAAATATCTTTAAGTATAACAACCCGAATGAAAAATACCTAATATTGCATCTAGTGGAGCAGGAAGGAGTCGACACTCAAAGTGATCCGTCACGACCAATTTTGTCATGCCATCCACTAACTTATTTTTTTCCGTGCATATGTTTAAATTAGGGGTGAGAATCGGGTGAGGCGGGGACGATTTTATATTTTTTACTTCGTCCTCAATGTTTGTGGTTATGGTCTTAGGGAATCTCATTAAGTGCTTTAGAGATTTTTTTGTTCATATATCTTTCATGTGCGGATCTTTACGGTTTTCGGGAATCCTCATCCCAAAAAATTAAACAAAATTATAATTTTACTGACCAAAATAAATGAGAAATTCAATTCAAAATATAAAGTTTGGACACTTCAATTGAAAGTAATTACGAGATGATGAAGATTGAAAGGGTATTGTGTTGGGGAAAATTTAGATAAGGGTTTTAGCTTATATCTAAAAACTAAGATAAAAACATGTTGAGAAAACTGAGTTGCTAGGTTTGAGATAAAGTTGAAGTGATAATAATATAGTTAGGGTTTTTTTTATTAAGATATATATTAGGGGTATATATAAATAAGTATATATTTTTTAAAATTCTTGTAAAATATCGGGATCCTTGCGGGTATTTTTTGGGATCCCCATGGTTATTTATACGGTTACAATTCGGTTATTCCTACAGTTCGAATATAGCAATATCTATCCCCATCCTCATCCCCACTTGAGCTTCGGTGATAAAACTTCCTTTGTCCCTATCCCCATGGGTGAAGATTTCAGTTATTCTCCATCTCATCGATTCATATCCCCACGATTTTTAGATATTTCCTACCCAATTCCCACCCTAGTTTAAATAGAACCTACCAAGGTAATTATATTTTAGAGGTTTTTCTTCAAATATTGTGAACACTCCATTAATTCCCAAAATATGCTCTCTATTTTTTAAAATAAAACTCGAGTTCTACGGGATTTAGTTCTTCACCGAGCCTCTCTAGGGATAGGTCATTTAATTCATACCCGACGAGTTCTGACCCGACCCGATTTTATAGGATCAGGTTTTTTAAAAAAATTTAAGTTCGGGTCAAGTCGAGTTTGGGTCTGATTTTTTGAGGATGAGGTCGGGTTAAGTTTGGGTTTAAGGTGAAAAATATCCTACCCAACCCAAAATAATAGTTTAATTTTATTCTAAATATTTTAGTATAATTGCTACAATGCTCATCCCTTTATATATATTCTGATTATCTCCCTATTTTGTCTAATAAAAATGGAATAATTAGTATGATGCTCCCTCTTTTTTTATTTTTTCCAATTAGGTCCCTATTTTATCGAATAATAATGAAAATTGATAATTTTTTATTTATGTCGGGTTGGGTTCGGGGTTTTACTCTAGAATTCGAGTTCGGGTTCGGGTCGGGTTTGAATGGAGGTGTTATATTTTTAGATCGGATGCGGATCGACCAAAAAACCGACCCAACCTGACCTATGGCCATCCCTAAGCCTGTCAGCCTAGATTTAAAAAAAAAAATAGTAAAGCAAAGAAACATTGCAAGTAGACCACTGCAAAAAAGAAACTTTGCAAGTACACTAACAGGAATTATTCCCAAACTTTCATCTAATTAATCAACTAAAGCTTCCATAAAATAGACAAAAAGAATCTACACGATATTAATTTATATTTAATATACAAATAATATATTCTATCTTATGGAGATCCACTAGTTGGCCTAATGGCTAAGGATACTCATTTTACCCCATCGTGTATGGATTCAAATCCCGGCATGAGAATACCTCACTATCTAATAAAAAAAATGCTCTATTTTATAGGTTATTATTCCATGCGCTTGCGGTGAAAAAAAATACTCCATAAGCTTATCTAATTTTATTTTACAAATCAAAATCTTAAGCACTAATCCTAAAACCCTAAATCTTAAACACTAAAATTTAATCTTTAAAATATAAATTCTAACCATAAACACTAAAACATAAAATCTTAAACCCTAAACTAAACATCTAAACTCAAAATAGACTCACTTGTGAAAAATAAGTTTTCCACCACCGGTGCATGAAATATTCTCTTATTTTATATACTAATAATGAAATAAATATTGACATATTATTAGAAAAAGTTAAACGATATATTTTTACAAATTTTAAACAATATTTTATATTATAATTAATATAGAATTATACACCGTCAGAACATAAATGTTAATCCCATTAATATTAATATTTTTGGCATTACATTGTCATGTGGTGTTCTGAAATCCTCCCTTCCCATCCACATGCAAAAGCATGCAACACCATGTTCCTATCTTTCTATATATGAAAAGCGAAGAAGAAGAGATGAATCAGTTGTCATCAAATAATACTTTTAGTGCACAACCGATATGGGATTTATAAGGAGCATGACACAAAAACATGCATATTGGCAGCTCCTGGTAAAGCTGAATGATTGCTAATCTCTGATGTCTATGAACCATTGGACTGTGGGTATCTGAGTGATCCGTGGGTCGGGGTTTCATTATTTTCTTTGCATCCGATATTTGCTACAGTAAATTGGTCGCGCTATTTATGCAGTTTGGGCATCCAATGTGTTTCCGGGGACCATCCTTAAGTCCTTAGACCTGACTACTGCAAAGGGAGCTTTTATGATCATTCTTGTCAATGATGAAACTACAACAAGAAAAGATAACACTGTCATGAGCTGAGATATCTGAATAGAAATCTTCTGCCTTTTTATGTCTCTTTTTATACCTTACACTAAAAAAATAAGTTTATAGTTTAGGATTAATGTTTAAGGTTAGGGTTTAGAGAATTGCGTGTACGGTATACTTTTTAAGGTTTAGGGTTTAGGATTTATAATTTAGTGTTAGAGCTTAAATTTAATTTTTTAGTGTTAAGACGTAGAATGAGACACTGAAAAAGGGCAGATAGTTTTTGTCCGGGTCCAAATTCCTTCTACTCTCGTAGGTTTAGTTTGTTAGATGGTTGATTATTCAAAAAAAACATTTGTAAAAAAATGTAATCCTAAGCTGATAACCTCACAATCCTAAGCCTAGCGGCCTCAAGGCTGAGAGCCACCATAGTTATCAAAACTAATAATTCAAAAAAAAATTCCAAACATATTTTTTATCATTTTATTCTAATATAAAATACTATTTGTGTCTTAAAATATTTAATCAAATTAAAAAAAAAAACTCGCACAAAATATAACGCGTTTCACTAAAGAGAATGGATTGAGTTAAATAAAATGGGCTGCTTCTATCTGGATGATATGAAAGATACCAGCCCAAAAGGTCTGGTCGTGTTAAGCCTAAAATAAAGGAGATACCTTCCCTCAGTCTAACCCATATTTGCCTTGGTGAATGTAGAGTTAAATTTTGCACGTCTTTTTCCTCTTATGTAGATCATACCTAAACTCTATTTAAATTTATTTATAGCTTAAATGATATCTAATTTTATTAAAAATTATTTTAGTCATGTTTTTTTAAATATAATTCATTCATTTTATAAAGTAAGACCGTACAAAAAAGTTAAAAGAATTAACCAAACAATTCAAAATAATCTAGACAAATATCATTATTTGAGATAAAGGATAAGAACTAACAACATTGACATAATAATAAAATATGACATCAAATTGACAATTAATTTTATCACAACTCAAACACCACATATTTGAAGTAATTGCGAGCACCTATTAAGTTGAGAGGACCAATATGAGAATCCAAAGCAGAAATAGATTAGCAAGATAATCAAACTACAAATTAGAGAGGTGATAAAAATCTAACCATAACAACAAGACTAAAATGTGATATGATAATAGACAAACATCAACCTTTTATAAGAAAAAGAAAGACTTATTAAACAAATGAAAACAAAAAAACTCATGCAATAAATTCTAGATATATAAAAAAGGGAAAGGAAATAAGTTAGATTAGGGGTGCTTATCGAGCGAGTCGATCGCGAGTTGAGTAATGCTCGACTCGTGTTCGTTAAAAAAATCTCGTTTCTCGACTCGACTTATTGCTCGTTAAGCTTGATAAAATTTTGCTCGAATCGTGCTCGTTAAAAAATATCTTTGCTCAACTCGACTCATTGCTCGTTAAGCTCGCCAAAATTTTTACCTAGTTTTTTTAAATATAGGTAAAATCTAGTTATACTATTAGAGCTTAATATAAACCTACAAATTCAAAAGAAGAAAAAAAAAGTGAGGACTGGGGAGATAAATAAACGAATTTGTGATGACCAAATTAGAGATGAAGTTGATATTCGAGTGTGAGGCTCTTTTTAGTCTCTCTAACAATCTTTGATGGACGACAAAAGAGAGAAAGCATTAGGAACTTCGAGGTTTTAACTTTCAATTGTATTTTTTATATGAGAACTGAAGACTTTTCCTCTTTTCTACTTTTATACATAAAGTAACAATAAAAGAAAAAGAAAAAACTAATTACTATAATTTACTTTCCTATTAATACAAATTAACTTTTTGAATTCTCAGGAAATACAAATCGTTTTGAAAATTCGATACCAAATATTTTATGGTAAATTACCTAACAAGTCACTTAACTTTTCTAGAGTTTTCAACTAACATTTAAACTTCTTGGAACATAATTTTTTAATGTAGCCACCAAAAAATCATAAAAATTATAAAAGAAAATGAATTGCTCGCGAACTTATTGAGTTGAGTTAGTCCTTGCTCAACTCGACTCGTTAAGATCTCGAGTCGAGTTAGTTCGTGTCGAGTATTGATCGAATTTTAATCGAGTCGAGCTTGAAATGTTTGCGAGCTGCTCAGCTCAAAAAACACCCCTAAGTTGGAGATTAAAATATAAAGGGCGCGGACGAAACTAGGGATTGGTATTCTGGAAAAGTATGATTAATCATAAAAATGAAATGGACAAAGTTCAATAAAAATTAGGGTTTAAATAAATAAAAAACTATATTATATTGTTTAATAAAAAAAATTAGGGGCATAGACCTCCAAGCTACAATGTAGCTTTGTCACTGAATGAGGGATCGGTGAGACCAACGACATTACTAAAAAACACAATTTTACTATTTCTTATTTATTTGTTCTGCTTAAGTGATCCATGTTCGATCACATAATCTGGAGGTGTATATAAATTTATTTAAATTTAAATTAAATTAAAATATTACCTTATAATTAAATTAAAATACTAAAATATATTCACAGAGGTTCAAACTCACATAAAATGTAGAGTATGGGAGCTTCAATGACCACTCATCCAAGGTTTAAAGAAAATAAAATATAATTATATATAAAAATATTATTTTGCCTTTCTTAAATGTTTTGTTACAAAATAAATATTCAGACTATATATTTTTTTTACTTTAGATGTCTATATATTTGGTCGAAATAGATGTCTAATGTTCTATTTCATTACATTTTAAAGTGCATACATTAAAAAAATTGTTATCAAATCATTGCTTGACACGTAGCCTGATTTTAATTTGTTTTTATATTTTCTTAAAACATTAAAAACCTAATTACTGAAAAACCTTAAATTCTTTTTTTTAAACTCAAATCTCTAAATTCTGTCATCGTCGAACACTATGCTACCTCGTCTTGGTAATATGTTATGTGTCATGCATTCATTAGATGAAAGATTGTTTTTGCAGTTAACGGGGTAAGCAACCAAAATATAGTTCAATGGCGGATCTATATGTTATGTGGGGTGGGTCCGTGCTCACCCTGAACTTTTCAAAGTTTACACATTTACCTTCAATTTTCTTAATATTTTATGAATTGATCCTAAATTTTTTTGTAATATTTATGACTTTTGCCCACCCTAAAATTTTGAGATTTTATGTATGCTCACCCTCAAATATATTTCTGGATCCACCACTGCCTATTTTAACAAAAAATTGAACACCTAAAAAATATATATATAATTTAAACATTTATTTTATGATAAAATATTTCTTAAATAAACACAGTCACTTATAAATTATAAACAGAGAAAATGAATTCATTTTATTATTAAATTTAGTAGAAAAGCAATTCGACAAGTCATCAAAATGCAGAGTAGCCTAACTAAAACCAACACAGAATACAATTAATAACCATAAAAATCCAAATAAAAAAAAGGAGAGGCTCGTAAGTGACCCGTTTAGCACTTCAAGCACTTTCAACTCAAACCAAGAGCGAATGGAATAGCGGTAGAATTTAACCACTCACTCCCTTGTATAAATGGCTCAACAGTAAATTGAGTTGCCTCGGTGGAACTGTTGATAACCCTATAACCAGGCCAACTTACTCGTGCACTCGTATTCGACCCTGGCCCTCGGTTCAAATACTCCCCATAATAAAGGGTACTCAAAGCAAATGTCTTATTCCATTCTAACCATCCAGCAGGATCCACCGAGTCATCAATATACGAACGCATAATAACTGTCCTCGAATACTCTTTCCAAGGACGCCCCAAATACGTCTTGAACGACGATTTCACGGGGATCAAATCCGCGGCAGCGGCGATCTTGCAGTTCAAAATCGAAATCCCGGTGTTCTGGTTAGGGTCTTCTCTCCCTTGAGCGGTGAAAATGTTCTTTTGGTTCGGATTCGGTTACGAGCATATAAGTTGCAGCTTTGGAAAACAACAGCTGCGTCCCCGAATATGAAGTCAATTGTTCCGTATACGTCGCATTCGCGGTAGAATTGCCGGAGGGAATGTACGTAGAGAGTGTCTTGGTAGGCAACGAAGCTGCATTTATAGAATGCCGAGAGGTCTGAGCCGCTCCTTAAAGCCACTGCTTGGTGTTTGCTCGGCCCTGCCGAGTTCTCAAACGTTATCCCCTTGGCTATGAATCTCACCACAGCTGAAACACATTAAAGAAAAACAAAGTACTGCTTTAATGTTGGAGAACTTTCTTAATAACAAGGAAGATAAACGAAATCAAGGAGAAGACCCACTTAGTATGTGAGCAACTGTGGAGTTAGTTGAATTTTTTCTAAAGTTGCTTCTTATTAAAGGTACAAAAATCCCGGTCCCTTTTCAATGTCATTTTTTATATCTAACACTAAAAAATTAAATTTTAAACCTTAAACCTAAATTTTAAATCCTAAACCTTAAACCCTACACCCTAAAAATACACCATATCTTAAACTCTCTAAACTTTAATCCCAAGTTCTAACATTAACCTTAAATATAAATTTTTAATATAAAACATATAAATAAAAACCCAACAGAGTAGAGAAATTATTATACGTCAGCAAAAATTCGTTTCTGATTGGTAAAAAAATCAATGGAAATACACACTCCTGCATATGGTGAATACAGCCAATATGCTTGATAAAAAAAAGAAAACAGCCAATATGGATTATTATACGTGTGAGTTGAGATCAAAATTATTTTACTAGCACTAAGAGTTTGTAAAACAATTCGCACATAAATGATTCAATTGATTCAGCGTTCTTTAGTGTTAGATTTACCAAAAAAAATTGTACAACTAAATTAGAAAGTTATTTGAGAATTTCAAACTCACCCACAGTGGCAGAACGGAAAGTCGTAGAACCATCAACGACATTTCTACCGGCCTTCACCACCGTTTTCCCGATCCCATCTCCCACAAACATCAGCATCTTCTTTTTCCTTACCACTTCTACATTTTCAAAATATGTCCCTGCTTTTATATGTATCACAAACCTGTCTCAACAAATAAGCAAGCAGTCTTACTGTCTCAATTAACATCCCAGGGCAAAATGTAGCACAAATTTGTCAACTGATTTACCTCGTATCACTGTTATTTGGAGCAGCGGCAACAGCCTCACTAATCGTAGTAAAGTTCCCAGTGCCGTCCTTGGCGACAACCAGGTCGAACTTGGTTTCATTAACTGAAGCCTGTACAAGTCTCCGGTCTCTCCGGGACAACCATGAAGGGAACCCATTTTTCAAGCGTCTGTGTTGAGAAAAACCCTCCGATTTGGATATGTTGATGCCGGGGACTTTGTTGAGCATGACGAGAGAGTTGCTGACGTGGTGGCTGATATTGTCGAGACCCTTTTTGATAATGTTCCTGATATTTCCTTTGCTACGAGAGAACCCATCAAGGCACGTGTACTGGTTCGTGATTGCCGCGCTTAGAAATGTCTGCAGGTCGTGGTAGTTCTTGGAAACTGCTAGTTTCTTGGGGGTGAGATCAGCTAGGGCAACCCTCAGCTCCTCCAGTGTGTCGTCAAAGAGCTCAAGGCAATCTTTAATGGCCGTCTCTTCCAATTCGTTGTAGCTTTTCAGCTTCTTTTCGATGGTGGTGCAGTTTGAAGAGGAGAGTCTGACCTCGTACATTGTCTGGTTCAGAGTTGCTTGGATGAGCTCCGGCAATGATTTGGAGGGGAGATCTGGGAGAGCGGAGATGGTGGAGACACAAAGGTCGGGGTATAAGGTTCCTTCACATGCGGAGTGAGCAATTTGGAGGTGATTGTGGACATGAAAATGCTGGATTCGTGTGGCTTTGGGGCTATGGCCTACGGACGAAAGGAAGACCAAGACGAGTGCTGAAATGGGTAAAACAACAAGCAAGGTCTTGGACCTTGCTCTAGGATTATACATGTTGGAAATCGATGGGAAATAGAGACAGAGGGAAGAGGACAAATGCACAAAGGGGAGTTGCTACTTGCTAGTTATCCAGGAGTATTAAATAAAGTTGGTGATTGGCGTTGACTACAGTGATGTTTGTACTTGGACCTCACGGGGTCTGCCAGATGGAACTTTTTTAAAAGTTGTTTTGGGCGTACAGTGTCCTGATCTAATGCCCAAGTTAGACGATTAATATGTAAATGGACTTTAAAGAACAAATAGCTTTCGGTGAATCTTTGTCGTGAATATGCAAATTTGATATTGTGAACCATAATTTATTAACGAATGAACTTTTTTCTTTTATTAGATTTAAAAAAATTTAACGATGTATATGATAATAATATTTTTTTACTAAAAAATAAATTGTGAACCATAATCCAGGCATATTGTTGAATAAGTCTTTGGTATAAATAAGAAATTAAAAAAATAGAAAAATATTGGAATAGTTGTATAAATAATTTTTGTCCTTTTTCATCATTAAAATACACTCCAACAAAAAAACCCAAGTTTTTGGTATAAATTTGAAAACGTAGCATGAGATTCAAACACACGAAGTGATGCCAATTTTTTTTCAAAGTGGGCAGAAATGCACATGAAAAAATTAAAAGCCTGCGGGTGGCACTGGTACGTAAGCCAAACGCCACACTCATGCTTTCACGTAATAGAGCGGGGAATTAGGGGACGTTTTTACATTCCTCATTTAATCATCCAATATTTGCCATTTTCGGAGAATCATCATCTCAAAAAAATTAAATATAGTTATTATTTTATTCATCAAAATAAATAGTCAATTCAGTTTAAAATATAAAGTTTGGATATTTTAATTTGAAGCAGTTACGAGATAATGAAGATCGAAAGGGTGTTGTGTTGGGGAAGATTTAGACGAGAGTTTTAGCTTATATCTAAAAACTAAGATGGAAATATGTTGAGAAACTTGAGTGTGGCTAGATTTGAGAGAAAGTTTAAGTAATAATAATATAAGCTAGGGATTTTTTATTAAAATATATTAGGGGTATATAGATAAATAAGTATATATATTTTTTAAATCTTGTAAAATATCGAGATCATTGCGGATATTTTTTGGGATATCACGGTTATTTATACGGTTATGGTTTTCCCCACGGTTCAGATATAGCAATCTTTGTCCCCATCCTCATTTGAGTTTCAATGATAAAATTTTCTCGTCCCCGTGAATAAAATTTTCAATTATTTCTCATCCTATTGATTCAAATCCCTAGGATTTTGAATATTCCCCACCCAATTCTCACCCCTAAATAGAGCCCTTTGATATTCATGAACGGTTGTCGTATGAAAATGGTTTAATTTTCTTGATAAGGGGAGAAGGGGGCAACAAGTGAATAGAAATTCTTTACTTCTTTTAGTGTTCATGTTTATGTCTTATACTAAAAATTAGGTTTAGAGTTTATAGTTAGGGTTTAGGGAATTTAAAGTTGAGTATATTTTTAAGGTTTAGTATTTAAAATTTAGAATTAGAGGTTAAAATTTAATTTTTTATGTTAGAATATAAAAAAAAACCCAAAAATAGAGAATTTTTGTCCTCAACAAATGGCCGGTGCACATATCACTGACCTATTTGGTTTGTACATTTCAATCATTAAAACCATGGCATTACCTAGCTAGCTGGATAGCATTATCATACGGTAAAAGTTTATAGAGGTACCGAAAAGCTGGACACTTGATTTTTTTTTAGAATTCTAAGAAATAAAGGAGGTTAAAAAAACAGAAATCGTCTATGTTTTTATGTCTCTATGTATATCAGTCCAATATTAAAAAGTTAGATATGTGTTAACAGAAATGAGCAAATATATTTGATTGGTTGGTCGAGTTATTCATCTTGACTTTTTCATATTTTTTAAGTGATAAATTTTAGACCTCTAAAAATACTCTTTCTTTTCCCTAAAATATCTCCTATCAGTTCTTTTAAATAAAATTAAAATTAAAATTTATCAAAAAAAAAATTAAAAACCGAAAAAAATAGCAACCGATTGCACCCATGTTAATAACACTATACGTCAGAAAAGATAAAAAAGAAGAAAATTTTCCGATGAAAATCTCCTTGTTAATTAAGTAATAACTTTAATAAAGTAATAAAATAATAGGTGTGTGAATCATTCGAACATCATCAACCACTATTAAAAGTTATTATATGGCTGAAGCAGCAAATAGTTCTAGTAGAAAAACAGATAATGTTAAATTTAAAAAATTTAAGTTTAATTGTTTTTTCTACGATGCGGGTGTACATTATCAAGGTTAAGAATATATATAATTAAATATTATTTTATAATCACTTTTAAACTATTATAAATTATCATACGGCTGAGAGTGGAGCATGCAGAACCGAGATTTGGAACTTGGGACGAACCCGGACCGGATCTAGGTAGTGAGTTAGGCATTGGGTCATTGGGCTTGCATGCTTAATGAATGGGTTGAGAATTTTAAAATTTTAGATAATTTTTCTAAAGTGGAGGGGATAATTTTTTTTAAGAACAAATATTTGTTTAAATAGCATATATATGTTAGTTGAGAATTTTTTTAATAGTCTAAAAGTAATTATAATATAGTATATATTTATACATATTTTTAATCATTTCACAATGCACACATACCTTATAAACAAAGCGATTGAACTCGTGTCTCATAGGATGAACATCATCCGCTTTTTTACTTGAATAAATCGTTGGGTTCTATTAGTTGAGAATTTAAAAAATTTAGATAACTTTCACAAGGTATTTTGTTTCTAAATTAATTTTAATTAATTTAAATTTTAAATTAATTTAAATTACTTAATACTTTTTGGTTTTCCAAGGTATCTACCACTAGAGCGAGTTCAATGTAATCCTTCACACTTTGTTGTTTTATATTGTGATAATCGTTGACCACAAATTTTAAAGTTGCCTCATACCCAGGACGAGGATCGAATCCTCGACCACTGATTAAAATATGAAAAACCCTTACCATATTATTTAAGCTCGTAGTTAATTACTTATTAAGCTATCCAAATGTCAACATATTACGCTTTTGCATAGGATTTTTATCTTATTTGTAATGTACCTTATTACACACACGTACACATGTCCATATGCATGTAAGATGTGATATATTTTATCTAGGTTATCTTTGTCAGCTTTGGGCATAAAGTCAAAAAATATTTCAAACGTTTGATTGAATAGTCATTTTGATCTTTATTTTTTGGAGCAACACTCACGTTTTATTTTGGGTGAAAATGACCCCCCTGCATATGAAAATTGTTCGAAAACTGACGGTAAACAGTTTGAAATGACTTGACAGAATGATAAGTCAGTAGAAAAAATTATTTTATATTCTATATAATTTTATAAAATTATTTTTTGATTGATGTAACATTTTATTATTTTTTGATTGATGTAACATTTTTTTCAAGTCAACACATTTGTTTATATGGTATTGCCATGTCAGCGTGCACTGTCATATAGGCTTGTCTCGCCATTTCAAGCCATTCACTGTCAGTTAACTGACAGTTTTCATCCGCAGATGGGCCATTTTGACTGAAAATGAAATATTGAGGGTTGAATTACTCCAAAAAGAATAATAGGGTCCAAAATGACTATTCAGTCAGACGTGTGTGGCCATTTTTTTGACTTTATGCCTAGACTTTTTCATGTAAGAAGTTATTTTCAAATAAGAGATTTAAAAAGGTTTAATGACATTTTTCTGCCTTAAAAATTTCATAAATAAATTATTTAAGCTTTTAATTTTTGTTATCTTTTTTACATTAATTTTTTTTGTCAAATTAAACAAACTGGTAGAAAAATAACAGATATGTTAAGCTGATATAAAATATTGTCTTTATGACAATATTAATGTTTATTTTGTCATGTTGCATAAAATGTATATATATATATATTTAAAATTTAATATTTAAAAAAATATTTTGTTACCAAAAAATAAAAAATATTTAAAAACAAAAACATTGTAAAAAATATATATAAATAAATATATTTAAATTATTAAAAATTGTACAATATATAAAAAGGGGAAATCAACAAAAAGAAAATATATTACATCAGCTTAATATATACATTACTTTTTCTGGATTAAAAATTTGACGACAAAAAATACGTAAAAATTGAAGGACTAAAATTTTATTTCTCGACCAATTTTGTCATTAAGCCGTTTTAAAATATATCCGAATAAACTAACAACCAATTGGTTTAGTGAGATGAGACATTAGATTTCTTAAGCAAAGTTAGGGGTTTGAATTCTAACATTATTAATGGATCAAATTAGGTTGGAGGTAGCCCCATAATGAGTATCTACAGTATCGATCTGCATTAGTCAGCCAATAAGTTAAATACAATGGTTAAAACAAAAAAATATACTCAAATAAATTTTTTAAAAAATAATAATTATTTAACATTTCCCTACATATCTTTATCTTTATTAGTTTCATGAATACTACTTAATAAAAATATGGGCGACGCCGCGAAGCCCATATCTAGGGAAGGTGATACACAATGCAACCATGCAATTAATAATGCAGTCGAATTAATCCTTAAACGTGAATCAATAATATCTTATTACCAATTTGAGCTAAAGCTGGACTCCAATTTGAGAGATTCAATAATTATTATCATAGAATAAATTAAAAATATGAGAGAATTAGTTGCAGCACCTAAAAATAATTTTTTTTGAAGGGTATATATATATATATTATTAACTATAAATGGCGCCACGAATTATTGAATTTGAGATATACGAAGAGTAATTAAGAAAAATCAAAATGGTGCATCTCTGGATAACCCCATAACGCAAAACCATGTGCAGTTTGATTGGCTTTATGACGAACAAAATGAACTTAGAATCTATAGTTCTGAGTAAGAAGTCGATGAGCATCCTATAAAATTAAGCCCGCAGTAGATAAATCATTCGTAGGGTCCTGGAGTTTATTAACTACAGTAGATGCATCGCCCTCGAAAAAGACTGATTGTCATCCCTCTTCTATAGCTAGTGTGATGCCAGCAATAAATGCTCGAGCCTCAACTAATTCCGCATTTTGTAAAGTCAACAGGGGACGAACATGACCAGTTAAAACTAAACTATTATGATCACAGGCCACTACTCCTATCGCAGCTACTCCTGTATCTGGAATAAAGGCTCCATCCATATTAACTTTAATAGTACCTGTAGGAGGTTTGGACCAACGCGTACTAGGGGCGGACATCGTGTGCATTGTTGGAGAACCGCTAGCTAAAAATAATGAATTACTTAGATTTCATATATAACAAATTTAATTATCATGTCCCATATTTCACCATACTTTCAAAATAAATTGAAAATAATGCAGAATTACATAACCTATTTGTTCTTTTTGAATCTTTTTAAATCACTATTTGATTTATCAAACACACATATATATAAGCTAAAGATGATATGGAATTTATATACTAAACCCAACATGTGGTTCTTGATTTCTCTTTTTTTTATCAAGTTGAGTAACAAATTGAATGAAGAGTGATTACATTAGCAGAACTTTAACTTTAATTTTCTAGAGGCTAATAAAAGGTTTCAATAAGATGTTTTTATCGAGATTTGTTTGGGATTTACGATTATTTTCCTAATAATATTGTTTTCATAGTTTAAAATTGAATTCTCTCAATTAGAGTATAACGTATTTTACTACTACACCTAACATATTTCGAATTCATCCACCGTATTTCTGAGAGTTGAAATAAAATGATTTATGTAGTGTATATATAATATTCCTCAAAATATATAAAATCGACAAGTTAATATTTTAGTAAGTCATCCCTTAGACATGTTTGAACAATGACGGAACCATAATTAATCAATGAGAAGGATAAAACCATCTAATTTTAAAATTAACAAGCATATAATAAGTTTTTAATTCAAAATTTAAAAGAAACAATATTTAATTTGATAAATATTTAAATTAATCCGAATTAAATTGTCGTTGGATTGAAAAAATAAGACAATTATTATTACGAGTTTTTAATTCCCTAAATAACTCCATCCAAAATAAACAAACGCAAAAAAGGGGAAAACACACACGAGTTGTAAGCTACTTAA
This sequence comes from Hibiscus mutabilis, assembly GCA_019671005.1. Lineage (NCBI taxonomy): Eukaryota > Viridiplantae > Streptophyta > Magnoliopsida > Malvales > Malvaceae > Hibiscus > Hibiscus mutabilis. The sequence continues at coordinate 53,776,154 of CM033726.1, forward strand.
ATGTCTTTGAACGAGTTGCTTGCTTCTCAACTTTGCCTCAATGTTTCCATTTCTTGAATTGCACTAAATATTAAATATATACTGCACGCCACATCCCATATTCGGGACTTCGGACCATACTTGATGTATTTATTTATATTAGTTAACTTCATTTATAAATTGTTTTTATAAATGTCAAATAATTAAATATTTTTTCTCAATTAATAAGATTTATTAATAAATGATGAGTTTAGAGTAAACGCAATGTACTAATTTGCCACTAATCACATGTATTGATATGCACTATTAATTATTTTAATAACTTTTGAAATCATGAGGACCGAAAATGTGATTATTTATATTTTTAAGAAAAAAAATATTTTATAGACCATTCTCACCGCGTAAATGATGATGCTAATGGTAACATGAGTTATGGAGGTGAGGAAGGGGAATCAAGGTTTATAGCTTATGTGGAATAATTTAGATGATTTGGAAAGATAATGGAAAAGAATGCTTAATTTTTTTAATTCTATTGGTTTGGGGAAAAAATCATCTGCCCTTTTTTGGTGTCCTTTTCTATATTCAACACTAAAAAATCAAATTTTAAGTCTTAACCTTAAATTATAAATCATAAACTATAAATCTTAAACCCAAAAATATATCCTACCCATAATTACTTAAACCCTAAACCTAATTTTTTAGTATAGGGACATAAATACGGACACCAAAAAGGGGCATATGATCTATTCATTGGTTGGGCTCCTATCTTAGATGGCGATAATAGTCCATAGAATAATTTATCCCGAAAAAAATGATGATAACACTTAAGATCTCATTTTAAAATTTATTAAAATATTTAATAGTACACATTAATACATTTAATTATTGATATATATCGATACATAACATTTACTCTAGAATAATCATGTCCGTTGACTTTAGTTTACAAATGAATTAATGGTTTATCCCCAATCCCTTAACATTAACATGATTGTGTCACGCTAAAAAATAGATTTCTACTCATGTTTGTTGTCCCCAAAAAATATCAACGTTCTCCTCTTTAAATACTCCTAATCCCGCCACGATCTTTCCAAAATCAGTTCCCCTCTCTTTTATTAAACAATCAGAAGCTATGGCTTCCAAGCTCTGCTACCTTCTAACATTATCTTCGTTCATTCTTCTTCCTTTCTTTTTCTCTTCTTCTCTTGCTGATGCTTCCCCATCTGATCCTGTCGCACCAGGGACCATTTGCAAGTCCACCCCAGAGCCAGCCTATTGCAGATCGGTCCTCCCTAATCGAACCACCAATGTCTACGGCTATGGTCGGTTCTCCATTCGCAAATCTCTGTCACACTCCCAAAAGTTCCACGACTTAGTCGAAGAGTATCGAAATAAATACCGGTCGTCTTTATCGGTTTCCGCCGTTCGTGCTCTAGAGGATTGCCGCTTTCTAGCTGGCCTGAACACGGATTTCCTTTTGAGCTCCTTTAAAACCGTGAATGCCACTAATGAAACTCTTTCCTTCAAGGAAGCTGATGACATACAAACATTCCTTAGTGCAATAATAACCAACCAGCAAACCTGTTTGGATAGCATACAATCAACTGATTCGGCTCGGAGCATACGGGACGGCCTAATGGATACTCTGTTGAACGACACCAAACTCCACAGTGTTTCTCTGGCTCTTTTTACAATGGGGTGGGTTTCTAAGAACGAAAAACCGGCCGCACAGCAGCGGACTATCAAGCATATAGGTTTCAAACACAGGCGTTTGTTAATGTCCAGTCGGACACGGTCTACAATTTACGAGACCGTAAGCCGAAGAAAGCTTCTTCAGTCGAGCGGTACCGATGATGTTCTGATCAGTAACATTGTGGTTGTGAGCCTGGACGGTAGCGGAAATTTCACTACCATTAACGATGCTATATCGGCAGCACCAAACAACACCAATGGCCTATCAGGTTACTTTTTGATTTACATCACCGCCGGTGTTTATCAAGAGTACATTTCAATTCCTCAGAACAAAAAATACTTGATGATAGTCGGCGACGGAATCAATCAGACGGTTATAACCGGAAACAATAGCGTTGTTGATGGGTGGACAACATTTAACTCCGCAACCTTTGGTAAATTATTCAATAACTACATGGGACAGTGAAACTGCCTAATAGCTAGTTTTATCTGATAAATTGTGTTTAATATTACAGCTGTGGTGGCTTCGAATTTCGTTGCGGTAAACATAAGTTTCCAGAACACCGCTGGAGCGATCAAGCACCAGGCCGTCGCAGTTCGAAATGGGGCTGATTTATCAGCATTCTATAGCTGCAGTTTCGAAGGATACCAAGATACTTTATACACTCATTCCTTAAGGCAGTTCTATAGGGAATGTGACATCTACGGTACCGTCGATTTCATATTCGGAAACGCTGCCGTCCTTTTCCAGAACTGCAACATATACCCTCGACAACCAATGAAGGGTCAATACAATGCCATCACCGCACAAGGGCGGACTGATCAGAACCAGAACACGGGCACATCGATTCATATCTGCAATATCAAGGCCGCCGATGACTTGGCCTCGAGCAATACCAGCTTCAAAACATATCTAGGGAGGCCATGGAAGGAGTATTCGAAAACGGTATACATGCAGAGTTTCATGGACAGTTTGATAGATCCTGCTGGGTGGAAAGAGTGGAATGGAACCTTTGCCTTGAGTACATTATACTATGCCGAGTATGACAATAATGGACCGGGATCCAACACTTCCAATAGGGTCACATGGCCGGGCTACCATGTGATTAATGCTACAGATGCTGCTAACTTTACGGTGTCTAGTTTCTTGTTGGGTAACGACTGGCTGCCAGATACTGGAGTGCCTTACAATGAAACCTTAATATGAACAACTAATTTATGAGATGGAATTTCACGTTCTTTCATATTATTGTTTTTATAATGTAATAAACGTGTAAATGGCGGAAGCTATTCAATTGTTTCTGTGATATGATTCATTGCCTTCATCATGAACTGGTTTTGTGGCCATTATAATTATAACTTGGGGTATATATATATATATACACGCACATTTCTATGTCATTTATTTTTAAAAAGAGAAAAGAAGGTCGATACTATTAGAGCCTTATTAAAAATCTTTCTAAACTTAAATAGAGGAAAAGAGTACTCATGATCTATGTTGCACTGATACGGATACGGGGACGGGATGAGAAACGGCAATTTCTAAAATTAGAGGGTACATGTACGACAAGGATAAAGCATATAAAATAATTTTTAAAATTCTAAATATATATAAAAAATCACAATATTCATTAAAGTTCATACTAATAAATATATTAGTAATAATATAAATATATTAGTAATAATATAACAATTAATATATAAGATATTTATAAATAAAAATAAAGTCTAAGTATTTTTTTGACATAAAAATAAAGTCAAGTATACAAATTTAATCTATTTACATATTTATTAAATCCAAGATTCATCACATGTTAACCCACTTAAATTCAGTCCATATCCTATTTAACTCCTGGCCCAGTGAGCCCAAAAACTAAATCACTCTTGACTAACCTAAGAGAACACTAAACCTAATCCCTAACAGCAAAAGCCAACACTCACAATCTGCCGCCGTGCCTCTCATCTCTTCAAACTTTACTTTCAATCTTTCATGTCATTTTCCGACAAAACTCTGATCAACCACTTGTCGTTTCCGTTTTATTAACCGCCTCTTCCATTGTGATTGTTGTCCCTTCGCGACCAAATCCCTCGCATCAGTTCTCCTTCATTGTTCGTCGTCGCCGTTTGGTTCACGTTCCAGTAACTATGCTGGGGACGCATGAGAAGGCCAAAAGCCGTCCCTGAAACGTCCCCAGAACTATTCCAACTGTTCCCGATCACTTTCAACCATACCCCGTCCACCCCGGCCGTACACGTGTCGTACCCCGGCCGTACACGTGTCGTACCCGTACCGAAGATATTTCTGACTTGGTCATTCATTTTTGCTCAGAAGAGGGACGCCATTTTATCTGCGACTTGGTCATTCATTTTGATTAAGGATAAATTTAATATTTATTTTGGGAGTTAGCAAATGAATTGGTTACGTTGTCTGAGTTGTTTTTGCTCAGAAGAGAACGAGAAATTTCTTTTTGATAAATTTTAATTTTAATTTTATTTAGAGGTGATGGGAAGAGGATTATAGGAGAACGAAGTTAATATTGTTAGTGGATCTAAAATTTATAATTAAAAAAATAAAAAAAAAGTAAAATTGAATAAGTTAACAAACCGATAAAATATGCTCCATCGAGAATGACAGAATTCTTTGGTCTTGAAAATAATTATTTATATGGAATAAATCATTACATTTTATATGGAGTTTTTACCCTAATATTGTTGTCCAAATTTTTTTTCCAACAATATGACACTTCCCACTTTATTTCTAATAATATAGTATTTTATTATAGCAAATTAGAAGTCGGATAGATTACAGTCCGACTTTAAATAGTGACTTCCATTTTAATATTAAAATAATAAACTCGGAGAGATTGCAGTTTGATTTCAAACAGTGTTTTTCACACATGGCGTGCATGGATCAATGGAGGACGAATGCAGTTTCATTTTTTTAATATTTTATAGTAAAATACTGTTCAAAAACGAGGTAAAAGCAGTTCGACTTCTGGCTACTACAATAATCAACCATATTTCTGAAAATAAACTTAGAAAAATCATATAGTTGGAAAAAAATTAGACAATAATATTTAGGTAAATCCTACTATTTTATATTAGTTTGTCTACTTTTTCTTTAAAACCACTCATTCGATTTGATTTGTCTGCAATTAAACCCGGTCATGATTGCAACATTCTACCGTATGGCAATCAATAAACTGCTTTATGAAGAGCTTAATTGGTTGATTGTAGATGGCTGCTGAGCTAGGGGAAATGTATAACATTTTTATTAAAAACCCGAAAAAAATAAGCACAAATATAGAACACCACCCGAGATATGATATTTGCAGAGCTCTATTGGCATCATTATCGTTATATTTTAGTATTTTAATATGATTTTATGATCATATTTATTTTATTTTTAATAAAATTTATATATTTTGTATATAAAGTTGTTCAAACATAAATTTTTTAGGAAGAACAACATTTATTTTCCATTGAGATTGTTTATTAGATTCTTTAGGGTTGTATTTATAATAAAAAAGTATTATTTAGAATTTAAACTTGTATAATTCTATAATTACAATTTGTACAATAAAACCTAATATGAAAATTTAAAATAGGCTTAAGAGTCAATTTAGCCTCAATAAAAAAATCAAACAACCAATTAAGACATCATGGTTTTTTTTGCAGGCAATTTAGTCCTCAAATTGCAATCAATTTAGTCTTTTTGTTACGTTGACCGCTTTACCGTCACGTTGACCGTTAGTACACTTGAGGGTCAACGCAGTCCATGTTACTAAAGGTTTTTTTGTAGGAATACGAAAGGGCTTAATTGACCTTAATTTGAATTATGAGGACTAAATTGAAAGAAAAAATATACTAAATTTATTTTAAGTAGAGAACAAATTGTGTCAGCTCTTTTCTGTAGGGGTAAATATATGAACAAAAATCTTTCGCCCTTTTTTGGTGTTTTTTTTATGCTTTAACACTAAAAAATTAAATTTTAAGTTATAATCCTAAATTTTAAACATTAAACCTTAAAATATACACTATACACCTAATTTTCTAAACATTAATTTTAAATCCTAAACTATAAACATAATTTTTTAATATGTACTAGAGGCATCAAGAAATAACAGAGAATTTCTATTCTAAATATACAAAATGCTAGTAAAATTGGCTTTCGTTTTTACTTGTTTTCTTTTCATCAAGAGGTTTGCAACGCGTTTACTTTTTATTGGCATTGGTGATTTTAGGCATGCATAATATGTGGGATCGCATAGGATTTTCGTAAAAAGAAGGTTCTAAAATAAATAATTATTTTATAATAATTATTTTTTAAAAAATTATCAGTAAATCTTGTTTTAATGGTATTAAGTATTTTAGGAAATTAATGAGATTAGTTACTTGATTATAATAATTTAAAAATACTTTTAAGAAATATGTGTTATTTGATGTTGATGAAAATAAATTATTTGTTAAGCTGAAATTACTTAAAAAGTTTTTATTCAATAAAAAAATAAGAGCAATAGATTTATTAAAGTTTTTAAAACGTTTTAATTGCTTTCCAAATGCTACAATTGCACATAGCGTTTTATTGTTATTTCTATTATTGTTGCTTTTGAGGAACGAAACTTTTTAAAATTGAAGTTTTTGAAGTCATATTTACGGATAATTATATTACAAAAAAGTTTAAATGGATTTAGTTTGGTGGCAATCGACACTAGTCTTTTGAAAGAAGTAGATAGTAAAAATGTTGTAGATGATTTTGCTTCTAAATATGCAAGAACAACATCATTTTTTTAAGTAAAAATATTCAACTTTTAGAAGCTTATAAGTCACTTTTATATTGCTAAATAGAATAATTTAACATTTTGTATTTAAAGAGTTTTATTTGAAAAAAAACCTTATATTTTTTTCGTATGATAAATTAAGAGTCTCAATTTAATTAATTACACAAAATCCTTTAAATTTTTGAACCAGCTAACTCAAGTTTATTTTCTTACGCGTCTCATTCTTAGACTGTCTTACGATACGTGGTCAAGTGTACAATGAACTCGTGGTAGTAGCATCTTTGAGACGCCACGTTACCATCCTCCGAGTACAATGCATATGCGTCTGCATAGACGCAGGCAGCATCGGATTCAAGCCTGGTGCCGATAGCTTTTATATTCATTGTTTCTAGCTGCTGGTTTAATAAATATCACCCATGGCTGGTAGCTGTTTTCACTCTCATTCCCACCAAATTCCATCAAACGAAACTCCCCACTCACTTTAATCCAAAAACAAACATCTTTCCTCATAATCAATATACAACTATCTTGGTAAGTAAACAAACTTTTTAAATTTTATTTTTAGAAATAACACTTTTATATTATGCGTAAATTATTGATTGCCATAATATTTTTTTGAGTAAAATTTATAAAATAATTATTGAACTTTTTAAAAAACAAAACAAAATAGTAATTAAAATTTTAAATATTACAAAATAATAATTAAATTGTATATTTTTTTAACAAAATGATAAAGACGTTAAATCACGTTAACTCTTAAAGGTAAACTCACTGTACTTACCGCATCTCCTTACTCATCTCCACATCATCATCTCTTATTTTCCACGTAAAATTAATAAAATAATAAAAAATAATTTTTATTTTGACTTTCACTATTCATCTTATTTCTAAACAAGAACCCCCTTCGCTGCTATATCTTCCCATTGATAACTCTCCAAGCACAGCACTGCAAAAGTACTCTTTTCTGTAACATAGACCGCTGGCGCCGACAACAAATTCAACACCTTCCAACTTCGTTAAAGCTCTCAAAACCCATCCTATATTTCAGCTCACCTGTCCTAAAATCTTCAATTAATGAAAAGGCCTCACTTTCCTTACCCTGCAGGTCGATCATGGCTTTTGCTGCCCCTACTTATAATCTCAATCATTTCCCTCATTTTTCTCTTTACATTCACTTCTACGGCCAAACTAAACCCCCTTCTTCCGAATCCCATTTCTCTTTCACCCCATCCGAATTGGATTACGGTAACTTACCCAGATTTGCTTACTTGATATCGGGCACGAAAGGGGACGGGCCACGTGTCAAGCGGTTGTTGCAGGCGGTTTATCATCCCAGGAATTACTATCTGCTCCACCTCGATCGGACGCTTCGGATTCGGAGCGGTTAGATTTTAGGAAGTTTGGGAATGTGATGGTGATCGGAAAAGCTGATTTGGTGACTTATAAAGGGCCTACCATCATTGCTAGCACACTTCACGCGGTGGCGATTTTGTTGAAGAAAGCTAGAGACTGGGATTGGTTCGTTAACCTTAGCGCATCTGATTATCCCCTCATGTCTCAAGATGGTAAGAAACAAATTTGTTATATTCTGGGTTGAAAAATGTTGGGTTCTTGTGATTTTTCTGCCCTTGGACGAAAAAATTATTGGATGTACCTGGTTTACCTAGTTATTTATTGTCTCATCTAATAATATTTTTTCATATCATTTTTTTTTATGGTGAATCTTCATCTATTTTTTATATGTCAATGAGTTGGATGTAACTTATTAATTTTAACTACGGATGACGTGGTGAACCGGGTCTATCTAATAATTTTTCCTTTGAATTAGTCCTTTTATGGTTGGATTATGGGTAATTTGGATATGTACAAGGAAATAGTTCAGAGTTGAAGGATATGCAATGAGAGAAAATATTGTAATATTCTTCATATTTATAGTAATAAGTTGGATTTTGATGTTGTTAATGGAATTATAGTGATAACAGTTGGGATGTACCAACTTTGTTATGGTATATAGTTGGTTATAATATTTGCCTGAAATGGTTGCCAAATTGGCAAAAGCAACCACCAAGCTTGTTTCACCTTTAGTTTATGTGCTTTAAGCCTTTAACTTGGCTTCTCTGCTGACTGATTTCCGGTTGATGAATCAGGCAATTAGCCGCTGGGATTTTGATGTTGTTAATGGAAGAGATGAGCAGTGAAGAGGGTTCTTGTTTAGGAATAAGATGAACAGTGAACATCAAAATAAAAATTATTTTTTTATTATTTTATTAATCTTACGTGGAAAAGGGGAGAGGATGATGTGGAGATGGGTAAGAGGATGTGGAAAGTACAGTGAGTTTGCCATTAAAAGTTAACGGGGTTTAACGTCACAATTATCATTTTGTTCCAAAACACAGAGTTTTTAACACTTCTGACTTGAATGTCACAATTTGAGTTTCAAGCTCAAACTAAAATCATGAAATTTCTTAAACTGTGTTTAGCCCAAATAAGTTATTTTCTAAAACGTTTAGATCAAACAATTAAAAATATAGATAAACAATTTAAATCGTTACAAAAGAGCTCTACTTTAATTTAAAACATTTAACATTCAGCTTGATAAATATAATTTTAAAAAGTAAGAATTACAAACTTGACCACGTGAGGTCCTAGGAATACATAGCCCATTAACACAAGTATTGTACTCCAAAAACCTTCACATGCTGAAATTTCGTACTGATAGTGTTCTTCGATCTCACGATCCAACAATCAACCTCCGCGCGAAAATAACGATTGCGAGCGCTGAGCTTACAAAGTTCAGTGGTACACATCTACTCTACTATACTCCATGCTAATCATAAACATAAGCATGCAAGCTAATACGAGCAATAAGGATAAACAAATAAACATGTGGCACTACCACTAGTCGGCTAAACACATGCGCTCATCAAAGCAACACATTAAACATGACACACAAGGCCCAACCATACTCGGGATCTCACCAGATCAACGCGCGAAAACACACAAAGTCATACCACAAATCTAGAGTGAGGCCCGGTGTCACACAACCTTGAGAACGTACACTCTGAGTGAGGCCCAGTGTCACACAGTCTCGGAAACATATACTCTTTTTGGGTGAAGCCCAGTGTCACACAGCCTCAGAAACGTACACCCATACTCGACATATTTCCTTGAGTATCATCGGATGAGGCCCGGTGTCACACAGCATCAGAAACGTACATCCAGCATCTCTAACCACGGTGTTGCAACACTCTTTCTCTAAGTATCTGGATCCCATCAATTAAATGATAACTCAACCAACCAAGAGTCCAAACCTCACACAGCATTGACACAATTATCATATGGCACACAATATAACTCGATCCAACAAAGATCTCTTATGGTTACTATTACCACAAGTCACCCAATTAAGATTACTAACTTATTAATACATTATGGGAGAGTACATTAATTATCCTCACTAATTATCTTTGTTAACCCATGTTATCTCATTATTATCACACGTCCATTTCTCATCTTTTTATTAGCATTAAAGATTATCTCGTTCAATGGGTACATATACTCGAACACGAGTATCAATACGGTATCCCTAGATGTCGGTACTCACACACGTACCGATTTTGAAATAGTTCATTGAAAATCCTTAATTTTCACATGTACCGGTACGGCTAAAGCTCGTATCGATACTCTATTCATGGGTTCGTACAATTTCCTCGCATTACAATATTACAACACTTATTCGATCCTTAAACCTTATGAAGGTCATTAGGGTTTGTTTACTAACGCATTAAATCAATTAATATTAATTATCAGTTTCATAATTATTTAATCGAGTATTTAACCCTAAAGCATAATTCCCACCAAATCTTATCAATCTATTCAAATAAGCATACAATACATCAAAATTATTTCAATCAACCAAACAATCATCAAATGATCATACGAGCATCTCAACGACCCTACACGGTCTTTAAAGCCTCTACGAGTCCCATCATATCCGTAAAATCATCATGCATCTCATATTTATCGAATCTCATAATATCAATCTCTACTCATGCTTATTCATCGACTACATATTTTGCAGGTATTAACATGCCAAACAATCACATTTTATGATGCTCATTAAATAATAAGAGTTTGAGGTGTACTAACTTTAAGCCAACGCGATAAATCCTCATCTGAGTTCCTCTAAACATCTCTTTAATTCCAATATTAGAGTCCTTAAATGTCCTCGTATAAAACAAATATAACTTCATAAGCCATTTTATATTATCGGACTATTAAGGGATAACACACGTAAAAACAGTTTATCGGGTTTGAATTTGGCGAAACAGACTGTGCCACCAGACTCGAAACATCGAGAAATCCTTCGGTAGTGTCTCTCGAAAAAAGTCAATGCCAGTCAACAGTCAGCGGCGACGATAGTTGGCAGCTGACTCGACTTGGATGGCCGACTTGGCAGACTAGCTTGGGTCGACTTGGCCTGTAACTTGTCAGGCTGGCTCGGCCCAACAACTGCCCAACCCAATAGTTGGATAAGCTACACTCTCGGCATGACGTCTTCCACGCACGTACGATGGCGCGTGCGGTAGCTCTAGTGGCTAGACGGTGAATGTGAACTCTTAGATCGACTCTCTCGATGTCGGTGAATACGATGACGACATCGGTTTTACGTTTTGAGCACTCGATCTCTTTATTTGAACAACCCAAAAATCTACTCTGTTCACCACCTCCACGGCGGCTCCGACAGTGATGCCACGACTATCGGCTGACTAATCTCATCGAGATGAACACGATAGCGGTGGAGATGTTGTCAACGGGCGGTCGAATCTTCGTAGATCGAAGTTTGAAATCTCGTCTCTAAACTTTCTCTCATTTTCTCTTTTCTCTTTCCCACCTCTTTCTTTCTTCTCTTATTTTTTTATTTTTCCACCAACTACCCTATTTAAAATTCAAATCTTTACCTTTCAAAATAATGGGTCCAAACCTAAAGGCCCTTACTTAAACTTCCAAGATAAAGCCCTATAATCCAGGGCTGAGACCCGATTCACTAACCCGAGAATTAGGTCGTTACAGAGTTTAATTACCATTTTGTAACATTTGGAAGTTTGATTACCGTTTTATTTTTTAACAAAGTTCAATGACCAGTTGTGAACGTTACCCTTGTTTTTTTTGACAAATCTAATCATAAATCATAAATCTAGTGGGTCTCAAGCCCATAACTTATGAGAATATGAGAGAACAAAGGTGAGCAGCTTGGCCAAACGGCCAAATGTGCTTGCTCAGTTGATTGTCATATATATATATATGTGTGGGGGGGGGTTAGGATCCACTTACACTATGTAAAACTCAAGTAGTTTTACATTAATTCATAGCCATTAGATGGGCGAAATGAATTGATGAGATTATCTCCTTATTTTTTTTCAAGTGATCATTTTCACATATCCTACTTCTAATCTCATCAATTCATTTCACTCATTCAATGGTCATGGATTAGTGTAAAACTAGTTGAGTTTTACATAGTGTAACTAGATCTCATCCCTATATATATATATATATATATATTGAATATAGATTGCCATTATATTTTATACAAGAACAAATGACATAGTTTGACTTAATATAAAATAGATGTTCAAAGAAAATAAAAGGAAATGTACTTTTGGTTACATAAAAACTAACCTAAGAAACTTTTTAATTAAATAAAAAGGTATTTATATTTTTCAGGTAAATGTTGGATTTAAATTTTAAACCATACAATATAAAACAATGTTTAAATATAAATATTCTTGATTACTTGGTCAAGTAGAGCATCTCTATTAACATAAGAATTTAATTATATATGTATTAAAATTTTTATCATAATATAAAAACAATTTAACCTAAATTTAAAATTAAAAGTTATAAATTTCAGTAAAAATGATATATTTAAAATAAATAAAGTAGTGTCATTTTTCATTTAAATTAGTGGCTTAAAATTACGCACCGTTCTACTTTAATATTTTTCGAACCCTGAGGAGGGCCGATCCAACAAAACCTATTGAGTATTGTTTTCACTCGTGCAGTACTGCTTCTTCCCAAAATGTTGGTTTAAATACTATGTCCCTCCTTGGTAAATATATATTTGAGTCAAAATTAGAAGTTTAACCAGTTAATTTAAATATTTGATAAATATCAGATTATAGTAAAATATCTAATTTTAAAAAAACTGCTAATAGAAGCTTTTTAAAATTAAAGATTTTGACACAAGAGTTATAAAGACTCTTTCACTCTTAACAATATAAAAAATCTCCAAATAACCTAAATTTAATATTTTCTATTTTAATTCTTTACCCATGTATTTACATTGTGACATTTGTAAATTAATATTTTTGTTTTTTCTTTTAATTCTCACACATTTATATTTAAATTTGATAATTAATTAAATTATATTAAAAATAATTATATAAATAATAAATTAATATATAGATCATTTAAATATGCTTAGTAATGTTATATTAAAAAATATTTATTATAATCTAATTAATATTAATAGATACAAAATATTGATAACTAATAAATTATTCAAACAAATATCAAATATAATCATATCCTTATATGTCATTTTGTTTGTTTAAATAATTAAACAACTATCAATTAATTTTATCAAACACTTTTATACAATCAGTTAATACAATCCGCTAGTCAAACCAGCTAATGTAATCAGCTAGCAACTATCGGCTAATTTAATCCGCTATTAGCTATCCGCTAATTGCCAAACAAGGCCTATGTATAAACTATTAATTTTTCTTTTGAATTAAAGAAACATTTATCAATGAAGTTGGTTCAAGTGGTAAGCAACTTAGTATCATTTAAGCATGTCTCAAATTCGAGGTCTTCTGTATGTAGAAAATTCACCGAGAGACTCACCTATCAAAATCAGGTGTATGATGCAGATTAATCTGGATTAGTTAGGAAAAAGCCCTAAAAATCGAGAAGACAACAAAAAAAATTAAAGAAAAATTTGCGCATATATAAATTCGAAATCACATCTTAAATGTTGTAACAACCAAAAAAATTTGCACTCTAATTAGTTTTCCTGGAATTTGCTGAAAGCCTTGACGGGCTTTGTCTTATGGGCCCAGTGAATGCGGCCCGATATGAAGGAAAAAGATTGTTGGGCACGATTTCCTCTTAATGCAAGCCAGAACGAAGTAGGGGGGCTGGGAAATATTTGGTATTTTAACAAGTCAAAAAATTCCAGAACAGGCGCCAATATCGTGCTCTGAAAGCTGCTAAAACGACACAGTTTTGAAGCACATCTGTCACCGTATAAAATAGTACCCCTCCATCTCCCCTTACAAATCTCAAAGGATTCCTCCCGCACTCCGCTCATCAAAAGTCAAAAGGGTAACAAACAGAAAACATGGCAAGTAAGCTGAAAGTGGGCCAGCTCCGGCACGAACTCGCCAAGCGTGGGCTTGACACAACCGGAACCAAGCCCTTTCTGGTTGCCCCCAATCTCCTTTTTAATCTGCTTTCTGTTCTTTACAATTTAACCACATTTCTCAAATTTTCTTAAATTTTGAGTTGTTAATAACAGGTGCAGATACTGGAAGAAGCTCTGCTCAAGGAAGAGGAGAAGAAGAAAGAAGAGGATAACCAAGACAATGCAAATAATGCAACCGAAAACAACAAGAGGAAAAGAGGGAGGGAGTCGGATGTTGATAACGAGGATCCAAACAAAGTCAAGGCCATTGAGGAATTTCGACAAATGAATTTCAAGCAATTACGCGAACGAGCTACTCTTCGTGGTCTTTCCACTGTTGGAACCAAAAAAGAGCTTCTCGAGAGGCTTTGCGAAGATGCTGACAAAAATACTCTGTGGTAAAACGTTTTTCCGGTTTTATTTGTTCATTTTGCTTGTTAGTTCAATCGGTGAAATGCTAAAGGGAGTTTCCTTGTTTGTTGCATTGGTAGTTAAAGAGGAGGAAGAAGAAGAGGAGAAAGAGAGTATCAAGGAGGAGAAAATTGTTGCGGCCACAAAGAAAGGGGTGGCTGTTCTGGATCAAGGGATCCCAGATGAAATAAAGGCTCATTATCACGTTCTACAACAGGCTAGTCTTTGTTGCTTGAATTTCATTTTTGTGCCTGCCAAATTGGAAAATATTTTGCGTTCCTGGTTTATTTTTTCAGTCTAATATATATATTTTTGGACTCGAAGAATTAGTATTTTGATTTCTGTGATTCAGGGTGATGATATCTATGATGCCATGTTAAATCAGACGAATGTTGGGCAAAACAATAACAAGTTCTTTGTGATCCAACTTCTAGGTTAGTTATTTGTTATAATGCATTTTATCCCAATTCCGGAAACTGATATTCAGATTAATTGCTTCAAGTGTCTTCCTATTATAACTTAATAATTAGTAAGAAAGAAGCTCATTTAAATTCATTTGCATAGGCAATGTACCACCTTTTTTGGGGTGTCGGGTTGGTATGTTTGCTTGTTCTGCTTTGATCATGATTTCCTTATTACAATTTTCCCACAGAATCTGATGACTCGAGACATACATGGTTCATAATAGATGGGGTAGAGTTGGTGTAAAGGGTCAAACCAAGTTACATGGCCCCTTTACTTCACTACCAGCTGCAATTGATGAGTTTCAAGCAAAGTTCGTTAACAAGACCAAAAACTATTGGTGCAACAGAAAAGACTTTGTTTGTCACCCCAAGTGCTATACCTTGCTGGAGATGGACTACGATGAAAAGGGAAAAAAATCTGATGTGAGTTGTTTTCAGACATAAATAGATGACATATTGACTCCTGCACCTTCTCCCGCTATCTTCCCCTTTCTAATTTTCTTTAATGTTTAAGAAGCAAGATATTTGCTTACCTAAAACCATCTTTAAGGAAATGAGAGGAATGGGAGAGATGGAGCATCATATAACCTATGCTAGTCTTTGGAGCTTTACTTTCCTGATTAATTGCTTATGACTTCTTAATTACCATATTCAGGTCATAAGAAAGACTGACACTTCCATAGGGACTCAATTACGGGAGACAAAGCTTGAACCATGTGTTGCTAAATTTATCTCCGTTATATGCAATATCAGCATGATGAAGCAACAAATGATGGAAATAGGTGAGCTTATAATTGTTTTTAAACTATTTATATACTGGCAGATGTTTTGTTCAATTTTTAGGCCATGTTTGCTTCATTGTTTTTCTAAGGCCTTGTGAATTCCTTTTCATTTATATTCTTGTATTGCTGCTAATATTTCTTGTAAATATTGTGGTTCTCTTCAAGGATACAACGCTGACAAGTTGCCTCTTGGTAAGCTAAGCAAATCCACAATTTTAAAGGTAGTTTTTCAATACATGGACAAAACATTTCTCTTTGAAACATCTTTCGTTGGTTAGAAAGTACAAAAGATTATAGAAGGTAAATGTATTCCATTATGGTGATACCTTTCGGTACCAATTTTAAAAATTGAAGGTCTAGTCTGGTCACTGAGTCAGTGAGTGTAGGCACTTACGGTTCGGTGCCACGGCTTTCAATTTTTTGATCGTTCAGATAACTTCTTTTCATCTGCCCGTTAATCTACTTTTGGAGTTGAGCACCCCTTTATGGTCCCCTGCCTCCTACTATGCATTGTCTTACACTGGTTTCTTAGCATTGATCTTATAGGGCATGTCTTTGTTTCACACTGCTTCTGGATGCTTGTCTTTCACACAGTGTTTAAAAAGGCACAACTGAGGCGCGCCTAGGCGAGGCGAGGGTGAAACGCCTAATTGGGTCTAGGCGAGGCGATTTCAATGAGGCGCAACAAGGCGCACCAGGTGCTGAGGCGCAAAAAAGGCGCGCCTGTTTAATTTTTCTTGTTCTTTTTGTCTTTTTTATTTTTTTATTGTGTTTTACATGCTAACTTGGGTCAAAGGTGGGAACCACACAAAAATAACATTAATCAAATGAAATCTAAATTAATTTAGTCGAGTTAACGTGTAATTTGAACTTAAAGCATAACACACAATATATGCAAACATTAATTAAATTGGATCGAATTTAAATTCAAATTAATTTGGTTGAGTTTTAAAACTTGAACTAAATTTAATTGTTTTGATACAATAAAATGTTATTGCGTATTTGAGTTAATTTAAGTTTAAATTAATCTTGAATTGACTTATTTCTATCATAATTTAATTTATGGATAATTATTTGATACACGGGTAGTTTTCACAAGCGTCTTAGTTTTAAGGTTTAGTAGTTTAGAATTTAGTCATTGTGAAAAA
Source organism: Hibiscus mutabilis (assembly GCA_019671005.1). Classification (NCBI taxonomy): domain Eukaryota; kingdom Viridiplantae; phylum Streptophyta; class Magnoliopsida; order Malvales; family Malvaceae; genus Hibiscus; species Hibiscus mutabilis. The sequence goes on from CM033726.1 coordinate 53,792,876, forward strand.
ATTTTGGGTTTAGAGTTAGAATTTAGTGCTTATAGGTTAAAACCTAAATCATCGACATATTACTATAAACCCTAACCTCTAAACTTAAATCCTAACTTTAGCTCCTAAATTCTAACCATTAAACCCTACACCCTAAATTGAGTCCATAAACCCTAAAACTAAGGGAAAATTAAAAGTTTTCACCGCTAGTGTATTGGATATAAATCCTTAATTTAAATCATATTATCATACATCTTTTTGAGAGTATTATATAACTAGCTTTGTCTATTTACAGTATAAAAAATTTTATATTGCATGATAAAATGCAATAAGCTTTTTGATTGGAAAGTTAAAGGTAAATGAAATTAAAATCTTTGTTGAACTTATAGTCTTTTTTAAAGTATTAAATTTTCTTTCTTGCTTAGTACTCTACTTCATGCGCATTTATACATTCTCCTTGATTGGCTCATGTTGAAGTTGAACATTCAAAGAATCTCATTATTCGTATCTCCCAAAATTTTATTAAATGTATAGAACTTTGAAGTGATGCTTAATACATAAAATGTTGATGATGAATACTCTTTGGTGTTTACAATGCATAAACTGTTCTTTTTGCTTTACTCTACAACTGAAAAAAACTTGTATATCTCTTATTTTTAAAAAGTGCGCCTTACTTCAATAAGGCGCGCCTTGCACCTTGCGCCTCGGCTATAAAACCCCTATCGCCTTAGTGCGCCTTTTGCCCTTTTTAACACTGCTTTCACAAGTTTGCAATAACTACAGTATTGGCATGTTAAGAGTACGTTTGTTAGATGGTATCATTTTTATCAAAAATAACAAATTAATTATGCTTGGATGTGTTCAGGGTTATGACGTCTTGAAGAGAATTGCTGATGTGATTGATCAGTCAAACAGGAGCAAGCTTGAGCAATTAAGTTCGTAAGAACTTCTCCGTGACTTTTTACTTATTTACAACAGTAATGCTTTATAGCATTGGCTTTATGTTCAAGATAGCATGTCATGTTGATTACAGCTGTGTGCTACGTTTTTATTTGTTTTCCATGAACTCTACGTGTTGAAGAAATGTGAATTTCATTGTTGGTAATTCTTTTTTCTTTTTATTTACAGGGAATTTTACACTGTGATTCCCCATGATTTTGGATTTAGAAAAATGCGTGAGTCTTCTTCTTCCCCTCCTCCTCCTCTAGCCATAACCAATAACAATATTACAACTGACATGGAACTATCTGTGGCAGGTGATTTTGTCATTGACACACCTCAGAAGTTGAAAAAGAAGTTGGAAATGGTGATTTATACCTAGCTATTCTATATTGTTAATATGACTGAGCGTTTTAAAAGTTTGTGCCAATTTTCTTAGTTGTTTTCATAAATAAGGGCAATCGCTGTCCCTCTTATGTAATTGAAGGTTGAAGCCCTGGGAGAAATAGAGGTTGCGTCGAAATTATTAACGGATGACACTATGGAGGAGGTATTTTACTTCTAAGCTCTGATTTTCTTTTGTACATTCTTCTCCCTTTGTTAATCTCCCATTTCAGTCCATCCTTTAAAGAAGCTGAACAAAAAGTTTGTGCTTTAAACAACTAAAATTGCTTGAACGCCTAACAAGCTTGCATACAGCAACCATGATTGTATTTTTCTTGCAAGTTTTGATTATTATTGTCTTCATATGCATCATGCTTGAATCTTGAGGAGAATGTTGAGTTTGTTGTAAGATGTAGAGCTTCTTTTTCATTTGTGAGTGCTTTAATTGTATGACCTGTAAACCTTGTGGCCAATAGGCTACAACTATGTCCTATGACTGTTTTGAGTCTACATTTCAACCGTCTGTCATTCTTTCTACTTTAATTAACTGCTAAAAAGTATACAATTGTTTTGGTCTATATATAGGGAACATAATTTGGGCAATAGTTAATTTTTGCACCCAAATTTCTTTCACCTCTAACTTCTTTTGTTAACTGCTAAAAAATCATACAATTACTATCGAGATGCTTATGTTTTTTTTGTTCCTTCTGATTAGATGATGTATGCACTGTTTTTTTCTCATTCAATTTTGTGGGGAATGTTCAGGAAGATCCTTTGCATTATCGTTACCAACAGCTTCATTGTGAACTGGTTCCACTTGATAATGATTCTGAGGAATTTGCTATGGTATTTGTTCATCTTTGCTGCTTCGAATTTTGAAGTTAACATAAAACTTAAGCAATTTGTAACTTCCTATTTTCTTGTGGAGGCGCTCTCTCAATTTTGAAAAAGTGCAGAAGTCCGTTACATTTTTAGCCATGCATTTGGGAAACTAGCTTGTTCACATTTTCTTCATTCTTTTTTCCTTTCCCTGATCAGATTGTGAAGTATGTTCAGAATACTCATGCAAAGACATTCAAATTATACGGTTGATGTTGCTCAGATATTCAAGGTGTCAAGAGAAGGTGAACTTGAACGCTTTAATAAGGTGCCTCCCATGAAAATGTTACTTCCCTGTTAAGAGGAGAATGTCCTTTCTACCAAGTAATTATTATTGGTCTAACTTTATGACTTCATACCTGAGCAGTTTTCTAGAATGAAAAATAGAATGCTTTTGTGGCATGGTTCTCGGCTTTCTAACTGGACTGGCATTCTGTCCCAAGGTCTATCCTTCTCTCTTGTTTCTGAATGTAATTATGCATGTAGATTTGTCGGTAGTATGTTTTCCTATTTTCTCCTGTTTCTGGATCATGGGGATTGGCATTATGTATCAAGGTCTTTCCTTTTCTCTGTTGTTTATGCATGTTGTCAAGGACGAATGAGTGGGAGTATGGAATGTGTTTGTCAATAACCACAGGATATCTGACATCATCTTGTACTTGACATCCATCAGGTTTGCGCATTGCTCCACCTGAAGCACCTGTGACAGGTTACATGTTTGGGAAGGGGGTTTACTTTGCTGATATGTTCTCCAAAAGTGCAAATTATTGCTATGCTAATTCTGCCTTCAGAACTGGGGTGTTGCTTCTATGTGAGGTTGTTCTTCAATTAATTCAAATGATATTTTGGTAATACCATGGAACATGGTTGATGGTTTCACCATCAAATGTGTTACATATTTATATCAGGAACTACAATCTGAGAATTCCTTTATCTCAGACTTTAATTAACCGGATACTCTTTGTATCAATGGTTCCAACTGATTGATTTTCACTCGAGAAATTAGTTTCTTTTCATCGATCTTCTTACTTTGCTATCTGTTTCTGCATGACTGCTTTCCATCATCCTTGCATATATTTAATCATTCCTTTCTTGTGGTCAAGTATTCTCATAAGCCATATATCTCTTAGGTAGCCCTGGGGGACATGGCCGAGCTTCTACAAGGTAAAAGTGATGCTGATAAGTTGCCAGATGGGAAGTTGAGGTTTGTAAATTTAAACTGAATGATTGCTTACAAGTAACTTTCATCTATATGTTTTTGATATCTTAGGATTTTCCAAATCCACGACTAAAACCATTGAGGAGCTTTCTCCGGCCTTAATCAATTTTGAACCTCCTGTTTATCTTGTACCATTTGAGAGCAACAGCAATATTAGTTGTATTCTACTCTTTTTAAAGCATGTTAATTGACACGGTTCTGTATTGCCAGCACAAAAGGTGTTGGTGCAACTGCCCCAGATCCTTCTGAAGCCCAGACACTTGATGATGGTGTCATAGTTCCCCTAGGAAAACCAAAAGAGCAAAAACGTGAGGTATGTTTAAGAACTTTATTCAAGGAAATCAATCATTTCTTCTGAAACTGTATTAAAAAAATTAATGCTTGCTAGATGCATTTCAATTTCCTTTGACAGGGTGCTTTATTGTACAATGAATATATAGTCTACAATGTCGACCAGATAAGGATGCGCAAAGTAGTTTTCCGGACATTTGTCGATTTGCTGCCTCTTTTTGATAGGGTTTTGGTTCTTCATCCATCTCTTGTAAATTTATGAAGGATATTTGCATCCTCTATGTACCCCGTTGTTGTGCTCTTGTTTCGTACATTTTAACGGTAACGAGTGGGTTCCGTAGAAATTTGAGAAGAAATTGAATCCCTTGGAACAAAATATGTTTGAACCCACCATGGTTGTAACTTGTAAGGGCTGGCTTTTCTCATTTCGGGTCACGAACAATAGTCAAACTGAAATAATATGATGCCTACGTCGGCCAAGTTTGTTCTATAGCTGTTTTCTTTGTGGTTGAGGCAAAGTCAAATATGTGCATCAAATCTAAGCACGGTGAACATTTATTTATAGCTTGTTGGAAACGTTTTGAGTGTACAACCAAATAACGCATTTACTACAGAACCCACGACCCAGCACGCAAGCTGGCATTTATGTCTGCAAAACTAGATTTTGATGATGACTTCAGCTCAGAATCCATGTTCTTCCACAAGACAGATATGGAGAGGAAATGGTGGAATCATGATTGCCTGTCCTGAAAATGGAAATGATATTCTCTTCTTTTCACTTTGAAACCATTGCTTTGGTTTTGCTTACGTGCACATTCCTTCCTTTGAATCTCTGACAGTGTTTGAAATCCCATAACAGTGTTGATCTATGACGTAAGGCCATCCGGATTTAGTTTAAAAGAAAAAGGCGGTGAGTGCATTTATAGAAGAGTGAATCTGGGGGAGCCCCTTTCTCTGTTCCGCTCATACTCTCCGTACTTGCACGTTTGCATCCAACACGGCAACACGCAAAGCCTGCGTCTACTCGACGTGCACTCTTACATTATTCTCTTCTTCTGTACCTAAGCATCCAACACAACAACAGCTTGAGCTTATTCTGCCCCCACCGAGACATCATAATATTAGTATTAATGGGGAAAAAATGGGCTCCTACATGTGGTGGGACCTAATATCCTGGCTCGAGATTCCTGATCCAATGGCTGGCAATGAGTCAGGAGAGGTTTCAGATTCTTTTTACAATGGCTCAACACTCCCACACCCAATGCACATGCATGCATTCGAACGAACACGGTATGCGGTGGGCGAGCATCCTTGGTGGCTCGACCAATTGGTTAGCCTCTAGAGGTTTGAGATTTGGTGTTTCTTATTCTAACATGAGATGACTTAATTTTTAAAAAGTCAATTAATTTTTAAAGTTGAAATTAAATAGCTTGAGTTATTTAAATTTTTTGAATAAATTTAAATTAATATTTTGGGTTACATAATTTAATTCGAATTGAAATATAAAGCTCGTAATTTTTGAATAATTCAATATTTCAGTATAATTTAGATAACCTTTTGTGCATAATTTTGATTTGATCGGTAATTGGAAGGTCATTAATTTGTAATCTAATCTAGCTTTTTTTTTACAATGGTTAGGGAACTTGTAGATGTTGATTTTGAGTGGTTGAATTAGTTGTTTAACCAATATCATTTTGGTGATATCTATTGTTATGGTAAATTCTTTGAATTATAGTTTCAAATTTTGTGGTTTTTATGTGATTTTTAATTGGACTCTTAAGTCTTAAAATTTTTTAATATCATCTTATAATTTTTTATAAAACTGCGTTACCATAATTAAATATTTATTTTTAAATTTATTGACTTAAAATATTTATTTATCATTAGTTTGGATTTACTAAAATAACTATATATGAGTTAGAATTCACATGGAAAAAAAATTGGTACACAAGTTTAAGATGTGTAAACTAAAGTTTACATAATCTTGTTAGATTTAGGGTTTATGGTGTTAGTTTAGGTTGTAGTGTTTAGAATTTAGAATTTATGATTAGAATTTAGGGTTTTAGATTTTAGATTTTGAAGAAGGGTTGTGTAATATTTTTTTACACAATTGTGTATCAAAATATAACTTTTTTTTAATTGATTAGAGTGAGAATGAACTGATATATAAATATATTTAGATTTCACCCACACTAATCTTAGTTATGTGTGTGTGCCTTGGGTCCTGCATGGGGAACAAAGAAAGTGATGATGGCGTGGATTTTGTGCAAAGCTTGGTGTTTCCTTGGATATCTCTACTTTTAATCTCTTTACCTTGCGTACCACGACACTATACATGATTGCATATCGCATAGCTTTTGGCTTTCTTTTTTGTCAGAAATTTGTCTTTTATTTTTCAAACACCATGGATTTCACTCATTGCTCCATTGCCAATGCCTTTGGGATTCTCACTAAACAAAATTACAATTAAAAAAAAGGGCCACCTCCCTCTCTCTTGCACTTATAAATACTTGAGCTTCTTCTTCAATTCATTCATCTAGTTCACATCTTTTCCATCAATATTCATGGACGTTGGTACCGGGTGCGTAGCTCCTTGTTGGAGAAGCAGGGCACGTGCAAAAGTGCATGCATTTATACAATATACCATTTTTGCACGTGCTCCCCTTCTCCAACGAGGGTTCCTCACCTTTATAATCTTTTACTCTCGGTTGCAATTCCAACCTCCTCTAATTCCTGAATTATTTGTAAGTAACACAGTAGCAGATCATCATTATAAGTAGATTACCAATCCCCAATCCCCATTATATATATGTATGTGTGTGTTTTTTGGCAATGCACCGCCCTGAAAATATATACTAGGAAGGAGATCCACAACGTCGGGGTCGGAGTTTAAAGTTAAGTGCACCTCTGATGCATGAATGGCATGGCACCCCTTGAGATTGGGACTGGAGATTATATATCTTCATCAATCCATCCAAGTCTAGAAAACTTCATTGCTATGGTACAATGATTCTTTTTATTTTCCATAAAACATCGGGATCCGACGTATATTCAAACATAAGTATAAGAATATAATCTTCCTTTCAAAAAAAAGTATAAGAATATAATCATCTTGTAATATGAAAAAAATAATGGAGTCATAAGCATAGTAACGTTGCACACATGTACTACAATTTATATAGGGGAGAAGTAATTGTGTTAGCACAGATGATTTTGTTGTATCTGTTAAGTATGTTGATAACACGCCAACTAAATCTCATGCTTTCCGGAATTGCTTAACATACTGATTCCATCCAGAAAGATTGATCTTTAAATGATTTTTTTTTCTTAAAAAGAGTTTAATAAATCAATGCCTGAAAGTTGAAACTTAGAACGCTCCATTGATTTGTACTGGGGGGAGCGGCATTTGGGCTCGATATGTAGCCGAGCCCAATGGGGTGAGCCGGCACGGTTATACCGCCGCCGGCATTTTGGAGGCTAACTTATAATTCAAATTTTAAATTCTGCTGCTAAAATTTTACTCTTGCAGTTGTTATTGGAGAGAATAGAACATATCAGCCATGAATTGAATTCTCTCTAATTCTATTCCATTGTGTACAGAAAGGGGAGGCGGAAATGTTGCACGAGATTTCATCATCGACGAGCGAGAACACAATAAATCTCTCGGCATTTGCTAATACCCCGACGCACCCATCTCCGACCAACGGTCCTTCAAGCTTGCTTCCGATATCTCCTTTATCGACCCCAGTGAAATGTCTTTTGTTTTCTAAAAAAAAAGAAGAAGAAAGTTCATCTTTTTTTTCCATTCTCTTCCTAGGGTTTCATGCAAATGCTTTTGTCTCAGGGATCTTATCGTGAAGCTAATTACGTTAGGGTTTTACTACCGAGAGCTCGATCGCTTTGCCACGAAATCCCGCAATTTAAGCTGGATAAGATCCGCCGATGTTTCTCCTTTGGACAGAGCCTCTGAATTGTCAAATCCTAAAACCGCGAAGCCAAGCGTTTATCGGAGAGCCATTGCTAATGGTCTGGTGGAGATACTCTCTGTCTACAAGTCTGCTGTTCTTCAAATTGAGCCGAAATTGTTGTCAGAAACCATGCCCATTTTGGCAACCGTCACTCAGGGCCTCAATAAGGTTTCTTCTTACCTTAAGCACATCGTATCGCTTATATAATTTCCTATTTGCTCTTTATTCTCGCTTTACAAGTTAATCTTTTCGTTGCAGTTCTTTGTTATTTTGCCACCTTTGTACGAGCTTATTCTAGAGATTGAGCGTGATGATATCCGTGGAGGACAACTGCTTAACCTTTTACACAAACGTTGCCACTGTGGGGTGCCTGAATTGCAGGCCTGCATTCAAAGGTATTGATTTTTTTCCTTCCTTCCTTCACTTTGTTAATGAAAAAAATAATCCAACAAGTAGTCTCCATTTCTCTTACGAAAATATAATTAAGAATTGTATTTATATGCCATATTTTCAATGTTCATGTAATTGCTTGTGAATGGCTGGGGAGCTTGTGACTGTGTTTATGCCTGGTTTATAAGGGCGTCTTCAAATGTAGTTATAAGTTATAACCGTATGTTGATTGCTTAAAGTGCTAAGATCTTTTTGATCAGCTTGTAAACTAATTCCTGAACCATAGGCTTCTTTGGCATGGTCATCAAGTGTTGTATAACCAACTTTCATCATGGATGGTTTATGGAATTCTACAAGACCAGCACGGAGAATTTTTCATTAGAAGGTAAGGGCTAAAACTGCATATGCATTCCCTTTTTATTCGAAATTTATGATTATTTTTGTATCTCTTAAATCCCATGATTGTTTGTGGAATTTTAACATCTTTTATTTCTTTCATTTCATCATCTTGCATTGACAATCTCTTTGGTTTGTGTCCTTACAAATTTGAAATGGTTTGATAATTACATTATTTTCAGGCAAGCAGATCGAGATATGGAGTATGGCTCATCTATCCCGGATACATCAGAAAAGTTGGCACGCTTGTCAACTGTTGATACATCTTTGACAGATTGGCACTTGGGCTTTCATATATTCTTGGTATTTTGTTGCAGTCTCTCATTTTTTTTTATTCTTATTTTTTTGTAGTCACTTTTTTTGTGAACTTCCGTTCCTTGTTTTAGCTAAAATGAATTAGTAACTATTTCGGATGGGGAAACACTATTCTAGGGCTTGTGGTCAATTAGCGTACTTTCAGCCACATTTGAGCATTTGTTTAGCAATTTGGTATCAGGGTAGAAGACATAGCTCACGTTATTTGATTTATTGCTAATGGCATTAGTTTCTATAGATGAGCAATGCCTCCATTTTTTCCGTTAGCAGCAATTAAGAAACAAGAATTTGTGGGTGGATTTCTGTTAGGTTAAATCTGCATGTTAACCAACCAGTAATTTATATGCTATTACTGTGAACATACAAGTTAAATGGAAAGAAACTTGGAAATGAATTTTGTATATCTTTCTGTGTTCTGTGTTCTGTTGTTGCTAGCTATTCATACTTTTATTGTTGTTTTGTAGGATATGCTCCCTGAGTATATCCATATGCGTGTTGCAGAGTCTATTCTTTTTGCTTGTAAAGCCATCAGGGTTCTCCGGAACCCAAGCCCTTCCATTCAATTTCAGGACACTATACAATCAGCAGACAAAAAAAGGCTCTCAAAAGCTTCATGGATCTGCGGGGGTTGTTCCTTTCCAGAAAGAGCCTTTCCCGGATGTAAAAATGATTGGAGAAGAATTGCTCCCACAATCAGAGGCTGATAAGATTGAAACTATGCTTCTAGATCTAAAGGTTTTCTTCAGAAGTTACGTAGTATTATGATGTCTACTTATGCCCTTAGATGGTATAAAGCCTTCATTAATTGTGCTTTTGTTATATGTAGGAATCATCAGAATTTCACAAAAGATCATTTGAATGCTCAGTTGACTCTATCCGGGCCATTGCAGCTAGTCATCTTTGGCAGGTGCTGTGTTCAGAACTTGCTTCATGATATATTTGAAGCCTGTATTATTTAATTCGCTCTTATTCTGCAGCTGGTGGTTGTACGTGCTGACTTGAATGGCCACCTAAAGGCTTTAAAAGACTATTTTTCTGTTGGCAAAAGGATACTTTTTCCAGGTAAAGAATGGATAGCAACATGTCCTTTGCACCCTACCCAAAAAAAAGTTGGGGGGGGGGGGTAAGAAAAAGGAAAACTTTCTGTGTTCTACTGTTCTCTTAACAAACTAGATAAAATGCTCTTATTTCCTTCTTGAAAATATGTAATACAAATTTAATAAATATTTATTATCAATCTAGTGCTTCCTTGAGGAGAGACGGCAGTTAATGCGCCTGTCACCTCGCCATTCAACCGCTTAAGCTGATCTTATGGTTCCATTTCAGTTGGTATGAGATTATTTCTATAAACTTGTTTGAAACCAATATATATAGAAATAGAATAATTGTAGTTGTACTTGGCTTCTTATAGAGGTTCCAGAATGATTAACTGTTTGTTTTGAATTACTTGGTGCTACTTACTGTGCAGGCAGCCATAAAAGACTATTGGTGATGAAGACAAGTACTTTTCTAGAGTGTCTTTGCAGTAAGAATCTAGTCATTTGTCAGTTGTGCCATATCTGGAATTAGAAGGAATATGTCCTTAACTGTCTTCCTCATCAATAAGGATGCCTTCGTTTGGGATCATGGTGAAATCCTCTCAAAGAGATTTGCCGAAGACAAAAACATCCACTGATGGAAGTTCAGAGACCTCACTTGGCGGTTGGGATGGTATTGCACTTGAATATTCTGTTGATTGGCCCTTACAGCTGTTCTTTACCCAAGAAGTGCTCTCCAAGTAAGATTCAATTGCTTTGTAGGTCCCTTATATCTTTCTTATGGCTAAAATCTCCTTTAAGCAAGAAGCAGCTTTCTAAATAATAATTGATTAAAAGACTTAAAATATCTTTTAATCTTAATTGTACTCCAGGTATTGTAGAATTTTCCAATACCTGCTGAGGCTCAAACGAACACAAATGGAATTGGAGAAATCCTGGGCATCTGTAATGCACCAGGGTCACAGAGATTTTGCCAAACACCGCAATGACCAAATGAACTGCTCAATTTCTCAGCTACAGAGGCAACGTTTTAGACCAATGTGGCGTGTTAGAGAGCATATGGCATTTTTAATCAGAAATCTTCAATTTTATATTCAGGTCCTTTATTTTATACAGTTCAAATCATGCTTCTGCAAAATGTTTCTTGATTTTTCTATCAAAGAAAGGGCTTTTATTATCCTTTCTAGGCATTATGGAGTCTTCCATTTATAGGCTTGGATCTGTGCAACATCCTCATTTTACATTTGTGATTGAACTTTTATATTGTTGACCATGATCTAGGCTACTGTTACACAGGTAGCTGAAATAGTTTGATCGTTTAATAAGGCTGCTAAATGGACTTTATATCTTTTGAAGGGTTTTCGTCACTTGAAGTTTCTAGTTAACAACACCATGCATTTAATTCAAATATCATATGACAAAGTACTAACATAATCATGAAATTGCCGGTAGAACTACATGGTTAGTTTGGAATGTGCTCTGAGGTCTTTAATGACATCTTCAGTGCTGCATCATAGGTGGATGAATGACATCTACACCAATGAATTACTTTAAACCAAACACCTGGATCCTAGTCGAAAGAAGTTGAGAGTGCAGTTACTGGAAAAGGAAGCCAAATATCATGATTTCTGAAAGACTCCTATGTAATTTGACTAGACAAATCCTGATATAGATTCCTTTTGAGTTAAGATGCTCTAAAATAAAATGATATTGAGAAGTAAATACCGAAAAGTTCATTCCATTTTTGGTTATTCTCACCTGTATAATATTGATGTGTTCTTTTGTTTATTGTATCTCTTCATGGATCTTCATAATATAGATTTTATCTTTTCTGTTTAGATTGATGTGATAGAATCTCAATGGAATGTTTTGCAATCTCATATTCAAGATTCTCACGACTTCACTGAACTTGTGGGTTTCCATCAAAAGTAGGATGAGTTCTTTATGCCATCATCCTTCTGAACTTTTGTTACTATGTCAGCTTATTATCTGCCAACTTAAATGGAAAGGCAAACAACCGAAATACTGAGTCATTATTGCTTGTTACTATTAATAAGGACTTGATTCAGCTGAATTTAATACAAGTTATCTTGAATTATGTTTGGCCTTTTGGGTCACTATTGTATATTTCATAGAAATTATTCCACATATGATTTTTCAAAGTGGAACTTGTTTATGCATGCTCGCGTAGATTGATGTTTCTTCTTTTAATTCTTTTGGTTTATCTTGCCAAAAATGAACGATGTGCTGAATGCTTACATGTTCTTAATATTGTTACAGGTATTTATCAGCTTTATTCTCAGTCTTTCTTGGATATTGGTTCTGTGTCAAGGATATTGGACAGCATCGTGACGCTTTGTCTGCAGTTCTGCTGGAATATTGAGAACCAAGAAAGCAGTCAAAATACATCTGAACTAGATCGTATAACTGAGGTACCCATATCTAGCATCTCTTATTTGCTTATACAGGTAGCACTGGCAAGAAATTTTGAATTAGTGAATATGATGGATTTTTGCCTTTGAATATCCAACATCACGTGAGCTTTAGTTGGTTCATACAATTTGTCTTGGAGTTTAACACTTGAGACAAGTCAGATCTCCACAAAAGGAAAAAGAAAAAAATAGATGGGTTATGGTTCATTCTCTCTGTGAAAGACTGAAGAAGCAGTTTGGTGGTTTGCAACGTTCTATTAGTAGTGGGACTAGACCTCCATCTCTGTATATCTCAGAAGCTGTTATATTCACCATTTCAGATGCATATATATTGTTTAACTTTTGATTAGGAGTTCTCTTATTATTTATATTTCTGGTTGCACGGCCTCATATTTCAAGGACACTGTTCTGAGCCTTTTTTTTCTTCAGGAATTTAAGAAATCAAACTCCTTATGATGTTTTCCTCATCAACATCAGTAGTCGGATCAACAGTCGATTTTAGAAATTATATTCTTATTGGCCCATATGATGTTGCATATGTCAAAGGCCTAGCTGGATGAAATGCACTCGATGTCCCACTTGCCAACATTGCAACAAAACTGCCTCCGGACATAACAATCTCATTGTCGAAACCCTTTTGAGTAGATTCCCCAATTACGTTTCTTGACAGGTCAGGAATATCACGCACCTCAACAAATAACTCGATATTTCGAATATCCATAGATTCATGTTCTGCAATTATTATTCCAACATTAGTATTATCTTCGAGGGTTATTGCAGAATATTTGATTGAATTGTTAGTATTGCAAGCCATGAATCTCAGCTCCAATTTTCTTGGATATCTTCTTCTTCATTTCTCGAAGAGTGGTTTCATTTTCAAATCTTATCTTCGTAGTGCTTTCAGACTTAAATACAATTCCGACATTACTTTTCACGATTTGTCCATTGTGATGGACAACCATCATAAATTTGTTATTGCTCATTTTTTTTCCGCATGTTCAAAACAATATATATTTTCAATTAGAATACACAAATCAAAATAAACTTATTAAATTTTAAATTATTTTTGAATTTATTATTTTAAGCATATTTCAAATATATATTTTAATATATTTTCTAAAATTATAATAATTTATCAAAAATATTTTTTACCTAAAATTATTTTAAAATTATTTTTTGAATATATATATATTTTTAATATACTTTTAAATATTATTACGACTTCAATCTAAAAATTAAAAACAAAACTAAAAAATAATATTAATTACTTAAAAATTAGAATACCAAACCAATTTACAATATTTCTCCAAAAAAAATCTTTTTCTTCTCTTTTTACCCAAATTTTTTCTCTAATTTTTCTACAACTTACCTTCAACTACACCTATTTAACACAAAACATATTTTTCCCTTACTTACCCTACCCTTTCTTTTAATAACACTAATAACTTTTTAACTCTCAAACTCTTCTACCCCTACACAATTTAAATTATTTTTTAAAAAAACTATTTAACTCCAAACTCTCTAACACCAACTTTGCACCACCAGTGTGCCTGCGCCCTTACCCCTACTGCATTTAAAAAATATTGGTTCAACCAGATCAAGCTGTCCGCTGCCACCCTACACACCTACTGATGCATGGCTGCTCCCCCAAGGTGTGCATAAATCTGCACTGTTCATTTTCGGCCTGCATTGCAGCCCTTTTTTTTTTTTTTTTGTGAACATCTTTTCTTAATGTATTAAAGAGGGCCTCTCTGTACTGTTCATTTTCGGGTTACTTTTCCACCCAATTTTAACTTCAAAAAATCATTGTTCATTTTTGATCTGCCTTCCGTTTGATTTTTAATTTAAAAAATTAGATTACTATTCATATTTGGATTGCTTACAATCAGAATTCAAATTTACTGTAAAAACAGCCATAGATTTACAAATAATTTGGGAAATACAATATATTAAAAAATAAAAAAAATGAATGCAATATTCCCCTAATTTAGCCTCAATAATGTTTTTAATGTGTAATGACTTAATAAAAAAATAAAAAGAAGAATAGGAAATTTAGACGTAATTGTTCCTTTCAATAACATCTACAATCACGAGAATATTTTTATTATCTTTCCAGGATATTTTAGTTGGATTATATGATTTTGGGCTTGTTTTAGCTCTTGTGTTGTTTACTGTTACGAGGCGTAATATGATGACAAAACATTTTCCTTTCGGTAGATTCTTGTTTCTAAAGATCGAAATCTGAAAATTGAGATTGAAGAAATATAAGTCTTTCCAAATTACGTTTTCAGGATTTAAGTTAGACCATTCAATCAACAATTGTATCACAATTTGGTTGATTTTCATTATGCCATTCTCTTATTAAGAGTTGCCTTTGGATAAACCAATGGTTGACCTTTAGCATTAGTGATTGTGGGTCAATGCTCCCAATATTTTGACTTTCAACTATTTTTTGAGTAGGCTTACACGAAAAATTGTATGCATTTTCGTTGATGGAGGAAGATTAAGTTTGGGAGTGACGGTACGAGTAAAGTTTAAAAGTGGTCACTAAACTATCATAAAATATTCATCAGACCTAAGACGATAGATTCAATGATTCATTAGGCATTCAGTTCTTGGGCAAATAACATGAGACTTATATTTATCAGACCCAATGCTCAATATAAGCCCAATCTCAACACTTGGGGTTTTAAGCATCATCATCATGATCACAGACAGGTTGTTCAAGAGACTACTAATTAGTCTAATGGCTAAGAATGTTCATATTTTATCTTGTATGGGTTCAAATCCTGATATAAGAATGTAATAGATCTATTTAATAAAAAAGATGTATATATCCGATGAACAGAGGGACAAAGCAATAAAAATACTTTAGGGAAAGAAAATATATCACTACTACTAAAGGGACTAAATCATAAACTTACAAGGAGGAAGGAGACATTTTATCATTATGTTAGATTGAAATTTTATAAAAATTGAAACACAAATTGACCATTTAATATTCTACATTTTATCATACCCGAGATCCACTCATTGGTTGAGTGGCCAAGTATACTTATATTGCAGTTTCAGCCTGTTCCTCCATCACAACACAATAGTACCTTTCCCTTTCAGTTGTAGAAACTATATTAGGCAATGGCCTGAAAAGAGCCATAGCCACACCCGAAAGATATCCATGGCCCCCGCTAAAATTCAACCTTAGCATCCATCACAAAGCGAATTAAAAACTCAGTTTGTGATTAAAACTCAAATAATACTAAATTTGGATCGGATGAATCCCCACGATGAAGCTGATGTTTGTCTTGTTATCCAATATCTGACATATAAAATCATTTTCCACGACCCATTATTGAACCATATGTAAGCATATATATGTTTTTAATTTAATTCACTCGTTTGCTTTATACTAGTGTCACATTTGAGAGGGGCAAGAGATATTAATACAAATCGAAAAGTAAAAAGTAATCTTGTGATATAATAATTTTAACGTTGCATATTATGTCAGACATGTTTTTTGAGTAGAGGGTAATTATATTGTGATACTAGTCCGTTTCTTTGTTAGACTATATATTTTTATGTGTTGTTGCAGGGCAGTTCAAAGATTTAAAGAATATTGTACAATTTATTAAAAGAGACCCTTAATTTATAATATGAAAGATGTATAAGGTTTTTTTTCAAATAAAGTTCCCTTCATACAAAAAAATGTTATATTTCTCTCTTGAGTAACATAAAAATGACTTACAAAAGTCTAAAAATATAATATTTTCACTTTAAAAGTGACGTTCTTATTGTATATTTCGAAGCAAAATGGTCTACAACATTTTGAGCAAGTACATTTGGCCGGTTGACCAAATTATTCATCTTTATTCTCTTATATTTCTTTAGGTTATGGGTTCTAGGCCCATTAGAAGTACTCCATTCCTTTTCTCCAAGAGTCTCATTTCCTCTAGATATGATTAGAATTTTTCAAAAAAATCTTCTACAATGTTTTCAATATCAACTTTTTTTTAAAGATTATTTTCAATTCTGGTAAAAGAAAAAGTTAATTTAACTTTTCTTACAACATAATTTTAATGTTCTGAATTTCACCCACCGGCTCTTGAACTTGGAACATGTGATTCACATGCTCGGTCATAGCGCAACAGACCATCAAGCTAATACAAGAATAAGTTCTTGCTATATAGTTGTTTGCAAGTATGTCTTCACAAATTTTAATTTAAAAAAAATTATTATAGAGAAACAATAATAATAAGAATAGTCAATAAATTTTATATGTAATTTTTTCATTTGAAAAATAATTAAAACATCTTAAAAACTTTAATAAATTCATTGTTCTTATATTATTTTTCTTCAGCTGAACAATTATATTCTACATCTTTTAAGGTTAGCTTTTAATTGTGATATTTTATATTAAAAAATTATCATATTTTACATTTAATCTAGTAGTTAACATAAATTAATGGAGTTGAACTATCTCTAGTCGAACTACGTGTCAAATAAGCGAGGAAGTCATTTTAAAAAATGCAAAATATCTACCCCAGATACATCCATGCACCAGTAGAGTCTTGTTAAAAGCCGAAACGTAATCAGTTTCTTCTTTATCGGTTACAGATTAAAGAACAACTTTGACAAAAAGGCACGCCGCCCCACTGGTTGGTGCTTCAATCAGTGTTCACTTCTTCTACCATCTATACAACCTAGGTATTTCTAAGACGCTGATATATCAATTATCTGTGTTTTCAAGGGAATTCAGGGTTCATTGACATGGGTTACAACAAGGAAAAGATGTCCGAGAGCAAGACGAAGGAATCGAGGAACCTCGCAAAGACGTACGCGGCTTTCTTGTGGTCGTTTCTGGTGAGTTTGGCCGGCGGATTGTTGTTGGGATGGTGGGAATATAAATATCACCCGGAAAACAGGCAGCTTTGGATGGTACCATTGGGTCTCATTCTGTTCTCAACTCCGCTCATCATTTGGTTCGCCATTTTCGTTTCCGATATCTGCAGTTGCACAGAGGATGTAAGCGTAACCCAATCACCGGCCGATGGTTCGAATCATGAACCGGACAAGGTCATCAAACTTGTTACCTCAACAACTTCCTGCTGATTGTTTCTGTAATGTTTTACCTTAACATAAAATGCTTGGCAATCAGATTGCACAGTTTAGAGATCAATAATTTGGAACTGCAATTATTTCTGGGTTTACTTGAAGATGATTATAGTATTAAAATAAGCGATGGTACGTATGTTCCAGGCTAGCTAAAGACAGCAAAGTCATGTATTATTCATTAGAATAAATTAAAAATCTAAAGAATGAGGTCATGGCAGGTATCAACTAGGGGTTTTATATGATTAAATAATGAATGATGGAGACATCAATGAGAATCAAGCAAGTTTTTGACACCTTCAATGGTCCATTCCTTTTATTTATGGAAATCAACAAGCATCGTTCCGTGTATATATATCGAAAAATATATGATACAATGACGGTGTATAATAAATATTATTAAATAATTATAAAATTTTAAAACTAAATTAATATAAATTTTATAATAATATATAACCTTCTGAATTAATATAAAATTTTAAAGCCGGCCACTTTTATTTAATGAAAGCCCCACGGACGAATGAATATATGTAATTATTATTTTTAAAATGTCACAAAGTAGGATCAACCAATAACAGGTAACAGCGTAGCCTTCAAGCGTGAAACATGAACGCCTTATGGGTTAAAAAATTGGAAGTTGGCAGGGTTGTTCTCATTCCTTAAGAAGCAGATAATTGGCTTCGTTCTTCTGAAATATGCTGTCCACAAATGAGGTCTCGGGAATCGGATATAAATTTCATTGAACTCAAACTTTTTTTTGTTTTTTAAAGTATTCATTAGAATAAAATTAATGATTAATTTTTTGTGCTCTGCAAACTCATATAAGAAATAGATAGTGAACACAAATTTTAAAGAAACTCTAATTTACTTTCACTTATATTATGATTAAAAAAGTTGCGATTTCTCAAAACAGAAGATGGAATCTTTTGACACTAGTGGGGGCATTTGAAAAAATTAAATTAAGAATAACAATGTTGTATTTTAATTCCTTTAATATTTAGAGAAAAACTTTAATATACAGGCAATGTAATATTTAGTTTACACGAGCATTTTAATTTTAGGGATTAGAGTTATAGTTTAAGGTTTAAAGTTTAGGGGTTTAGAATTTAAAGTTAGTGTTTAAAATTTAGGGTTTAAGGTTTAAGATTTAGGGTTAGGAATTTAAGATTTGTATTTTATAAGGTAAAAATGCAGGCTTGTGTGCATGTGTATCAGAGTTTTACCCATATATATAATTTATTATTAAAAATTTTTAATATTCTTAAAATGATTATAAAGTAGTATCTGTTTATACATATTTTTAACTCTCTGACAATGCACACACCTTCCTGGCAGAGTAATTTGAACCTGTGTTTCTGAGATGAATACCATTCTTTTTTCTACTGAGACCATTTATTAAATTCTTATTTGATAAAGTATTAAAATTTTAAATATTCTTATTAATAAAGTATTAAATTTTTAAATATTCTTATTAATAAAGTATTAAATTTTTGTCACTGACTCATGATAAATAAATTTACATACAAACTAGGAGAAACTGAATTTAACAATAAAAACAGGACAACGATGGCACTGCAGCAGCTTCCTATTCTTGCAAAGGCTTAAATGAAAAATAAGGGCGTAAAGTATATTATTTTTGAATTTTAGGTGTCTAAAGTATTTTTTGTAAAAATAGGTGCCTAAAGTTTTTAAAGTTAGAATTTTAGGTGCCCGGCTATTAAAAAAAGTTAAAAAAAACTTTGTCCATTTAAAATGTGACAAGTGACATTTTTACTAAATTTTTAATTATTTAAAAAAAAGCTTTAAAAATTAGTTTTTTATATAAAATCCCTAAATTTATAAAAATTTCCAAATCAACCCCTAAATCCCTAAAATTCCCTAAATTTTAAACCCCAAACCGTCACCATTGCCGCCGCCGTTCGCCGTCGCTGGCCCTACCCTTTCAGTCGTCGAACCCAGCCGACCATTTTCCCTCACTCGCTGTCGCCAAAAACTAGCGAACGGTGTGCAAATCGAATGGTTATTTCACGTTCGACGTTCAACGTTCGGTTGGCACACAGTTCGCCGGTTTCTGGCGACGGCGAGTGAGGGAAAATAGTCGTTTGGGTCCGGCGACCGAAAGAGTAAGGCCAGGGACGGGGGACAGCGGTGGTGAGAATTTGGGGATTTCAAATTTGGGGATTTGGAGACTATTTTAGAAAGTTTTAAAATTTTATGTTTTTTTGTAAAATTTTAATTATTAAAAAAAATAATTTAAAGAAATTAAAAATGCCACATGTCGCATTTTAAATGGATAACGGTTTTTTTAACTTTTTTTAACAGTCGGGCACCTAAAATTCTAACTTTAGAAACTTTAAGCACCTATTTTTACAAAAAAAAATACTTTAGGCACCTAAAGTTCGAAATGGTATACTTTGGGTGCTTATTTTTTATTTAAGCCTCTTGCAAATGGCAATAGATGCAATAGTCATCACTATCACCGCCTAGGGGCAGCATCGGAGGCAAAATCGTTTCTGAAATTTTAGTGGTTTAAGGGCAAATTTAAAAATTGAGCATCTAATAACAAGATTAAAAAAATTAAATTTGAAGAGTATAAAAAATAAATTAATTTGTTTGTAAATTATGTTTTTTATTATGCTCAATAATTATCAAATGAAAAACATCAAGAAATTTTTTTAAACACCGAACAACTTACACAAAACAACTTCTACGAGCATTTCTAGATGCAAAATCACTAATAATAGTGTCCACATTAATACGATCTAACATATTTTTCTCAATACATAAAATGGCTGGATCATTCAACTTTTCTTGTGACATTGACGATCTCAAATAGGTTTTCAACAATTTTAACTTCGAAAAACTTTTTTAGCAGATGCAACTGTCACTGGCATAGTTAAAAGGATTTGATAAGCTATTGAAATATTTGGATAACAATCCGCAACTTTGACAAACTTTAAAATTTCCAATGCCGACTTTAACTCATTTGGCAAAGTAACTTGCAACACTTTCAATTCTGGAAAAAAAAAATCATTTGCATCAATATCAGACAAATCATTATGAGAAAAAGCAGTCCTAAAATTTGTACAAGATTTTTTAATTCATCATTATCTAAAGATTTTAACCTTTTAGAATCAAATAAAAATTCAAAAATATTGTCAAATAACTCTAATTGTTTAAATTTATTTTTTAAAGAAGTTATAGCCAAATTAACAACCACAAGAAAATAATTGACTCTAAAAGATTCCTCGGGTGATTGTACTTCTTCTCCATCATTATTCTCGTTAAATTGTCTTCTTCTAAATACATGACGTTTTATTGGAAGTGTTGATTCTATATTCATATCAAATGCAAGACTTTTAGCAATATCTATGCAAGACTCAAACCCTTCACTTTTATATTTCTAAAAGAATAATGTTACACTTTTTACTTCATTAATTGTAGTTCTAATGCACATAGATTTAGATTGCAATTTTTTACTCACCTTGTCAATAGTAAATAAAATTTCATACCAAATTTCCAAGTTAAGTAAGAACTTAAAACTGGCAAGAGAATTAGCTAGGCTTTCCGCTTCACTTCTTATCTTGGCATCTTCACCACTAGAATTATACAATGCCAATAAAGCTAATTTTATTTGAGGTGTTTGAAATCTAATAGCTTTAACACTTCTAATTCGACTTTCTCATCGAGTATTACACAAATATTTCACTGTAAAACCTTTAATATTATCAACTAAAATCTTCTATTTTTTGGTAGAACTTGCAAATAATGTGTATATGCGTTGCACAATTTAAAAAAATAGCTTTCATACAAAAATGTGGCATATCCGATATAGTGAGATTAAGACTATGGTAATCACATGGCATATATAAAGCCCTTGGATTTATTTCAAGTAACTTTTTTTGAACTCCTTGGTGTTTTCCTTTCATTTTTGAATCATTGTCATAACCTTTCCCTAATATCATTAACATCTAAATCAAATGACTTGTGTCACGTGGCTAGACTTCCAACCAGCCCACCGTGCGACCTTAGGCGATGTGACTCAAAACAAACGCCTAAGTAAGCCTTTTCAACCCTCTCAGGAGATCAAACTTCCCAAGCACCGACAAACGCAAAGCGTTCTACGATGAATCGGATCAAACGAGATGAGCGAAGAAGAACACTGAAAGAACGTTCAAGAACAAAGAAAGAAACACAAGAACACTCAGAGGATTTAGAGTAAATGCCTTTATTCCTTGGAAACTTGGATACATCAAATGAGAAGGGTGAGGCCTCTATTTATAGTTGAGTTTCCCCTAATCTGACGGTCTATACAGATTTACATCGACGACCATGATCGAAGCCCACCAACCACAATGGTATATTTCTGGGAATATTCCCTTCTATCTATGGTAACAAATCCTATGTATACAAGGTAACTTTAAATAGGTCAAAGTGGATGAATAAGCCTTCTAGAGTCTCTCACGGATAGGGCTAAGTCTGATGGTCTCTTTGGGCCCAATACCTCTTAGGCAACCTGGTGTGCACCCTGTGGTGCCAATGACTCAGACCTTGGCTCGTGGCCCGTGAAATTCTCCCCCACCAAACTTGGCGACGCCCTCGTTGCACCTCTCGAACAAAGTTAAGATTGATCTTGGAGCTTTCTCTCACGTACCTTGGCTTGCTTTCAACTCTGAATCTGGCTTGATTGTCCCCCCATAAGGACCGCTCTTCCCATAAAGAGCACCAGACTCTGACTCGGTTGTCCTCCCATAAGAATTGCTCACCTTGGCTCGCACCGCCATGTAACATCACCCGTCTCAGGTACATCTCGATCGTAGGAACTCTTTCCTACCAGTTCTAACTTGCCCCGATCTGGATTATCCCGATTCTTGTGCACGAACTTGGATGTCATCACATTGAACACCGAATGAACCTTCAGAACTCTAAAAGGTTGCTTCGGCCTACTCTAAGTTTTGGCAAATCTACCATCTGATGGGTTAGGTTTTCTGCTCCCTAAACCCAACAAATTCGGCAAATTAAACTGTAAAACACTATCACAGTGTTCAAGATGTACCTCACTCATTGTTTCGGCATTTACTCTACGCATCAATCATCTGACCCTAAAGTTTGACGCCCCACTGCTCCTTGGCAATGCAACACTCATCGACATTTTTCTCCTATTGAAGTTTGATGCCTCGGCCAGCTCGCCCATGGGTGGCCCCTCGATGGCCTTCACGTCAACTGCCTCGAGCAACTCTCGCTTATCTAAGGTAGTATCCCCAACTGTCGTCTCTAAATCGATGTCTCCTTGGCATAGAGCATATTTGACAAGCTGAATGGTTGTTAGCTTCTTGGTTCATCGCCCGTTGTCTCGGTACACGGGCACAACGCACCGTTGTCTTAGATCTAAGATGTACACTACGTCGGCATACAGAATGATGAGAGATTCAATACGGTCAAGAAAGTTTAGTCCCAAAATAAAATTAAAATCATCTAACTCGATTACCTTGAAATCTTCCTTGGCCTTCCAATCCCCAATCTGTAACTCAATCTTTCGTACTGTCCTCACAACTGAAACTTCCTTGGCGTTCACTGCCTTGATCTTACCGACTGAATCCACAACTTTAAGACCAAGCTCCTCGGTAGTCTTCTTGGACATGAATAGATCGCTTGCTCTGGTGTTTACCAAAGCACTCATCGATCGTCCCGCCACGTTGATATCGACAAACATCAACCCATTCTGCTTTTGGCCCTTCCTTGCCTTGGCAGAATTCAAAATCATTGAGCCAAGTCTCACAGCCTTTTCACTCTTAGGCTTGTCCTCATTGGACTTCTTGACTTGCTCTGAGCATTCTCGCGCTAAATGCGCCCCCTACATCGGTAACACTTTCGATGTACTTTATCTACCCTCGGCCTCATTTGATGCTGGCGATTGCACCAAGTCTACCTAGTTCTGCATCTGACTCGTCATCCCCATGGACAATAGCATCGAGGCGACTATTCTTCTTGGGACAGTCTTTCACTACGTGTGGACCATCACAATGGTAGCACCTTACGGATCCTCAATCTTTTCGATCATCTGGCTCCGCATACCGATTAGGCTTGGTCGATGGCCTATCATTGCCATCATCGCTGCTATCTTCAGACTCGTCCTCGTCTCTTCCACCATTTCTCTTACCACAGGGCTTGGAAGACTTGGACTCCATGGAATTGTAAGTACTATAGTTGGCCAGGGACTCCGCAATGGCTAGGGCTTTAGAAAGTTCCTGCACATCCCTCCGCTCTAACTCGTTCCTGGCCTATGGCTTTAGTCTATCCATAAACATGAAAAGTGCATCATTCTCAAACAAGCCGGGAATAAGAAGTTGTAGCTCACTAAACTCATAAATGTAATCCGCAATGGATCCCTCGTGTCAAACCTCCTAAACTTGATCCTGGCTTTTCTCTCCGTGTTACTCGGGCAAAATTGCTACTTAAACTCTGCTTGGAACTCCTCCCAAGTTCCAACTCCCGTGCCTCCACTTTTCCCATCAAGGCACCTACGTCGCCACCGTAACAAGGCAACGTTAGTCAAGTAAACAACAATAGTATTTACCTTATCATCATCGTTCATCATGCCCATTCCCCGAAAGTATTGCTCCATGCACCGAATGAAGTTCTCAACATCTTTCGCCGATCGGTTCTCCTTGAACTCTTTTGGCTTCCGAATGTCCTTCATTGGTTTGGATGTCATCGTGGTTAACATACCGTTCCGCATGGCAACTTAATAAACCATTACTTCATCCTTCAGATCCACCATTTCCACCCTCAAGGCCTTCAGCATGGCTTCGAGAGCTCTCTTTCCCTCTGATTGACCCCCTGGTCATCTAGCTCCTCGAAACGTGTATCCACAACGTCGAGTCGTTCCACAAAATCTTTCACTGATCCCTCAAGTCGGGTAACCCTCTCCTCGAGCACCGATAACTTGTCCATCGAGTTAGCTCGACTTTCTTTGTCAGCCTAGGTCTCTACACCATTCTGGCTCGCAGTAGCATTCTCTCCCTTATTTGGTCATATCTTAACTCGATGCTTTGTGTCTCGAACTAGCTCATGTTGCTCGAACAAAGCTCTGATACCAACTGTCACGTGGCTAGACTTCCAACTAGCCCACCGTGCGGCCTTAGGCGATGTGACTCAAAACAAACGCCTAAGTAAGCCCTTTCAACCCTCTCGGAAGATTAAACATCCCAAGCACCAACAAATGCAAAGCGTTCTACGCGAAATCGGATCAAACGAGATGAGCGAAGAAGAACACTGAAAGAACGCTCAAGAACAAAGAAAGAAACACAATAACACTTAGAGGAATTAGAGTAAATGCCTTTATTCCTTGGAAACTTGGATACATCAAATGAGAAGGGGGAGACCTCTATTTATAGTTGAGTTCCCCATAATCCGACGGTCTATACAGATTTACATCGATGACCATGATCGAAGCTCACCAACCACAACGATATAATTCTGGGAATATTCTCTTCTATCTATGGTAACAAATCCTATATATACAAGGTAACTTTACATAGGTCAAAGTGGATAGATAAGCCTTCTAGAATCTCTCACGGATCGGGCTAAGTCTGGTGGTCTTTTTGGGCCCAGAACCTCTCGGGCACCTTGGTGTGCACCATGTGGTGCCAATGACTCGGACCTTGGCTCGTGGCCTGTGACACTTGCCTACACCTAATAATTCATTAAAAAGACTCAATCCAGAAGTATCATTTACATTTAAAAACTCTAAAAAACTCATCTATTTTTATTTCATTACTTGACACATTAACACATCGTACTATCAAACTCATTTGTTCTTGATGGCTCACATTTGGGGCACAATCAAGGATAATAGAAAAATATTTTGCCTCTTTAATTATCTTTATTATGGAAGTTCTAACACCATGAGCCAAAAGAGAAATCAACTCATTTTGAATTGTAGGCCCAAGATAGTGATGGTGAATTTCTTGGTTTTGGATACGTCTAACATGATCTTGCATTATTAAATTAAATTCTGCTATCATTTCAATTAAACCTAAAAAATTACCATTACTATCCTCGTAAAGTTCCTCACTACATCTACGAAAAGCTAAATTATTTTTGCCAAGACATTTTCACAACGAATATAATTCTTATTAAAACTTGTCTTCAACGTTCCTTTTCTTTTGAAATTCTTTCTTGCAAATCTTTATCAATGCCTTTATTCTTTTATAATATTATTCTTGTTTCATTCCAAGTATTCATATTAGTCATATGCTCAAAACTATTTTTATGTTGTTTAAGCCTCTCACTCAAATGCTTACAATCATTCATTCCATCATTGCTAAAAGACTTTTGTTATTTTGAGAGGTTAACATTTTACAACAAAACAATATATTTTATTCACATGTCTAGACTAAACTAACCATTTTCTATCAAAAGTTTCTCTATTGCTCAATTTTTTAGAATAACATGAGTACGAAAAATGTCTAGAAAGACTATCCTTAAGAAATGTGAGATTCAATTCTCTAATGGGCCTTTTTTCAATCAAAATGTCTCTAGTTTTAGTATTAAAAACACCCCAATTTTTAGGATCATAGATATCGAAAGGAAAAATTATATGTTCATCAACATCAACATTTGACTCATCAAATACATTATTATGCTCATTATTCAAATTAGTAGTATCATTATTATTCAAATTAGCATTATCGCTATTGAGGCAATTATCATCACTTAAATTTTCATCATTCAAATTTTCATTAGAATGTTCAATATTATCTTTATTTATGTCCAACGCATCATCGTCTAAAGATTCTTCTACTCGTTTTAGAAAAAAGTATCTAAAGTTTCCTTTTGTGATTCTACTAATTCTTGTGTTCGTTTTTTTTACTACCGGGAGCATGTTTTCACGTCAACATTATACTATAAAAATTATAAAGAAAAAAGTATAGAATGATAGCACCTGAGTCATTGTCGTTGAAGCTCTGCCTCAAACTTGGTTATAACATATCAATAGTAAATCTCATAAATCGTAATCTCCTTAAATAAATGAGTTCTTGTCTTCTTGGCGTATCGAATCAAAAATTATAAATAAAAAGTTTAAAATATATTGTGAGAAAATAACATGAGAAAGAGAGAAAGTAATGGGAAATTGAGATGTGAAGAACAAGAACAATGTAAAT
Organism: Hibiscus mutabilis; assembly: GCA_019671005.1. Lineage (NCBI taxonomy): Eukaryota > Viridiplantae > Streptophyta > Magnoliopsida > Malvales > Malvaceae > Hibiscus > Hibiscus mutabilis. The sequence continues at coordinate 53,819,378 of CM033726.1, forward strand.
ATTATTTATAGGTGTATATGAAATTTTTATTCTCAATTTTGATGCAAGTTTCCCCGCAGGACACAACAAGTCATGGTCGGGAGTTGTGTCCTGGGATCATGAAGGGCAAATTCTTGGGTCGGCTTGTCGGATTAACACAAGCGTCCGGGCCGTATTTGAACTCGAGGAACTATCATGCTTCAGGGCTATCGATGCTTCAGGGTATCAAATTTGTCAAAGATCTAGGCTTTCGAGACATTATTGTTGAAGGGGATTCTAAATCCATCATCCAGAAAATGATCTCCAATGTAGATGACCGATCCTCTGTTGGACCTCTCATCGCTGACACGAAAGAGCTCTCAAGGGAATTTTGCTCTTATCTGTTTAGCTTCATCGGACGAAATGGAGATCAACTAGCTCATGCAATGGCGGTCGCTGGTAAAGCAGAATTCGAGGATCGCTATTAGGTCGAAAATGTGCCCAACAATGCCCGTTCAGCTGCCGCATCTGATCGATGGTGGATTGATCCTCCATAGATATTTTCTTCATGCACTAAGTTTTGGGGCTGCCTCTGCTTATTGCCCTCCCGTTTGGTTCTGAGCCCTATTTTCTCATCTGAATCATCACCAAATGACTTTGGATCAACTGAGCTTCCTTTTGCTTTAGTTATTGTTTTTTGTGTACTGTATCTTGATTGTCCAGAATCTTTTCTTTTTGTGCTTTGAAGTTTGTTTTCAATAATAGTTCAGATAGTACCACTTTCAAAAAAAAATTATTCTCAATTTAAAGTTAAAAAAAATAAAATATTATTATAATCTTAATTATGGCCCTATAATATACTAATACCTAGACTAATTAAATACCAGCAGCTTTATACTTAACTATGACTGGTGGGCCACCCTATTTTAACAATTCTTTTTTAAATTTATTTGGTAATATAGTGATAAAGAAAATAGTTAAACTTAACAAAAATAATTAAAGTGAAGAAGCAATTTGGCGGGGAGGGCCCGACTTTAATTTTCAGTCATAATTACACTCTTTTTACGGCTTATAATTTTAAGCTTAATTTAATGGTAAAAAATATTAGATTTTGGTGGGCTCCTAATAACCGTGGTTATTTTTTTTAGTGGCCGGTGGCCCCTGCCGCCGTAGGGTTTTGGGCCGTCGTCTCTGTTGCCTAGCCCAAAGACGGCTCCGCCGGAGGCTGATAGAGATCTCGGTCTACTTGATTTGGTAAAATTATTTTTTTGGTTCAAAAAAAAATTTATTATAAGAAATGTAAATTTTGTAAATTGTAATTTATAAACTGGTAAAAAAATTGACCCCTTTTTTTGATAAAAATTATCATTAGTCTTAAAATTGTTGTTTTAAATTAATTAATTAGTACAAAAAAAACTTTTTTATCTCACTTGTAAATTTATAATTCGATTCCAATACCAGTCTGGTTATAAGGTTCACAAAAGGTAAAACCAACTAACAAATAAATATATTTGATGGGTAACTTTTTAGAGTATACTAGGTGATATTTTAGGTTAAAACCGAAAATATTACGTTCTACATAATAAATTATCTAAATTTATATAATTATTCTGGTTTGCAAACTAACAAGTTATTCACGTAACATTTTCAATTGTAAATAAAATTATTACCGGTTGTGTGACTTTTTAAAATAGACATCTAACTTTTTAAGTTAAAATTCACTGCAATTTAACATTCCTGATCGTAACCGAAACTATTATCAATGCATAACTTTTTAGAATAGAAAATATATCATTTTAGGTTAAAATTGACCACACATCAGAACTGCCAAAGTTTACCAGAACATGCAATTCGATGGTAACAGATATCAGTGAAAACCACGGCGGAGTTGCTATGTACTCGGGAGGTTTTGAAATTTTAAAATTTTATTTACAATTGAGAATATTACACAATTGGTAATAATTTTTAGATAATTTAATCACAAGTTTTTTATACGGTCACAGATTCTGTTTCTTTCTTTAACCCTTCTAGATTTATTGTGGAATTTAAAAACTCTACAGACATAAAAAAATTAATTTAATCACTTTAATTACTTTTTATATTGGCATCAAAATATCTTGCAAACAAATTTTAAAATTTTTATGAACTTTCTCTTTTTGTTAAACAACTTAAATTCGATCAAGTTTGAGATTCACTAATTGTCTTAGTGACTAAAAATACTTACATTGTTCTATCTTATATAATTTTGAATCTCGGTGTAGAAATGTAATCCACTTTATTTAATAAAAAAAATCGATCAAGTTTTATTTTAATCGATATCATTACTATTATAACAACCTGAAAATAGTGAGTACAACCTTTAACTTTATAGCATAAATTTAAATAACGGTTTGTGATCATTATAGTGGTTGTTGTATAACGATTTTGGCGGCTAATTTATTTAAATATACTCATTAAAAAATAATTAGATAAATATCTTTCATTCAAAATTATTTAAAAAATAGCCCTTCTGAACACGTAGAAATCGTGTCCTTTGGAACACGACTTTAAAAAGTCGCTTCCTGTAGAATGCGACTTCAGTTTTTAATTTTCTTATATAAAATTGTAATTGAATCTACGTACAATAAAAAATAACTAAAGCCACGTTCTACAGGAAGAGACTTTAAAAGTCGTATTCTATAAGAAATAATTTTTGAAGGTCACATTTTATGAGATAAGATTTCGTTATGCGTTCAAAAAAAGAGTATTTTTCTAAATAATTTTAAATGAGAATATTTTTTTTAATTATTTTTAATGAATATATTTGTATAATTTAGTCTATACACTTTTCAAAATCATGATACCTACAATTATTATATATGCAATACTATTTTTTAAAAAACAATTACAACAATAATAGTTGTAATGATCATAATAACATCAGTTATATGTATAAATATAATAAAAATAACGCGGCTGAAAATACAACGACAACGGTAACTTAAATCCTACTTCAGAGTGTGAGATTCATGTGTTATTTAAATTGAAAAAAAAAATATTTTAAAAGAGAAAGGAAAACGGGAGTTACGGTCTAAGCTCTCGAAAGTCGAAAACCATAACAGAAGTAGGGCAAATGTCGGTGAAAGACATAGGAAGGAACCCAACCCAAAGCCCAAACAAGCCAACAAAAAATCAAGAACCGACTGACGTAAGCAACCGTGCAAAAAAACCCATAAACTAACAACTAAAGCCTGAGTTTTTTGTCTGAACAACGCAACACGACACACCAACATCTACCGTCTTTTGATTCTTTTTTCTTCGGTTACAATATTTACATTTTTTATTTTCAGTTTTCTTTTTCTCTTTCAGTTCATCAGTGTTAAAATCCATTGTCTTAAATTCCAGAATCAGCATCAGTTGCTAATCGAAGAAAAGAAGGTAGCAAAACTCGTTCACACTCACCTGCTCAAACAAAGGTAAAAACAAAACAAAAATCAACAAGTAGTATTTACCCTTCATTTCTTTTCACATTGTTTAATATTTGGGGATATTCAACTTGGTATTTTTCTTTTATTTTCTGGGTTTTCTTTTTTGCAGTGGATTTTTTTGAAGGTGATTAGGGTTTGGGTTTCTTCTTGGAGTAAATTTAATCTCACACAAGATGCAGCAGCCACCGCAAATGATTCCTATGATGTCTTCTTTCCCACCTAACAACATCACCACCGAACAGATTCAGAAGGTATCTGTGTATTTATATTAATAGATATACTGTGTTTTGTGCTAGTACTTTGAAGTTATGGGGTTGTTGATGGTTAGATGCTGACATGGAAGTTTTCATTTTTATGGTATTTTTTATTTATGGCTTACACTTTTAAAAAAATCGTTTTTGATGAGATTGAAGAAGCCCCTTCATTTTATTTTGTTCCAAAGAGAAAAAAGAAGCAGCTTGTTTTAATGGATGTTTATGATTATTTCTGTTTATGAGATGGAAGAGTTGTGCTTCTGCGAATTGGTTGCGCCTATTAATTGTTATTCCGAACAGAACAATGATTGTGAAAAGGTAAGGGTTAGTTGATGTTGGTTTTAAGAAGTTATGGTAACAGTGGTAGATAGCATAGAGAGATGAATGGAAGTTATTACTGATTCAGGTGATCTAATTATTCTTTGTGTCGTTTACGATGTGGTTGGTTAAATTGGAAGTTGCCGGTAATGTTGGGGATCTAATAATGCTTTTTGGTGGATACGATGTGGTTGTTTAAATCAGAAGTTCTTGGTAATGCAGGGGATTTATCTAACTATTATTTTTGTCGGATACGATGTGGTTGTTTAAATCAGAAGTTCTCGGTAATGCAGGGGATTTGATCTAAGTACTATTTTTGTCGGATACGACGTGGTTGAATAATTTGGTTTTTTGTCTGTCGTTTTAGAATCTGTCGTCACAAGCAAGAAAATTGTGCCATATTGAATGGTGAGATGCATCTGGCACATCTAGTGATTATGCTTGGTGATGGGGAGAATCAATTTGATTCTCACCGTTGTCTCCTTAATCATTTCCCCTTTAGTTTCTGTCTTTTGCAAAGTGTGCAAATCAACTATAGCAAGCCTTTAACTTCTTTTCGAATTCATTTACGTCTCCCAGTAACATCTTTTGGAATTTATCTGCAATATTTCCTGAATATTCATTAATGCAACGGAACATTTTATTTGGAATATTTTGATATGAAAACAAAAATCTATGGATATGCTTGAAAGTTTGCTGGCATATATTAGAGATCCATGTTGAGGTTTTGCTGATCTTTAGTGCGTAATAACACTTCAACTACTTAATCATTATGAATTCCCTCTTGGTTACCATGCTCGGAAATGGCATCCAAATGGAGTTACAAGATTAGTTAAGCTGTCTACAGGTTCCAGAGATACGTCCGTTGCAGCAGAAGCTCAATTAGTGCTTTCCTTTATTAGGGCGGATTTCTTAAAGCAGTCCAAGTGGCTCTCATCTGGCCTGTGCTTGAGTTAAACTAATTAAAAGCCAATTCATGTCTGCTTATGCATCACTAGTTATGTTTACGTTACCTCGCTTATAGAAATTCTTTAGTGTAGATCAAGACAGGGTGATAGATGAGATTTTCCTTTGGAGGAAAAGCATTAGTTATATTGTGCCATGAATCTTAAAGATATTATTAATTATTAAAGAATTTATTGGTATTGCTATCGTTTTTTTTCTGTCGAAGGAAATGCATTTGAAGGGCTCTATACAGTAATATACACTTGAAATCCTACTATCCATTTTTGTGCTGAAACTTCCTATTGAATGTGCTGTCCTTCCTAGGTCAAGGTCCTTTTTGAAAACTCAAGATTCAGAAAAACCTCAAGAAATTTATGAAATGCCTAAATACAAAAATATTTTGGTAGAGTTTGGTTTACATACAATCTTTCTGTAAATTGCGTAACCCCGAGATTTTGTAATATATGACTTTAGAGAAGTCTGTATATCTGCCTCAAATACTTGAGCGTAATGACAGCATTTGTCGCTTGGTGCTAGAGAATGCAATATATGATAATAGAGATATTAAGTTGTTCTTGTGGTTTTTTCCTTTCACAATCTCATTGCAGTACCTTGATGAGAACAAGAAGTTGATTTTGGCAATTTTGGACAAGCAGAACCTTGGAAAACTCGCTGAATGTGCCCAGTAAGTAATTTATAAATCTATCTTTTTCTTCTATTTATCACGGTGGTGCACGCATCATTATTTGCTCTCAGTTAGTCTTGAGGTTTTCTTGTCTGCTTTTGGTCCTTGCATAATTCAATAATATCTGGAGAAATTGGGATAACATGTATTCTTCTGGTTAGCACAAGCGACAACATTTTGTTGTTTTATCTTGGTTTTTCTTCGTAACATGCGATTAAGGATTCGTGATGGAAAAAAGGTTTATTTTACTTGCATATCTACAGCTTGTTGGTCATTTGCATATGAATGGTGTAGTCAATTAGCTTAGTTTCGATCCAGATGGTATCAAAAAGGTGAGTTTTAGAAGCTATAAAGCTTGGAAATTGGGACAATAGTAATTATTAAATGTTATTACTGAATTGTAGCATATTCATTTTACTCCCAATAAAACGACTGTCGGTTTTTCTGCCCGTACATGTGTTTGGTTCTGCACTTTCACGCAAGAACATATGCTTACACGCGTGACATTTAGGCAGCAAATATATCTAAGATTTTGATGATTTAGGTATCAAGCTCAGCTGCAAAAGAATTTGATGTACTTAGCTGCAATTGCGGATGCTCAACCACAAGCAACGCCCACAATGCCTCCTCAAGTGAGTGTTAAAAGTAAATCGTTTCTTTCTATTCTATCCGGCTGTTACAGTGCTTGCTCACACATGTTTTCCAACAATTGCAGATGGCACCACATCCTGCTATGCAACCAGGAGGATATTTTATGCAACACCCTCAGGCTGCTGCAATGGCACAGCAGCAGGGAATGTTCCCCCAAAAGATGCCGTTTCAATTCAACAATCCGCATCAAATGCTGGATGCACAGCAACAGCAGCTACACCTGCAGCATCAACAGGCCATGCAAGCTCAAATGGGAATCAGACCCGGAGGGCCCAATAACGGCATGCATCCCATTCAAGCCGAGGCTAATCTTGGAGGTAGTAGCAGTGGTGGCCCCTCTTCAGCTTTGGGCCCAAACAATGGACGTGGCGGGAACAAGCAAGAGGGTGCTGAAGCCGGTGCTGATGGGCAGGGCAGCTCTGCTGGCGGACATGGTGATGGAGCAGACGAGGCAAAGTGACTGATTCCGATACTTGTGGATGTTGATAGTAGGTGCCTCTTACTATAGTAGTACTGCTCCGGTAATCTTTTGATAGTTGGTGTTAGAACTTAAAGTTTTCTTTGTCGCTCTTTGGGTAGTTAACTTTTGTCGGGGCGGTTCTTGGCATGCCAATGAATCGGAAAACAGCTAGTGAGACAAGGACAGTTTTAGTTGTAAAAGGAGAAACTTAAAGTCTCCCTCCGGGGCAATGACCTATAAAGCTTGCTGTCGTGTATCTGAATTGCGATCCCAATTAAAGCTTTCTTGGTTGCTACCGGTAATGTTTGTGCTAAAAAATCTCGGTAAACCCGGTCATGGTTTCGAAGTGGAACCAACCATGAGACCACTTAAATGTTGTGTGTTAATGGTGCTGGAAGCAGTTGGCTACTCATTTACAAACAGGGGTCCAGGAGATGAGGCTGAGCCTATAGTAGTGCTGCCGATCTCTATTGTGTCAAGGTGAAGGGCATGTGGTAGAAGTGTGTACCTTTACTTGCCTTTTAATTATCTGGGTTGGGATCATATTAAATTTGCGTTAGTAGCTAAAATAAATGGCGCCGATCTTGGGGGGGGGGGGGGGGGAAGCCAAAAGAAAGACGTTGACTTCTCATTGAGATCTAAAAAGAAGGAAAATAGTTTTTTTTCTTCCAATTTTTAAAGTTTCTCCTTATTAATTCGGATTGACCAGCATTACATAAATAATTTTAGTGGGTGAGTTTCTCGGCAGAAAAGTGAAGAAAAATAGTTTAATTAATCATTTCCTTTTTTGTTCAAATAAAATATTTCATTAAAACCTAAATTGTTATAAAAAGAACTCATGGAATCATTTATATAAAAAAAATTATTATTCTTAAAAGACTCGAATTTTCAAGTATTTGTATGTAAAATTATATGTGCATTATCAAAAGATAACACAAACACGAAAAAGTAAATATTAATTAAATATAAGGCCAACGATTCAAAATTTTAACCTAATCCTTTATTTTCATCTTCAATATTTTTATCCTTTGAGTCCGAGGCTTCAAGTGCACGCATTTTTCCCGTCTTTTTCAGACACCCAATTCCAGTTCCAGTAGTAAACACGCAACTTATCTCACCCTAATCGGTTTTTTTATAATATACAATTAGAATTGATTAATATAAGAAAAATACTTTAATATATAAATTTGTGTAAATACACAAGCTTTTCAATTTTATAGTTTATAGATTTAAGTTGCGATTTAGGGTTTAGGTTGTATGATGTAGAATTTAAGGTTTATGGTTAGTTTTTAGATTTTAAAATTTAGGGTTTAAGGTTTAGGTTTTAGGGTGTTAGGGTTTGAGATTTAAATTTTAAACTTAATAGAAGAGCTGTATAAATTTTTTACACAAGCTTGTGTATCAAAATATAACCCTTAACATAATACATACAGAAAACTATTAATGTAATCAATTTATTCATACAATTATGTCACGGGGCTAGATTTTGACCCTAGCGGATCCGTACGGCTTTAGACGCCTTCGACGCAAATCAGTCGATTCCTACGCCTAAGTCAGCCTTCAACCAGCCTTGTGAGTACTCCTGCTCGACAACGGCTCCGACAAGCCCTCCAAGTTTCGATGGATCTTGTCACGGGCTAGACCTTTGTCAGACGAATCGTGTGAACCTTAGTCGCTTTCTCGGTTGAAATGTCAGCTAAGTCACCCTGAAATCCCTTGTCACGGCCTTAGGTTAAGCTCTCTCGACAAACACCTAACTCTGTCAGGATTCTCGCTCCGGAAGATCAAACACTTCCCGAAGCCTTCGAACGAAAGATCGTTCTAAGCGGAAACTAATCAAAGAACAAGGGAAAGAGATTGGCAACACGAACAACGAAGAACACTCAAAAACAATAAAGAACACTCAAAAAGTTTAGAGTAAATGCTTCTTGTATTACTCAAAGTGAAGTGAAGTAATGTGAAGTAGTGAAGTGATTTACAAGTGAGGGGGGAGCCTCTATTTATAGTTGAACTCCCATACATCCAACGGCTCAATTTAAATTACATCGACGGTCGAGATTGATCTTATCTAATCAAATCTCAATTCAAATCTCTAATTATCACAAACATTATCTACAAATTATATTTCAAATAAATAGATGATGCTTTGACCGAATTACCCTCCCGAATCCTCCATGGATTTGGCTAAGTCATGTGCGCTTGCGGGCTTTCTAGCATTCTCCAAGTGTCGGGCCAAGTGTGATGGTCTTGGCAAACCCGTTACATCGCGCAAACCCTCTTTGGCTGATTCTTGCGCCAATGCCTCGGTCCTAAAGGTTTGGTCCACGCCTTCCTCTAAGTGCTGGGCCACATTTGGCAAGCCCGTTACATCGCGCAAACCTTCTTTGGCTGATTCTTGCGCCAACGCCTTGGTCCAAAAGGTATGGTCCACGACATTCTCCGAGTGCTGGGCCACATTTGGCAAGCCCATTACATTGCGCACAACCTCCCTATCTGATGCTCGCACCAATGTCTCGATCCGAAAAGTTTGGTCCGTGACATTCTCCCCCACTTGACTTAGCGACGCCCTCGTCGCTGCACTCGAACGATCCTGGACAGGATCAACTTGATTACTCGTCGATGCCTCGGCTTCATGCAATTCCCCCATATGAACAGCTTGCCTCGGCTCAAACTGTCGTTGAACATCGCGTGCTAACACGCCTCTTGATACATCTCTCCCACAAACTCTGATTTACCTCGACTCAGACCCACTTGGTCATGCGGCAAAGACTTGGAAGTTATCACAACATTGAACACAGACTGAACTCTCAGATTCGTCGACAACTCTGGCTTGCCCCTTTGAACTCTAAAAGGTCTCTTCCAATCTTCTTTTCCCCCGCACTGAAGACTAGGTCTTGCTTGACCTACGTTCATCAACAATGGCAAATCAAAACCAAAAACACTAGGAATGTGTTTGAGATGTACCTTCTCCTCGATCACATTTACTCTAAAACAGGTCAGCCCTTCTTTCTCCTTGAAGTCTGGCCCCCTCTGCATTGAACCTTCTTCATCGAAGTTCTTTGCATGTATCGGCACTTTTGCCACAAAGTCCGTTGCGCTACTCTGCATCATCTCTTCTTCCCTGAAGTCTGTTGCTTCTGGTTGCATCCGCCCTTCTAACTCGAAGTTTGGTGCTCTCTTGCATCGATCCTTCTTCCATGAAGTTCGGTGCTTTCTCTTGCGTTGACACTTCCTACTTGAAGTTCGTCGCTCGTTTCCCACCTTGCCCATTGGTAGTGTCTCCATGGTTACAATGTCCCTTAACGGCTTGGCCCCCTTCGAAGCAACCAGGTAAGCTTTGATCCCCCTTTATCTTTTTTTCATTCCGATGTGTTTCGAAATAAAAAGGATTTAAAACGAAACAGATTCGATTTCAAATGAAAAGAAAACCCCCAGTCTTCTTGTATTGATTTCAAATTTCTTACAATTTTTTTTTTTGAATCTAAAACCCCTGATTACATATATAAAATTCCCTTATTTTCTCTCTATTTTTTTGAAAACCCCCTTTACATATGAGTTTGATTCGGTTTTATAACCGGTTCCACAATAACCACCCATAATTTTTTTATTTCTTTGTTGCAGATCTCTATTGATGGGGGAAGGTGTGGCCGAATTTTCAGGAATTGATGGTGGCAGGGTAGGTTTAGCGGTATGGGTTCGGCCAGAGGGTAGTTTAGGTTGAGGTTTATATTTTATTTTTAGTGTTTGGTTGATTTGAGAATTTTGAGGTTTAATTTAGGGTTAGTTTAGGGATTTAAAGGGGTCACCGGAAAGATAACGGCGATGGCGGTAAAAGATGGCAATGGCTACAAAATTAAGCTAGGTTTGTGTTTGTTTTCTGGTTCGGGTCAGATCTTTAGATCCGGGTCGAATCTCGAGTTAAGAATTTGATTTGGAAAATGGATACTGATTTTGAGTCTTGGATTTAAGGCCCGGATGAAAAGGGTTCATATAGGAAGCACTGCATCACGTAGGAGGAGATGGCCGTAACAACTTAATAAGTACCTGATTTTGTAATTTATTCTGAAGCCGTTCTAATAAATTATGCATAATGAAACAATTGGGTTATGGTCACCTTATAAAAGAAAATTAGATATAGATGATTATGGAAAGAAAATTAAAAATACAGCAGATAATCTTTTCCAACTTTAACCCTTTATTTTTCTCTCTTTAGCTAGTCTCTATCTATTTATCTATCGAACAGTTTCTTCAAAGAAATTCCTTCTTCTTCCCTTTACCTTTTTATTTTCTTGGGTGAATATATTAGTAATTTCCTTTCTAGTTTTCCATTGTTCTTTTTCCATTTTGTCCTTCGAAAGGTGATTTGTTAATCTTTTCCGTTTCCCCTACTTAAACAACCGACAACTGCCGTTCCATTGGCAGTCAAAACTCTCAAAATTAATCCCATTCCAAAACTCCGTTTTCCTCTCTTTTCAATACTCAAACCAAGAAAACCACCATGAAGGACGGCCAGCTCCGCCCTCTTCACCTCCACAGCCACCAAAGATCAAGGCTTTCCATCACCAAGCTCTTCACCCACACCACCACGTACGTTATTCTCGCCGTGCTAAGCTACGCCATGGGTTATCTCTCCCACTCCTCTCCTACCCAACAACAGCAGCAGCAAGTACTTCCCCAACTAACTCCTCCTCCTTTAGTTTCCCAACTCGACAGCTTCCGAGTCACTGCTCAGTGCTCCAACTCATCCGTCCCTCCCCACCTCGTCTTCTCAACGATACTCGATCGAGTCTTCAACAACACCTCCCCTTACACCAATTCCCGCCGCTCTACCTAGCGGCCTTCCTCAGGGGAAAAAGAATCAAAGGCTGGGGCTCCAACGGCGCCGTCTTTGAACACCTGATCGAACGAGTCAAGCCCCGAGTTATCATCGAAGTGGGCACTTTCTTGGGCGCGTCAGCTCTCCACATGGTCAACGTGACTCGCAAACTCGGCCTCCAAACTCATATTCTCTGCCTCGACGACTTTCGCGGATGGCCGGGTTTCAGAGACCGTTTCAAGGACATTAACATGATAAACGGCGACGTTCTGTTACTTCAGCAATTCATGCAAAATGTGGTTTATTTCAACGCCACCAGATTAGTCTTACCCGTACCATTCTCGACCGGGTCGGGTCTCGAAAAGTTGTGTGAGTGGGGAATAACCGCGGATTTGATAGAGATCGACGCGGGTCATGATTTCATATCAGCTTGGGGAGATATAAACCGAGCGTATCGGATCTTGAGAGCCGGTGGAGTCCTTTTTGGGCAAGATTATTTTACCGCGGAGTAAGAAGAGCGGTCAATTTGTTTGCGAAAATGAACAGTCTTAAAATCAAAACAGATGGTCAACATTGGGTTATTGATACCGCTTCAACAAAACAATTTTGATACCAAAAAATACACTTGTTTTTCTTTCTTTTTGAATCAGGGAATAATTTTTCTGTGAAACGGCCATACTTTCCAGCGGCAAATGGGGTCCCCTACCCAAGAATTGGTTTAAGGAGGATGGTGCCAATTTTTATTTCAACAATAATCGTCACAATCACACACCTAACGTAACAAGTTTTCCATTTCGACCATACATCTTCGGCTTCTACCACTTGAACCAACTATGGATTCTCGGTACGAAAAATACTCAACAGAAAACAATAAACAAGTAATTAATCTTTTTTCTTGTTTTTTTACTTAAACTCTTCAATTATGGTTAACTCACCCAACTCTTATTTATTCAACTCATATGGTATATATCGGAATTCATGATTTTCGTTCCATTTTCAGACGGTTTGAGTTAACGTTAGATTGGTTTCGAACGTTATTTTTTGGGGTTCATTTAGTGTATGGAGTTGGGTTGTTCATTGGGGTGAATATTTCGATTGATCGAATCGAAAGTTTTGTGTTAGTCGAGTTCACGAGTCATGTTTTATAACTCGAACTTTATTTGAAAATTTTTTAGTTGAATTGTTTGAGATTTTTTTCAAATTTTATTGTAAAAATTTATAATGTTATGATATTAATTGGGTCCAATTTAAATGACTTTCTATAATCATATACATATATATTTTTCATATTTTTTTTGTATCAAGTAGAGTTGAGAGATTCGACTTGAATTTGAAAACCGTTCCACTAATTATTAAAAATTCTAAATTATTCGAGTCTCATTTTATAACTCAAATTTTATTTAAAATTTTTCGAATTAAACTGAAAATCAAATTTTGCTCAACCTATTGTTCACAAATTATTTGGACTTCTAAGTTTGAGCTGGATCCTCGTTGGACCAAAAAGAGAAAAGTTACGAGTTAATGTTTGATTTGCTACCAAAGAGTGCCCAAATTGGACAGCTGCTCCATAATTTTAGCCTGGCCCTGAAACAAGTCCAGTGGGCTCTTATCCCATAATAAAAAAACCATCATTTAGTTTTGTCCAAAATATAACTCGTATTGCTTAACTGTTAAGGTATGTATCCCGAACCTAACACAATCGTCATTAAGGAATATCATACCAAAACAAGTGTGAGACTTGCCAAAAATTGAGGAATTTAATTGGTTGAGATTAAATTAATCTGCTTTCACGCTAGAAATAAATTAGGTACATAAATACTCTACCCCTAAGCCTAGTGTGCCTAATTACTAATTATCTTTCGATTCATTTGTGAGATTAATTACGTTTAATAGAGAAGGATATCATAAAAGGTTATTGCATCATAGGGTAGTTTAAGCTCTGATTTGAATTTTGACATAAAAATATAATTTTAGCTATTTAATAAAAATATTACATTATATATACTTTTCAAATTTTGTTGAGTGGTCAAGGATGTTCATATTGTTTCATCTTATATGGTTCGTATCATAACATTTGTCTTAGACATATAATTATCTCTCTATTTAATCAAAAAAATATCACATCATATGTAATTTTGAGAATTTGTATTTAGATCTCATCATTTCAGATTTTGTTTAAATTTAGATCTCACCATTAACAACTTATTTTGTACAACCGGTAAGTTTGGGTCACCCAATTCTCGACCCTAAGCCATAACCATTCTACTGGTTAATTGTTTATTTGGTTAATCGAAATATTCGGTTCGGGTAACGGCTTTTTTATTTTTTTTATTAAAAATATAAATTTTAATAATATTTTAGAAAAAAATATATACTTTTAAAAATCGACACAATATATTAGTATCTTTTTTAATACTAACAAGTTAAACACTTAAACTTCATAAAATGAAATTATGGTTTTACTTTTGGGGAATGAGAAGAAAAAAATAAAATCTGACCTTTTTTAATATAAGATTATAAAATGACATTAATATAATAATATATATTATATAATCGGTCAGTTCGGTTACCCAGTTTGTTCTAAAATCATAAACCGTAACCGAACCAATTTCTTTTCAAAAAATAAAAACTCGAAGCGAAACTGAATTTTTCAATTCGGTTAATTAATTTCTTAATTCATTTTTCCGGATTTCTGAATAATTTTAATTTTTTGTTTTTTGCAAACCCCTAATATTTAGTAATGTAACGTATTTTAATTTTACTTCATATTATTTTTAGTTACTGCTGCACTTATATTTATAAATTATAAAACAATAGAAGTTATAATATATCTAGAGGTTCTTGATTCCCTTCATTTTCATTAGCTAACCAAGGTACTGTGTTGTACTATATATAATTTCATACAACAACTTAATTATTTAAGGATTATTACCTTTAATATAAGCGGTGATTTTTTTTTATTTCTACAAACGCCTCAATTTTAAGTTTAGGGTGTCATTTTTGGGTTTAAATTTTAGGGGTTTTAGTGTAGGAGTTTAGAATTTAGGGTTATGGCTATAATTTAACATGTAGGGTTAGGATTTAGGTTTTAGGGTAATATGATTAGAGATTTAGGCCTAAATTTTAACCATAAATCCAAAATTCTATCAACAATTCCTAAATTCTAAATTATTACACTTAAACCTCTGAACCCTAAACTTTAAATAAAGTCTTTAAACCCTAAACTAAAATATTCGTATAAACAAAGTATCCACAAGTGCCTATAAAATAATTACCCATTATTTAATATGAAATTTATATGGGAATGCCCCCTTATATTTAAAATAGTCAGTTTTATGACTTTATAATAAAGAATTGAAGGGGGGGGGGGATCGACTTTAGGTTATTTTATTAACATTTTGATGGTAATTGATGTGGATGGATGTAATTTAGCGGTTGTCACAAGGTTATTTTATTAACATTTTCATGGTAACATTTGATGGTAATGGATGTTGACGGTTGTAATTTTGCAATTATTTTGAAAAGATTTCTTGTCGGTATGATCAATTAAGTTTTAATTCCTTTGAATTATTAACTTTTAAGAGGAACTAAAAATAAAATTGGTTCAAATGGTAAATAATTTAATATCATTTAAGTATGTTATAAATTTAATATTTTATGTATATAAAAAATTTGTGCTGAAAATTTTACCTACCAAACTAAAATGTGTAACACAGATTGATTCAAATTAATCGAAATAAAGCAGGAGGAAAACCAACTCGTATCATTTGTCCCCTCCCTACTTTTCTTCTTCATCAATATTGTTGATACAAAGGAGTGGATTGGAGGTTAAAACAATTTACCTGTTTGGGTGAGAGTAGTAAAAGATTGGTGAGGATTTAGGTTTCCTTGGATATATATAGTGTTTAGCAATTAAATCTAAGAAAATAGGAGATATTTAAAAATATTTAAAATTTTATAATAAATTAAACAATGGAGGTAAAGACGTCACCTGCATGTGGTGTCATGATATTTTTTATTTTTTTCAAAGCATCCATGCACTGAACACTTTACGTTGTAAAAAATATTAATTAAACTCAGAAGGTTATCTGTAGGTGACGCCTTCCACCTCCATTGTTCAATTTGCCGTAATTTCTATAAAAAAAATTAAAGACCCCCATTTGCCTAAATATAATTCTAAGGGGAATATTCTCCTAATTTATATGAAGATTTCTTTAGGTCGACAATCTCTATAAATTTGTATTTACGGAGAGTCGGAGAGGGGATGAAGAATTTGTTCCTAATAGGTTTTGAATCCATTTAAGAAAGGAATGTGTCAATGGCTAAAGTAATATATCAACTGAGAGCTTTAACCACTTACTTTAGAGATTGTTATAATTATCGTAAATAATTAAATGATTAAATCTAAAACTGTAGACATTATGTTATAATTATCAACACGAGTCTTACTTATCGTTATTATCATTATTCTTCGTAACAATGGCTAAATGATTTACTTAATTAGGACAAGAAGAAATCAAGTATTTCTTAAAGAAGATATGTTTTCTTAATGTATTTTATCTCTCTAGTTTTTTATTTTTATTTGATCAGTGATAACATTAGTTTTAGTGATGGTCGTAGGCCGCCAGTATTCATTATTTCACTTGTTTTTCTCATAATCATGTTTTTATTTTTACTTTTTTTGAGTTTTTCAATTTTTAATAAGAATCTCTACTTTCGTGGCACGTTTTCTTCTCTATCTTTGTGACACGTTTTTTTTTCTTTTGTTGTATGTATCGTCTGTCGTTTGGTACAATTTTCACATACCGTAATAGTCGTTTGGTGCTCATTCAGAGATCCACACAAAGTTTATTTTTTTATTTGGATCTGTCGGTGGTCATAAAAAATTGATCCCATTTGATATGTTATATTTGTGATGCCTTTCATAGTTCTTTAATAAAATTTAATTTTCATTATTAAGAAAAAAACATGTTTTTTTAATAAAAAAACAAACAAATGAAATGAAAATGAAGGGAATTTAAGGGTACGTTTGGTTTTAGAAAATATTTTTTATTTTTATTTTCTGTTTTTATTTTTAAAAAAATAATTTTTATTTTCAGTTTTCTAAAAATTAAAAAACATGTTTGGTTAATAGAGATAGAGTTATTTTCAAAAAATGAAAATAGTGAAAATGTGTTTGGTATATAGCTTTTCGAAATAGAAATAAAAAATAATTATTAAATAATTGAAATAAAATATAATTAGAAAATATTATAACAATTATAAATAAATAAAATATGAGTAAATAACAAAAATTTTAAAAAAATAACATTAGAATGATTCGAACCCGGGTTAAAATTTAAAAACCTTTGTTTTCATATTTTTCATTTTTCCTAAAACATTTTCAATGAAAATAATAAAAACATCTTTTTTATGTTTTTAAATTTTCACTTATTTTTATTTTTTAAAAATCGTTTTTTATTTTCGCAACCAAACACGTTTTTTTCAATATTTTTTATTTTCTAAAAAAATAAAAATAAAAACGGGCTTCATTCTCTATAACTAAACGCACCCTAATACTTTTCTAACTAAATTTAACGTTTCCGCTTTTTGTCCCCGTGACTGATGCAACATTCTAAATATTTTCACCAAGATAATTTCTATCCCTGTGAAAAATCTACATCACGTGTTAAAAATGTCGTTCATGCACTGAGCTCCGAATGTCTGAACTGAACCCAATTCTTCTTCTTCTTCTAGAAACCCCAGTCAAAAACTCTACTTCAGATTAATTGAAATAATGATTAATACAAGAAAAATTAAAGATAAAATAAAATAATAAAAAACTTATGCCATTATAAACATGGGGGAGTGACAAAGTCCAATCGATTGAACCGTCTAGGCCCCTAGCATCGAATTATCTCTTTAGTCTTTCCTATCACAAAAGATTCTTGTTAAATTATAATTTTTAAAATTTTAAACACTTATTTTTATAAAAAAAATACTTTAAGCGCTTAAAGTTAAAAAAATATATTTTGAGCACTTATTTCTTATTTAAGCCTTAATTTTAAGGTAAGTACTATACCAGTAAATTTATTTATTTTTATAAATACATAATGATATTAATATGGTTATATTTTAATGTATCAATTAAATCTATCAATATTTTAAAATAATTTTTTATATTATATGTACATGCATATAAGTACATCTAACTTACATGAAATTAAATACATATGTGAATATAAAATCTGAAATTAAGTTATAAGTTAAATAACTTACTTAAATTATTATATTTTATTTTTAAACATATAATATAAATAAAAATTGTTAAATATAAAATATTAAAATTAGTTTTAAAATAATAAAATCTTTTACTAATTGATATGAGTAACACAACGATATTTTAACTAAAACAATCAAATTTAACGATATTATAACTGAAACGATCGAATTTAGACCGGTTTAACCCGAATACTAATTAAATATAAAAATATACAATGTATTTAAATTTAATGATAGAAATGTATAAATATCAATATAAAATAATATACTTTATTTTTTTATTTTTTAAAATAAAATGAGGATAGTATGGTATGTTCGGTTCGAGCCGATATTTTTATTTTGAATTGAGCTTTGATCCAATTCTTAAACACCTGTAGCCAAAACACATTTAAATTCTAGTTGGAACAAAACTTAAACTATTTAGTACCAGTTTAAGGTCAGAATAATATGTACAATGGTTGACTAGTACCATGGTTAATATACAATGGATATGATGCATGCCGAAGAGAAACTACTCGGATGACAAGTTTAGAGTGCCTTAATTGAGTTAATTATGCATTAGTTTAATGTTGATTTACTTATTTAATATTATTGTTTTTAGAGTTAATTACACCATACGTCCCCAAACTATGACCTCATTTCAAATTGATCCCTAAACTTTAAAATATTCCAATTTTATCCTCAAACTATGACCCTTATTTCAAATTGGTCCCTAAACTTTTGAGCATTCCAGTTTCATCCTCAAACTATAATTCTCATTCTAAATTAATCCTCAAACTTTTTGAATGTTCTAATTTTATCCTCAAATTATCGTTTATATCACATCATATTATTACATAATACACATAAGTGTTTCATCACAATTAACAATTTTTGTAACGGTTTTATTAACAAAAGATATGATTAGCATATATTGATCATTTGGGGATGAAATTAGAACGTTCAAAAAGTTTGAGGACCAATTTAGAATGAGAGTCAAAGTTTAAGGATGAAACTGGAATGCTCAAAAGTTTGAGGACCAATTTAGAATGAAGGTCATAGTTTGAGGATGAAATTAGAATGCTTTAAAGTTTAGGGACCAATTTAAAATGAGTGTCATAGTTTGGGGACGTGTGGTGCAATTAACTCTTGTTTTTATATTTAGTTTCACTTTAGGTGCAAGTAAAGTTTTGTTATTTTATTTTTTTTAATAAAAATGAGATCCGTTAAAATCCCCTCTTAACTTTAAATTGAAGTTCAAACAAGATAGAAAAAGGAAAAATATAGAGAGATTTATTCATACGAAAATAGAATCGATACAATACCATATCCAATTATACAACCAAAATGGAGTCAACAAATACCCCTAAACAAGAAACATAACAGGCACATAATACAACCCAAAGCAACAAAATTATAACACAACATAAAGCAAGCCAAAGACAAGAGATGCTCGCAAAATAGAAGAAACTATTTTAACTTTTTTGATATAGGATTAAATTCTTTATTTGTAGCTTATTTAAAGGTATATTTGCTGCATTAATAAGATAATACAACAAATATGGCTTAGTGTCTTTAGTAAAAAAAAATGGCGTAGTGTCCCTCTTAGTTGTAAGAAATAATAGAAAATGGTAAGTTATTATTATTGATTTGGTGATTTTATGAAATTAGGGATATTTTCTTATAACTGTTTCAACATTTTTCTTATTTTGTTCGTTAATAATGTGGTAAACTATGGTTAACTAATGGTGCATGAAAGAATTTATTTTCCATATATCACAATCAAAGTTCTTTTACAATTAACACAATGAAAGAAACATGGCCTTCAATCGATGTCGTTCCCCTCCCGAGATCCGAGATGGGACAAAAGCTATACAAATGTTAAACAAGAAGGTGAAGTTGGTTAAATTTTGGTCAGATCAAAAGTTAACACCACCCCAAGAACTGTAATTTTTCTTTTCTCAAAATTTTCACTTCAAATTTTCTCAGATCAAAAACCATAATTTGACGAGATATTTCATGATTTAAAAGAAAGAAAGAAAGAAAGGAGGAGGTCAGTTTTTCAATAATGGGTGCTGGATTGGGTTTTAAGATTCCCGAGTCCGGACCCTCTTCTTTTTCCCTTTGTTACATAAATGTATATATCCCTTACTGTCCCTTTTTATTGTCTTTGTTCTAATTTTTTGTATGTTCACTTGTTAAGGAATGTTATTTCTTTTCAAGCTCAAACTTGCCATGAACTTGGGGGACAGCCACAAGAAAACATTCAGACAAAAGTAACAACAAATGAAAAAAAGGAAACCAAGGGTTGCCTGAATTTATCCCCTTAATTACATAACAAGCAGAAACAGAAGTGTCTAAAGCAAAAATACAAAATAACTTTTGATAAAACCAAAAACCAAATAAAGGGGATACTACATAGCCTTAATTAAGCCTTACTCATGATCTAGCCTCCTTACAAGAGCAGATTTCAGGCCTTCTTCAGTTCTTAATCCATCAGGAACCCTAACGACAATATCCTGCAGCATGAGATCGTTAACACACGACATGCTTGCATGATGGAGCTGGAATTCCAGGTCTCGAACGGCAGTCATTAACCTAGCAGCTGGGTAGTTCAAGTTCTCTGATTGGACCCTGATCATTGCATCGTTTCCCATGATCTTGACATCGAGTTCCAGCCCACCGGATCCACCAGTTCCGGTGCCGGATGACGAATCGCTTGGCCTGGCTGCTTGTTCCTCCGAAGTGGTGGTGGTGCTTTGGTTATCCATAGTGTTGTCGACCATTTCGACCTTCACTTTCTTACACTCTATCTGAAGCTGCGACTCCAGTTCTTCGATCTTCGCCTTTAGCTCGTTGATGAACGAGACAGCGTCAGATAAGAGCGATGCTTTGTCCATGCGCGACACGTTCGGGACTACGGCTCGGAGAGCGTAGAACCTATGGTTTAGCTTCTCACGGCGTTGCCTCTAGGCTTCCACGTGGTTCAACGGTGTCTCTCGTCCGAGCCCGGGTTTCCTTCCTCGTTTCTTTGGGGTCATTTTCTCTACGTTATTCATGTCGAGTAATGGAAAATCAGAATCTGAATGCTCCGAATCCGCATAAGAAGGTTGCCCAAGTTTCGAGGAATCTTTAATCTTGGTTTGGTTACTGTTGTTGTTGTTCTTTTCTTGCTTTGCTTTAATATCCGGGCTTGCATCATCTTCTTCTTGAACACCGGCTATTATTCCGATATCTGCAAACGAGATGTTTTTATCAAGGAACTGGATCGGACCTGTGGTTAGATTCGGATTTGATTGTTTCGGAACCAAGCCAATGAGATCGGATCCGAATAGGGATTTCACATGCTGGACTAAACCCCAATTTTTCCTGATCATTTCCGAGGATCCTAGCTCAAGAACACCACAAGAAGTCGGTATACAAACCAGTGTCTCAACGCCTTGCATTTGTGCTTCTCGAGCTCTTTCAAAGTTGTAAAACTGCAACTCATGAGCACCAGTTAACCAAACCAAAGAACCAGTACTAAGAGCCTTGCCTGGAATCCCAGTGCCGGCGGAGAAAGACCGAGTCATCGACATCATATAGAACCATTCAACATCGGTGCTATCGGTTCCCTCGAGCATCGACATATCGATGTGGTGATTGTCCCCGATGAGCGCTTGGATGCCCATCACCGCCTTTCTCCGATCATTGTGCAAGTCATGAACATTACTCAGCTTCGGAGACGTATCTTTGGTGCATTCAAGATAACCATCTCCCCAAGCCAAGAACAAACGACCCAGATCGTCATTTAATGTCTGCCAAAATATAGCGTACGCCCACAAATCTTGCTGGCTCTGGATCATAAATTGAAGCCGCTGCTGGAGAGTTGAAGGTGGGGTTTCCTGGGAAAATGAAACAATGAAGAAGATGAAGATGGAGAGATTATTAGGTCTTCAATGGCTGACGCATAAATCTAAATTGCTTTATTGTAAAGAACAAAAGAGAGAGGGGTGGAATGTAATGAAAAATAGGTGGAAGGGGTGTTGGGTTTATAAGGGCAGGTTGAAGAAGCTTAAATTTGGTGCAGGTGGGGTGAACAAACCGTCCGAATTTAAGTTATTTGGTGCGTCACTATTGCGCACCACAAACACATGAATTTTATAGGGCCCAGTGACTACTGATGGTTGTGGGGTCTTTTTCTCTGTTAACATTAATTATCTTTTCATTCTTTTCTCTTGGACATCATTCCACACATAATTCAATACCCCATTTTAATAAGTGCTGCGAGGTGTATAATAGTTTATTGAGATAAGAAATTATGTCTTATAAAGTAATATTTAAAATTTAAAATTTAATATTATAAATAGAATAAATTAAATTAATAGTCATTTTTATAACAAATTAATTTATATCTTTTTGAATAGAATTATTCTGTATCTAAATGTAAAATTATTAATGTCAATATTCAAATGACATCAAATAGAGTCATGCACAAAGGTAATTATGGTGGTTTCGGGCTATTCATCCCTTGCATTTTTAATGGAAAATAGCTGTTGACGGTGGTTAGGAATGGCAAAATTATCCGTCCTCGACCTGACTTGGTGTGCCCCGACCTAACTTGATTGAGGTTTTTTTTTATGATTTTCGGGGATCGGGGCGGGACGGGTATTTAAAAATGTAAAGTTGGGGCGGGTTCGGGTATGATATGAAAATTTCCTGCCCCGCCTCGGTATTTTTTTTATTTTTATTTATTTTATTATATTTATAAAAATATCACTATATATAAATACTTTTAGGAGTTTCAAGCTATTTTTTTAGTTTGTGTTTATCGTAAATTTTTGTTATATATTGTTCGAATTTTAACATATTTGATTCTAAAAGTCAATGGTTGAGTTTATTTTTTTAAATATGTATTTTTTTCTTCATATGAGTAATTTAATTGGTTTTATTTTATTTTTTTATATAGTTTAAAGTCTGTGAAATTTATATTTTGTAAATATAATGGTCGTTCGATCGAATCTAACATTTATTGTCGACGAAATTTAATATATTTTTTACATTTTCGGGTTAGGTTGGGTCGGGGTTGGGTTTAGGGTTTATAAATCGGAGCGGGGAGGATAAATTATTATTTTATTTTCGAGGCAGGGTCGGATTTTGAGATTAATAAATCGGAGCGGGTTTGGGGCGGCCAAAAACCCTTCCCGCCCCGTTGCCATCCCTAACGGTGGTCGAAATGAGTGGGGATGAGATGGAGGCAATGCTCCGGAGAAGTTAGGTTGAGGTGAGAGAGTCTTCTTGTATAAGATTGATCCTTCTATTGCCGGCCCATTCTTGGGTATTTAAGGAGGGAAGATGATATTTTTTATAGACAAATAGCGAGACTCAGTCAGGCTGATTGATGTCTACTGGCTTGCTAGCTTGAATGAAAGGTTTGTGCTAGACAATAGACTCGGCTGACGAGACAGATAAACTTGATGTTGGACTTACCATGATATTAATTGACCGGAAGGTGCATGAAGTAGTCTCAAAGATGATCTCTTGTAACCTTCGTGGGAGGGCTCCGAATATGAAAAAATTCTAGAGTTTTTTTTGCCCAGACCTATACACTCAAAAGAAAAAAAAATTAACAAACGCCCCACTCAGTAGCTAAGCACCTATCAATCAAGCATTTATAGTCAAACAATCTTAATCTAACATCATGCTTTACAAGGTTAAAAATATCAGTATCCAATCGTGGCCCTTTCCCATGCAATCTACCATTCCTTTCATGCCAAATGTGGTAGTTAAAACTACACCAAACCAACCTAACAATCACAGCTTTCATGGTTTTCCCTTTCCCCACATGCTGCACCCAGTCAAGTAAACCAATCTAGCATCTATGGACTACACCCTGCCTGCAAGCTTGCACAATCAATTGCTAGACTCGATACGAAAAAGAACATTTTCCAAACATGTGATCTCTGGTTTCAAAATCTCCCCCACACAGCAAGTATAGGGGATCGACTTGACAACCCCATTTTAACATATTGTTTTTCGTTGGTAGCCTATCCAATACAACAAGTCAAGAGATGAATGATTGTCTAGGGATCGAAGGACCACCCTAGACAATCCGAAACCATAACACTCTTTCCTTCTTGTGCTTGGGAAGATCCTACACTTTCCTAGCTCCATATCCCCCTGCAAGCTGCAAACAGTAGCCAGTTCATCTCTAAGTCTCATGAGTTTATTCTATGCCCAACTGTGGGAAACTTTAGCCTGGGCAGTCCAAACATAGACTCTCTTCAGTGTGTAATGATTTACCCAGGCCACCCAGAGTGAGCCAGCTTGAGCAAGCAGCAACCAAATACACCGTGCCATGCAAGCTTTATTTCAGGCAACAATGTCTTTTACTCCTAAATTTCCTTCACACTTAGTATGGCAGAGTATATCCCAACTGACCCGAGCCCCTCGAGCATCCTTGTCCCTACCCTTCCAAAGGAACGCATTACATATATGAGATACCTTCTTTAAAACCATTGAAGACAACAGGAACATTCGACACCAGAAGCTCTGTATACTAAATAACACTGCCTGGATAAGCTGAAGTCTACCAGCGAAGGATAAACACTTGGAATGTCAGCTTTAATTATGCTTACAATTTTCCCACCAATCCATCACAGTCAACCAAGAATAGCCTATTTTTAACCAATGGCACCCCCAGATATCAAACAGGTAAAGATCCCTCCTTGAAACCAGAATGCTCATTTAGTAAACAAATATCATCACTTACCACCCCTGCAGTAAACAATTCACACTTTGATTCATTAATCTGCAACCCGGACATTTTGTAAAACTCACCAGCACCTTCTTCACTCCCCAAACAGAATCCAAACTCCTTTTGGTGAATACTAACAAATCATTTGTAAAGCATATATGAGTGAGCTTTATCCCTTTGTATCTCGGGTGATACTCAAACACCCTATACTTTCCAGCCCAATATGATCACAACCAACAAGGATCCGGAGGAATTTCCTAATAGACATGTGCTAGGGCTAAGAAATTCTAAGAATCCATGGAAAACATGTTTTGTCAAGGCTAAAATTTAAAGGAGGAAACACCAACTTTGTTGGAGCATTTCAGCCTTTTACTCGTGCATGAGTTTGCATGAGTTTACTTGATTTTTATATTTAATTTCAGTATTTACACATGAACAAATAAGCATGCAGTTCATTTAAGCATGTTGTTTCGTTTAAAGCTTGTTTAGAACATTTAAACATGATAGTTTACTTAAGCATGTTAGTTTATTTAATGCATGTGTAGTTCATTTAAGCATGTTTTTTTCATTTAAGCTTGTTTATTTAATGCCTGCTTTGAGGGATACAAAGAGACTAGCTTCAAATCAGCAGTCGAGGGGCGTTCGGAGATCCAGATTGAGGGTTCGTTGGGGTTTATTGATTTTTTCTCCAGAGGAGAGTACTGATGGTTCAGCTAGAGTGTCGCTTCCACGCTTGTGAGCATTGTGGTCATCATCACCTTGGAGTGTGCTTTTTACTTTGGAAGGTTTGCTATAAGTGTTGGGAACCAGGTCATATGGCGAAGGACTGCCCAGTTATGGATGATGGTATACCTGTTCAGTTTCAGAGGTTGATCTCTTCTCGGCATGGTCAGGGTTATGCTAGAGGCAGTGCTAGGGCATCGTCTGGGTATTAGGGTAAAGGTCCTGTGAGATCCACCATTAGAGTCGATGATCTAGTTATTCTCCCTTGTTCCACACCAAACCTACTCACACCAGTATTCCTTCATATCCATTATTTCTTCTTTCCACTTTACAACCCATTCATTTTCCAACCTTTATCTTCTATCTTTTTGTTTCCAACCCATATTCTCGAACACACCAACCCAATTCCACCACCACTATTAAACCTTCATATCAGTTACCTCTACACTACTACCAATTTCATTCTTGAACTTATATTTGTTCATTTTGCTAACAACCAAGTTCTTACTTGAATTATGGTCGGGTAACTTTATATACAAAATTAGCTACTTCACAACCGGAATCGTATCAACATTCGACACCAAAAGCTCTGTATACTAAATAACACTGCCTGGATAAGCTGAAGTCTACCCGCAAAGAATAAACACTTGGAAGGCCAACTTTTAATTCTGCTTACAATTTTTCCACCAATCCATCACAGTCAACCAAGAATAGCCTCTTTGTAACCAATGGCACCCCCAGATATCGAACAGGT
Source organism: Hibiscus mutabilis (assembly GCA_019671005.1). Lineage (NCBI taxonomy): Eukaryota > Viridiplantae > Streptophyta > Magnoliopsida > Malvales > Malvaceae > Hibiscus > Hibiscus mutabilis. The sequence continues at coordinate 53,845,385 of CM033726.1, forward strand.
AAAAATGCCTCCTTGAAACTAGAATGCTTCTTTAGTAAACAAACATCATCACTTGCCACCCATGCAGTAAACAATTCACATTTTGGTTCATTAATCTGCAACCCTGACATTTTGTAAAACTCACCAGCACTTTCTACACTCCCAAAATAGAATCCAAACTCTCTTTTGTGAATACCAACAAATCATCCGCAAAGCATATATGAGTGAGCTTTATCCCTTTGCATCTCGGGTAGTACTCAAACACTCTATACTTTCCAGCTCAATTTAAGAGGCAAGATAACACATTCAGAACCAAAATGAATAGATAAGGGGACAAGGGATCCCCTGCCTTACCCCTTTTGATCCATCAAAATAACTAGTTAACCCACCATTTATGTTTATTGAAAACTTATGATGCATTACACATGCCTCGATTCACTTTCTGAACTGTGAAGAAAACCCAATAACTCTGAGAACTTGAAGAATGAAACACCAGTTTATAAAATCAAAAGCCTTCCTCAAGTCAATTTTTAAAGCATACCTTGGTGTTAAATGCCTACGCCAATATCCCTGCACAATCTCTTGGGCAAGCAGAACATTGTCAACAATGTCTCTCCCAATTAAGAACGCACTCTGTTTTTGTAGGATAAGATATGTCAACCATCTTTTAATCCTATTGGTAAGAATCATTGTAACACACTGATAAATGGTGTTACAACAGGAGATAGGCCTAAAATTAGTGACTTTCATGGGAGCTATCGTTTTAGGCACTAGAGTAATAGCTGTAGATTTTAAAGCATTTGGTAAATTACCAAAAGAGAAGAAAAATTGTACCTCTGCCATGACATCTTCTCCAACAATTCCCCACGCCACTTGAGAGAATTTTGTAGTGTAGCCATCTGGTCCAGGGCTTTGTTACCATTCATTACAAATATAACATCTTTTATTTCCTGTCGAGTAACAGGTGCAACCAAACTCTCCCCCATTTCAGGACTCAACTCAACTCCCAAGATATCCATCAACAAACCATCAAACATAACTTTTACATTAGGATCCACCTTACCAAGGGAGTTTGAGAAGAATTGTACCAACTCATTTGAGATATCCTCGTAAGTTTCCAATCTGTCCCCATGATCATTCATAAGCATAGTGATCATATTAGCTTTCTGTCTGGCCTTAACCTGTAACACACTCTTTCCTAAGTAGGAATTTGGGTCGGAAGGAGTTACCAGGAATTATATCGATACAATAATTTAATAAACATAAATATAATTAATGAAATTTTGTTCATTTTATTCGATAGGCCAAGTCAATAATTCTAATACAATAATCAATGGGTTGTATTACTACTTTAGTGACTAAAATGCAATAATCACAAAGTTAGAAACCATTTCGATAAACCATACGATACATGTCTTAATTCATATTGCAATTTCATAAGTTCAAAACTTATCTCCTATAAAGCTTGTATGCCGAATTTCAACATATTTAAAATACAATAACCTTCTAAATTTAAGCCTACAATACTTGAGGACTAATTTGTAATTATCAGATTATATATATATATATATATATATATATATATATATCCATGGATCAAAACTAGATGTATATTACGAAGTTCAATACATGATTATTGTATTTGCAAGTTCCCATAATAGTCAAAGGTCAATAATAAAACTCAATTAAATCCCTTAACTCTTCGAGAAGAAAATGCAAATCTTTTTATTTATCAATTTTTATTTGGGTTTAAGGTCGTATTCATTAAATACAAGTCATATTATACATGTCTAAAAATTTTTATATTTATTTAGTCCTTAATCTTCATTCTTGCTATTTAAGCCTAAGACTTTCTAATTATTTAGATTAGTCATTCTTAACACTTTCACAAGAATTCACTTAATTGTCGGAATTGAAATTCCTATCATCAGAAATCAAATTTTGACTAAACCGATTTTTGGGTGTTACATAACCCGTCTGAAAATGTATGATGAATTCTGATCCCCTTCCTTGACATATTGAACCCTAGACTTCTGCCTGAAAAAAAAATCTTCAGCCTCCAAGAGAGCTTTCAATTCTGCAGCCACTGTCTTCTCCTTAACAATGTTCTCAACAATAGGATTAGCCATCAATACCTTCTGTAGATTATCAAACTCAGCTTGTTTGGTAACAACCTTGCTTGAAATATCTCCATAAACTTCTCTATTCAATTTCTTTAGGGTTTCCTTAAGCCTTTTCAACTTAGTAAACAACATCTGTAATGGATTACCACTAGCAGGGCATGTCTAGGATTCCTTCACAATAGCTAAAAAATCAGAGTGTTTTGGCCAAAAATTAAAAAAATTAAAGGGCCGAGGGGGTGTTACTAAAAGGGCTCACAATTTCATATGACTTGGGCAATGGTCAGAGCATCCTGGAACCAAGAACTCCACTGAGAAGTAGGGAAACACACTAAGCCAGGCATGGTAGGGAATTTTCTGGGCAAATCCCCCATTTTGAGTGTATTTCAGAAAACTGCAGATAGATTGTGGGGTAAGAAAGGGTCTGTGGAAATTCATTTTCTTACACCTAGTGTCTATATAATTAATTTTCCCTCGCAGCGTGTCCGAGACTGGGTATTGGAATCTGGCCCTTAACACATTCATCAGCGCGCAATTGTTTTGAGAAAATAGATGCCCAGTTTGAAGTTTGATGTACTTCGGCTAGATACAGCTCTTGTTCGGGTTAAGCTGTGACACATCCCTTTAGAGCTCTACTCGTAGCAGGGGCTGGGTTACATTGCAAGTGCCTTAGGTAAGCCATTGTATTATGATCGTGCTAATGTTTTAAAGAAGCAATTGGAATTTGCAAAAAATTGTGTTGAAATCGATGCTAAAGATAAGATTCTTGGATCAGTGAAGGTTGAATTGGATGAGATATGCATAGTAGATATTGCTGTAGAGTTAGTCTAGTTTACCCCTACATGGCACTATGCCATTTTTGGTCACACTGATGACAAGTGTAGTAAGGTTGTTACTTCTACTGGTGAACCTGCTGAGGGGGATAGTCCTGTTGAGGAGGGATCAGTGTCCAGAGAAGTGACTGAAGTGTGTCCTGGCTCTATTGAGATTGTGGAACCTGTTTAGGAGGGAGTTGAGCAGAATGTCTCTAAAGTTCTGCTCACTGTAGCTGAACCTGCTGAATCGAGTAAATGCCCAGTAGTGAGAAGTACAAATAGCTTTGAGGTGTTCAATTCTAAGGTAGAGGATGTGGGGAAGGTTATCCTAGGAAGGGAAGGGAAGGGTTGTAGCTGGTGTAGCGACCTAAAATTTAAAATATGTTTCTCTTGTATGGAGCCGCTAAAAAAGAAGTAAGAATGGTTCCTTTCGTTTTTTTTTTTTTTGAAAATATTTGAAAAATGAAAAATTCTTTAAAAAATCGTATTTTCGAAAAATAAGAAAACTCGGAGTCGCCACCGGCCACTAAGGTAAGCCGGACACCATAAAACCAGAGATTCGATCAAAAATAGGATTTGGGAGTCAGTTACGGATGGGAATGTTTTGGCACCCCCATACCGCCCAAAAATTGGTACTGTAAAAATAAAACAATAATTACCGCTTTGTTAATATCGAACTTTGTGAATTAAAGTGAGGATTAATTTAAAATACAGTTATACATACAAGTCCATTTTAAGGGCTTTGTTATTCGAAAGTAAAAAACAATACCACCATCGCTACATTTGATACTGACCGCATTTACCGTCGAATAAAAAGACCCCGTATTAACAACATAATATATTCCAAATGCAATATTTACATCATAGAGGCATAACAAAATGAATATAAATACGGCAAACATAGCAAATAGAAAAAGGCATAAAATTAAACATCATAAATTAACCAAGTACCATAAACATTACAACATATAACAAAAATATTTGCATATACATATATTAACACTAAAGACCATTTACACAATATATAAAAACGGATAATAATATGTACACAAACCATATATTATTTTTAGGTTTTATTAAAGAACAATTAAATTATATATTAAAACACAAAATACATTCAAAAGAAAAAAAACATACACCAATTATATACAACAAAGAAAATGTACAACGCATGATATTAAAAACATAGGAAGGTACGTAAATGCATATTATACGCACATGAAAAAGGGCAAAACATTTATGCACATATGAGTAAACCTAAAACACTTAAAATGAAATAATGCCATATGATCGAAACAATAACAACAAAAACCAACACATATACATACAAGCTACATGACGCATGCCGATCACGAAAAACACATTAATGAGACAAAACAAGATAAACTAAACATACAATGCATAAAACTGATTTTTTTTTAAAAAAAAAGCAGACAAGGATAAAATTGAACAAAAAGAAAATCTAGAGGTCCACGGAGTAGTTTAGAGACAGTGTTAGGGGGTTCAAAAAGGAAGCTTTCAAAAAACAGGGGCTAAAAAGGGTATTAAACCCCTTTAAAACGAAATAATTAAAACAAACAGGGTTTAAATAGGTGCGGGTTAAAACCAGGAGGACCTATAACGTAATAAAACCACTTAAAGTAGGATTCAATTTGATTTTAGGTGAAATCGAAGGATTTAAAAAACCTACGGGGACCAGAGCTGTAATTTTAAAAGGGAAACCCCTAAAAAAGATTCAAAAACGCGCTGGGGACTTAAAAATGCAAATAGCCCACTTGTTTTATTTTTTTAAAACTATAAAACACACTTTTTGCCTTAAATGGCAAAATTTTGGGCATTTGAAACACCTCTCTTCATTTTGAAAAATCCAGAGAGTTTGAAAACGGAAAAAAAATGTGTTATTGCATGCTCTGAGATCCGCCGAAATGCTCTGGGATATTGTTATTTCTGCTTAATCCTTCTTTTGTGTTCTTTGTTGATGTTTTTCCAATTCTGGTTGTCTGACAATATTATATTTTTTTGTGTTTCTTTGCATGGCCGTCGTGGCTGCTTGGGAGGAGGGGAATACCGCGCGTAGGCTCGTGCTGGCTTCGGCAGCCGAGGCGTCAGAGGTAGCTTGGCAGTCGCGCGTGAGATCTGAAGAGCCGTACGTGTAACGCAAGTGCGCGTGAGATGGCGGGAATACCGCGCGTAGGCTCGTGCCAGTCTTTGAACCTTCCAGCTTTGCATCTGAGCCGTTGATTTGAATCCTCAGATCCTAGGTTGACTGGGCTGCGCATAAGTCAGAAACTAGATTAGGGTTTCATTTCTGGACTTGGGCCCAAACGGGCTGTGTAATATGTATTTTGGATTTTAAAGATGGACTGTCTAATAAAAAACGATGAGCTTTATTCATTAATATTATTTAATTAATTATTTTTTAATAATATACTATTTAATACTATTAATAATAGTAATATAAAAATATAAAAGTATTAATATAAAGTAATATAATAATAATCATAGTGTAATAATATAACGTAATATTTGTACCATCAAAATAAAATTAATAAACAATAATACTTAATAGTGTTTTGGATTTTGATAATGATAATAATTGCTTCATCTGTCCCATTCAATATGTCCCTTTTGTGCTTTTAAATTGTCTCACTTATTATGGCTCATTGAAAAAATTAATAACTTTTAAATGGTATATTTTCTTTTATACCATTTTTTAGTTTTCCAACATAATAAAATTTAACTTTTCAAAAAAAAAAGTATCGTTTCAATTATTTTACATCATTTTTTTACACAATTTTTTTCTTTCTAAAATTACGTGAAAAGTAAGCAATGGACGTTTTAAATTGGACGAAGGGAGTAACATATAATAATATTATACAATATAATAAGAGATTAATTATAATAATTAAGTCCAAGTTATCAAATTAAAAAAAACGGACAAAATTAGTGATTATAGCTGGAAAGATTACAGATCTGATGCAACAGTTAAAGCCTAAGGAAAACAAGAAAAAATAGGGTAAAAGTGGGAAAATGAAGGGTAAGAAAGGTGGTAACACTCTTCCATTGCAATGACCTTCCTAGTATGGAATATTCGGGGTCTAAATGACCCCTTGAAGCAGGGAAAGATTCTAAAGGTGGTGAGTGGAGTAAATATTGATGTTTTATGTTTGTTAAAAACCAGGGTTCGAGAACAAAATGCTGCCCATGTCATTCGAAGTAAGTTTAAATATTGGGATTTTATTCACAACTATTCGCATACTTCGAATGGTAGAGTTTGGATTCTCAGTAGGGGAGGATGAAAGCTTGGGATGTGTTTATGTTGGAGAATGCTCATCCCACATTGAGTGGGAAAATATAATGGGCTTGGTTTATAAAGGAACCTTGTTGGCTTTCTTTGTTGAAGAGTGATGGACTAAGTCTCTGTATGCGCGCATCGCTGTCGTCCGGCCGGCTTGGCGTTTGGTTCAGTTCGTGTTAACACGTGTTGAAGACATATCTGCACGCATTCTATCTTTTTATAGAAAATTCGGAATAATTATTTTTGAAAAATGCTTATGGTATTATAAACGGATAATTAAGAGAATAATTAGCAGTTTTTAATAAGGTTTATCAGCTGTTCATTGGATAAGTTTACCAGCTGTGGATAAACATGGACTTCTAATTACGTTTGACCCATTTTACAAGTTGTCCGTTTTTTTAACGTGTTTAAAACGTGTTGAACCTGGACTGTTTCACGTCCATATTCGTTCATCACTGGAGCAGCTGTTACAGCTATTTTAACGCAGTTTTAAAACGTGTTTTAAATGCTTTAAATACAGGGATACAGTTGTCTTATCCTTAAAATGAATTTACGATTTTATCCCTATATTTTCACCTATAAATAGGAGCTTTCTCAGCTCATTTTTTATCATCCGAAAATCATACAACAACAGCTTAAAAAGTTCTCTTTGATTTCTTGAGTTTCATACTATTTTCCTGTTCAAGAAGAGCAATACCATTAATCTCCACTCTAAAGTTTGCGTGTATAGACTTCAAAGAGTCCGTGCTAACCTCGAGGGACAATCCGCCTGTAGCAGCAACTACACCAGTTAGGGCGAATTTGTTTCTAAGGCAGTGGTGTTCACCACGACACGGTTCAAATTCTATTTTTTGGGTTTCTCTTATTTAATTGTCTGTCAGTGCTAACGCCCCGATTTTGCAGTTACTGTTCTAACAATTTAGAAACAAATTATACTGCAAATGACGAACCAATCGAGCAAGCTTGTTCTTGACCTTTCTAAGCTCGATGCACTGGACGGGTTCAATTACCAGAGGTGGTCACAAAGAATAATGATATTCTTTGAACAACTCGACCTAGACTATCTGCTGATCCAGCTGCAGCCATCTCAGCCAGTCTCTGATGCTGCTGATGCCATCATAACCAATGAAGATCTCGCAGTTGTCCAAGTGAATACAGATAAGTTCCAAAAAGACAACAAGACGGTTCGAGGTCACCTTCTGAGTCACATGTCAAACAAATTGTTTGATACGTTTCACAAAAAAAGAGTGCCAAGCTGATTTGAGATATTTTCGAGATGAAGTACGAATTCGACGACGCTGAATTAAAAAAGATATGGTTGACAAATGGCTAAAATTCCAAATGATGAACGAAAAGCCGATTATGAAGCAAGTACATGACTATGAGAAGCTAGTGTCTAACATTCTTTCTAAAGGAATGAAGATGTGCGAGGTACTGTAAGCCAACATCCTAATCGAGAAGTTGCCCAAATCCTGGTCTGACTACCGCAATTCTCTCAAACACAAAAAGAGAGATATGACGATTGTGGAACTGGTGGCCCATATGAAGATAGAGGAGGCAAACCAGTTAAAAGATAAGGTTTCCAACTCTAGTCAATTTTCTTTTAAAGCTAACTTGGTTGAGTCTGGTGGTGCCTCAGGTTTCAAATTCAAGCCAAACAAAAAGACAAACTAGAAAAAGAAAACCAAACCCAATAAAGTGACCAACTTCAAGAAGCCAGGAAAGGACAAGGCCCAAGGCAAAGTGGTCAATTGCTATGTATGTGGGCAGCCTGGTCATAAAGCCTACAAGTGTCAACAGCAGTCTAATCGCCAGAATCAACCACAACTCAATGTTGCAGAGAATGCCAGTGATGTTATTGCATCGGTGGTTTCAGAAATAAATCTGGTGGAGAACAACACCGAATGGATCGTAGACACTGACGCTTTAAGACATTTCTGCGCCAAAAGAGAGCTGTTCGTTGAGTTCGAAGCCGTAGAGAAATGAGAGCAAGTTTACATGGGAAACTCCAGCAGCTCAAACGTGCTTGGCAAAGGGAATGTTTTTCTCAAATTGACCTCGGGTAAAACTTTAGCTTTAAGCAATGTCTTGTATATACCCGCCTTAAGAATAAATTTGATTAGTGGTGGATTATTGAATAAGGCGGGCGTTAAACTAGTTTTCGAGGTAGATAAACTAATACTTTCCTGAAACAGAGATTATATAGGGAAAAGTTTTTTACAAAATGGTTTATTTATAATCGAAACCTAGTTTAATAAGAATAATGAAGCCACTACTTCTGCTTATACTGTTGAGACTCTTGATATGTGGCATGCTAGATTAGGTAATGTAAACTTACAATCACTTAAAAACTCATAAAAATGAAGTTAATACCTAATATAGAATATAATAGCTTTAACAAATGTGAAATTTGTGTAGAAGCTAAGCATACTAAACCTACTTTTAAAACAGTCTCTAAACGTAGATTTGAACTTCTAGAACTTATACATACTGATCTAGCAGACTTTAGAAACTGTGAAAGTAAGGGAGGAAAACACTATTACATCACCTTTGTAGATGATTTCTCTAGATATACAAAGGTTTATCTCCTTAGAACTAAAGATGAAGCTAAAAATTACTTCCTTATTTATAAGGCAGAAGTTGAGAATCAGCTTGATAGGAGAATAAAACGTGTTAGATCCGATAAAGGTGGTGAATATGGATCTAATTTTCTTAAAGAGGTGTGTGAGAAGAATGACATAATACATGAGACCTCTTCTCCTTATTTTCCTCAACAGAATGGCATTGCTGAGAGGAAAAATAAAACTTTAAAAGAGATGATAAACTCTTTGTTAATAAGTTCTGGGTTATCTAATAACATGTGGGGGAAGCCATTCTCTCGGCCAATCATATATTGAACCGTGTGCCTCATAAGAAATTAGATTGTACCCCATACGAATTGTGGAAAGGTTATGCACCAAATTTGCAATACCTGAAAGTGTGGGGGTGTCTGGCAAAAGTTGGTTTGCCTGACTTTAAAAAGACCACTATTAGTCCTAAAATCATTGATGCAATGTTTATAGGGTATGCTACGAATAGTGCCGCATACAGGTTTATGTCTTTAAGTGACTTCTCAATTTGTGAATCTAGGGATGCAGTATTTTTTGAGGACTCATTTCCTCTTAAAAAAACCTAGATTAAATGTTAAGACACAACGAAAAAGTCATGTTCCTGCTTCTTCTAGTAGTCCTGCCAAGGAGACTCTAGAGTTTGAATTAGAGCCTAGAAGAAGTAAAAGACAAAAGGTAGCTACTATCTTTGGACCAGATTTTATAACTTCCTTTATTACAGAAATAAGTGATCTAGACTCTATAAATGAATCTACAGCTCAATCTTTCCTTTTAGATGAGGATCCTAAAACATATAACGAAGCTATAAGTTCAATTGATGCTAGTTTCTGGAGAAGTGCTATTAATGATGAACTAGAATCAATTAAGTCTAATCACACTTGGGGGTTAGTTGACTTGCCTAGAGGATCTAAACCTATCAGCAGTAGATGGGTCTTTAGAAAGAAACTAAGACTAGATGGGTCAATCCATAAGTATAAGGCAAGACTAGTAGTCAAAGGGTTCACTCAGAAGTTTGGTATTGACTTCTTTGATACGTACTCTCTTGTGACAAAAGTCTCAACGATCCGTGCCTTTTTTGCGACCGTATCCATTCATAAGTTGTATGTACATCAAATGGATATAAAGACTGCATTTTTGAATGGAGATCTAGCCGATGAGATCTATATGGAGCAACCACCAGGTTTTGAGACACCTGGTATAGAAGGCAAAGTATGTAGACTTAAAAAAGTCTCTCTATGGCCTTAAACAAGCTCCGAAGTAGTGGTATGAGAAATTTTATAAAACCATTTTGAGTTTTGGTTTTATTGTTAATGGAGCGAATGCATGCATGTATTCGAAGATGTTTGGAACTGATTGTGTCATCATAAGTTTATATGTAGATGGCATGTTGATTTTCAGTACCAACATTGAACCCATTAACAAAACAAAAAATTTCTTGACTACTAAATTTAAGATGACTGATTTGGGAGAGGTTGATGTGATCTTAGGAGTAAAAGTTACCAAATCTGAAAAGGGATTTTCTTTAAATCAAACACACTATATTGAAAAGGTGTTAAAGAAATTTGACAGTTTTGATGTCTGCCTTGTTCAAACTTCTTATGACTCTAGTATACATCTCTTTAAGAATAAAGGAATTAGTGTTTCCCAGGAAGAGTATGCTAGAACTATTGGAATCCTTATGTTCTTAATGAACTATACTTGACCTAATATTGTCTATGTTGTGAGTAGGTTAAGTAGATATACTCATAATCCTAGTGGTGAACACTGGATTGCACTCAAGCACTTACTTAAGTATCTTAAGGGTACTATTGATTGGAAACTCGAGTTTGTTGGCTTTCTTTTTGTTTTAGAAGAATAATGTGACTCTAATTGGGTTACCGATAATGATGAAGTAAGCTCCACGAGTGGGTATGTCTTTACCTTAGGTGGTGCAGCGATTTCATAGAAGTCTGCTAAGCAGACTTGTGTCGCACGCTCTACCATAGAGTCAGAGTTCATTGCTCTTGACTTAGCTGGGCAAGAAGCTGAATGGCTTAGAAATCTATTAGCAGAAATTTCTTTGTGGGGAAAACCGACTTCTCCTATATCCTTGTTGTGTGATTCACAAGCAGCGATATGTGTGGCGAAGAGCCAAGCTTACAATGGTTAGAAAAGACACATTCTTAATAAGGAACGGAGTACTCTCTTTAGAGTATGTGAAGTCGGAAAGGAACCTTGCTGATCCACTTACCAAAAGGTTAAGTAGGAAAATGGTTCTAGATTCATCGAGGGGGATGGGTCTAAAGCCCATTGGTTGAAGAATTCATGGTAGATACCCAACTTAGTTATCTAAGTTCAATGTGGTCAAACGAAACCATGGAGAGTACTCATAGTGTATATATTTTACTACCTATCCCTATGACGAATAATGTACATGCCCAGGTTGAGTTTTATTACTCTTAATAAATTCATAGCCCAGGTTTTGGGTGGTCTTAGTGAGAAAAACTTGATGAATTTACTGACTTTGGTTAAATAACTACTCTTAATAAGTTCATAGCCCAGTGTTGAGTGGGTAGTCCTATCGCGAAGGACTGAATGAACTTGCCACTAGAAATGATGAGTTTTAACTCTTAATGAATTCAATCCCAAGAGTTTGGATTGTTCTATTGAGAAGAACTTGTTGAATTCACCGATTAAAGAGGTTGAGTTTTTATTCTTAATGAATTCTTATCTAGAGTTTGGGTGGTTCATTTTATAAATGAACTTGAAGAATTCACCTATTCTTTTGAGATGATGAGCTTGAGGGAAAAGCTCTTAATTATTTCATAGCTCTTATTTGAATGGCTTATGTGGAGATAAATCTGATGAAATAACCTACGTAAGTGAGAAGGATTAGCCACCTTCTATGGAAAATATTGGGCTATTTTTCTAGTACACTTACTAGAATCCTAAATTCAGATGGCTACACTTTTTTACATATGTATTTTAAACATTTGTATGTTTTCTGACATATCGAGGATTTCGGTGGATGAAGGGTTAGTTGTGTGTTATGAGTTTACCCTTATCTTAGAAAGTTTCAGATTCGTTCACTTATCTAAGAAAAGAATCGCTCATATCACTATGTACTAGTTCCATATACGTTCACTAGTGCTTAAGCAACTAATCTCGTTATTGCTCTTCTTGTGATTTTTAAAACTCAAATTTTTATCACTATGTTTTTTAAAGATTCGTTCGCATTTGTGGGGGATTGTTGGAGAATACTCATCCCACATTGAGTGTGAAAACATAGTGGGCTTGGGTTATAAAGGAACCTTGTTGTCCTTCTATGTTGAAGAGTAGTGGACTAGACCCCCGTACGCGTGCGCCGCCGCCGTCGTCCGGCCGGCTCGGCTCGGTTCGGTTCTGTTCGTGTTAACACATATCGAAGACACATCCGTGTGCATTCTATCTTTTTATAGAAAATTCAGAAGACGTTTGACCCATTTTACAAGTTGTCCGTTATTTTTTTAATGTGTTTAAAACGTGTTGAACCTAGACTATTTCACGTCCAGATTCGTTCATCATTGGAGCAGCTGTTACATCTATTTTAAAGCAGTTTTAAAACGTGTTTTAAATGCTTTAAATACAGGGATAAAGTTATCTTATCCTTAAAATGAATTTACGGTTTTATCTCTATATTTTCACCTATAAATAGGAGTTATCTTAGCTAATTTTTATCATCTGAAAATCATACAACAACATCTTAAAAAGTTCTCTTTGTTTTCTTGAGTTTCATACTATTTTCCTGTTCAAGAAGAGCAATACCACCAATCTCCACTCTGAAGTCTGCGTGTACAGACTTCAGAGAGTCCGTGCTAACCTCGGGGGACAATCCGCCTGTAGCAGCAACTACACCGGTTGTGGCGAATTTGTTTCTAAGGCAGTGGTGTTCACCACGACACAGTTCAAATTCCATTTTACGGTTTTCTCTTATTTAATTGCCTGTTAGTGCTAACGCCCCGATTTTGCAGTTACTATTCTAACAGTTTAAATCTGATCAGACTATCACTTGCACAATATCGAAAGGTGATGATCATTTCTATTATTTTGTTATCGATGCCAGTAATAGTAGAGATGAAAGGAGGGTACTATGGAATGATTTATGTGATTTGAAGGAAAGAATAGGTGATTGTCCCTGAATGTTAGCAGGAGATTTCAACATCATCTCCTGCCCATAAGAGAGTTCTGATTTCAATGGTAGTCAAGGTGTTAATAGAAGTATGCAGAATTTTAATAACTGTCGAGAAAGTCTGAATGTGTTGAATCACTTTTTCACAGGTTCAGTTTATACTTAGTGCAATTTTAATGATGGAAGCCTTCTTTCCAAAAAGTTGGACAGGGTACTTGTAAAAATTCTAGAGTTAGATACGTGCAGAGTATGTCTTTCAGATCCTTAATAGTGAGGCTGCTACAGAACTTTTTTTGTGGAGAACTAGATTGGCGGAAAATATGAAGTATAACAAAAATAATTAATTAATAAATCGATGTTAGGTGGTATGTAGAAAACTATAATTGATGTCACGTCTTTCATTCTTATGATTTAAAAAAATAATTACATGAATTATAATTACAACATATATATATATGAAAATTAAAATAGTTATTAAACGTAACTGGGCTAATAATTAAAATATATCTAAAGAAAATTTAGATATGTTAATATTCAAAATAAAATAAAATTTAAGACAATTAATACATGATTTAAATAGGGTGAATGTTTAATTTAACTACACAAAAACTCACGAATTTTTTTTGGAACAAATTTTACTTAGGGAAGGAGGAAGGAGAATTTTTGTTCCTACTGGACCTTGAACCTACAACTTAAGGGAAAAAGAGGGTGTCAACCGATAACTTTAACCACTTGTTCTAAAAATTGTTGACACAAAATTTTAATCTTTGTTGCACATGTTATAAATATATTTTCCAAACTTATTGTTGGATGTTTACTTTTAATTCCAATAATCTTTTTTATATTTTTTCATAAACTAATAGAATTACTATATTGATGTCAATAGATATCATTTCAATTATTGAAAATGCACATGAACAAAAATATCATTAAGCCTTCTTTTTTGCCTTATTTGATTAGGGTAGAAAATTTGATTGTTCTCTTAATTCGTTTAACATATACTTTGATGTGAAATGCACATAGACAAAAAAAATCATATTAACATTACAAATTTATCACTATTAAATTTTAATTTTCCATAAATTCATCTAACATCTACCTTGGGTTTGTCCTTCAAGTATTCTATTAAATTAGTTGTAGTATTTGTGTAGTAGTAGTTCGAAACGAGATTGGCCAAACAACACTTAAAAAATTGATACAATAATTAAAATTACTCATAATTCAATTGTATCCTTAAATTGAGTCTATTATCCACTTAAACACACTTGTAATAATATTAAGAAGATGAAGAATAAACTATATAAATGGTCACCAAAATTTTAGGGAGTTTTTTTTTTGTCACTGAATTTTTAAAACTTACAACATGATCATTGAAGCTTTAATTAGCTTTCATTACGGTCATTATCATTAAGAAATGCTGACGTGATATGTTAGAGTCATCTTCTTCCTCTAAAAAACCTAAATTTCTCAAACTAATTGTAGTCGCCGGCCTCCTTTCGCATGTGTCGTCACCATCCTTACTCCCATTACCGCTAGTAAAAAAGTTCATGTTGATGGTAGCTAATTTTATCTTAGGCAACACCATCCAAGCTCCCATTAGATTTTTGCAACTTTTATTTTCTTGCTGCCAAATTCATGGATGGTGAGGGAGTTTCGATTGTTTTGGGGATTTGGATAAAAAAAATTGTGAAAACGCTTGAGTATGGTGGGTTTTGTGTTCTTCGATTGGCGCATGCGATAGGAAACTAATGACTGCAATTAGTTTGAGAAAAATAACCTAAGTATTAACCACGGGCAACAGAGGCAGAGCGATTGAGAAACAAATTAAGTGGTAATTACTAAAGATGTATATTTTATGTATAATTTCATGTATCACAATCAAATATATAATATATAAAAACTCATCAAGATGTATACTTTAAGTAGTAATTAATAAATGTCAACAATCTTTAGATTATGTGGTTAAAACTCTAAGTTGATACTTTTCTCTTCCCCTAGGTCATGGGTTCAAGACTCGGTAAGAGCAAAATTTCTCTTCCCCCTCTCCTAAGTAAATATTGTTCAAAGACAATGAGATTTAAGAAGACTTCTAAAGTTTGTCGGTATGCTAATCTCTATGGAACTATTTACTTTTCTTTGCACCTTTGTGTTTTGTATGAGATTTTGGTGGACTAGTCCCCATTATTCACCCTTCTAGATGCATTGTATTTGTGATATATTCCATAGTTATTAACAAAATTCAGTTGTCATTGTAAAATAAACTCATCAAGTGGTGTCTGTGGGCAAGGAAATATTGTTATCCCTATGTGATATGAATTCGAGTAGTTTGTCTGCATAGTGTGTGTGCATTATTAAAGAATAAGGGTTAATGAATAATTATTATCTTGTAATCACACCAAAAAGTATAAACATGTTATTAAAATTATTGAAAAAATAATCATAAATTTCGAACATAAATTGTGAAACGAAATTGAATCATAAAAATAAAACTTGTTCAAGCCCTTCTATTTTGCTTCAAACCCATGAAACGGTGATGTTTCTTTTTTAACATTAAGTGGTGATGTTTGGTTCTTGCGAAAGTGCAAGAAAACCTAATTTTTGGTGAGAGTCGGACGAGGTAGCGATTAAAATTTTAATCAATTAATTTTCTCGTCTTAAATACTGGAAATTGATGAGTATTTATTGTAGAACTCTTGACATTTTAAATTTATTTGAGAAGGAAGCGTATTATTTTTTTACAAAAAAAAAAAATCTATCTAGGGGAGAAAGAAGTAGGGATGACAACGGGGCGGGGCGGGGCGAGTTTTTGGTCGCCTTGAACCCGCCCCGATCTATAAACTTCTAAATCTGACTCTGTCTCGATCTGAATTAAAATATTAATTTACTCATCTCGTCTCACTCTGATGTATTAACTTTTAAACTCGACCCCGACCTGACCCGACCCAATTTTTTTTTACAAATTTTAATATTCGCCGACGATAAAAGTTAAACCCGATGAATCCACCATCACGACCACAAATATATAGTTTTAAAGGACTTCAAACTTATATAAAAATAAAATAAAACCAATTTTAAATTAACTATATGAAAAATTACATATTTAAAAGAATAAACTTGAATCATTGACCGTCATATCGAATATGTTAAAACTTGAACAACATCTAAAAAAATTACGATAAGCACAACCCCCCCCCCCAAAAAAAAAGACAAATAAAGTTAGCTTAGCAACCATAAAAGTGTTTATACATATTGGTATTTTCATAAATATAATAAAAAAAGTATATATTTATTTAAATATATACCGAGGTGAGAAATTTCTAGAATATACCTGAACCCACCCCGCCCTGATCCCTAAATATTGATAACTAATAAACTATTCAAACAAATATCTAATATAATCATGTCCTTATATTTCATTTTGTTTGTATAAATAATCAAACAGCTATCAGCTATCAGTTAATTTTACCAAACACTTTTATACAATCAGCTAATACAAGTCGCTAGTCAGGTCAGCTAATGTAATATGCTATTAGTTATCAACTATCCGCTAATTGCGAAACAATACCATAATATTTTTATTTAAATTATGGAGTATTCAAAAGTAGCAAAATTTCAGGTTTACAAGGTTACCTGACCTGCTGATATATTTTCATCTCTTAAAGAATTAACCTAATCTCAATCCATTTAGACTCCGTTTGGCGAAGTTGGTAAAACCCCAATTTAGGTTGAGAAGTAGCGTTTGGGGAGAAGCTTAAGTTTTCATCTTCTTCAAAAGTTGCGTTTGAGATCAAAATCGATGCAAAAATTAGGTGATAAAGGACAAAAGTCGAGTGCTTAATGAAACTTCTTCAAAAGTTGGGTGGAGAAGCAACACCGAACATAGCCTTAATTAGGGGTGACCAAAACTTGACTCGAAAAAATCAAATTTTTCGACTCAACTCAAGGCAAAAAGAACTCAACTCAAAATTGTATAAACTTGACTTGAAAAATTTTCAAATAAAGTTTGAGTTGTAAAATATAAATTCGAATAACTTGAAATTTTTAGCTATTAGTTATTGATTTTTAAGTTCGAGTCCCTCAATTTTTTCTAATATATATATATGTTGATATAAAAAAATATAAAAACAACGATAAAGTACACAAATGGTCACTAAACTATCCCTAAAAATACAAAATGATCATCAAACTTTCAAAAATTACATAATGGTCATTAAACTTTAGTTTTTATTACAAAATGGTCATTGGGCTGTTAATTGTCGTTAACTGGGAGACGTGACAGTTACAAAAACTTGTATAATAATATATTTAATCCTCAATATTTACACTTTCAATCAATTTAGACATCAATAATGAGGGTTAAATTAGAAATAAATTGATTAAATGTGTCAGTATGCAGAATTAAATGTTATATTATTCAAATTTCTATAACTGTCACGTCACCCAATTAACGACAGTTAACGGCTCAGTGACCATTTTGTAATAAAAACTAAAGTTTAATGCCCATTCTGTAACATTTGAAAGTTTGATGACCATTTTGTATTTTTAGAGATAGTTTAGTGACCATTTGTGTACTTTAGCCTAAAAACAAATATGCCACATATGATGAAATATGTATTCTTATCTTATAGGATTAGAGAAAGTCATTTAAATTATAATCAAATTGTACTATAACATGATAAATAATTACTATTAAATTTGTATAGGAACTCAAAAACTCGACTCGAATTTTATAAACTCGACTCAAATCGAAAAAAATTTAAATAAAGTTTGAGTTATAAAATATGATGCGTCAACTCGTATAACTTAAAATTTTTTGACTCGACTCAATCATTTGCAGAAAGATACACAAGCTTTGAGCCAAGATGTAGATATGCATGAGTGTACATTAATTATAATTAATGATGTTACGTGCATCACATAAACGATTATAAAATATTCGTAAAAATAAATTATTAGAAGAGAGGTACATGTACGTCACATCAGTAGTATTACTTTTTTTCCGATAAATACATCACTAGTATTACTCGAGATTAAGCTACTGTAATAATGCATGTACCATGTGATGCATTAACATTCATTTTAAAATAATATTAAAGTTGTATCTTTGTCTTCAAGTAAATTATAAAGGGCTGAATGGCTTTACTAATAAAAAACAATTAAATATTGTCAATTTTTTTTTAAATAAATACTAATCCCATTGATTAGAATTAGGGATAGCAAAAATATCCAAACCCGACCTGGTGTGCTATGACTCGAATCGATCAGTTTTTTATAATTTTCAAGGATTGGGGCAGGGCGGGTAGTGAAAAAATATTAAGTCGGATCGGGGCGAGTTCGTGTATGAGATGGAGATTCCCCGCCCCGCCATGGTATATTTTTTATTATTTTTATTATATTTATAAAAATAACACTATATATAAACACTTTTAGAGGTTGCAAGCTATTTTTTAGTTTGTATTTATCGTAAATTTTTGTTAGATATTGTTCAAATTTTAACATATCTGATTCTGAATGTCAATGGTTCGAGTTTTTTTTAATATGTATTTTTTATGTGAGTAATTTAATTGATTTTATTTTATTTTTATATAGTTTTAAAGTCTATGAAATTTATATTTTGTCAATGTAATGGTAGTTCTATCATATCTAATATTTATTATCGATGAAATTTAATATATATTTTAAAATTTTGGGTTGGGTCAGATCGAGGTTGGGTTTAAGGGTTTATAGATCAGGGCAGGACATGGCGAATAAATTAATATTTTAATCCCGATACGGGGTGAGGTCAGGTTTAGGGGTTAATAAACCGGAATGGGTTCGGGGCGGCCAAAAACCCGCCCTACCCCCATCCCTAATTAGAATGCATAGCGTGGGAATGGCTTTTGGAAGTAGGAGTCATTAAGGATAAACCCTAGCTTAAAAGTTAAAACCTATATATACTTAAGCCAACTAATTAGCGGGCAATGCTACATCTACCTACTAGTTATCTACCCAGCTAAAGTGGCACATGAGACAATTAATAATATAATATATTTTTAATATATAATTTTAAAACAATAAACGTAATACAATTAATCCATCTTTTTATCAATAAACAATTCTCAAGATTATAAATACAATACAATTAATACATCTTTACATAATAAATAATTTTTAAACTATAAATGTATTATAATTAATTTTTTTAAATATAAAAAGAAGTGAAACTAAGCTAACTCAATACATTTTAGTCTACTATCATGATGCAATTCCTCCAAAATATTAGCACTATTTTTTCAATCAAATTAAAAACAAAATATCATATATGAACCATGAAAACTTATGAGTTTAAGTTTTGTCTCACCTCAATTTCTATGAAAACACAACCCCTTAAACTTATTGATTTTGTTCATCTACTATTGGTTACGAATGAAAATACAAACTTTAGTTATTTTCTTAATTTTTTTTATCTCTATTACCCGTTCATATTTCTCAAATTCTCATGATACTATAAGAGAACCATTTATCGAATTAAATATTTCTAAAAATTGGGAGGAAAAACTGTCTTAATTAATTTAAACTAAAAATGACCTAAAATGTCATTATTGTAAAAAGTTTTGGAGGGACAACAATCCATCCCACCTCATGAGTGACTACATCCCTGAAAATATTGGTACCAAGACTCAATCGACAACAACTACATTTTTTATTTAGTGCAAGACATTTTGAGAATTCAAAAGAAATCTCAATATCACTATAATCGATATCGTGTCAATATCAATCAAAAAAATATTTGAGAATCCAAAAGAATACGTAATTTAGTATAGCACGACTTTCTGTACGATATATATGTTAATCATTTAACTGTTGTATTTAAAAATATAATTTTATCTTTTATACACATGATATTTGAATGAAGTTAATTATCGATTCAAAATATTATTTATATTAACATATACTTATATTTGAATTTGTTTATACTCAATAAATAGTTAAATATTTTTAATTTATATAAATTTTTACGTTCATAATATATGAATAAAATATAATTTATAAAATTTTAAAGGTTTGAAATTAAAAAATTATCATTTAAGCTCAAAATGATAAATTTAAAAAGTTATCATTTAAAATTTTAAATAAATGAGACAATTGTAATTATAACTTAAATTTTAGTGTAAAAATTTTAATGCTAATTTTAAAGGGGTCATTAATTTATTGATTTCTACAATAAATTTAATGAGTTTAACTCTACAAAATATCATATCAGCTGGGTCATTTACCTTGAGGGTATATAAAGTTTTATCCCTAATTAACCTAATTTGTTTTTTATTTGGAATTATCATGGAAATAAATAGTGGACTAGTAAGATTGATTAGTTATGGTTCTTAGAAACGTGCATTAAATCATCTTCTTCTTTCATTCTCATGATTTTATTGTACACAAGGACATATAGCACAGTTTGATTGACATAAGGATGAACGTTCATTTTGTCGTTTACCGCCACATCACTGTCCTTTTTAGCCACGTCGGCATTGTATTGCATAAAGACACAAGACATAACTTCGGGGCATTTTTTTATTGTGACGTGGCCTTCACCACACATGACAACCTTTTCTCTTAAGGCACCCTGCTCTTGCTAAATTCTTTTTTCTATCTTCGTTTATTTTAGACTTAATTAAAAAAAATCGCCCAAATCAAATATTTTTTTAATTTTAAGTGTTTAAAATAGTTTTTTTAATAAAAATATATGCTTAATGTTTAGTTTGTTACAATTTAAAGTGTCTGACCGTTTAAAAAATTTTAACCATTAAGAACGTGACACATGACATCTTTTTTATTTAAAAAAAAATATTTTTTAAAAAAACATAAAATCCCCGAAATCTAAAAAAAACAAATTCTTAAAGCCCAAATCCACAAAATCACCAAATTGACGTTGTTGTAGCCGCTGATAGTCTCATCGAACACCATCAATGTCGTCGTCGGAGATCATCGCTCATTTCTCCCAACCACCCATCGTCGGTAGGAGTGCCAATAGGACATCATTCAACTGGAACCATTCACATTTGTCATTCGACATCCGATTTCCCATTGACACTTTTCATTTTAATTATCGGTGATGGGTGGTTGAAGAAATGGATGGTAGCGTTCGACGACGAAAATGGTGGCGTCTAGCGAGACTATCGACGACAATTTGAGATTTTACAGTTTGGCTTTTAGAGATTTTGAGTTTTTTGAAATATTAGGAGTTTTTTTGAAAATTTTTAAATAAAAAATTAATTTAAAATAAAAATTAAATTAAAAGAAAATAGAAATTAAAACTTACCAGGTGTCAAATTTCAATTGGTAAAATATTTTTTTAATGACAGTTAACTACGAGGCACATGAAATTAACAAAATTAAACGTTAGACACTTATTTTTATCAAAAAAATTAGGCACCTAAAATTAAAAAGAAGTATAGTTAGAACACTTATCTTTGTATTAAACCTTTATTTTAAGGTATAAAAATAATTTGTAATGATCTAAATTTTCAAATAAATCCTTTTTAAAAAAATCGAATCAACGAGTGAGTGTTGCTTCGAATCACGAACTAGATGTTTTAATAGGGTATATTGATTTATCGGGTTAAATTTGAACTATGGTGGATGAGAATTGGACATAGATAAACCGAAATAAAATGTTTCATTTAAAAAGAAATAAATGGAGAGGTTTATTAAACAATTATGCCATTTTTCTTTTGAAATGACACCAAAGAAGTTACTTATATGCTCTAGCAATATTGTAGTGAAAAAAGATGGAATAGGCAAACAGAAATGGGCCCATATACACGTTATTGAAATATCAAGAAAGTGAAGACAAGTCCCCTCATGCTTAGGCTCAAGGCCTCCCTCTTTTCACTATCTTCCCCAATGGTGTATAATGAATTTGCAATTAGTACATCATCTTTTAGTTGCAAATTGCAATCTATCTCAAGAGTACAAATTGTTAGCCCTTTTCGGTACTCCTACTGATATTTCATCATTAAAATATTAATTTAAAGTTTAAATTAAAGTTTAAGGTTAGATCTTAGAGTATGTAGGTGTAGAGTGTATTTTTTAAAATTTAGGATTAAAATTTATAATTTAATTTATTTTAGTGTTGGGCACAGAAAAATACACTAAAAAAGGACAGGGAATTTTTGTCACTATCTCAATGCTCAATTCGTTTTCTCCACACTTCACAATTTTATTTCTCAATATAGTTAGTCGGAGTTGCAAATTAATTAATTAGATGCTAATTCAGTTACAAAATTATTAAAATACTTTTCTTTCTTTTCGAACAATTTTTATCAAAGGGTGAGAGAATTTGCTCCTAATGAATTTCGAACTTACAACCTAGGGAAGAGAAGAGGGTGTTAACTGAAAACTTTAACCACTTATATTAGAGATGGTTGAAAATGCTTTTCTTTTAAAGGGCAATTAATATTATGAGAAGTATTCAATAGTCCATATATATAATTTTCTTATCGTTTTCGCTAGTAAATTTTCGAAAGTTACAAAATGATTATTAAAATTATTGAATAGCTACATTTTGATTATTCTGCCTTTTAAGAAATGAGATGACTTGTTAACTCAATGAATAATATCTCATTTACCCCCTCAATTATACCTAAAGTTTTATTAATTTTATATTGATGTGAGTGAATATATGTATATATAATCTCGGAGCTGGGGCTCTTATTTTGTACTCTTGCTAAGAATTGACCATGCCCCCCTCCCCATATATATAAAATCTTGGGGACAGAGCAATGATTCAATTGAATAAAATATTAGTGTCCGGTTGTTGAGCTGTTACAATTACTTGGTGCAATAAGTGCTACTAAAGAGTGAAATAATAATAATAATAATAATAATAATAATAATAATAATAATAATAATAATTACGTGAAACAGTTATATTGCTCAAATATATATATCACTTCCATTCAAACAATGTTACATAATTCTATTTATAAAAAAAAACAATTATTCACTATACATTATATGTGATAACTAGATATTTATTAATAATGATGCGTGCCGAATATGTGATTAATTTATATGATTTGAATGAAAGTGATACATACTGACATGGTGTAACCGTTTCGTATATTCTTTTCTTTATATAAAAATAGAAAAGAACGCTAATAGATGTTTGGCAATAATGTCAAAAATGCTCTTAATATTTTGTTGAATAGTCATATTAGTTTCTATTTCTTTTTTGACTTTCACCCTTAGTATTTTATTTTTGGTCAAAATGACTTCTCTGTGGATTGAAACCGTTAGTTGACTAACGGTCAATGTTGGATGATGATGTAGCATGTTGACTTGGCCACGTCAACAATTTTTTTAAAAAAAATTAATAGTAAATTAAATAAATATTTTTCTTATCCAATAAAATAGTGACATGTCACAATAATGTCAAAAGTAGCTCCAACGTTTGACCTTTTGGTCACTTTAGCCCCTATTCTTTTTTTTGGTGCAAACAACCATCTAACGTTTTATTTTTTTCAAATTTCACCCTCATTGGATGAAAAACGTTAGTCAACTAACGTTCAACGCCTGAGGCTGACGTGGCATGTCTGCATGGCTGGGGCGCTGACGTGGCATCGTGATTTTTTTTTAAAAAAATAATTATTTTTATATTAATTTCTAACCAATCAGACACTGCCAACTGGTAAATTGGTTCTAAGGCATAAGAAATAATCAAAATTCAAAGGTGTGCTTGGAGTGATTCAAACCTGGGACCCCAGATTGAAAGATCTAACACACAACCACCAAGCCAACCTACTATGTTGCTGTTTTTTCACCACTTATTTTATTTATTCATTACTTTATTTGCTTAAAAGTGAAAAAATATTCATTAAATATTTACTAATATATCCTAAACCCTAAATATCAAAACCATAAACCCTAAACCTAAACCCTAAATATAAAAACCCTAAACCTAAACCCTAAATATCAAAACCCTAAACCCTAAATATCAAAACATTAAAAACCAAAACCCTTAAACCCTAAGATCAAAACCCTAAAAACCAAACCCTAAACCAAACCCTAAACACTAAACCATAAAACACTAAACCTTAAATCCTAGATCTTAAATTCTAAACCCTAAACCTTAACCCTAAAAATAAACCCTAAACCCCAAACATCAAAACACTAAAAACTAAACCTTAAACCCTAATTCCTAAACTCTAAACCCTAAACTAGTGTTCTAAACCCAAATTTAGGGTTTAAGGGTTGGTGTTTAGTGTTTATTGGTTTAGGATTTAGGGTTTTAAACTTTAGGATTTAGGGTTTAGGTTTTTATGTATTTAGGGTTTTAGTTTTAAGGTTTCAAGTTTAGTATTTAGGGGTATAGGTTTTTAGTGCTTTGATATTTAGGGTTTTATGGTTTAGTGTTTAGGGTTTAGTTTTTAAGGTTTAGGGTTTTGATATTTAGGATTTAGTTTTAGGGTTTAGGGTTTTGATATTTAGGGTTTAGATTTAGGGTTTAATTTTTAGGGTTTAGGAGGATATATTAGTGAATATTTTAATAATATTTCTTCACTCTCAAACAAATTAAGAGGTGAATAAATAAAATAAGTGGTGAAAAAACAATATCATAGTAGGTTGGCAGGGTGGTTGTGTGTTGGGTCTTCTAACCTAGTAACCTAGGTACACCTAAGTACACCTATTGAATTTTGATTTTTTCTTATGCCTTAGAACCAATCTGCCACGTGTCATCATATGATGGTGCCACATGGCAGCGTCTGATTGGTTAGAAATTAGCAGCGTCTGATTGATTAGAAATTAATATAATTTTTTAAAAAAAAAATTTACGATGCCACGTCAGCAAAGTGTCACGACAGTAAAGAGCCACATCAGCGCCCTATGTCATGCAGACATGCCACGTCAACCTCAAGCGTTGACCGATAGTTGACTAACGGTTTTCATCCAACGATGGTGAAATTTGAACAAAAATGAAACGCTAGGTGGTTGTTTGCACCAAAAAAAAAAGAATATAGGTTAAAGTGACCAAAATGTCAAACGTTAGGGGCTACTTTTGACATTATGCCTAATAACTAAAACTAAACCTTTGGATCCAGGGGATTCAAACCCGGGTCTCAAAGGTGAATACCCTAAAGCCTAACCCACCAGC
Source organism: Hibiscus mutabilis (assembly GCA_019671005.1). Taxonomy (NCBI): domain Eukaryota; kingdom Viridiplantae; phylum Streptophyta; class Magnoliopsida; order Malvales; family Malvaceae; genus Hibiscus; species Hibiscus mutabilis. The sequence continues at coordinate 53,870,486 of CM033726.1, forward strand.
CAAGCTTAGAATTTTGTGTATTTTTTAACACAAATTATATTTAAACAAAGAGATTATATTGATCCAACCATAAAGATACAGTCTGTTGAAGTTCTGCAAACTTTTCTTGGAATCAATGTTTCTCAACACAAATCCTGCCTTGCTAATCAGAGCACCCCATAACGCTTGAAAATTAAAGGAAACTTCTGTTATGGCAGCTAGAGAACATCCCAAAACGATGGGGACAATGGAAAGCAAGACTTTTAAAGGGTATGTATCACCGAGGAACGAAGAGAAAACAAAGGAAAATACAGGGTGAAGGAAACAACAACTTTAGAAAACGAAACGCAACGGGTTCAAGAAGTGCAATCGTGAAAGGTTTTGTGATTTTGGGACAAGGTAGGACCAGAGAACCAACTTCAAAATGAAACCATCAAAGAGTTGAAAAGAAGCAAGCAACTAAGGGAATGGGAAGACATCCAGTGCTTTCTTATTGTAAATGTTGAAGACAATGTTATGAAAGTACCAAAAAACAAACACGAGCGCAAGCTATAAAGTTTTCTGGGGCTGCTTCAACAGATTCAGCTTCTCATCGTCGTTTCAGTTCAGACATGAAACTTTCTTATGCCTTACTAAAGTTTAAATATAATTTGTGTTAAAAAAACAATAAATTCTAAGCTTAGCTAGTTGGTTAGGCATTAGGGTATTTTCCCTCCCTTAGATCTCAACTTTAAGTTCAGTTAATTTATATACTTCTTTCAAATGATATTGTGCATGTGTCACTATTTCATTGGATAAGAAAAAATAAATAAAAATAATTTATTATTAATTTTTTAAAAAAATTATTGACGTGGTAAAATGTCACGTCAGCATCCCAAGCCAAATCAGTATGTCACATCAGCGTTCAACATTGACAGTTAGTTAACTAACGGTTTTCATTCATGGATGTGCTATATTGAGTAAAAATAAAACAGTGGATCAAAAGAATGAATAAGGGCCAAAGTAACGATTCAATGAAACGTGGTTTAATTGAAATTGTAACACAAAACTCGTGCAAATATGTACAATATTTTGGCATTATGCCCAAATGATTATACAGTGCTAATTTCATATTCCCATTATAAATTTGGTTTTAGAGCTACTTTCATAATCCCATTATAACTTGGTTTAATTGAAATTGCAACACAAAACTCGTGCAAATATGTACAATATTTTTTAGTTGAAAACTCTAACCCCTCCTCCAATTTGCATAGTCAATTGCTAATAAACATATATTTTTGTAATAGAAATATACTCTCTTCATCTCATTTAATATGTTTATTATTGATAAAAATATAAAGAAAATATGTTTTAAAAACCTTTAATCAAATAGTTTAAAAATATATTTTTTATAAAATTTATTTAATTAAAATATTTAAAATAATTATAATCAAAATTTAAAAAAATTGATAAAAAAAGTAATACTAAACATATTGAATAGGTAGTAAATTTGCAATCAAACCAATCCAACTGAAACAACATCCCAACTGTTATTGATAGCCACTTGTCCTATTTTACAATCGCCCATTTATTGATTAGAATAGAGAAGGCCCAAGATTATACCAAGTTATCAGCATCCGGCTGGGCAATTACTGGCCCAAGTCATTCTAAGTTGGTTCACTATCCTTTTTGTCCGGTTTAAATTATTTATCCGTCTCTAAACTTCAGAACAAACATTTAAAATTGTTGATCCTCGTTGGCCGGAAGTGCTCCTCGTTCACTAAACCAATTATAGATGAAAAATTTTGAACACTGTTATTGCACATCATGAAGACAGTACAAGGAGACTAAGTGGGAAATCATTCATCTATAGCTTTCAGTTAGTACTTCCAAACAAATCCTAGAAACTATAAATTTTGCATACACAACCAGAAATCGGCTCAACGGCCGAAAAGAAACATATAAACATTTTGGGACATGGTAGTGATGTATCACACACAAGCTTCTCCGCTCTCTTGTATTTACAATCCCGAGATTCCGGGTCTTCTTAGCCGACTTAACTGAAATACCGGGTGCCTGCATAACCGTAGAACACCTTTTCTTAAACTTAGCCGGTCCTTATTATCGTACCCACCTCTGCATTCATTTTCAACAGGCCTCATTTCGCATGCATTTGGCATGCTGTTACCTGAAACAGACTTGAATTCCTCTTCTCCCTCACCTCTCCCAGAGCTCCATAGTTTCTCTTTGGGGACAAATTCCAGTCTACTCATTGTGGCAGCCCGCACAAGCTTAGCAGTGGAAGCTTCCTTACATGGACTTGCACCCGGAACTTGCTCATTGAATACCCCACTGTCAGTAGTTGCAGAGTGGATGTCGATAATGCCGGTAGGAGAATACGATGGCAGCAGCCTGTCCTCGGCAGCTGACTCCTCCCTTTCACGAAGTGTCTTTAAGATCAATGTCTTGAGGAAGTTCATTACTTGCACAGCATGAATCAATGCTGTCAGAGGATCAGCCATCTGTGGACCAGATAGAGATATAATCTGATTTAGATGTTTGACTAAACTAGTATGAATTCACCTCACCAGGAATCTCTCCCCTAGAATTATATGATTTTGTCGCAGGACGCACTATTAATCAGCCAGACACCTAACGTTTTTCCAAGACCAGAGAGACTAAAAATGCAAGAGCTGAAAGTAAAAGAAAACCTGAGTCATGTTTGGCGCAAAAACCATGGCGATGTTTCGTGCACTCATTTTGTTGTATTGTTCATCCTGCACAACATCAGCCATCAAATTGATAGCCCAGTCAAGGAGAGCAGCTTCTGTTTGAGGAAGCAACTTCATGAGTTCAGTGCAGTCATCCTCGGTGTTGCAGTGCATCACCTGCTCTGGTGTGAGGGAATCGAGTACTCCACTAGGAAGTTCTCTAAGCCATGCCTACAAAGGATTCCAAGTACAGGCACCAACTGAGATATAATATCAAAATAGTCGAGCATGAAAGCAAAATGTCAATTCGAAGAATGAGTCCTGATATGAGTAATAAGTCTACGCAAGATCATGGGAAGAAAAAGATAAACACAATCTTGATATTCTGGCATGTAGAAGCTATATAGTATGTATACCTTTATCAGACCTGCCAAGCAATGGACATCGATTCCACATGGTACTAGACCTTTGTTTAACTTGTCTCGGACATACTCTTCTTGACTATTCTCAGCATTAATCCGGAATATCCCTTCAGCCTTCAATCAACATAACCAATCTTTGTCAAAACCTCAAGCATTTAGAACATGGTTTAGTCATTAAACCAAAATGTAGGCTTAGACTTAACCTTAAGGCCTCCTTCTGCATACAAACGTTTTTGCATCATAAGAAGAATAGTTGGCACACTGTTCCCTCGTTCATCATAAGAACACTGCATTGACTCGGCAGAAACTCCAAAAACACTTGCACTGTCAATAACAAAGATGCATCTTGCAAGTTCAATATAAGCTACCATAAATTCGCAGAACAAAAAAATTCTACAAGATTCCACACACAACAGAGTATTTATGGTTTTTCGCCTTTTTAGCAGAAAAAATGCAACTAGCATTCAACTCTGCAGTACAAGTTTTTTTGCATGATAGAAAGAAATAGCTTGAATAACTTTTAAAATCAATAGAAAACAAAGGGGACTAATCCTCAAAACCTCCGCATCAAATAATCAATTGATTTGTTTTAGAATACATGACATGATCTTTTCTGGATCCAAGTCAATCACTACCCCATTGAATTGTCCTTTCGATCGAAGGCATGAAAAAGGCCAAGGCTTAAGTTAAAGGATCAGTTTAGCCGAAAACCGTTTACCCTTTAACTGCGGATATTAACAACTAAACTTGCAGGGTGGAAAGCACACACATCCTAATGGATGAAATGAAAGCATTATCCTAGAATTTCCATCATAATCAAAGACTACAATATTCTGAGAAAAGCATTTATTGCAGAACAACAACAGCTTCCTCATCTAACATGGCAAAAGTAGTTGGAATGTCCCTTTCTCGTACAGCTTTAATCAAAGACATGAAATTTCATCTTTGACAAACGGGAACGACTCAATTAAGTCAGACATAACAATCAAACATACAGATACAGATATACACCTCCAAGAACAGCTGCAATTGAAGAAAAAATACTAATTTATTTGACAATTGAACAAATTTCTAAATCAGCAATGCAAATAAACTGAATTGAACATGAGTTTGAATTAAACAAAAATTCAGAACCAAACCTGGCACTGGGAACCCTTCTGGGAACATCATGCTGAAGCTCAGTAGGCAAGCCGAGGAAACCATTGAATCGGTCGAAGGTCACGTGAGAGACGTGTCGGACTTCAGTCGGCAAGCTAATATCCATGGAAGACACGTCGTCCGTATCCACGCTGCACGTGACGAGCGACTTCCTTAACAACACCGCCAAAATGTCCAGAAAGGGGAACTGGAACTGGTTGCTGTCTTTTGACGTTGAATCACGGCTTTGACCCTGACCCTGACTACTACTAAAACTACTACCAAATCTCGACTTGGGGCTTAGAAACGGCGTCGTAGCAATGGGGTTTCCACCATACCCATTTTCTTCTTCTTCTTCTTCGTCGTCGTCATCTTCAAACTCTTCTTCTTCCTCCCCTTCGTCACTGGCTTCATAGTCGTCGGTTTTGGCTTGGTGGAAGAATGGACTCGGAGGAGCATGACCGAACTCAGTGATTCCGACGAATCCACAAGATTTGGATCGAAACAACCCACTCATCTTTTTTCCTTTAGGAGACAGAGAAGAAAGGAACATACAAATATAATAATAAAAAGAAAAGAAGAAGAAGAAGAAGAGTAATGAAGAAAAGTGGAGTTGCTTAAGAAAGGTGGCACAGTATTACAGTCGAAGGCCAGGAATTCAAGATGTAAATGATTTTGTTTTGATTAAAAACAAAAGGAGAGAAAGAGAGAGACAAAGCACAAGGGGCGGAGGTTGCTTGGGAATAGAGATTGTAGATATGGTAAGGGAATTGATAACGACATTGGGGTGTAAATTTGGTGGGAAGGGAAATAAAGTGAAACCGAAAAATGGAACAAAAACTAGTCGACGACACTCGCCGCTCGCCGCTCGAGTGGACAAACCAAGTTCCATGGCTGCGGGAGCTTTGCCTTGGATGTTTGTGGAGTATATACATATCTTGTGTGTTTGGTAAAGTATAATTTCTATAATGATAAAGACACTAGGATGAAATCTTAGAAGATCGAATATAAATGGTAATAAAATGAATAGTTAAACTATAATTATTAAATTATTAATTTAAAATTTAAAAATCAGGTGATCATAATCTATTTTGCTTAATTTTAAAACTGACAGATTTATTAAGTTTTTAAGTAAAAATTGGGTCATGATTTAAATTGTTTACTTACAAAATTGACAACAACCTAAGAAATATTTAGATAAAAATATAAAGGGCTTAAAATTAAAAGAAATAAAACTTTTTGTATGTTAAAAAAAGTTATTTTTTTTATTTTAAAATTAACAGGTCAAAGTATTTAAATTAAAAATAGGAGGGACCATGACTTAAAAGTTTTAAAACTAAAAGGACCTATTATGTAATTAAAACTAAAAAGTTTTGGAGGAAAGGCCCTTCTCACTCATAACTTAGTTTCGACAATTTATATATATTTATATAGAAGTCAAGTTCGAATCTTAGAAATGATATTTTGATACAATAATATGGAGATGCCTACTTAAAGTTTTCAAAAGTTTAAAACTCTACAAGTAGTCTCAGTGCAAAAGCGAATGATCTTCATCCTAAGACACTCGAGTTCAAATCGCTTTCTGTACACAGTATACGTGTATTGTTAAAGGGTTAATAATATAAATGAACATATACTAATTTTTTTGAAAAAAAATAAGATTTACTAAGAAGTTTTAAAATTTTTGAACAAGGACTAAGTTAAAATTAAAATTTAATGAGAACTTTGAAATTTTTGACAGAGTTAAATTATTTTTTAAAAAATAGTTAAATATTAATTTTTTAAATTTTGGGAGGGTTAGAACTCTCTATAACCCTATTATCGTCCCAAACACCAAATATAAATCATAAAATAAATATAGGATATAAAAGGACAACATTTATTTATTTTTTTCCGGTGCCTATTCCTATACTCTAACACTAAATTTTTAATTTTTAAACTTAAATTCCAAACTATAAACTTTAAACCCTAAACTCTAAGTTCTTTAAACTTTAATCGTAAATCATAACCTTAATTCTAAACCTAAATTTTTAATATAGAATATTGAAAAAAAGACGATTTCTATTTGATATACAAGTATTGAGTTAATTTATTATTATTATTATTATTGTTGTTGTTGTTATTATTATTATGTCATCACGTAGGGAAAGGGTGAGGAAGTTGGGAAACGAGGAACTTGGATGTACATAGGCAGCTGAATTTTATGTCGTGTTTTGGATGTTTTTGTAGTGTTATGCCCAATCCCCACACTGTTCTCACATGGCTCACATGCCAAGTGTTTGCTTTCTTGTCCCTCATCTTAAATCTTTCATTTCTGAGTTCTCTCAACCCTACTAATTGAACTGTCATTTGCACAACACAGGTTTTCCAGAGTATCAACGACAACGAAAATACAAGGTTTTATTGCACCAAAAATAATTTAGAGATTTGAAGTGACCAAAAATAATAATTTAAAGATTTATTTTGACTAAAAATAATTTAAGGGCTAAAAATAAACAAAAGACATAATTTAAGGGCTAATTTTTCATTTAAACCATTTTTTATCTACAAAATTCTAGATGATGCCAAAGCATCTCATGTCATCGTAAATATTAATGCTCGAATTAAACCGATCTATAAATTGTGACAGACATAGTAAAACTGTGGTCCAACCAAGCACATAAACTAAGTTCTGACAGCCGGAGCACGTGAACCCTTAAACATCTACCATGCAAATCAAGCAAAATTCAGCTACTCTGACATTAATTTGAGTAAGATTTTCTGGGTTTTTTTTCCTGTACAAATGGGAGACTGGTGACCAAATACATATATAATATCAATTGTGGAACTGTTGAAACCTGGCTGGCAATGATCTCACCAACAACACTGGTACAATAAACAAATGAAACCGAACCTAATTGGAGGGCATATTGTACTTAGTTTTCGTGGAGCAATTCAACTGTTGTTTGGCCTATTAGATTCTTGCAACTTTTCAGTTCTGGTCCTCTTTAGCACATTTATATATATACTGCTTCCAAATGTCTTGTTGAAAGATAACATGTTCAATGAAGAGACAAACAAGTTGTTGTCATATTAAGAAAACATTGTTGCTATGTTTTACTCTAATGTTTTGTATGGATTAGTTTACGCCAGACTGATTGCCACTTGCCAGAACCGAACACTGACAACGAGTTTCATTAATTTATATCAAATCAAAAAACAATTCGTTCGACATGAAACAGATTACTTAACGTGTGATCGGGGTTTGATTTAGTAATATAATTAATCATAAAAGGCATTATTCAGGAGTTAAAATTTTCTCTAAACTCGTACTTTTATATATATTAGAGATTATAGATATTCAAGATTTGTTTGGGTATAACCACCTATATTTAATACATTGGTCGACTAATCCGAGTCGGGTACTGTAGATACCTATTATGGGGCGATCAGGGATGGAACAACATAAAACCTGGGAGGGACAATTTTCCCTCCCAAATTTGATAGATTAATTGTATTTTAAGCCCTATTAATTTTAAAACTATTACAATTAAGTCCTTTCCCCTCCTAAAATTAATAAAATTAAACATGATCCCTCATTTTTCTGATTTAATTATTTTAAGACTACATTTGTTTCAAAGTTAATTGGTCAGCCCCTAGTAGTTCAATCTTGACTCCATCCATAGGGGAGACCCTCCCAATCTAATTATGACTAGTTCCCATAAACTTGACTGATCCAAAAACATAATCTACCCCTTCATATCGTGTGTTATTTGCATGGTGGCTGTAGCATGCCGACAAACAAGCAATGCCTGGGATTTTATGTGAACTTGAAGTTGGGTAAAAAGGTGTTATATTATGGTTGACACTGGCAATGATTTTAAGTTTCAACGGCTTAACAACTCGATTTTACCTAAATCCAGATTTTGTGCTAATGAATCCTGATGCCAAAGTGATTAGAGATATAGCAGGAAGATGTATCATTTAGAGTTAACTGCACCATACGTCCCAAAACTATGACACTCATCTTAAATTGGTCCCTAAACTTTAAAACATTTCAATTTTATCTTCAAACTTTTTAAACATTCTAATTTCATCCTCAAATTATCAATATATGCTAATCATATCTTATGTAATAAAACAGTTGTAAAAATCGTTAACAGTCATAAAACACTGATGTGTATTATGTAATATTATGATGTGGTATAAACGTTAATTTGAAGATGAAATTGGAATATTCAGAAAGTTTGGGGACCAATTTATAATGAGAACCATAGTTTAAGGATGGAAATGGAACATTCAAAAGTTTAGGGATCAATTTAGAATGAGAACTATAGTTTAGGGATAAAATTGAAACATTTAAAAATTTAGGGATAAATTTAAATTGAGGCTCATAGTTTGTGGACGTGTGGTGCAACTAACTCTATCATTTAAATATATATATATTTTAACTTATAACATCATATTTAAAATGATTATTTATCTTTTAAACACCAATACTAAACAGTTAAATCTCAAACTAAAAAAATCCAAAAACACTTCACAATAATACTTTTTTTCCGCACTTTTTAAAAACAATGCTAAATTGAAACTTCAAGATATATTCTAACAGCAAGTTTGGTTTCCTTGAATAAGAATAATTCATTCTCACCTTATTACGTGCAAGACCGTCGATTATATAAACTAATTGAAGAGTATAAGGATGTTGAAGACAGCAATGCCTGAGAAAATTTGGATTTGTTTGTGAGTGTTCTTGGGATAGACGTGAATAAACTCTGTTAAGTATGGCTCATATACTAAAAAAATGACAAATGCTGGAGCGGAGCGAGAGCATCTGTCCATTAAAAGAGTTCTTGAGTTAGTCTGCGGGTTTAGATTAAGTGGGTTTGGGGTGCGGAGGCGAAATCCCGCGGTACGATACGGGTATATTAGTAATTATACCGAGGTTACTCTTATATAATGTATTTGTAACTTAATTGTATTATCAATCTCATAATAAGAAAAATAGCCGCTCATCGCTCCCGAAGACGTAAGCATATCGTCAAACCTCGTTAAAATTTTATATTTTTATTTATTTAATTTCTTGTTATTTATCGTGATTTCTCAACAAGCTGAAAAGTGAAAAAGGTAGAAATAGATGAGACTGAGTGGGAGAAAGAATGGATTTATACTTAGTTTTATCAAAGGTAATTTTCCTTTTAATATGAGTGCCTAAAAACAACTAAATTGGACAGTTTCTTCTCCCAAAAGCTGTTTTTGAAGAGAATAAATTAGCTTTGCATGAGATATTTCTGCTTTCTGGAAAGGAAGTGATAAGGCAGCTATTGATGCTGGGGTCAAGTGGGAAGTAATATGTTCACCACGAGCTGAAGGCGGAGGACAAAAATTATTTGCCTCTTTTTGGTATTTTTTTAATGTCTAACACTAAAAATTAAATTTTAAATTCTAGCACTAAATTTTAAACCATAAATCTTAAATCTTAATTTTAAACCCTAAATCTAAATTTTTAGTATGAGATATAAAATGAACACAAAAAAATAGAAGATTTCTATTCGAAGACAGAAGGGAGTTTGGGACTCAAGAACCTCCAAGAGTGGAATAAATCTTGTCTTTGTGGTGTTAGAAGAATCCTTGTTGCTAAGGGTGTGCATTCGATTAATTCGATTAATTCGGTTAACCGATCGGACCGAATTACACAAAATTCATTAACCGTTTTTTTTTAAACCATTAACCGAACCGAATTTTTTGGGGTAAATTACACAATTGATCACTAAATTATGCTAAAATGGTCTTTTTAGTCACTGAACTTTAATTTTATGCTAATTTGATAAAAGTTTAATGACCATTTTATAATATATCAACAAAATTTAATGATCATTTTATAATTTTTAAAATTTTAATGACTAAAAATAAATATATGTAATGTATATAATATTTAATAATATAATAATTTCGGTTAATTAACCGGTTTCGAACCGAATTAACCAATAGCCGAATTTTGAAAAAACTCTTAACTGTTAACCAATTTTACTTAAAGTTAATCGACCGATTAACCAAAAAAATTGGTTGTCGATTAATTTGGTTAAAACCGAATAATGTACCCCTACTTGTTGCCTAAGAGTCACTGTGGATTGCATGGCTTAAGACTTGTGTCTTAAAGGAATTGGAGAATGCTATTGAAGATGAGGACTTGGGCGGCTTTGCAGCAAGATAATGGAAGATCTACACACTGGCCCAATGAGTAGTTGACCATCTCCATTACTGCAGAAAAAAAGAACCAACACGTCGGCCCAATCATGATGCACAGCCCAGGCTCTTATCTTCCTGGAACCATTCAACTTACTTAAGCCGCTACTTATTCTGATTCGGGTCCCCCGGCGCATTGCCTTGACAATTGACATTATGTCCATTTATAAGTTCCGCCTACCCCGATCGATTCAAATATTATCTGTAAAATCCAGTCGGTTATGTGTTAAAGTTGAGTGGGGAGTTCTGTTTAAATGATACCACCTAACAGTGTACAGTGACTCCCCAACATTTTATGACTATTTCTTTCCCATGCAAACCGCAAACCCTGTGTTGATGTGTGGGTCTCCCACTTGACCCTGCGTATTAATTAGAATCCATTAGCTTTTCCCTTCATTCACAATGCCATATGAGAGCCTGTTAGCTGGGGAATCATATTATGCTATTCATACCACTTTAAATGCTACATATATAAATCCATTACCAAAACATCCATTTCCTATTTGATTTCATACAGAAAGCACGAATGATTAGTCATTTATCAAGTAATTAAAAGCATTAAGTTTTTAATCTAATACGATCGAAAGTTGTTCCTTTGGATAACATCTTACCTAATCCACTAATTAAGTAAAAAGAAAGCGTCTTGTTTTTCACGTTAACATCTAATCTTTTATTTACTTCAAATCCAATGTGTATGCAAAATATATGGATTTTGAAAATGACGGGGGAGGGGCAATTGCTACGATTACGCTCTAGTTTGTTCTTTTCTTTTTGGGTTTAATGAAGTAAAGCACTTAGGATAACAGTAGAGTATAAACGTGGAGATGTATTATTAGGTTAAACTATATTTATACGTAATTCGTTTTACACTGATACTAATGTCGTAGCTTCATTCTACAACTAATGGACAGCAGCACTGTGTATATGAGACATGCCTTATTTTAATATTTTTCTATACACATGGCCATGGGCTGAGTCATTGTTTTCATATTTAATTCATTGCATACAAACAAGTTTGTATATATATATATATAGATCCGACTAACTTCACCTAAACCCGAGACTCGATATATGAGACCCAATATGGACTCAAACCCAAACTAAACCGAATTTTAGCTGAACCAAAAATCAACTCAAACTGAAACACCGAAAACAACCGAAACCGAAAATAATCCGAATAAAAAATCAACTCGAACTGAAAGCAACTCAAATCGAAAGTGAATCAAATTTAATTTGCTCAAATATGTATATTTTATTTTTCTTTTGTATTATGCTACTAATTAACAATCACTTTTTGTAATAGTTTAATGCTCTAATACCGTTTTGTCTTTTTTAAAAACCATCTTCATATATAGACTCAAATAAAAAATCGGTTGATCCGATATTGACATGACCCGAAAAGCTACAGATCCGATATTGACCCAAACCAAAATTTAACCGATCAAATATTAACCTGACCAGAAAATTAATTGATTTGATATTGACCTGACCCGAAATAATATAGCCTGAACTAAATTCGAATCGAATCCGATTCGATTTACATCGAATATAAATCGAAAGCAATCCGACTCGAACCCAATCAGAACGACCTTATTGTCACTTCTATATAAATCAAAAGTACACAAAAACTTTATTTTGATGTGTAATGTTATAAGTGAATTTCTATTTAATACAATTAAATACGCGATAAGGTGATAGATCGTTCGAGTAATAAAAAATTACATTGAAAACCTATGTCTTGCATCCTTCGTTAAAAAATCTATAACTTTCCTCCTTTATCAACTCCACTTCGATAAATTTGCATCGAAAACCCTACTATTCTAATAGTTTCATAGTGACCAATAAATAATGATAAGCGGACATCCCAATTAACACTCTTGCACATAGTAACTTAGATTAGTAATATATCCAATCATTTATGTTCATATGAAGAAACATGTTTATCATTTTTAACGAGTAGAAACCAAATTATGAAGGCCATGAAATCTCAGTACAGGCCCGTTCGGCACAATTTTTTCGATCAACGTTTGGCTATCGAAAAAATACCTAACGATTATAGATAACACTTCAAATGGCTATTTTTGTACTTGATTTGGTCCTAAACGGGCATTTTGAAAAAGCTAGAATTTTCTGATTCTCTTAGAACAGACATTCTCACCCAAACCGTCATTTGAAATCTACGTCGAACAAAGTCTAAATACATGACTGAGATTCTTCGTATGCATGGCGGATGTAGTATAGAAATTGGGGATGCAATTGACCCCATTGGATTTGTTGGGTACGATGTTTTCAATGAGGTAATATAGAATTATCATAGGAAATATTAGATTTGACTAGAGACCGAGCCAACATTTAGGGTTGGGGGCAAAACATAAATGTTTGAAAGTGAGGGACAAATTCATAAATAAACAAAATTTAAAAAAAAATTAAATAAAGAGACAAAGGTGGAAAAAAATTAGGGGTGGGGGGCAATTGCCCCTCCCACCCCATATAGTTCCGCCCCTCGATTTGACACACTTAATTTATTAGGGTATGAGATCAATAAACTTATTATAGTGGTATGAAAAATCTCCATACTCCATACTTTACTCCTGACGCTATTATATGAAAATTCTTTCTACGCCACTATTAGTATGATATTCATATATTCAACCTTTTGCGTTGTCCATTAACGTGAATCTTATTTATCCTATGATATTGAAAAACTCAATCTGACTGAAAAAACTTTCAAAATTAAAATGCGTGAATGATATATTTTTAAATTATATATACATTTTACGTGGTCAATATTTAATTTCATTTGACCTTCGAAGTTTAAAAAAGGTAATTCTAATTATCTTCTATTTATTTGACTATTTGTCGAATTAAAACAGCTCTATTGTCTTTTTGCCGGTGGCATGGGTTGCATAATTAACATCATCGTTTTTGACTATGATTGTTATTATCACTTCTTTAACTTTCCAAGTTTGATGAAGACCAAGTGAAAACCACATACATCAAAATCAAATTTCATTCAATCGGTCATCCATTAAATAAAAGGAAATTGTTCGGGTTAAAAAATACAAGACAAAAATATATATAAAAAATTAGTCGCTAGGTTTTCTCCCAACTCAATTCATTGTCTCTTTCTTCTTATTTTATTTTGGCCGCCGACGGCGGCACCAACTTTGGTACTGGTCGTTGATTGTCGATGTTTTATCGTCTCCATGATTTTTTAGTTTTTGCTTTACTTTTTATTTTTAAGTTTTTTTATTTTTCAATAAAATTTTATGTGTTTTGGTTATCTCCTTTTTCGCACATCTTGTTGCGCTTGTTTTTCTCTGTCTTTATGGCGTGCATTTTCTTTGCCTTTGTGGCACGTCTCTGTCTCTTGACACGTTTTCTGGATACCTTTGCAGTCACTTGATGCTCGTGTAGTGTTTCTCACGATGTTTGTTTATGATTTGTGTTTATCGTTAGTCATGGATAGTTTCATCCCCTTTTGTGGTTGTTTGCTGATGTAATCAGAAGTGGAGCGGATCGACACCTTTGGAACCAACGCGAAAGGTGTTAAGTGTGAAAAAGTACTATATTTTCTACCTTTTTACTCATATTGTTGTTAGACTTAGGCCCATTTAGTCGCATTCTTAGCCATTCATGCATTATTTCGTAGCTCCTCTGCCCGTTGGGCTTGGCCTTATGTTTTGGTAGTTTTGTAGAGAAACCGCTATTGTTTTTGCTTTATTTTGTGCAGGACGAGTTGCCGAGCCACTTGCCGAAAGTTGTCTTGGCAAGTCCCGATAAAGTTATTATCTCCAGGATTAATTCAAACGCATTGGATAATTACCCAAGTTCAAATTCAAAAGTTGAGTTAGTTAGAGATCAGATCTCACGGGTTTCACACTCATTTGGACTCCTCCCCTCGCCTATTTAATGAGATCTCATCAACACATCAAAGGGGGAGTCGATCGTGAAAGAGAGATCGGATCGAAGAAGAGGATTCGCGTGGAGCCATTAACGCAGATTGGAGAAGTTCATCTTCTTTATTTATTTTTATCTTGTATTGTGCGATCGACTTATGTCTGGTTTTATTCATTACCATTTTCTTCTAACCCAACCATGAACTAGAATATTTTGGCTTGGGTTATCGGGTTTATAGTGTGCAAAGAAGAATGATTTGTTTTGGTTTTTAATTCTATAGATTCAATGTTTCTCCATTCTTGGCTCTTAGATTAGCTTCAAGGAAACTTGGGAAAGGAACTTGAATAAATTTATTTTTCTAGACTCGGGAGAGTTAGATTCATGAAACGAATGGGTACTGTTTTCATTTAAACAACTGTTAGTGGAAACTAATTCACCTTAGGAATAAGGAATGAATTTCAGCGGCTAAGAAGAGTAAAAAGATCGATGTTGTCCACCCAAGGTTAACGCAAGGATTTATCACCAAGGCTTGCACATTCATCAGTTCTTCGGTTAGGGATACTTCGAAGGCATTGAAGAACGAACATTGAAGGGCAATTAATTGCCACATCAATTCATCCAGCAATTACACTATTACTCACAATAACCCAGCCTATTCTCTAATATCGGTTATATTCTCTCATTCATTTAATTTCATCTATACTTGGTTTATTTTACTTGTTATTTATCATCACCTATCACCATCGATTCCATTCCTTACAGTGCGAGAAGCTAAAAGTCAAAGTTTCACCAATCCCTATGGAGAGATCTTAATCTATACTATTACTTGCGACGTGTATACTTGTATCATTTGCGTTGCACTTAAATCACGCAACAAGTTTTTGGCGTCGTTGTCGGGGATTAGCAATAACAACTTTATTTTTAATTTTTTGCACCTTTGTCTTTTCATTTATTTATTTTGTTATTTGTTTCATGAGGCTAACAATTTTGGTTTATGTCTGTGTATAATCAGAGCGAGACCAACAACACACGACTACCCACTTAAATCTGAGATTGAACGAGTTTTTCATAGAAAAATGAGAGAGCTAAGAGCAGCTATGGCAGATCTTGTTGATCCAGTCGACAATCCAAATGCCCTCGCCAATCAGAATGTCGCGACAGAAGCCAACGTAGCTCTAGCCGAGTAACATGTTCGTGTATAGAACAAGCCCATCTGATATCACTTACTTCCAGTCCTTGGTGATCTCAATCCAGGGATTGTCACTCCTAAGATTCAAGCCGCACACTTTGAATTGAAGTTGGTGATGTTTAACATGCTCAATTCAATTGGACAGTTTAGTGGCTCAGCAACTGAAGATGTCAGAAAATATCGAAATCTTTCTTAGAAGTTTGCGATTCTTTCAGACAATAGGGAGTCCATGAGGATGTCTTGAGGCTAAAATGATTACCCTATTCACTGAAGGATAGGGCGAGAACATGGCTGAACAGAATACCATCCTGATCTTTAGAATCTTGGACAGATCTATGGTGGAGTTTCCTTGTCAGGTTTAATTTTACAAATATAACTGATACACTGCGTAATGATATTACTTCTTTTCGTCAAGCAGATAACGAATCCATGTACGAGGCTTGAGACCAGTATAGAAAGCTTCGACGCAAATGTCTCATGCACGGATTCAGAGATTAGACACAACTAGTGATGTTCTACAATAGAGTCAATGCCTCGACTAAGATGATGCTAGATGCATCAGTAAATGTAACACTTTTAGACAAATCACCTAAGAAAACCTTAGAGATTTTGGACAGACTTACCAATAATGATTACCAGTTCTCAACCACTAGAAAGTGATCGGTGAGAAGAAATGCCACTACAATTGAGCTTGATTTATTAGATGATATCTCAGCACAACTGGCTGCATTAACCAACATGGTTAAGAACTTGCAGCAACCTAGTAGCACACAGGAGGTCAAGGTAGTAGATTCATTTTGTGATGCTTGTAATGATAACCATGATTCTTCTAAGTGTCCGCAGAACCCAAAGTCTAGTTTTTATGTTGGAAACTACAACCGGAACAACAATCCATATTCCAACACATATAATCCAGCATGGCAGCAGTACCTCAATTTTTCAGGAAACAACCAGAACAACTCTAATAATTAGAACTGTCAGAATACATAAGCATCATGATTTTGTCAGAATATGTCACGACAATAGTTACCATAGCAACAGTCATCAGCAGCTAGTTCTTTGGAAACCACTTTAAATACTTTTATGCTTAAGACTGAATCTTATATGGTTGAGACTAGTAATTTAATGAAAATGACTAACTCTTTTATAAAAAAAAGATTAGGATGATAATACAGAGCCAATGAGCAATATTGAAATCATTGGAGATGCAAGTTGGGCAATTTGCCCAAATCTTAAGCTCAAGGCCACAAGGTAGTCTACCCAGCAGTACTGAGGTTGTACGAGGATCTGGCCATGAACATTGTAGACCAAAGGCAAATAATGACCCTATCCAACCTGAGAATAATAGTAAGCTGGCAGAGCAGTTCTCTATTCAGAAAGATATACCACGTGACAATGCTACGACAATCTTAGATGACGAGCCTTCAGTAGTTACCACGAAAAGTCCACATGTCGTGGCGAATTTATCCAACAATGTCAAGACTGATGAGGCAAGTAAAGGAAAAGAGTTAGACTGCCACCACCATTTCCACAGAGGTTGAAGAGGCAGAAGCATGAGTACCAGTTCAAGAAATTCCTTGACATCTTGAAGCAAGTTTACATTAACCTATCATTGGTCGAGGTAATAGAGCAGATGCCTAATTACGCTAAATTCCTTAATGACATTGTCTCTAAGTGAATTGAGATAATTGCCTTGACAGAAGTGTGTATGGCAATGTTGCATAACCGATTGCCACTCAAACAAAAAGATCCTAGCAGATTCACAATACCTTGTGCCATCGACAATCACTATATTGGAAAAACACTATGTGACCTTAGAGCATGCATAAACCTTATGGCAAAATTTATTTTTCAAAGATTAGGTATAAGAAAGGCGAGACCCACCACAGTCATGCTACAGCTTACGGATAGATCTTACGTTCATCTAGGGGAAAATTGAAAACATTTTGGTAAGAGTGGACAAATTTATTTTTTTCGCTGATTTTATTATTTTAGATTGTGAAGCATATAAGTTCACTCATATTATTCTTGGAAGACTGTTCTTAGCAATGAGAAGAATCTTGATCGATGTTGAGAGAGGATAACTCACTATGCGGATGAATGAGCAACAAGTCACGCTCAATATTTTTAAAATCCTCAAGTATGTCGATGATCCAGAGGAATGCCAAGCTATTAGAGCCATCGCAGAATTCAACTTCAATGTAGAGGAGTATTGCCACGACTATTTTATTGCCGAGACTAAAGAAATCGATGAGACAAAATTAGACAACAAGGATCAACAAGAAGCGAATTAGATTGTAAGTCAACTGGGTAAAAGTTTTGAATATCTTGATTACTCAAGTAAGGAACGTAAACCTGATAAACTTTTCATTGAGCAACCCCCTATTTTAGAATTAAAACCATTGTCAGAGCAATTGAAATATGTCTATTTAGGAAAGGATAACACCTTACCTGTGATAATTTTTTCTAAGTTACAACCTGAACATGAAAAGAGATTGGTTGGCATGTTGGCATTGCATAAGAAAACAATAGATTAGACAATTGCATATCTAAATAGAATTAATCTGGTAGTGTGCATACACAAGATCCTGTTGGAGGAAGGCCATAACAATTCTATTGAGGCCCAAAGAAGAGTTAACCCTGCCATGAAGCAAGTCATCATGAAAGAAATCATCAAGTGGCTTGACGTCGGTATCATATAACCAATCTCTGATAGCTCATGGGTAAGTCTGGTACAATGTGTACCAAAAAAATGTATGAATGTGGTAAGTAATGAAAATAATGAACTCATTCCAACTAGAACTGTCACGGGTTGGAGAGTCTGCTGGACTACCAAAAATTGAATAAGACTACTAGGAAAGATCATTTTTTTACCCTTTATTGACCAAATACTTGACTGTCTTGCAGGAAAATCTTTTTATTGTTTTCTTGATGGATACTCAGGTTATAACCAAATTGCCATAGGGCTGGAGGACCAGGAAAAGACCATTTTCGTATATCTTTTTGGCACATATGCATTTAGGAGGATGCCATTCAGATTGTGCAATACTCCATCAACCTTCTAGAGGTGTATGATAGCGATCTTATCTAATATGGTAAAAGATTTTTTAAGAATATTTATGGATGACTTCTCGGTATTCAAAGATAATTTTGACAATTACCTCGGCAATTTGGAGAATGTGTTAGCACGTTGTGAAGAATATGACCTAGTTTTAAATTGGGAAAATGCCACTTCATGGTGGATGAATGCATCGTGCCGGGTCACAAGATCTCATCCAAGGGAATCGAAGTATATAAGGCCAAGGTGGATGTGATTGAGAAACTGCCACCACCAAATTTAGTCAAAGAAAGCCGAAGTTTTCTTGGACATAAAGGTTTTTACATAAGGTTTATTCATAATTTTCTAAGATTTCTAAATATCTGTGTAATTTGATTGAACATGACAAAGCTTTTAATTTTAATGATTCTTGTGCCTCAGCATTTAAGGATATGAAGAAGCAATTTGTCACGACACCTATTATCGTTTCTCCTGATTGGTCCCTACCTTTCGAGCTCATGTGAGATGCAAGCGACTTTACGGTGAGAGTAGTCTTAAGCCATTGAAAAGGTAAAATTTTCCATTTGATATACTATGCTAGCAAAACACTTAATGGTGCCCAATTAAATTACACCACTATTGAGAAGGAGTTGCTAGCAGTAGTGTTCGCATTTGACAAGTTTTACCCTTTTCTTGATTGGTACTAAGGTAATTATTCACACTGACCATTCGACAATTAAGTATTTAATTGCTAAAAAGGATGCCAAACCTCGTTTAATTTGATGGATATTACTTTTACAAGAGTTTGGCATTGAAATTAATGACAAAAAAGAAAAGAAAACCAAATTGTCGATCACTTGTTGAGGCTTGAAAGGGGAATAAAGATGATGATTACTTGGAGATCTATGACGTATTTCCAGACAAGCAGTTGTTAGTTGCCACATCAACTCCCTGGTATACCAATATAGTAAATTTTCTTATGAATGGTATTTTACCTTATGACCTTACCCATCAGGGAAAGAAGTGGTTCCTACATGATGCTGTATTATTGTTGGGACGAGCCTATTTTGTTTAAACAATGTGCAGATCAGGTCATATGAAGATGTGTTCCCGATGAGGAACAATACAATCTGCTTCTACAATATTATTCATCACCCTATGGAGGATATTTGGAGGTACTCGTACAATGGCCAAAGTCTTACATTTAGGCTTTTATTGGCAGGCTCTTTACAAAGATGCCCATGAATTCTACAAGAGTTGTGATCGACGCTAGCGAACATGGAATATCTTAAGACGACATGAGATACCATTGCAGAACATTCTCGAAGTAGAACTGTTCGACGTGTGAGGCATCAACTTTATGGGGCCATTCTCATCGTCATTCGATAATCTTTACATCTTACTTGTCGTAGACTATGTTTCCAAATGGATTGAGGCAACTATAGTTCCCAGAAATGACTCAAAGACCGTGCAGCGATTCTTGCAAAAAACATATTCACACAGTTCAGAATGTTTAGGGCTATTTTCAACAATGAACGCAAACATTTTGACAATAAGCTTATTGCAAAGATGTTACTGCTTTTTAGAGTAACTCACAAAATTATCACGGCATATCACCCTCAGACTAACGGGCAAGTGGAGATTTCTAACCGTGAGTTGAAGATTATCCTTGAGAAGGTTGTAAATCCTTTACGAAAGGATTAGTCTACAAGAATTGATGACACACTTTGGGCCTATCAAACAACATTTAAGACGCCCCTAAGCATATCTCCTTACAAACTCGTCTATGGTAAGACTTGCCACCTCCCGATGAAGATCAAGCATAAGGCCTATTGGGTGATCAAGACAATGAACATAGACTAGGAAAAAGTAGGATAAAAGTGCTTACTGGACTTAAAGGAGATGAAAGAATTTAGTACAACATCTTATAACAATGCCAAGCTCTATAAAGAGAAAACTAAACGTTGGCATGACAAAAAGCTGTTGCTGCAGCAATTCTTGCCAAGGCAACTGGTGCTTTTCTACAATTCTAGACTCAAACTTTTTTGGGGCAAACTGAAGTCAAGATGGTCTGGGCCATTCGAAGTAGTTAAACCCTATTCTCATGGGTCTATTGTGATCAAATCAACTACAGATGGAAGCGAGTTTAAGGTCAATGGACAGAGATTAAAGCACTACGTTAGTGCTTATATCGAGCGTGATAAGAGATCAGTAACCTTGAAAGATGCATGATAATTGACTTTCTACGTATTGTTATTTTTCTTTTTCTTTTTCTTTTTATTTTTATTTTTCTTTGTATTTTTATTTTTGTTTTTCTTTTTAAATTTCATCATTATCCATTTTCTTTTTATTTTTGTTTTGATTTGATTTAGTCTTTTTCTTTATTTATTTTTGATATTTATCTCTTTATTTATTTTCTTTTATTTTAGGGTAAGAGTTTAAGAAGATTGTGAGAATTAAGGAGATAGGGATTGATGATTTGAATAAAGAAGGGTTTTTCATTCTTGCAATTTTTGTTTTCCCTCCTTTCTATGAAACCTTAGCCGCACACTTCCCTCTAATTTTCCCTCATGATTGCTTTCATGCAATCCCATTAGTCACCCATATTTCAACCAAGTCAGGTTTAAAGCATGTTTTGTGGTAAATGTCTTGGCAGAAAATTGCTAGCTTTTGCATTGCTTGAGGACAAACAATAGTTCGAGTTTGGAGTGTGTTAAGTGTGAAAAAACTATTATATTTTCTACCTTTTTACTCGTATTTTTGTTAGACTTAGGCCCATTTAGTCGTATTCGTAGCCATTCATGCATTGTTTCGTAGCTCCTCTGCCCGTTGGGCTTGGTCTTATATTTTGGTAGTTTCATGGAGAAATCGCTGTTGTTTTTGCTCTATTTTGTGCAGGACGAGTTACTGTGCCACTTGCCGAAGGTTGCCCTGGCAAGTCGTGATAAAGCTATTATCTTCAACATTAATTCAAACGCATTGGATAATTACCCAAGTTCAAATTCAAAAGCTGAGTTAGTTAGAGATCAGATCTCACGAGTTTCACACTCATTTGGACTCCTCTCCTCGCCTATTTAATGAGATCGCATCAACACATCAAAGGGGGAGTCGATCGTGAGAAAAAGATCGTATCGAAGAAGAGGATTCGCGTGGATCCATTAACGTAGATTGGAGAAGTCCATATTCTCCATTTATTTTCATCTTGTATTGTGCGATCCACTTATGTCTGGGTTTTATTCATTACCATTTTCTTCTAACCCAACCATGAGCTAGAGTATTTTGGCTTGGGTTATTAGGTTTATGGTATGTAAAGACGAATGATTTGTTTGGTTTTTAATTCTATAGATTCAGTGTTTATCCATTCTTGGCTCTTTAATTAGCTTCAAGGAAACTTAAGAAAGGAACTTGAATGCATTTATTTATCTAGACTCGGGAGAGTTAGATTCATGAAATGAATAGATACGGTTTCCATTTAAACAACCGTCGGCGAAAAATAATTCACCTTAGGAATAAAGAACGAATTTCAGCGGCTAAGAAGAGTGAAAAGATCGATGTTGTCCACCCTAGGTTAACGCAAGAATGTATCACCAAGACTTGCACATTCATCAGTTCTTCAGTTAGAGATAATTCGAAGGAATTGAAGAACACTCTGCCGAACATTGAAAGGCAATTAATTGCCACATCAATTTATCCGGTAATTACAACATTACTCACGATAACCCAGCCTATTCTCTCATATCTATTATCTTCTTCTATTCATTTAATTTCTTCTATACTTAGTTTATTTTACTTGTCATTTATCATCACCTATAACCATCAATTTCATTCCCTACAGTGCGAGAAGCTAAAAGTCAAAGTTTCACCAATCTCTGTGGAGACGATCTTAATTTATACTATTACTTGCGACGTGTATACTTGCACCGTTTGTGTTGCACTTAAATCATGCAACAAAAGGTATTTGCAGTTTTCTAGTGGGGATTTCATCTAGTTTATGTTTTGACAACTCCCTAGGGACTCTTCCTACAATGGACTTCAGAGATTTGTTGTGATTTAAAGAGGAAGTGTCTAATCTGACTGGAGCGGCCCCTTAATTTTCTTTTTGGATTTTTCATTTTCTTTTTTATTGTTTTATTAATGTTGTGAAACTTTTGAAAAATTATGTTCTTGTTTTTCTTTTTTATTAATAAAGTTGCCTAGTTTCAAGTTAAAAAAAATACGAGACAGAAATTGGATTGAGCACCAAAAAAAAACCACTTCACTAATTTTTGACTTTATTATAAAACACTCCTTTTAATATGATTTTTAACTTTAAAAACCTAAATTATTTTCTATATATTTCAAGTACCTAAAATTTTTCACAATTTATACTTTCATTCCGTTCAACCTTTTTTATCTATTAAGATAACATGACAACGGTGCCACAACCAGAAATTGTCACATTGCAAAATATTTTAAAATGATTGGCATTGATTTAATAAATACAAGTATAAAAGGTGTAAGATTTGTCAAATATCTGTACATATATCACAGTTATAAAAATGACAAATTCAGATACTAAATGTGTAACTTTTAATAAATATAATTATAAGTTTTTTATTTTAAGGGGAAAAACGGGGTGCTCTTAGTTGGTCTAGAACTCATGACCTAAGGGAATGTGAAGGAACAAAGATGAACAGCTAGGCCAACCGGCCAAATGTGCTTGCTCAAATATAAGTTAGATTCAAAATAAACACAATTATATGATTTGTAGAAAACAAGAAATTGAAGTATAAATAGCATATTATTATTATTTGAATAATATTAAGTTGGTTACAATATAGTATATGTTCATACTTTTCTTAACCTTTGATAATACACATCTTATAAATAAAATTACTCAAACTCAAATCTATTAAAATGAGCACCATCTTCTTTTTCATTGGGTTCATTTATTGAATACTTATCAAGTACCATATTATGACAATACAAGTTAACCTTTGTCGCACATAAGTACTGTGTTTTTTTTTTTTTGCTTAAATGAAAAGTCAGTCGTTAAAACTATGCTTTTTAGTCTTTAAATTATTTTTTGGTCAAAATAAACACTTAAACTATTATTTAAGACTATTTTAAGTATTTAAAGTATTTTTGGTCAAGAAAAACATCTAAAATGCGCTTTTTGTTTGTTTTTAGTCCCTAAATTATCTTTTTGACCAAAACAAATACCTAAATCTTTGCGACGTATCAACATCTAGTTGGTCGAAATTTTTTAAACTTAAAAACGATCGGACTTAAAGTGATCAGAGATAAT
Organism: Hibiscus mutabilis; assembly: GCA_019671005.1. Lineage (NCBI taxonomy): Eukaryota > Viridiplantae > Streptophyta > Magnoliopsida > Malvales > Malvaceae > Hibiscus > Hibiscus mutabilis. The sequence goes on from CM033726.1 coordinate 53,894,352, forward strand.
AGTTTATGTACTTACTTTAACAAAAAATAATTAAATAACTAAAAAGCAAACAAATAATATTATTTAAAGGCTAATTTTTAATATAAATAAATAATTAAAGATGTCAACCAGTGGTTAAAGTTTCTGTTTACATATCACTCACTAAGTCTTGGGTCCAATAGCTAATAGGAGTATTCTCCCTTCCCTTAAATCGTAGACACCGTTTAAAATAAATCATTAAAGATGTATCAGAGTATATAAATCCAACCTTAGGGGTAATACAAGATTACACGCATCTAGTAATCTATGATTTTCGTTCAAAAAAAATAAGTAACATACTGTAGCGACTTTTTCGTCTGGGTTTTTTTTAGAGGCTCATTTTCGAGTAGAAAGCCACGTGTTTTAAATAGAAAAATGATAAAAAAATAGAGTTGCCACCGGTCATTTAGATAAGGTAAACCGGGCACCGAAATGTCAATCAGAGATGGGTTCGGGAGTTGGTTACGAGTGGGGAAGGATTAGCACCCCCACTACGCCCAAAATTGGTATCTAAAGATTTGCATTATTTTTATTAAGGAAAATAAAAATTTGATTTAGTTTAATAATTTAATTCCCAAAATGCATGCACAACAGTTTAAATATGCCTTGGTATTCACGACATTCAAAAGATATGACATTCGGATGGCCGGGATGACACTCCTAATAAAATATCGGAACAATGGGGCAAATACTATATACGATATTTATGTAAAATTATAAATAACATAAAGTTAATATAAAGTAATAAAATAAAAACAAATAAAATACTATATAATATACAATATATATACATGTAAACATAAATACATAAATAATATTTTATACGTATCTTATATATAAATATACATATTATACAAATATTATATAAAGCAAATATTATACTATATACATATTATAAGTATAATATATATTACACATATTATATATACATATACATAATAATACCATATATATAAAAAAATACACAAATAAAATAAAAATAAAATGCATCGAATACGAAAAAGAACTTAAATTAAAAAAACGATGCAAAAATTAAAAGTAAAATAATATACAAAACATATATAAAAAAGCATACCAATATAAAAACATAATCAATAGAACTATATATTACTATATAAATAAATATAAAGATAATGACTGATTTTACCCCACTAAGAGCTCGAATAAAAAGTTTTAACTGACCCCACTAAAATTTCAATGTCACCTCGACATGGCCTAAAAATTTAATTAAACTGCCCGATCGAATATTGAATCGAACCAGAACCAACTGAGGGCTTGCCAGCCTTTCGGCCAGCCACGCTCCCAATTTGGTAGCCGATTGTGGCCAATTTCATGGCCTTCAATTTTGTGTCAATTGTGAGGTTTCCCCCACCTCTTTATATAGGCAAAGGTTAGGTGGGATAAGTGACGTGGCTCATTATGAGCCACGCCAATTTTTCTTTATTACTTTTTTACTTTTTTTAATTTCATTCAAAAAAGTTTTTTTATACAAAAATTTTAGAGCTAAAAGCTAAAAGTGTCTTTTTTTACTTTTTTTTACCTTTTTTGGAGCTAAAAGTTAATTTGAGATCAAAAACAATGAAAAATAAGTAGCTTTTCAGGCTAAAGTGTTTTGAGCTTGGTTTAAAAAGTGTTTTTCAATAGCTGAAATTTTTAGTTTTAATTTTTCCAAAAGCACTTTTAAATAAAATTACTCATATATCCTCGTTTATATAAACAACATTTTATATTTTTAAAAAAAAAAAATTCTAAAATAAATATTTTATCTATTTAAAAGTACTTTACTTTTTGACGACAATACCAAATACTCTTATTTTAAACAAACGAATCCAAAATTAGTTTTTAAAATTATTTTCTCACCGTATTTTTCTAAAACAATGTCAAATTGGCCCAAACTCATAAAAACAAAAGGGCAAGAAAAAAACAATCAAACAACATATAAAACAAACAAAAAATAGAATAAACCTAACAAAATGGAGTCATATAATTGAAGCGAAATGTTGCGTATTTCGAACCTTCGACCTCTATTACGTCTAGGAGTGGCAAAGATATTCAAATCCGACGGATTTTGATACTATTGGATTGTATTTTTTAAATTGAATTTTAGTGCAGATAATGATTTTGTTAAAAAAAAATTAGAGTCGAAATTATCCATAAACTCAATCTCAAGCCGTTTATGAAAATGTCATTGTATAGATATTACTTAGGCTAAACTGTATAAAACCTTTACTTGGGTCTCCTTTGATTTGCGAGGTTTTATACAATTTTATTACAAAATTTGCTTAAATTTCTGATAAACTTTTACAACAATATCAAGTTTCTATATTCCATGCGAAGTTTTGCTTTTACCTTCTTATTTCAAGAGTTCATTTTGTATCGGATGCAACACTTTGTTTGTTTACTCAAATCGAGTCGAGGATGGATTTTTCTTTTCAATTTTTAAGATAAATTTGAGGTATGTGAAACACTATAATTAGGGCAATATTGAGACGAAATAGATCGCGAGCTATTCGAGTTTGGTCCACATTTGATTCGATTGAATTCGACTCAAACTCAAATTTAGCTCGAGTTTTTAACAAGTCAAGCCGAGCTACTTCATGTCTGATTCAAAAAGCTCACAAGCTACTCACAAATATAATTTATTAAATATTTTAAATTTTAAAATTAAAGTGAATTAAAATGTATGTTAATAATAATAATAATAATAAATAACGAATATGACTGTAAATGAGATGACACAAATCGCGAGTAACTCAAATTCGACTCAGTTAAAATTCGATTAATATTCAACTTGATTGGACTCAATTCAAATTTTTATCGGTCGAGTCTAACTCAACACTCCTCAACTTGATTCGACTCGACTCATTGACATCTCTAACTACAATTACTCAGGATGGAAGTCAACACTCTCGAATGAAATTTTATTTCTCAGATCGAGATCGAGATCGAGATCGAAGTCACCAAAAATCCGAACCAGCCTGCCCAAGCCGTTGCCATCTTTAATTGCGTCAGTTCTGATTCCTTAAAATCTTCACTTTCCATATTTTACGAATCCACAAATTAACCACGACGCGGACAGTCCTTCACCAACCCAAACAGGCCACCTGTCCATTTCAGGCGTTTCTAGTAATTTACTATTCCCAACATCTCCCACTGAAACTCCGAAAACACTCTTTCTGTTGCATTCGAACAAGCATTGAATCAGAACTCTCGCCCCCTTTTTTCTCTCATTAAATAATAATGATAATAATAATATAACGGCAAAGAAAAGTAGCAAAAGACAAAACGAAAAGGAATTTATACGAATAAAAAAGAAAATAAATTTGCATATTTAAAAAAAATAAAAGAAATTATGATTTCAGATGATTTCTTGTATAAATTAAATAAGATTCTATAAATCTAACGTCACAAAAACAATCATGACATTTTCATTTAAAAAAAATAAAATATAATCCTCGCTGTAACATTAAATAATAAGTTTTTCTTTTTATAATGTTCATTTCTCAACCCTTCTCTTTCTCTGTGTCTTTGTCTCACTTTTTGTTTTTCTGTTTGCCTGACTCGAATTCCTATCTCATTCTTTTCTTTTATCGTTTTCTCGCCGCACTTCTCTTCCTGTTATCAGATCAGGCAGGAAGGTTACTGGAACCGTCCGATGTGTGGACTTTTGACTTTGTTGTGATCGGTGGGTTTAATTCAGGATGGGACAGTGTTACGGCAAAGTTAATCAATCGGGAGGAAATGAAGGGACGACAACCACGGTGGTGGTTTCAGCGGATCAGGATGAAACCTCGGTACAATCGGCTAATGGTGCTGCTAATGTTCCCTCAGTGAAGAATACTCCAGCTAGGTCTTCGAACCAGAGTCCATGGCCCAGCCCCTATCCACACGGGGTATCTGCAAGTCCACTTCCTCCGGGTGTATCTCCTTCTCCGGCGAGGGGTTCGACTCCGAGGAGATTCTTCCGGCGGCCGTTTCCTCCTCCTTCTCCTGCGAAACACATCAAGGCTTCTCTGGTGAAGCGGCTTGGCGGTAAACCAAAGGAAGGACCGATCCCTGAGGATCGCGGAACTGAGCCGGAGCAAGCGTTGGATAAGAGCTTTGGTTATGGTAAGAATTTTGGAGCTAAGTACGAGCTTGGGAAAGAAATCGGGAGGGGACATTTTGGCCACACTTGCTCTGCTAGAGGTAAAAAGGATGAGCTCAAGGATCAACCTCTTGCTGTTAAGATCATCTCAAAAGCTAAGGTACACCGCTCGCTCATCTACTAATTTCTCCGTTTTAACATTGTTTATATTCAGTAATTTAGCTAATTTTATATATTCTGGAGATATTTATATTGTTTTGTTAATGCATTTGAAGGTATTAATCTTAAATAGGATTTCATTACAATATTCTTAAGAGAAGGTCCTTTAGTTATGATGGTATTGTTATCTTATAGAATATTGTAGAGATATTTAGCTAATTTTATATATTCTGGAGATATTTGGATTTCATTACAATGTTCTTCTTGATTCAAGGAAACTCAGTTGAAGAATATAAGTTAGATAAGCTATGCTAGTTATAGAAAGATCACGATCTTTGATATTTGACAATTACATCAGCTGCATAGGATATACGGGAGTTTAAAGGATACCTGCTTTGATTAGCCGTATCTTTTTTGTCGGTTAGGAGAAAGCGCGATCGCAATTGTAATTCTGGAAGACCGAAAGAAGACAAAGGCGGATTTGTCTTTATTTGATGATCATTAGATAGATGTTTCTCTTCTTGCTTAAAGTAAACTTGGCCGGAGTTGTTCTTAGTTGAAGAATATAAGTTAGATAAGCTATGCTAACTATAGAATGATCATGATCATTGATATTTGGCAATTATATCAGCTGTATAGGATATACGTGAGTTTAGAGGATACCTGCTTTGATTAGCCGTATCTTTTTTGTCGTTTAGGAGAAAGTGCGATCACGATTGTAATTCTGGAAGACCGAAAGAAGACAAAGGTGGATTTGTCTTTATTTGATGATCATTAGATAGATGTTTGTCTTCTTGATTCAAGTGAACTTGGCCAGAGTTGATCTTAGTTGAAGAATGTAAGTTAGATAAGCTATGCTAATTATAGAATGATCATGATCATTGATATTTGGCAATTACATCAGCTGTATAGGATATATGTGAGTTTAAAGGATACCTGATTTGGTTAGCTGTATCTTTTTTGTCGGTTAGGAGAAAGCGTGGTCGCGATTGTAATTCTGGAAGACTGAAAGAAGACAAAGGCGGATTTGTCTTTATTTGACGACCATTTACTGCATGTGGCAATAATACGGGTCGACTTGAGATCTTTTGTATCTAAAGTCTAAAATGGAAATGCAAACTGTAGCCACATCAAGCACAATAGAATTAGGCTGGAATGTAAAATTTGTTTCATAAATGATAGATTTTAGGTCTATTATATATCCACGTCTTATCGCCAAAATCCTCAGGCCATTTTTCTGCCTACATAATGACACTGCAGGTGATTGAGTCTGCGGTTGACAACCCTATTTTCCCTTATTTTGTGTCAGAGTAACTCTTCTAAATTTCTGACTTGGTATCATTCCAGTTTTTCTTCATTTTTCTCACGAGAATTGTTCTCTAGTCTGCATTATACCTGTAGTTAAATTTACAATATAAGCCTCTTCTTTCTCTTTTTGATTTCCTTTTCACAGTTAAGGTCTCAATAAAAGAAAAAAGTGATCAAATGTGTTGATTGACCACAGGGCTTGGCCTGGTGGCTTCTCCCCTCCCTTTTTTGAGGTGGGGTCTTTAATAGGACTAAGGTCAAATTCCAAGTCCTGTATCCCTACGGGATATGCTCTTTTTCCTCAAGGGAAAAAATTATAAAGTACAAACTGTTGATTGCAATGGCTGCATTTTAACCAGGCTTATTTGACAGATGACAACAGCAATATCAATTGAAGATGTTCGGAGGGAGGTGAAAATATTAAAGGCCCTATCAGGACATAAGCATCTGGTCCAATTTTATGATGCATGTGAGGATGCCAATAACGTGTACATAGTCATGGAGTATGTCTTCTCTTGATGTTGTTACAATTTGTTGTAGGAAACTGGTTGATCTTGAATTGTATGCTGAATTTAAAAAATAATAGCAGGCCTAATTTGCTCTGTAGCAGTTCATGGAATATTCCAACTGCAGCGTCATAAAAATTTGTATTGCATTTTTAAAATTTTGGTCTGACAGTTGTGGAATTCCGTATCTTATCAGACTGTGTGAAGGTGGAGAGCTGTTGGACAGAATTTTGGCGAGGTAAGTTGTTTTTTATAGTTTCTGTGATTTAGACCAAGTTTTTAAACATTGTGTTTGAATATTGTTATCTTTATAGAAAATAGAAGGTTAGATAAATGGCTTTGTTTGTTTTTATCCTAACCTTTTTGTTCATTGTTCCCCCTCTCCCCCTTCCCCATTTATATTTAACATATAAAGAAGATTAAAGGCCTCTAATGTGATTAGTTAGTTATATTGGACACTGAGATGAAAATTTCTCTATTACAGGGGAGGAAGGTATACTGAGGAAGACGCAAAAGCTATAGTTGTACAAATCTTAAGTGTGGTTTCATTTTGTCATCTTCAAGGAGTTGTGCACCGTGACTTAAAGCCAGAGGTTTTTACTTTTGCATTTGATTTTTATGGATTGTGAAGATGAAAAGTTATATCCTGGCTTATTCTCATCTCTGATTCTATTCTTTGTTGCTTGAGCTACAGAACTTCCTTTTCACTTCTGGTGCTGAAGATGCTGACATGAAACTAATAGATTTCGGTCTTTCTGACTTTATTAGGCCAGGTAATGGCTTATCATACCTTAAACTTTAACCATGGTTCACCAATGATCTTTCCTTCATTACTTCTGTAATGCTATCAAATGAAAGACTATAATCAGTGATGATAATCAACCACTTATTTTTTGGTTGGCTTCTTTCTAGAGAGTAATGTTCTTAGATTCTTATAGGTCAAGTGAGTTTAGACGTAAAAATTTGCTGTAATGCACTAGCACTTATGTTCGGCTGTAAATTGGAGAACAAATTAAGTTGTTTTCATGCATATAAAACCTTAAAGCTCTAATCCCTACTGAAGCGGAATTTTGTGGGGTATTACAATTGGCATTTAAGTATGCCTGCACGTGAAGCTGATAAAGTTATGTTGGATGTCCATCAGTTTCCTATTCCCACTTTATTATATGATGATCCTTTATCATTCGACTGAATGTCTAACCACAGCTATTAGTCTGTTTTCTTTATTTAACTTTTGTGTAATGTATGTTTGTAACAGATGAAAGGCTCAATGACATTGTTGGAAGTGCTTATTATGTTGCTCCTGAAGTTCTGCATAGGTCTTATAGTCTGGAAGCAGATATATGGAGCATTGGAGTAATCACCTACATATTGTTATGCGGAAGCCGGCCTTTCTGGGCACGTACTGAATCTGGAATTTTTCGTTCTGTGCTAAGATCTGATCCTAATTTTGATGATTTGCCCTGGCCATCTGTCTCACCAGAGGCCAAGGATTTTGTTAAGAGACTCCTGAACAAGGATTACAGAAAAAGGATGACTTCTGTACAAGCTTTAAGTAAGTTTTGAAATTTGTGCTTAACAAGTGAACACATGGATTTTACCCCATTGTGGAAATGATTAATTACATTTATCCTACAAGCTAGTTACTTTTGGTGGTAGGATTAGCCTGTATCTGATGAATAATGATACACTTTATTATGACATTTTGCCCTATTCTGGAACTGATTAATTACATTTGTTTGGGAAGCCAGTCACTTTTGCTGGTAGGATTGGCACAAATCAGATGAATTAATTCACTTTTATGACATTTCAGCTCATCCTTGGTTGCGTGATGAGAGTCGTCCGGTCCCTCTTGATATACTGGTCTATAAGTTAGTTAAGTCGTACCTGCATGCAATACCATTCAAACGTGCTGCTCTAAAGGTATGGTTTTTCTCCCTTATTTTTCATGACAGAAATGCACACATCAACTTTTTGAGCTTTTGCTTCTTTTTTTCTGTGCGTCCGGCTCATTTCCTCTCTCTTATGACATCTTTAAGGGTATTTCTTGCTCTTGGTTGCCGAAATGCTTTGCAGCAAGTTGCAAAAACCCTAGTTAAAGCTTAAGATTGTTATAGAAAATAGTTCAGTTGAACTCATACTCTGATTTTTCTACTATCCAATTATGTAAAACTGTCAAACATCATTGTAAACTGTTTGTGGATGGTAGTGGCATGTAGAAGTTCTAAATTAAAATTGGTATTTTCAGGTAACTTTAGCTTAATTAAGATTATTGTTATATTATACTGGAAACATTTTCTGCAGAAGTAAACTCATCTTGCATTTCATATACCATGCAAGTCTTTAATTAATTTTGCTGGAATGTTTGACGGCAAAACATTTGTGAAAATCTTTTCTTTCTGAAGCAGTTAACCATGATATCGAGTGGCGGATCCACTAAGGGACCTGAAATTTGAATTTCTTTCTGTTAGTTATCCATTTTATTGGTTGTGCCCACTCACATACAAAATTTTTTGTGTTATTAATATATGTGTGCCCACCCTCAAAAAATCTGGATCCGCCACTGATGATATCCATATAAATATGATTGTTTTTAACTTCGTAATAACTTGTGTTTGTGCATATTGTAGGCTCTTTCGAAAGCATTGACCGAAGATGAGCTGGTTTATCTCGGAGCACAATTCAGGCTCTTGGAACCGAATAGAGATGGGAGTGTCTCTCTTGAAAATTTTAAAATGGTTAGTGACTGCCTGTATGAACCCTATCAATTCAAGTTTGAAGACTAAAATGGCTAATGATTTCAAGCTGATCTCTATTCTATTCTTTGGCATCACATGTTGACTTAATTAGACAATTATAGGGCATCTAATTTATCTGTCCCACCCCTCCCCTTTTTTAGGGCCCTTATCTTTGCTCTCTGTTTTTCTATTTGGTTATTATTTTATCTAACCTATGAAATATTTATGACATTAGCTTACCAATATTTCAGGCACTTGCTCGAAATGCTACTGACGCAATGGGTGAATCAAGGGTACATGACATTCTTAATAATGTAAGGCTCTGACTAGAAGATCGCATGGCATAAAATTGCTTTGTTAAATGTTTAAAATTCCCCCTTTTAATGATTGGGCTTTCTTGGAATACCGCATGACAATCGGCCCGCCCCCCCTACTTTGATCTTCATTTGCCATGTGAATTTCAGTTCCTCACCATTGCATTGTCTTTCTGCTCAGTTGGGAACACTCGCATATAGGAAAATGTACTTTGAAGAGTTTTGTGCTGCTGCAATTAGCACACATCAATTGGAAGCAGTTGAAGGTTGGGAGCAGATTGCGTCCACTGCTTTTGAACATTTCGAGCACGAGGGCAATAGAGTAATCTCAATTGAAGAGTTGGCGAGGGTATGATGCTTGTTGCTTCCATGCATCTCACTGCCTCGTCTTGCTGTTGTTGTTGTTATGCAGTTTTGAATCCTTTTGATATGATTGCAGGAGTTGAATGTTGGCCCTTCAGCTTATTCATTCCTCAAAGACTGGATCAGAGCCTCAGATGGAAAGCTAAGTTTACTTGGATATACAAAATTTTTACATGGTGTGACGCTTCGTACCTCAAATACAAGGCACCATTAATCTATAGCCTTTGGATATATACAGTTCTTAAAATTTATGGCAGTTAGAATGACTTGAGATAAATTCTTTCTTCAAAAGTTATTTTTGCATTAGGAGGAAAAATGTGCATAAGTGAATGCTGTTAGTGAGATTGTTCAGGAAAATTTACAGTGAGAATATGTTTTTTGCTGGTTCCATTTTTTCTTATTGTGCATATATGTTTGTGGATTTGAGCCAAAGACGCAATGCTGAAGCTCGTTCCATTCTTTGGCTTCTCTCTCGACACAAAACTAGGTCGAAGCCTAAGTGGATGGCTGTTCGGTCTCTGGCGACCGGCTGGCCAATCTCCTCCTTACTTTGTCGCTCTCGGCAAAATAACCTCTTTCATGGGTTTTGTAATCTATATCCAGTGCCCCTGTTTGGATCTCTCCGGCAAGTTGGGGATGATGGGAGGTTTCCATGTGAGTGAGTGGTCAATGGAGACTGCTCCTCCCCTTCCTGCCGCCAGAACTTGATTTCTCTCTGTTTTGCTGCGTGTTTTGGGGTTTGGTTTTTATGGTGTTTGCCTCTTTTCCGTGTCTGAAGGTTGTTGTGGACCTTAGATGGTTATCGATGCTTGAGATGGCTGTTGGTCTTCAGGGGTCTCTGGATCTAGGCTTTTGCTAGGGTGGCTGCGTGGCTTCGGTGATGGTCAGCTCTCCATTTGGTTCTACTGTTTTTTGATTTGTTGTAGGGATGTTTGACTTGAGGTCAACCCTTCTTGTAGACCAACCTCTGTGGAGGACTTGAGTCCCATTATTCTACTTTGGGTTGCATAAAGTCCCCATCCGTTCGTTTCTGCACCCAGGAATGGGATGCTAAACGTTATCTTCATCTACAATATTCTGTATTGTTCTATTTTGATGTTTGGATCCTTGATTGTTTAATGATATGAACCTTTTAAAAACTTATAATGATAACAAAAAAAGCCAACCAATTGTGTACTTAACTGTACATTATGTTAGCTTCCAAAATTTGAGCTTTGGATTAGATGGACATTTGCTTGGACCTTTGAACCGAGAGCTTGGGGTTACCGTGGGGGTAAGTAAAGCTCATGGTCAAAGGTTATTTGAACAATAACCAGGATGCAAAGAGGTAATACCATGTAGTGGTGAGGTTGGTGATTTTGGCTTGGTTTGATTCAAACTTAGAACTAGAAGATACAACTTCCTTTTCAATACAATACCAACTCCTAATTAACCGACAAAACATTAAGGGTATGTTTGGTTTTATAGAATAAAGTTCGTTTTTATTTTTAATTTCTTGGAAAATAGAAAACGATGATAAAAACATGTATGGTTGTGAAATTAAAAAATAAAAATAAAAAAGTGAAAATTTGAAAATATTAAAAAAATATTTTTATTGTTTCCATTTAAAATATTTTAGAAAGTAAAAAATACGAAAATAATTTTTTTTTATTTTTAACTTTATTTTAACCCCAATTTGGATTTTTTAATGCTATTTAAAAAAATTGGTGTATTTAATGATATATTATTTTTATTACTATAATAATGTTTTTCTAATTAAATTTTATTTAATGATATATAATAATTATTTGTTCATTTTTGTTTTGAAAAATTAAATACTAAACACATTTGTATTATTTGTATTTTCAAAAACAAGTTTTCATCTTTGTTGACTAAGCGGGGTTTTTTATTTTAAAAAAAATAAAAATTATTTTTTAAACCCAAACGGACCTAATTAGAGGGACCTTCTGTAATGATCACAACCTGATGTAATTGGTCTTTTCATAATGTGAAATCAATGGGCCTATTTCTTGTATCTGAAACTTGTCCCCTTCCAAATCCCAGTAGACAGTATATAGATGTTCATGTCCAAGTTCATTATTGTTGTTGTATCAAGATTAAGGTGAAGGGGTTGTTAAGGTTTGAATTTATGATTTAATATAAATTAGAATATAAAACAGCACATTATTTATCATTATTCCAATGGTGAATTAATCCAGTTAATTAAATCGTGTTGCACAAAATATCGTCTTAATAATTAATTAACATATGATATATTGTCACGACCTCTTTTTTCTTTTCCGATGTGAGACTAATATTTCCGCCTCTTTTCAGACGTGACATTCTCCCTCACTCAACTTCGCGAGTCAACCACGCTCGTGATAGGCTAATTGTCACGGTTGTCCACCCTGCCTAACCCACTCATGGGAGCTCGGTGTGAAATCAGACAGTCAAAGGGTCGCTCCGATACCACTTGTCATGAGGACATTACCTTCTTCCCAAAAGACATGTCTGATAGGATGTACAGTGCCGTCATTTATATATCTCAATATCTCTATTTTTTTCCGATGTGAGATTAATGTTTCCGCTTTTTCTCAGGCGTGACATATATGCTTGTACAAAAATTTAAAATTAAATTCAATTATATTCAACTGAAGCTAATTCTAAATATACTAGAGCTCCAGTATTTGGTCCATCGTTTCTGGACATTATGTGTGCATATGGAGATTATTTCCTCTTATTTGATGTCTCATGCTTCTAAAACACTGATTAAGTAAATGCCACATGCATGTCTCTCGGCGGATAGTTTACCCTAATTTAACATACTTCAGCTCTGTGAAATCTGAGGCATTTTTTAATCTCATTACATTATTATTGCAGAAAGAAAGATTATCTTTTTGACTATATTAAAGCAAAAAAAAAACATAGGTTAATTTTGAATTCAAGAGATGCCTACACATGGTAACAGGCAATAGGTCAATGGCCCATTAATCATCCATGCATGTGCTTTTTTAAATTACTATCGAGGGTTGGCTAATTATTGGACCTCCTTGAGATTAGATTTTCGATCATATGTCAACAAATTGGACATACCTAATCATATTAATATCACCCCAACAACGATCGTTATATGACGATAATAACACTATCTGAAATTAGATACATGTAACGTTATGTTCATAGTAGCATGTGTTATTAAAAAGATTCACAACCGCAATACTCGCAGCGGCCGAAATAGCATATGTTATGTTCACAACTACAATAAATGCAATACGACCGAAAATCCGACCTCAATCTCAATTTAAATCCCTTATTTATGACCCAAATTTTAAGTTTGTTCAGGACCACCAAAAGTCTAGGGCCGGCCCTGTTTGGACCCTCGGGTTAGATTTGGATACGCGTTCACAGTCACCATTTATTGTTCGCAATTGAGTTGCGGTAATGATGTCATAAGGGTTATATGCATCTTGTAATGTTAGTGTTGATGGTTTTATCCTTCATCATTGATTACTGATGTTGTTCGTATCTATCTTTTGTTCGAGTCTTTTGGTTAAATTTTTAATCTTTTTATTGTATGGTCCTAATATAATCTCGAGTGACTAATTTTATTTTAATGGTTATAAAAACAATGTTTAGATTAAGCGTTTAATTTATGCTTATAGTGATAAATTTTTATTATAATTTTAAATATTTTTTCTTTTTCTATAAAAAATATTTTTTTAATAAAATTAATTGCTTTTATAAAAAAAAAATCCGAGGCCTATTTACCCGAGAATGACGTCTATCTATTTTATAATCTTAAAATAACTTGAACAAAAAAATCTGTAAGGGTCACTCCCTTCCATTCCACTACGAAGGTAGCTTTGTCCCACCAACAACCGGTTGGTCTAATGAGATCAGTCGTTATATTTTTTAAGTAAGATTAGATATTTGAATTTTAGTGTTGTGAATGAAAGAAAGTGGGCGAGAGGATCACCCCATATTAAGCCTTTGCAAAACTTGATCTAAATTAGTAGATCAATAAATCGAATACTGATGATTAAATAAAAAAACTGTCAGTGCATACGACATAGGAGCAATAATCCATGACAAAGGCTAACTTTAAGAAACCAAATTTATTCTTGTTAGTACACGGTAGGTAGTTTTATCTGAGAGAGCTGCTGTATAATCTGGGCAAATCAATGGTGAACCTTTGTTTCTACATTGGATATCTAGGAAATCCACGACTAAATTGTACGATTTGATACAAACAACATCGACAAATGTAAAAAATAATCCTTTTTCATGACAAAGTATCGTCAAGCTAGATTTGTATGCAGAACCAGAAGAAGGGGTTGACACTTGGCAGCAATTTCAGATGTCTGAATTCTGCAACTTTATGAGCTTTGCTTATTGGTTTTTTCCCAGATTCATGACTGGAAAACTAAATGGTGAACTTTTGTTATCCTTTTAATCATAGAAAAGCCGAATTTCACTTTCCACAGGCCATTTTGAGCTTCAAGGATTCATCAAATATGGCCACAATGAAAGCATTCAACTTTATGTATTGCAGAGGTGAAAGAGATCCAATTCCCCAAAATCCAGTTCTTTAGGGGACAACATTTCATACGACTGGCTTTTCAAACAACATGAATAGCAAAAAGTGACTTAAAAAAGGATTCATGTCCAAACCCAGTGAGTTAAAATATAGAAACAAGGCGAAGCTAAAGTTTGAGTCTTGTGTCACTCATTTCGTCTTTTAGAAAGTTCAATCTGATACGTTAACCAGTAGTGAGATTTTTAAACACTATTCCCTGATATGTTTATGTACTGAAGAATCAGGGACATGGGGAAAAGCTCCCTTTCGGCCTTTCCTTCAATTGGTTGTTGTACTTGCGGATTAAAGCACATGTTTAACTGCAAAAACATCCATTACCAGTGCTGTAAGAAAAACTAAATATGTAACTCAATCCATGGAGGAGAAACTGATGAACTCTCTAAACCACCAATGGGAGTCATTTTTACTAAATTTCAACACTCAACAGGGACACGTCTTGATGATCAAATTTAGGGTTTTAGATAAGATGTCTTGACAAATCCATAGCATCGGAGGGTTTTTGCCTTCTAATCAGACATTTCCATTGTCATGGCTCTTACATGTTGCAAAACCTGTCTTTGTCCTATTCTGACTCTACAAAGACGTGGAATAGCAATTACCAATTAAAGGATCCACTATTCCTTCAAATACAACAAGCTAGCACTAGAGAGAAACTATTCCCTTCACCCTGCAAACCAGGTTCTAACAGATATACATTACAGAAGGTAAGCATCATTACAGAATCAAATTTATTGACTTCTGTCTTGGAAATTTCGAACAGATGGAGAAAGGGCAAGTCCATTTTGTTTTCAACTTTGGGTCTTCACCTCCTTCACATGATGAAACCCTAGAACAATGGAAAAAGAAGATTGAAAGAAAGAGAAATCAATAATTTGCCAAAGTTCAAAGCCAGATCTGAAAAACAGCAGAAACAGACAGATCAGATACTTGAAACCAGCATGGGGATACATCTGCCTGATCATGAACTGGAAATGATATATAATTAGTAACTGTCTGACAAAAAAACACATAGCGTTACAGAAAAAAGAGTAATGATGAAAACCTTTTTCTATAGCTGATGAAAATAAAAACTGGTCAAAACCCTTCATCACTAGTCCCTACACTGCAATCTACATTGAAAACAACAACAAATAAACCCCAAAATAACCATAATCAAACCTTTACATGTTGCCTTTGGAACCGCATTTCGACATGGGAGCAATAATTGGGGGGAATGAAGCCTGGTCCGACAACACTAGCGAACAAACTCAACCCCCATTCAACAAGGATTGAGAAACCAGTGTCCTCGGGCCAGACAACGTTCCCCTCAAAAGAGAAGCTCCTTTTAGGACCATCCCGATAAAAAAAAAGGGCATTTCTCATTAAATCGTTTGGTTTGCAAACAAAGTGCTTGTCTTCAAGGGGTGGTAATAATAATACAGATCTGATTGTCTTATCTCTTACCTCCCCTCCCCCATGAGTCTCGCCTGTGTTCAAGGGGGAACTGAAACAGATAGAAAGAGAGAGAAATGGGAGAGTGATGGAGCTGAGAATGATACGAGTGAAGAGGGGTTTTTAAGACGAGTGAAGAAACAGTGGGAACCCAAAAAAAAGACAAAACATAAGTCGGCCCTACAACCTGTTTTCTGAGTTACAGAAATGACCACGACCCCATGCACTCTAATCTAATCTACTTTTAGGATGTCTTTACCTACTCGTCAGCTGAACTTATCCCCTTTGAACTCCTTTAAGAACGGTGGATTCCCTATATGATTACGATGTTAAACACTTAAACTCCTCGTACAAGAAAAGTTTGACCCATTAATGACTCATTTAGACCTACAGTGCATAGGATGGTTGATGGTGTCACCGAAAACACATAAAAAAAAAACAATAAGAAAACTGGTGAGAAATTACTGTAGATTTGGTTTTATGGAGTGTAGGAATCTAAAAATCCTTAAGAAGCGCAGGATTTGTGAGATGTTGTTTTGCTAGAATGATGTTAAGAAAAGTTTGTACTGGCCATGAAAATATAATGATGACATGAATAATTGAATGGAAAAGGAATCAACGTAAAACAGGGACTCAAAAGTGAGTCAGGTGAGTTGTTGAGTTATTGATCTGCCCGATAATGGAAATACACATTTAATATCCCTCTACTATACAGTCCATTCTTTCAAAAATAATCAATAGTGACTGTTAGCGTAGCCTCAAGACATTATATTTTAAAATTTTGAACTTTAAGTAGTATTATATAAAACAAGGAAATGATGAATTCAAGATATGGGTAATTATTTTATATACGAGCCTTTGTAGAATTTTTTACACAAGCGCCTTAATTTTAGGGGTTAAAATTTTTATTTAGGGTTTAAAGTTTAAGGGTTTAAGTGTAGTACTTTGGAATTTAAGAGTTGTTGATAGAATTTCGGGTTTATGATTTATACGCTAAAACTTAAATCCTCACCCATATTACCCTAAAATCTAAACATTAACCCTAAACCTTAAATTTTAACAATGAACCCTAAATTCTAACCATAAACCTTAAATTCTAAACCCCTACACTAAAACCCTTAAACCCTAAATTTTGACTCCATCCCTAACCATAAACCTTAACTCTAACCTTAAACCTAACCTTTTAGAGTGAGAGCATGGAAAGAGACACTAAAAAAAAGAGGATTTCTATGCTGGGAAGATCACCCTATATTAAATGGATGTCATTAATTAAGTCTTTTTAACATCTAAAATTAGAGAATCATAATGGTGATTAAAGTGTAATTAATTGCATTTACATCCAAAATCCAAACCCTTTTCGTCGATGGCTTCAAGATACGTAAAGTTAAACTATAAAACCGGTAAAAACAACACATTGGGTTGCCGACTTTAATTGGAAATATGCAGCCACTCATCCGAATTCAACTATTAAATTGGTGTTGAAAAATTAAATATTTAATTTAAATTATAAAATTTGTTGGATATCAGTTAAAATTAAGTACGAATTATAATTAGATTATTTAATAAATATAATTTTTGAAAGATAATGTAATTTTAAAAGGAATAGATAGAATAAAATTTGTTAAATATATTCGACATTATTAAATGATAAGCATGTCTTTATCTATTTATTAATTTTTAACATTTTCATATAATTTTCATTTTAAATTATCAAATTCATTTAAAAAATTAAGCCACTTATTGATTTTTTTCAATAAGCAGTCCGCAGACAATCTCTTAGCCCCTCGTTCAAAATGTTAATTGTGTTTTCAGTCCTCTTAAATACTGAAAAATCATTTTAAGCCTTTTTACACCTTTAATTAAATAGAATTTTTATTTTTACACCTTTCAATTTTAGGGTTTAGGAATTTATGTTAAGGTTTAGGGGTTTAGTGTGTAGGGTGTAGAATTTAAGGTTTATGGTTTAAAATTTAGAGTTTAGGATTTAAGGTTTAGATTTTATTGTGTTAGTGCTAAGGATTTATGTTTTAGATTTTATAGCTTAAATATAAAGGGTTGTGTAAATTTTTTTACACAACTTGCGTGTCATAATATAACTCTTTGTTATTTCTAAAATTTAATTCTTTCATGTAGGCTCGTTAATTTTTGTTAACTTTGTGTTGGTAAATAACTATTTGGGAGGTAGATTAGACTATCTAATAAATAAGACTAGAAATTTGATACCATTCAAAATACTAACGAATATTTAAGTAATTTAACTAATCATGTTTGCAATTAAGGGTGCTCATTGAGTTGAGCAGCTCGCAAACAACTCGAGCTCGACTCGATCAAAACTTGGCTAACGTTCGACTCGAAATTGAACTCAAGATCTTAGAGAGTCAAATCAAGCAAGGTTTAACTCGACTCGATAAGTTCTTGAGCTGTTCGTTATTTTTTTAAATAAATTCTTTTATGATTTTTTGGTGTCTACCTTAAAAAATTATGTTCCAAAAAATTTAAATACTAGTTAAAAACTCTAGAAAGATTCAGTGAATTGCTAGGTAATTCACCCATAAAAATTTAGTTTTAAATTATTATAATTCTGGTCTGAAGTTAAATGTTGCAAAATCATAATTATTCATTACAGGGATTACTCAAGAGCAACAAGCTGCCTGGGGATCAATTACTGATTTTAAAATTGGGATATTCTCTGTGAGGTATTTGGGTATTTCCCTTGTCACTAGGAGGTTATCTGAGAAGGATTGTAATATTCTTCTTGAAAAGGTTAAGAATAGATTGGGGCACTGGGCTAATAGCCATCTAAGTTATGCTGGGAGATTGCAGCTAATTAATGTAGCGGTGTTTAGTATTGTCAACTACTGGTGTAGACAGATTATTCTGCTCAAGGGAGTGATAAAAAAAGATTGAACAGCTATGTATGCGCTTTTTCTGAAGGGGTAAGGATGAATCTGTTCAAGGAGCACGTGTGGGATGGAAATTCATTTGTACTCCCAAGAGTGAATGAGGGCTGGGAGTCAAGGACATGTTCACCTGGAATAGAGCTTGCATTATTCAACTTATTACGAATTTTTTATCTACTGAAGGTTCTTTATGAGTTGCTTGAGTTAAGATATATGTCTTTAAGGGATCGGATTTTTAGATTGTGGACAGCAAACTGTGGTTCAGTTGGAGCCTTAGAAAAATGATGAAGCTTCAACCAGTGGTTCAGCCTCTACTCACTACTGGGTCATCAGACATGATGCATATATGGAATGGAATAAGGAAAGTTAAGCCTAAGGTGCCATGGCACAAGTTAGTGTGGTATGGCCTGCACATTTCGAAGCATTCAATCATCTTCTGGATGACTATTTTTGATCGTCTGCCCACCCACGACAGGCTGCAACACATAGGGCTAAATGTGGATAGTAGGTGCATACTTTGTGACATTGGCCAAGAGACTCGAAATCATCTTTTTTTCTAGTTGTTTTTATTCGAATCAGGCCTAGACTGTTGTTCTTCATCTCTGTAACCTTAGCAGGTCTGCGCTGGACTGAGAAAATAAATTCCAGTGGCTCTATACTAGCTTGAAGAGAAAGTCTCTACTGGTTTTTCTCCTCAAACTTGCTTGGGGCTCTTTTGTCTATTACATTTGGGAGGAGAGGAATAGAAGGAAATTTCGAGGTGTCTCTGGTGATTGTAATAGTTTAATAGAATGTATTAGAAAAAACAGTGAGAATACACGTACATAATAAAACTATACGAATGGATTATGTAAAAAGTTAACTTTGTGCAGCTTGAGAAATTCTTTAAGGGGATGGCTGTCCAAGGGCATGTTTAGGATTTTGTTGCAGTAATTTGCTGTTTAACATCACAATTTATCAAAAAAATAAATAAATTATAATAACGAGTCTTTCATTCTTTATTACAGTTTTCCTTTTTCTTTTATTATTATTTAAGAAAAACTTCAATACACAGTTTTTTTTAATTTTAGGGGTTAGGGGTTTAGTTTAAGGGTTTATGTTGTAGGTTTAGAATTTAATGTTATTGTTTAGAATTTAGGGTTTGGGGTTTAGGTTTAATTTTGATTTATAGTATAAATAGGCAGGTTAAATTTTACACAGATTGTGTATCAAATTTAAACCCTTATTATTTTATGTATAAAAGTGGAAAAGGAAAAAAATCTTCAGTTTCTACTTCTCATATAAAAAATACGATTAAAAGTTAAAACCAAAAATTTCTAAGTCATTCTCTCCTTTATTTTTCGTCGAAGTTGTTGAGTAACTAAAAACAATCTCACACTCGAATATCGACTTCATCTCTAACTCGTTCATGACATGTTCGTTTTTTTTATCTCGTCAGAGCTCACGTTTTTTCTTCTGAATTTCTATGTTTATATTAAGCTCTAGTTAGTATCACTAGATTTTATATATGTTTTAAAAAAATGTAAAAATTTTAGCGAGCTTAATGAGCAACGAGTTGAGTCGAGCAATGAGATTTTTAACGAGCACGATTTGAGCAAAAATCTATCGAGCTTAACAAACAACAAGTTAAGTCGAGCAACAAATTTTTTTTTAACGAGTATGAGTCGAGCACTACTCAACTCTCGATTTAGTCGCTCCATAAACATCCCTATTTGCAATTATGAACAAATCTTAATTTGCAAGGTAAAAAGGAAGTCGGCTAAAGGCTATACTCCTGGTAAAACTATTACTAGTATTTTTTTCCCAACCGATTCCCAAGGCTTTGTTTTAACTCATTCGAATTTACCTACGTTGCATATTTAACGTTAAGAGATAATTCTCCCCAAAAAAATTTATATACACAATATCTCAAACTTAAATTTTACTTAAATAATATTAAACTATTTATTACTTAAACCAACATTATTATTTTGGTAAGAAAAAATAGTGCCTTTCATGAGATTATGATGGGTTGTGATTCCTGGGAAAACAGACATTACTTTTGAGGGTGTCAGGATAAAGACTTAACGAAATTAGTATCATTCTACAGTGCATGCAGCTCCCCCCATTAATGGCTTCAGTTTTTCTGCCACCCTTTCATTTCTCCCTCTCACTGTATAACCAACGCCAGCTTCAGCAATACGGAAAGTCTGGTGAATAAAAAATGTTACACCTTTGAATCTATCTATATTCTTTAGGCTTATTTTGAGATTACTATATTCTAGATTATATATGAATATAATAATTATAAATTCACAATAAATTTTTAAAAAATAACTTTATTTTCAATATAAATATTATAATATATATTATTTTATAATTATGCATATATAAACATTAATTTAACAATCAATTATAATTAAATAATAGAGGATAAAAATTTGTCAAAAAAATAATTTTATTTTTAAACTAATTTTTCTATCACAAAAGTTATAAAATTTAATTTTTTGGTTTGGGTGAAAAAATAATTTTAAAAGAAAAAAACAACAAATTTCAAGTAAAAGTACTTTCTTTAAGTGCTTTTAAGTTGTCAAAAATAAGTCCTTAATTTAATTCTACTTCAATTATATCGGATATTTATATTATTATCAGATATGGAAAGATTAAAATTTCTAATTTAAACGTGGGGTTTGGCCTTTTATGGGGAAATAAATTGGAATGTGTTGGTGTCAAATATTTGAAAAATCCTGACTCCTCAAGGATGCTGAACAAGACAACTGAGGGGATACTGTA
This sequence comes from Hibiscus mutabilis, assembly GCA_019671005.1. Taxonomy (NCBI): domain Eukaryota; kingdom Viridiplantae; phylum Streptophyta; class Magnoliopsida; order Malvales; family Malvaceae; genus Hibiscus; species Hibiscus mutabilis. The sequence goes on from CM033726.1 coordinate 53,915,524, forward strand.
TAAGAAAGTTATCGTACATGCTGCTGAAACTTGCAGCTATTGCTCTATTCACTGTTTCCCTGTTGCAGTGCAACGTTTTATTTATGTAACACTGCTCCCATAATTAATAATCAAGTAATTCCAGGAAATTAACAAACTCACCATACACTATAACCAGTGAAATTATATAAACAAAATTATTATGGAAAATGTTTTTCTGGTAATTTCAGGTTGATTGAACAATGAACAGAATTTGTTTTATATTAGAGGGGGTGCCCGGAAGATCAGCTGCTATGCAAATCAAAGCAAAGCTTCCAGTTGCACCATTTTTCTTTCTCTTTTCACAACTGTACATCGGAGAGGACAAACGGAGAGGACGATACTAGCTCCAGATTTCAACGCTTTATTTACAGCCTTGAAAATTGTGTCAAGTTGGAAAGAAACAAGACGTAAATGTCAAATCCTGCGTCTCTCCAGCACAGCTTGTCGATACTGTCAAGAGAGGCACAGTTGAAAAGGTGGTAAAGTTTTAAGCAAGCTTTAGCTGCACCGAGTGAACTCGGTAGAAAAGGGGGGAATTCTCTACTCTATAAAGCAAAACAAAAGGTACAATGGGAGAGCTTCCATGGGTTGTATTTGTTGATTGTACAACTTTCAAACTCTGTACGCAAAAGTAGTTGCAGCTTCCTCAATGTTACTCTCCATCCCCTACAACTTGAAAAACGGTAAAAGAAAAGCCTTAAAAGATTGAAAACTCTAAAAATATCATATAAACTAATGGTATAACATTAACAATTGAGAAATCGACGTATAAATGTGACTAAATGTAAGACTATTGTTTAGTTATTATAAGTAATAAATAAAAGATACATCAAAATAATTTTTCAATTACCATACCTTTTTCCAATGTCCTGATGTTTTCTCATGCTTTTGAAATTGTTGGATTATCTTTTCTTTTTTTGTATCGATATTCTTAATAATATCTTTATGGTACATGTAATCAAACAATCATTTATCCATTGATATTTAGTTTGATTCCTCAAATAATTTTTAGGTTTAAAAATAAAATCATGTGAAGAATAGATAAGATTTAGGCTTAAAAAGAATCTATAGAGGGTTTCTTTGTTTCCTATCTGAAGTAGTGGCGAAGCAATTAGGGGATTTTTTGGGGTCATTCCTTGAGTATGATACTTCAACAATCCAACTAGGCTACAAACGAGTGAAGCTGGATGTTCGTAAACCTTTGAAACGAAGGAAGAAGTTTGCTCTCCCAAACAATTCCTATGCGTATGCAAGATTTGAGATCTGGTTATTCTATTTTCTTTGTGGGCGAATGGGACATAGTGAGGGATGCTGTCTGATCAGATTGTTGCATCTGGACCGGGAACATATTCTTCAGTGGGATTTATCTCTACGAGCACCACCTTGTAAGGCCGCCGATCAATGGTGTCGCTGGTTGGTGGAGGAGGGGAGCGGTGGTTTGCCTAATTTTGGAAAAAATCCTAAAGGATCTTCAGGATGGATCTTAGCCTCATTACAATCTCTTCCCTCTAATTTTGGGAAACAATTCTGCAAATCAATTTGCTGCCACAAATTCAGCCTCCAATCCTACATTTAAAGGGAAATCAACCTCACCAACTGGGCAATCGATTATTCCGAGTGCCACTGGGCCCACCAGTTCAGTTTTATGGGCTACACGATTAATAACGTGTTACAAAGATCTGCGATCCAGCAAGCGCGCATCGCTAAAAGAGATGAAACAACGGTTGGCCCAGCTAAATGATATTTACCATTCGGATGATGTGCTGGAAGAGTCTTTTGAGCTTAGATTGGCTATGGATATAGAAGCAGACAAAGAAGAGCTCTATTGGGAGCAACGAGCGCGTGTAAATTAGCTTCGAAATAGGGATAGAAATACCTACTTTTTCCATCGCTATGCTTCTCACCGGAAAAAGAAGAATCGTGTTGCAACTCTCACAGTTGATAACAGTACAGTAGTGAGCGATGTTGATGACTCCTATCTGTTGCAACTAACTATTTTCAATCACTGTTCTCATCTAATGGTATTACAAACCCAGAGGTGATTCTGCAAGGTGTTACCCCTTATATTTCTGATATTATGATTACATAGCTCACTCGTCCCTTCACTCACACTGAGGTGAGTACAGCTCTCCAGTCTATGAGTTGGGGGCTATTTTTTATCAAAGATACTGGCATATCGTAGGGCAGGACATATCGCAGTACTGTATTGAAACTTTAGAAGGTGTCCACGACATATCAGAAATTAATCATACACGCATCCTTCTCATCCCGAAGGCGGATAACACCTAAAATATGGGATAGTTCAGACCAATCAACCTTTGCAACGTTCTATACAAGATTTTGTCCAAGATACTTGTCAACCGGTTTCAACATGTCCTTAATAGTTGCATCGACGAAGCTCAGAGCGCTTTTGTCTCGGGACGACTGATTACGGACAACATTTTGGCAGCATATGAAATACTTGGTAGGATGGGATTTTCGAACCTCTGGATTCAAAAGATTATGCTTTGTATAGAATCAGTGTCCTACTCTGTGGTGTTGAATGACTACGTGGGAGAGAGCTTTTTACCTTGAAGGGGACTTCGCCAAGGTGATCCTCTAAGCCCCAAACTCTTCCTCATTTGCAGCGAGGGTCTCTCGACACTCTTGCGAGTTGCAGCTTCACAAGAGAGAGTTCAGGGTGCTCGAATTTATAGATACGCCCCGATTGTTACGCATCTACTCTTTGCGGACGACTGCCTCATTTTTGGTGAAGCAACTGCTAGTGGAGCAGAGGAAATAAAACAGGTGCTCAACACGTACTCGAGCTGTTCAGGACAGATTATCAACTACGATAAGTCTGGTACTTTTTTCAGTGCTAATGTTTCTCAATCAAATAGAGAAGATGTGGGCAGAATTCTAGACTTTCAATCCAGTGACAGTCCTGAAAAATATCTTAGATTGCCAGCCTTGGTGGGTCGCAATAGAAAAATCGCGTTCAAAAACCTCAAAGAATCTATGTTGAAGAGGTCGTGTAGCTGGAACTCCAAACTGTTATCAATCGGAGGGAGAGAATTCCTTATTAAGTCAGTATTGCAGGCCATCTCCTTATTTACCATGTCTTGCTTCCTTCTTCCTTCTACGTTATGTAAAGAGTTGGAAGGTGTAATGGCCCGTTACTGGTGGCAAAAATCAGAAGGGCGAAGGGGGGTTCATTGGTGTTCCTGAAAATCTCTATGTTTATTGAAAGAAGATGGGGGTATGGGTTTTTGGGATCTCTCCAAATTCAATATTGCCATGTTAGCAAAACAGGGATGGCGCATTCTGGAGAATCCAGGATCGTTGGTCGCAAGACTTCTCCGAGCCAAATACTTTCGTAATTCTACTTTCATGGATGCTACGCTAGGCTCTAATGTTGTAAAAATATAAAATTATTTAATATATTTTAAAGAATCACACATCTTTCTTTTATATTACTTCGTTTGAGTTTAAATATAAAAATCTGGTATTGGGCTTGTAAGAGAAAAATTATGATGGTAGTTTCGCACACTCGAGATTTGGCCAAGAAGTCAAATTAAATTGAAATCGATTGATTTTTACATGTGCATGAACTAGAGGCCAGATCCATTATTATTATTTTTATTTATATTATTATTATTATTATTTAAAAGTCATTTTGAGCCATTCAATTTTTGATTAATTTTAACCATTCATTTTAAATTAAAGTATCTTTATTTTTAATCACTCATTTTATTTTTGACTTTAAATTAAAATATCTTCATTCTTAATCACTCATTTTATTTTTAACTGATTTGCTCTTGAATAATAGCTATTTTTAGATGCCTTTTTTGGGCATGCATGATACTATAAATACCATGCACATATGTCTTCAAACAACACGTCTCAATGTAGAATCATCTCCTTACATTTTCTCATCTATCTCATTTTAAACACGTTTTTGTAACACCCTCGACCCGGATGTCACATCTGGGCCCCAAGCCCAACCATTAACAAAATTTTTTGACCTAGTTTAGCCCAATCCACAATCAATTGTTAAAACTCATTTGATTTCAAACCCAAAATACATAATGAATATTTAAAACATATAAAGTGAAGCTACTTTGAAATTACATAAATAAAACATTTGACTCGATCATTTTAAAATTTCAAATACAAATTACAATATACAATGTACAATAGGTTTCTACGAATACATAGCCCAAGGACCTAAATACTGTACTCTGATGAGACGAGGCGCTGAAATCCTTCCCTGATGGTGCTCTTCCAAGAATAAGCCAAACCTACTAACCTGCGAACGGAAACAACGATTCTAGACGTTGAGCTAACAAGCTCAGTGGATACACCGCCACTCAACCATGCTTCATATAAATCATAATTAAAGCAATGCAACATGAATGACATCATGGCAAGATAACAATGGCGCTACCATAGTCGCCTAAACACATAGCATTAAGAATGTATGATCACGCACACAGCTCATACAAGTACCTCATACGTTTACATAGCATCACACAGATAACACCAACAACATCAAGTGAGGTCCGCGTCCACAAAGCATCGGAATCCTACACTTGAGTGAGGCCCGCGTCCATAAAGCATCGAGATCCTACACTACGAGTAAGGCCTGCGTCTACAAAGCATCGGGATCCTATACTCTGAGCAAGGCTCGCGTCCACAAAGCATCGGGATCCTATACTCAAGGGGGATGAGGCTCGCGTTCATAAAGCATTGAGATCCTACACCAATGCTCGGAATCTCTCATCAAGCATCTTCGAATGAGGCCCGTGTCCACGAAACATCAGAATCCTACATTCGAGAGTCTTCAAGGTGTTGCAACACACTTTTAAGGTATACAAATCCCAACAACAAGGGATGACTCAACTATCTATGCATCTCATCAGCACATAGCAAGGACCCTAGTCACCACACAACACTCAACCTCGATACACGGGTCTTACCGCACACGGATCTAACACCCTTACCATCACATTAAGCTTTCTATCAATTATTATGCTACTCTATTGAGCTTATCTATTTATTAGTATGTTATGAAGGTACACATTAGTCGTTCTTATTAATTTATCTTATTATTCAATAAGACCTAACCTTATAGGCACCCCTTCCTCATACGGCAAGGGTCCAGATTACAACACAGCATCAATCGATCCACCACGGATCCCTATGGATTCTTGGTCCAAGCAACTTACCCAACTATTACAAAGCCATTAGCCATTAATCCACATATGGGTTACCAACACTGATTTCTCAGTTTTAGGATTTGTTTTGTACCTTTAGGGACCCACCGGACCTTTTACCATGAATTAATAACCCCTCAAACTCATTTTCAACATTTACGGATAGATTGCCCAACGGGTACCGATACTGGTCCTCACGTATCGATACTAGCAAACATGGTTTACCGATGCTGGAAGACACCGTACTAATACTGGAAGACACGGCGTACTGATGCTGGAAGACACTGTAACGATACTGGAGGATATGGCGTATCAATGTTGGAAGACACCATACCGATACTAGAAGACATGGCGTACCGATGCTGGAAGATGTTGTGCTGATACTGGAATATACTTTACCGATACTGGAAGATATCGTACCGATACACCTTTCAAGAAAAGCTTGAGTTTATCCTCGAAACACAGGGTATCGATACTTGATCCTGAGTATCGATACTGAAGCCCATAAATGGCTTTTAAGGCTTGGGAAATCACTTCCCAAGCCCCAAAAACATATTCTTTAACCCCTTAACTTAATCCTACATATTATGGGAGTTGATTAGAGTGATTTGCTACCCTTATTACACCTTATTAACCATTAATTCGAGATTCACCATTAAAGGGATTCAAGCTCCTTAAAACCAAACTTAACACCTATATATCATAAAACCATGCAAGGCATTCATTTAGTGATGTTCATGAAATGTATGAGTCAGAATGTACCAACCTTAAACGTGCAAATCCCGAAATGAAGCTCTCCTCAAGCTCTTGCCACCACTTTTCTTGACTCAAGCCTCCAAACTTTACTTTCACCGATTCTAGTGATGTTTATCTTGAAATTGAGATCATTTGATACTGATAAAACTTCCCTTGACAATAATTTTGGGATTCCTTACAACCACAACAAAGTTTTCAACTTTTACTTTGTGTTGGAATAGAAGTTTGAAGAAGAATGAGTGAAGGATAGGGATGGGGATAAGGTGACATCATCCCCTCTTTTCCCATTGTAGGAAATTAAACAAGGCATCAGCCTTGTGTCTCCTATTAAGGGGAAATTACCTCTTTACTCTTCATTAATCCTTCCTCACCCAAACTCAAACCCAACATCACAAAAAGGCCCACAAAGCCCAACACCTCAGCTCGATAAGCACCAAACATCTTACTCGACGCCTCGGTCCAAGATTCAGGTCAACGCCTATTGTTGACTTAGAAATCCAGGTCGTTACAACTCTCCCCTCCTTCAAGAAATTTTGTCCTCAAAATTTGAACGGATGGAGAAGATAAAACCCAAAACGGATCCAAACACTTTTCCAAACAAACAAGATCACCCAGATTAAAGAGACTTCTCCCTCAACCTATCTTATTCGAAACTCCAACTCTGAACCACTTTTTCTCAACACCTCCATCGAAAACTCTAATAGCTTAAACACCACAACCATTATCACCCACAACGAGCTTTAAAGCGAAACAACAACCTAACCTAAAGCTGTGTTATTCAATCACCGATCCAAGAAACTCAATTTCGATGAATTATACCGCAGATAACACTCATTTCCACTAGTATCTGTCAAACATACTCTAAACTTAGACCTCATATATGTCTGAAATGATACACTACTTCCACAAAACATTGTCAATAACATTATAATGAGCCACCATACCCTGGTCGATCATCAAAAGACAATCAAAACTTCGACAACCAAACACTACCATCAAACTACCTTGAACTAATGGCTTTTTACAAGAATAAAAACTGCTTTCGATTCACAAGATTTCCATTACTCTGACTACTCTATCCAAACCATCCAATGCGAGCAACTCGTCTAACTACTCTCAAGGATTTCTAGATGGTTCCTCTAACATCATTTCATTGCAACACAACCATCCAGTTACCCACAACACGGCTAATGATCCTACATCTCCGTTGCGTTACTTTGACAACTTTCACGTTGTTTGCCTTAACCAGACATAACTCCACTCTGACTCGATATAGCAATCCTCCAACTCGACAAAATCTAGCTTACAAGTGTACAAGTCAAGCTACTAACTTCACGACTCGCCCTTAAGGCCTCAACCATGTTCATCACAACCTTCATTTACCTTTTCTACGGTACCTTTATTCTGAACATGCAACATACAAAACTCTCACACCCTATAAACAAAAACAATGACGCCAATCTCACGAAATAGGTAGCGGTCACTCATCGATACACTACGGCTCAACACATTCAAAGCCACCATACAAGACACTTCTATACTGACACATTCTCAGCAAAGCACTTGGCAACGACACCCAATCGGTCACTTACACAAGCATGTCGGTGCCTCCAGCAAAGAGTTTGTTAAGTGCCATACCATGAAGCGATAGACACTAACAATGAACTCAACCTTACTTGTATCGCGGTTCTAAACCACAATCAACCGGTAAGATTGCTTATTCACCAAGGATATTTTTATACCCTCAAAACATTCGTAACTCTAAAACTAGGGACTTTCAACCCTTACGTCTACAACGCAAGCTGAGAACATCTTGCAACATATAGAACCATTCTTGAGCTAGCACTACGGAGCACAACTTCCATCTTAGAGAGGTTAAGATCTTACTCAACTGACACTAACAACTAGATTCAAGCAATCTGAAACTTCACAACTTCTCGCTCGCAACTTACGGCACACTTTGCACTCTCGACAACCATCTATGATAAGAACTTATCTAGCAAAGGATGCATTTTAAACTACCACCCAAAGCAACAACAACCAAAGGTTTACCAAGATACATATTCACGAGAACTAACCCATTACACAATGGAAGAGCTAAACGGCTATCACAACAACTGGCACCGAAGTAGAACTTAGTTGTAACACCCTTAACGTATATTCGTAAGCCGAATATACATTAAAGATGTTACGGAGTCATTGAAAGAAATCTTGACTTGTAAATTTTTTATACCCAAAATTTATCTTGCAGTTTAACCCTTTCTCGGTTTTGAATAAAAACTATGTCAGTCTATTGCAACTAGTTTTGACCCTGAATTGATTTATAAATTTCATAATTGAGTTGCTGAAATAAACATATAATTCAGGGTGAAAACTATGTATACTGCCTAGACCTTTTCTTGATTTTCAAATTTTTACACGATCAGGGTTAAACAACATTTGACTATGTCAAAATTCATAGTTATTAATAGCAAACCATTTCTCTAAGTCCATACTTCCATGACAATGTATAAATACATTATAAACTTAGACTTACAAAATAGTTTACTCACTTAAAATATTACATGCCCACTAGTCTATCAAATTACGTTAAAGATGTACGTACTGTACTTACAGATAGTAACTTGATCTTTCCAATTAACAGCTCATCCTTGCTAGTCTATTTTCGGAGAACCTACGTGGAAATAAAACACATGCTAAGTACGAACTTAGTGAGGCAATTAATCTTATTTATCTAAACATGAAATAATGCATTACAGTATATCATATGAAAAGTGCAGTACATGTTTTGTAAAATGGCAAGCATGTCTAAATATGATTTATATCATTAATCTACCTAATATAGAATCATACTATCATTATTTCATAATCATCAAGTATTCATGTGCATGTCATATTCTTTAACATAGTCATATTTTCAACATTCTACATTTAACAAGTAATCATATGCACAACATATTCTTTAACATAGACATATTTTCAATCATAATTCATGTCATCTATCAGTTTTGTCATAGAAACATGCAATCAATATTTCATAATCATCAATTAGTCATTTACATATCATAATCTTTATCATAGCCACGCTTTCAACATTCTATTATTATTATGTAAGCTTTTGCATAACATGTCTTTTAACATATTTTTATTTTCATCATGTAATCGTTTACATAACATATACCTTGACATAGTCATGCTTTCATTATGACATCATTTGCATATCATGTACTTAAACATAGTAATGATTTCTTTATGCAATCATTTGCATATCATATTCTTGAACATAGCCCAAAGTATATTATATGAGATCGAGGTAGGTGAGTTATCTTGAAAAGACACTGTAGTGTCTAACGTAAACGTAAAGATGAGTACGTACTCAGGGACGCTCTTTGCTCCCCATAAACATAAAGCACATCGAGTGCACTCAGGCACAGTGGGTGTAGATCCCCAGGGTGCATGTGACACAATCATTTTGTCACAATATATGTTTGATAACATGAAATAAGGGTGCAGCTGCTAAAGACTCTATGACATGCCAACTATACCATGAACTCTCATACACAATACTTGGGCATTTTCGTATACATAACATAATTTGTATACATGTCATGATTCATATATGTGATATGATTCATATACATATCTTGATTCATATACATGGCATGTTCCGTATTCATGGCATAGTTCATATACATGACATATTTCATATACATGGCATGGTTCACATATATGACATAATCCATTTATACAACATGATTCATATACGTGATATCATTCGTATACATGACATGATTTAATTTCATAACATATTTCATGATAAACATAGATAATCATTTATGCAAACAATAATTCGTACATGGTATTCCATCAAGCTTGCCATGTCGAGCAATGTATCATAGCATGTATTATAGAAAATGGAATGCCATTTTCAATGTAATGCAAACATTTAAAAATGCACTCACCTTGGCCATTTATTAATATGCCTCACTAAGCTCTATTGATCCTTTCCTTTATAGTACCTCATACCTTTTCTTGATTCGAATCCAACTTCATTTATCACATGAATATAAATAAACATTTGTTAGATTCACTTCTAACAATATTTCACTTAAGCTATTTAATCATTCAACATAAAAATTTTCCATAAATTTTTTTCCTTCTTTATACTGTCCGCAAACTCATTTTGGTCTTTAATAACCATTTAAAACTTCCATTAACCCTTTTTAAGCATACTAATTAACCTTAGATACAAAATGTATCAATTCTCATTTTCTGGCAGATTGCACTACCTTTAAATAAATATTTTTATAAAATAATCTACAACTCGGAATTTAATTCTGTTTGTTCTAAAAGAAACTAGATTCAATAAGCTTTTCAACCATATAAATTAATAGCCCAAATTCAACTTGTACGATTTATGGCGAATTTTCAAAGTCAATTTTCCAGTGCTGATTTCGGAACAGACTGGTGCTCTATTTTCTGATCTTTCGTCACTTAAAAATTCATATCTTTTGACTCGGAACTCGAAATCAGTTTCTGTTTGTTGGACACAAAACTAGACGAACAAATATTTACATCGGTATAAAATTCACGTTCTAACCATTTTTGTAGAATTTATAGTGAATTTTCAAACTTATTGCCAAATCCTGTTTTCTATACTGCTTCCATAAATAACTTTAAACTTTATACTAATTTCTCCTTACTTTGCTACTTGTCAATTTGGTCCCCTTACTTGATTCAAACCACTAATGTATCATTTTCTTCATCAAATAATTATTCCTTCTTAACTTTATATTAATTTCTCCTTCTTAATCGAAATAGTCACTAAAATACAAAGATAAGGATTCAAATTTCTTAACTTTGCAAATTAGTCCTCAAATAAACATTACTACTTGAATTCTACTATTTTAAATAAAATCAGATTCAATCCTTCTCTAAAACTTCATTTCCGAATTGGTCACTTAACTTTGACAATTAGTCAAAATGGTCACTTTTTCGATTTAACATCGGTTTAGCATTCTAACTTCATTTTCATGTCTCTAACATCATTAGTAACATAAATTCACATCAATTTCATGAAATTCAGATCTGGTCCCTCAACTTTAAAACTTGCCGAAATGGTCCTTAAACTTTTAACTTAGGGTTTTGCTTCCAAATAACAATTCAAGCTTACTAGATCATCAATTCAACATCACAAACCCTAAATTAAACTTGAATCCATAAACCCTAATCATCTTTATACAAACTAAAATAAGTAGGGTTTAAATCTCAACTCAATAACATGATTTTAACATTATACTAGCTTGATTTCAACTTTAATTTCATCATAAAATTCCAAAAGCTCCAAACTTTTTCCATAAACCCTAATTTCTTCTCATGAAAAATTCTCATCAATCAAGCATGTTTTCCATGAATTATTTACACCAAAAGATAGAGCTTGAAGAGTAGAACAACTTTGTAGTTGAAAATATTACCTGAAAATCGAGTTTTTGGGCTTGAATCGAACTTGAATTTTTTTCCATTTTTCTTTCTTTCGCCTCCTCATATTTCGAAATTTTAGGATGAAGAATGGTCTTCATATTTTGTTTTTCGTCCAATTTGGCCACTTGTATAAATAAATTTTAAATTCATTTACATGGTGAAATTACTAAAATACACTTTTAATCTCATGGTTGAGATTGATCTTATTATCAATCAAGGGCCAAGATTTACTCTTCCATTTCATTCTTCCAAAATTATCCTTGTAACTTTTTAAATATTTCAAAAATGTCATTGGGCAAAATGACCAATTTGCCCTCTAACTAGTTTTTATTTACTAGTTTGCCATTCTTGTAAAAATTCAACTAAGTCTAGTTGGAATCCAACCAAAAATAATAAAATATTCATAAAATAGTATTTATGACTTTCCCATGGCTTTTGGATCAATCTCTAAAATTTCGATTCGATCCGATCTCCCAATATTCGTAAAATACTTCTATTGTGATTTTACCCTTTCCGAACTATCGGATTTATTCCAAAAATTCCATATTTCATTCGGGAAATAAACTCTATTATCTCATAAACTTCCTTTCCCAGAATTTAGACTGAATTTTCCTAACTCAGTCTACTATTTCGATAATTATCGAAAATCCCCATAGAATAAAATTTCTCTTAGAAATCCTTTATTGATAATTCATTCGAATATTCTTTACTCTTACTGACTGTAAAATATCAATCAGAAACACTTTTATGGGACCTTCCCGAAGGTCACCCATCATTGTATTTCTCTGGTCTAAGCACGCTTAACAATTTCATTCGATCCAAATTCGGTACCTTTTCTGCATCTTAATTCTTAAAACTGATATCAAGGTACTTATTCCAATCAGATTTACCCTTACACTAAATAAAGTCACTTGTTGGGAAAATTTACACTTTAGTCCCTAAACTTTCCAAAGTTTATACTTTAACCCAAAACTTTCAAAATTTACATTTTGGTCACTAGCCAAAATTTGGGTTATTACATTAGTTACCTGACTTATCCTCGGTCATAACTTTGTCAACTCTAATCTGAGTAGTAGACTGTCTAGCAACGCCTCGCGCGCCAACCCTGGCGGTGGATCTCACAGGACCTCCACCTCAATAACTTGACGGTGCCCTAACTCCGCCTCTAGCAAAACTCTGGTCATGTCGGGAAGCAGGCAACCTCTGAAAATGAGCTGGTGTATTTTCGTCCACAACTGGGCAGTCTTTTGCCATATGTCTCGATGCTCGACACCTATAGCAAACCCTTCAAAGCAAAAAGCACACTCCAAGGTGATGTCAGCCACAATGCTCGCATGCTGATGAAAGCGATGCTCTAACAAAACCATTAATACTCCTTTATGGCACAGAAATCAAAAGGCCCCTATGAATTCTTGATCTAGATCCTAAACTGGCTCTCGATAGCTAGTCCGAAACAACTCTCTTCAAACTCCTCAAAGCACGAAACCTCTCATGCGGATAGGGAGAAGGATCCACGATATCCTGGGTCTCCACATTATGGCCCCTATCATCCTTCGTCTTACCCGACGTCGTATCTTGAAGCTGCTCCAGCGCCTTCGCACTGTTAGCTAATTCTGAAAAATATCCCGAGTGGACCCGGTGTCACATGCAACTGAAACTTGACCTTCAAACCTTGTCTGAACCTCTTGCACCTCAACTCCTTCGTCGCAATAAACTCTAGAGCGTAACGGCTCAAATGTAGAAACTCTTGCTCATAAGCAAACATCGTTCGATCTTCTTGAACTAGATGCAGAAACTGGTCCCTCATCTCATCCATATGTACTTCACTGATGTACTTCTTCCGGAACTCATCCACAAAGATATCCCATGTCAAGAGCGCAGGCTGTAGACCTAACTCAACGGTCTCTCACCATTCGTATGCATTGCCTTTAAGAAAAAGACGATACAATCAAGATTTCCTTAAGACTATTCCACGTCATCCTCAGATCCATCTGAGTGTTTCTTAACCATCAATCTGATTGATCGGGTTATTCTTTCTCAACCCCTTTTACTATACTTAGATTCGTAACAATAATGTTCTCCCATTAAAGGAACATGGCTCCCTTCACAACTCTCCTTAGTCAATCTCGCGCCGTCAACCCAACTGGTTTGAACCGCATTCAGAAGATGGTAGTTTGTCATTCCTATTACCCTGGGTTTGGTTTCCCTGAAACCTCGAAGCTTCCAACACTACACTTGTCATCTCAAGCTGGCTCATGACCGGACAACAACTGGTGGCCAAGATTATACCAATTCATTTAGAAGACAACTCTATTGTATTTGTCAACCACGTATTCTCAAGCCTTACTCAAGCACCGCCTCGCGTAAAACCCACGATGTCTTCTCGGTTCATTTACTACGAATGATGAAACCCCCGATTGACACTCTACCACTGGTCAATCAAAAGCAAGTCTTCTTACCCATTCATAAGGGTCGTCTACCAACACGTAGACTCTCACCACATGAGGTTCTCACCATGAATTCAAGGTTTTAAGGTAACTTACGACACATAACCATGATTACTTCTCAAGCGATAGAATGAGGGCACACCCTCAACTCCTCCATTCCTTCATAAACCCAAGCTTAGCGTCTGAGATAACTCTGATCTCAAAAGAATCATCCATTATCACAACCCTCACGACCACGATCGAATCTATCTTAATGTCACAACCAGCGACACATGGCACACCATCTAGATTCCAGTCTTGAAAGAGTACAACTTAGACACACAGGCTCATATTCGCTAGACACATATTCACGATTCTTAACCACCCCGAGGTTTTTCTGGAACCGGCTAAACCTAGGTTCTAATACCACTAAATGTAACACTATCGACGCAGATGTCACATCTGGGCCCCAAGCCCAACCATTAACACAAAATTTTAACCTAGTTTAGCCCAATCCACAATCAATTGTTAAAACCCATTTGATTTCAAACCCAAAATACATAAATAATATTTAAAACATATAAAGTGAAGCTCCTTTGAAATTACATAAATAAAACATTTGACTCGATCATTTTAAAATTTCAAATACAAATTACAATATACAATGTACAATAGGCTTCTACGAATATATAGCCCAATGACCTAAATACATAGCCCAAACCTACTAACCTGTGAACAAAAACAACGATTCTAAACGCTGAGCTAGCAAGCTCAGTGGATACACCGCCACTCAACCATGCTTCATGCAAACCATAATTAAAGCAATGCAACATGAATGACATCATGGCAAGATAACAATGGCGCTATCATATCTGCCTATACACATAGCATTATAAATATATGATCACGCACACAACTATACAAGTACCTCATACGTTTACATAGCATCACACAGATAACACCAACAACATTAAGTGAGGTCTGCGTCCATAAAGCATCGGAATCCTACACTTGAGTGATGCCCGCGTCCACAAAGCAACGAGATCCTATACTACGAGTAAGGCATGCGTCCACAAAGTATCAAGATCCTATACTTTGAGCAAGGCTCGCGTCCACAAAGCATCGGAATCTTATACTCAAGGGGGATGAGGCATGTGTCCACAAAGCATCAAAATCCTACATCCATGCTCGGAATCTCTCATCAAGCATCTTCGAATGAGGTCCGCGTCCACGAAATATCGGGATCCTACATTCGAGAGTCTTCAAGGTGTTGCAACACACTTTTAGGGTATACGAATCCCAACAATAAGGGATGACTCGACTATCTAGGCGTCATATCAGCACATAGCAAGGATCCTAGTAACCACACAACATCCAACCTCGATACAAGGGTCTTACCGTGCATAGCTCTAACACCCTTACCATCACCTTAAGGTTTCTATGAGTTATTATGCCACTCTATTGAACTTATCTATTTATTAGTATGTTATGAAGGTACACATTAGTCGTTCTTATTAATTTATCTTATTATTCAAATAGACCTAACCTTATAGGCACCCCTTCCACACACAGCAAGGGCCCAGATTACCACACAGCATCACCCGATCCACCACGGATCCCTATAGATTCTTAGTCCAAGCAACTTACCCAACTATTACCAAGCCATTAGCCATTAATCCACATATGGGTTACCAACCATGATTATTCTGTTTTAGGATTTGTTTTATACCTTTAGGGACCCGCTGAACCCTTTACCATAAATTAATAACCCCTCAAATTTATTTTTAACATTTATGAGCAAATTGCCCAGCGGGTACCGATATTGGTCCTCATATACCGATACTGGGAAACATGATTTACCGGTGTTGAAAGACACCGTACCAATACTGGAAGACATGGCGTACCGATGCTAGAAGACACCATACTAATACTGAAAGATATGACGTACCAATATTGGAAGACACCGTACCGATACTAGAATATATGGTGTACCGATGCTGAAAGATACCGTACCGATACTGGAAAAGATGGTGTACCGATGCTGGAAGATACCGTACCAATATTGGAAAATATGGTTTACCGATGCTGGAATACACCGTACCGATACTAGAAGATACTGTACCGATACACCCTTTAAGAAAAGCTTGAGTTCATCCTCAGAACACAGGGTATCGATACTCGATCCCGAGTATCGATACTGAAGCCCATAAATGGCTTTTAAGGCTCGGTAAATCAGTTTCCAAGCCCTCAAAACATATTATTCAACCCCTTAAGTTAATCCTACAACTTATAGGAGTTGATTAGAGTGATTTGTTACCCTTATTACACCTTATTAACCATTTATTCGAGATTCACCATTAAAGGGATTCAAGCTCCTTAAAACCAAACTTAACACCCATAAATCATAAAACCATGCAAGGAATTCATTTAATGATGTTCATGAAATGTAGGAGTCAGAATGTACCAACCTTAAACATGCAAATCCTGAAATGCAGCTCTCTTTAAGCTCTTGCCACCACTTTTCTTGACTCAAGCCTCCAAACTTTACTTCCACCGATTCTAGTGATGTTTATCTTGAAATGGAGATCCTTTGATGCTGATAAAACTTCCCTTGATAATAATTTTGGGATTCTTTACAACCACAACAAAGTTTTTAACTTTTACTTTGTGTTGGAATAGAAGTTTGAAGAAGAATGAGTGAATGATAGAGATGGGGACAAGATGACCTCATCCCCACTTTTTCCTTTGCAGAAAATTAAACAATGAGTCAGCCTTGTGTCTCTTATTGAGGGGAAATTACCTTTTTACCCTTCATTAATCATTCCTCACCCAAACTCAAACCCAACATCCAAGCCCAACATCACAAGAAGGCCCACAAAGCCCAACACCTTATCCCAATAAGCACCAAACATCTAACTCGACGTCTCGGTCCAAGATTCGGGTCAACGCCCATTGTTAACTTAGAAATCCGGGTCGTTATAGTTTTAAAGTTGAGTATTCATTGGTTCTTTGCTCTTTCTGTTGCCTGCTTCGGCAGATGTGCTTGTTGAATCCTGAAGGGTACGCTTCACCATGAAATATCCTTAAGGACAGTGTCTGGTGCATGCCTCAAGCAAGTTCCCTTTTCAACCTTTTTCCGGTTTAACCAAATATTTTTCCTACAATATTAAGGATATGTCATGTTTCCTATTTTAAACCGAAAAACCTACAACCTCTTAACAAAGATTTTTCTTGGTGTTGATGTTGTTACGTTGTCCATGCAGTACTCTAGTGCGTCCCCTAACAATCACGTTGTTGTATGTACATCATAGTCCGAACTCAATGCTGCTAAAATAGGTGTGTATTATCTATGAATTTTTGTGTATGGATTTAAACAATAATTTTTATTTACCTATGCTATGGTGTTGAATTATTAAAAAAATCTTATGCCTGATATTTATGCTTACAAAATTTTGTGAGTTGAGCTTTAAGCATGATTGAAGTTGATTACAAACCCAAAATAATATTTTGATAAAGAAGGAAAAGGAAAATTATTTTATATGTGGCTAACTCCATAATTGATTGTTGGTATAATGCGAAAATGCATGTCTAGGATTAGTCCTATCAAAGACTTGGTATTTAAGAGTGTCTTTTGCACCACCTCCCTTTCATAGGAACCTACTTGGTGCATTATTCATTGATTATACCCATGAATTTTATCTCCAATTATGATGACACATTGAGCCACCATATAAATTAGTGCAGAAACTTCAATAAGAAATGATTATCCTGTTAAGCCAAATATTAATTTGGGCGAAATAGATATTGTTAATCCTGCTAAGCCAGATATTAATTTGGTTGAAACAGATGGAATAATGGAAAAGGGAAAAAAAGGAAAATTCTGTGAAGCCAAATTTTAATTTGGTCGAAGCAGATGAGATAATTTTTGTGGTCATTTCTCAAAGTCGATATTTAGACTCATATAAAAGAGTATATGATAGACAATGATGCTACTATGCATATTTTTGACAATTAAATGTCTTTACCTCACTCTCATACGGAGGAAGGGGAAGAAACTGTCTATCTTAGAGACTGTTTGAAACTGGACAAGTATTTGAAGATGCAAGGTATTATTCAAAATTAAATCCAAAAAATACCTTAGCCTAAGTTTCCTTCAAATGTGACGAATTGAGAATATATTTTGTGAAAAAGGGTTTTGTAACATGTTTATTCAAAGTTATTATGCATGCTAGTTATATTTCTTTTCTTATTAAAATGTCATGATGATCTATGTGATATGTTATATGACATGTTATTGTGAGAATTTTTGTTGTTGTGATTAATTTGACATGCTAATATTAATATAACTTGCAAACTGTGTATGTTGGATTTTCTACGTGAAAATGATTAGAGACACCTTAAATTTATATGTTCTTAAAATATTTTAAAGTGTGGGAGTGTCATGTCAAATTTATGCTTCTAGTTCATGATTGGCTCTAAAGTATTAGATTGCATGTTCATAGCGTTGCATATATGCTTTATGTTTTGGATAATAACATATTTAATTGAAACAAAATTGTTGAACAAACAATGACAAGAATTTATGTCAATTTTAATGATATGTATTTTCGAGATATACCATGTTTTATTTTAGGAATAAAAGGTTAAAAGAGATAACTAAGACAAAGAAGATGTTTATTCTGCTTAATGACTATAATAGAAAAGAAATCATAATTTGTGATCTATCTCTTCTTATAAATTGGTGTATCATAAAATTGCATGATTGTTTCTTCTAATTCGTCTATGATTCAAACTAATTAAAACTTGATTGTGAACATAATGATTTGAGGAGATTTAAACGACCTAGAACTGTAAATCTCTTTAAAAGTTTTTTTTATGTGTACTTGGCTGAAAATGATTCAAATTTCTAGAACAATTTCTTGTTATGATGCTTTTCTTTTGAGGAAATATGACTATTGTTGAACGTAACTCTTATTTACAACATTTGTAAATTAGTTGTTTATTTCATATAACAAAACTTATCGGTTGCAAACAAACTCTTTACAAAAAAAATTTAAGACTGATGGTTTTATAAATATTATATTGTAAAACGTTTTACTTAAAACAACATAGATTGTTTTGATATTTTTATTTCAATTATAAAAAAATTCACTGATATCTTTTTTTTGTTCTAGTTTCAACACACATTTTTTTATCAGCCAAATGGATGTTAAAATCATATTTTTGGTTATTTAAAAGTATATATTGAACAACCCAAAGAATGCATTAAATCATGTCGTGAAATTAAAGTATGTAAATTTCTCAAATCATTATATGGCTTGAAACAAACTTCCAAAATTGTGGAATGAGAAATTCAATCAAGTGATAGGTGAAAACATGAGTGATTATTCGTTTGTGTTGATAGCATGTTTATCTTAACAATGTCTTTTTGTTTGTACCAATCGGATTGAAGATGTTTATGTGATTATTGTGTATTAATTACATATCTATCTTAGTAATTATTATGTTAGACTGAGAGGTATTTTGCTTCAAAATTCGATATGAAAGACCAATCTGATTGACGATTAAAAATTCAAATTGATAAAAAAAATTTATAAATGTAGAGAATTAAAAGGATTATTTTACCTTTTTATAGCTGTCAAGTCAATAATTATGGGTAAATTTTAACAAACAGTTAAAGGATATACCAATTTTTTAATAAAAATATTACAAGGATTTAGTGTCGTAAAATTAAAGCATGAAGACTAAAATTTAAAAATTAAAAATTAAAAGAGTATTAATAAAAAAATTAAAAGAGTATAGTGACCATGGCATATTTAAACCGTCCGTTTGTTTGTTTATTCTTTTCCTCCTTCCTCCTTCCCTAGATTCCAACCCGCAAGAGTTTGCAAGTTAAGAATAAAGCTCTTCATTCCCAAAAAAAAATATTTTCATGTCTCACTAAAAACTGTTACATTGATATTTTCTGGTCAAACTTTTTCACATTTTACTTATTATTATTTAAAATTTATTATTGATAAAAATATAAAAAATTATATTTTAAAAACTTTCAATTAAGTAATTTTTAAATATATATTATATAAATTTTAATTAATTAAACTATTTTAAAAATAATAGTCAAAATTTTAAAAGAATTGACAAAAAAAATATCAACACGTAACAATTTTAGTAGAACAAAAGAATTAATAACTTAAAATAACAAAACATATTAAATTTATCGAAAAGTGCAAAAATTGTATGACAATACCCGCAAGATAAACATGGACTACATTTGAGTTGAAGGGCGTTTGGTTCAAGAGTTGAAAATCCCACATTTTTAATGGCCCAAAATCAAGTAAAGTCTAGATTTTGAGATAACCCAAAAGGTAAACCAATGGATATAGACATCTAAAGCCGACGACGTGTTGCCATTAATGTTAGCTTATGATCAAGACACCTTCGAACAACTTTAGGCTAACTAAAATCTATTTTCCGCAGCTTCCTTAAACTCAAAGCCACAAAACTCCTTGACTGTGACTGCAATGTAATCCTTTTCTAATTCAATTCTCCAGGATCAAGACTATCAACAATTGATGCAGTCTTGGCCGAACCTTTAACATTTTCTGGCGGAAAATAATGGATGTTTTCAAACTTCGAGGTATGTTATTTATTGGTAAATTGGAGGTTTGAATTATAAAGTTAGAATTTTATATTATATTTCGTGAGACTTTTAAAATAATATATAATATGTTTAAAATGGTTGAGTGATAAATGAGAAATTGATGCAGATATTGTTAAGAAAAATATGGTGCGCACGAAGTAGGCAACACGAAATGTCCGAACCGATCGAGCCTAAATGGACATGCCAAATTTTAGCCCGATTAAATTTTTTTCTCAAAAAATTCTCTTAATTAATGGTTGTATTTTTTGAACAATTGCATCTTTTCATTCACTGTATCCATTTATTTTATATTTATTAACTATTCACAAATCGGTCTTATCTCTTCATTTATTTAATCTCTTCTATATAAAGTCATGTTGGGGACATACAAATCACGTAATCAAAAACGTCAATATCAATAATTCCTTCTAACTTCATACTTTTGGTGATAGATAAAGACAAGATTGCGTTCGATTAATTATTGTTGTTACGCTGTTGAGATCTTTTATTGTTGTATTTTGAGAGAGATATGTTCAACGTTACTCGAAGCACCGGGGAGAGATCAAATATACCTTAAAAACTGTTTATACATGCATCAACAATTTTTTTCTTTTAATTTTCAATTTTATTGGATAATATAGTATTATGTTTATGTAAAGTGTCCATCTTCTCCCTTGGCCGTTTAACATCCCTTATTTAAACTTCACACCTTAAAAGCTTTGCCACTCTGAGCTCATTCATTGGTTCATTGTATTGATCTTACCCAGACGGAAGAAAAAGTGGTAACCAAACCTAGGGTTTAGTCATCGCCTAATACAGATAAAACTCCAAGTCTTTTTCAAACATCAGTCTTCAGCATTACTCTAAACCCTTTCTTCTCTCCCTCTCTTTTTCTTCCACCCACCTTGTTTTAACTATTATTACAAAACTTGTTTAGTGTTGCTTCAACAAAGGGTTAATTTGTTGCTTTTTGTAAAGGGAAGTTTGAATTTTTGGTAAGGGTTGTATAAAGTACTACGTAAAAGCATGTAATGAAAGAGGAATCTAAGGTTCAGGCACCTTACCCTTTGAGTTGTTTGACAGATTCAATGGAAACCTAAACCTAAGATGTTGGAGTGTTCAACCAGTTAAGTACAACAAGATGCAAATTTGGACACTAATTTTGTTTTGAAACTATTTATTGGATGGATCTAATTAGAGTTATTAGCTAAGATTTTAAAATCGGATTTTGCAATTTGATTTAGTGTTTTTTTATTGTTTATTATAATTTTGATGAGAGGATAAGAGAAGGTGTTGTCCACGTTCAAGCTCTAAATTTAATGTCAACTATAACTCGAAAGCAACGATAAGTTTATCTTTACTAAACTTAACAAGTGTTCTCAGTAGAAAAGATGATTATGTTCATTCTAAGAGATCTATGTTTAAATCACTTTGTCTGCAAGGTGTGTTTGTCTTGTCAAATGATTAAAAATATGTATAAATAGATACTATATCGTAATCACCTTAAGATTATTCAAGAAAAAAATTTATCATTATTGTACCAATGGTTTGATTTAAAATTATTTTTTATTATTAAAAATATACTTGTATTATTATATAAAGAATTGTACATTTAACATATCAATTTAAATAGTATTGTTGAGGAAAGAAGACTAGAAAACTGAAAATTGATTCGAACCACAATGTTTAAATGGATTTGTAGTTTACAAATATTTTATATTTAAAACAAGAAAAAAATTTAAAGTATTATATAAAAATTATTAATTATTTTATTTACATGAAAATTAAATATTTAAAAAATATTTATGAAAATAATTCTAAATTTTCACCAAATAATTTAAAATTTTATTAAAAATCATTTTTATCAAAAATAAAATCCAATATGTCAAAACTTAAAATTAAAAAAAAAAACAAGAAAAAGTCGATCAAATCAGACCAACCTACCCTATTCAAGAGGAAGTTTGGAGCAGAAAAACATAAATTACAAAATATTCCTTTCTATGAAATATGACACATATAACCTAAATTCCTATGCTACGTTCAATGTTAATATCTCACTGGTTCCTTTTCATTAATTTTCCAAAATATCTCTTTGGTTATCAATTTAAACGAGATTAAAAGACTAAAACCAATTTTTATTAAAAAAAATTCAACATATATTTTTCTTTCGGATTTAGAAATAAAAAAAAAGAGGTACCTATATTCTGCCTGCACGTGCTTACATTTCTTCATCACCATTTGAGTGAAAATGAATATTTGTCTGGGTTTTTGTCATTTCGAAAAAAGAATGTTGTAGCTGAAAACCCACGTGGCAAGCAGACACCCAGACTCTCGATATGATACGAAATTGATCAGATCACGGGCACGTGTCCACCGTATTAAATCAGTCTCTTCTAACAGGTTTAGCGACATGTCATTGCCGCGACAGAATAAAAAAAGACAACGTATGGGTACAAAGTTTTTGACTCGGTGCAGGTGGCGTTTGCTGATTGGATGAGGATTGACAGGTGAAAGATACTTGTCCGTAGGCAACTGTTCTTATTGCCAATTCCTTGGGTTTACTTGTAATAAAACTTGTTTTTTGTATTTCTAGTATAATAACATTCAAACGGAGAATCAAAGTTAAGTACGTTGCGACTGCGCTTTGATAGCGCCGCCGTGTTGATCAAAATCGTCTGGGCTCAACCTCAGTTTACGGATAACTTAGTCGTGGATCGATCACAGTTCAACAATAACAAAGATGATGAAGTTGAATCGGAAAACGACGAGTGATGACGATGAGCATGGCGAGTTCACCTAGAAACATGGATATACATGGCTAGTTGGTTGGTTGTAATTAAATGTATATATGAATACGGAATTTTTAGGGAAAATTACACGGGTAGTCACCCAACTATCATCAATTTTTTTGTCTTGGTCATTTAATTAATTTTTTCGTTAAAATCATCTATCCCATTAAATAGTTTTTCTATTTTGGTCCTCTTCCGTTAAAAACCTACTGACATGGATTTTTTAAATATTTCAAATATTATTTTTTATTATTTTCTCTCTCTTCTACATATTATTTTTTAATTTTTTTATTCAAGCCAATGTGGTGTCACCACCTAAACAAAAAAAAATCAGAGTGAGAGGTGGGATAAGAATTGTACCTAAGTCCTCAAGGCGTTATGTGGGTGCTTAACCGCTGGGCTAAACCTCATATATAATTAAATTTTACCATAAACTAGTTTTAAATTATAGAAACAAACCCCAAAAACCAAAACAAAATTATAAATATAAAAGACTAGGAATTGAACTCAAGTTGCCTAGAAAAATCTGGCAAGAATTTAGCCACTACACTAAATATTATACATGATCACATTTCACTACAATTTCATTACAATTATAGAAACAAACCCAAAATAAACATATATTTCGAATATCATTTGAATATTTTTATCCACTTTAATTTTTAATTCATGATTACCTTTTTTCATATTTTTATCCAGATTTTTACGGGGAAAATTAATTAATAATAAATACATTTATTAAATTGTTTTTAAATAAAAATAAAAATTTAATAATTACTATATATGTATCTATATATTATGAATTTATATTAATTAAACAAAACTTTAAAATATTTTAAATCTTATCGTTTAACATATACTTTTACTTTTAAAAAGTAAAAACAATAAGCGTTAATTCTGAAATAAAATAAAAGTAGATAAAAATATTTAAATGTTATTCGAAATAAATTTTTGTTTTGGGTTTTTTGTTTGCGTTATTTTAGAATAAATATATGGCAGATACGCTTTAGCTCAACGGTTTACGCACCCTCATGGTATCTTGAGGACACAGGTTTGATTCCCAGCCTTGGCATGTTTTGGTTTTTGGGTTCGTTTCTATAATTTAAAAGTAGTTTGCGGTAAAATTTGACTAAATGTGAGGTTTAGCCCAGCAGCTAAAGCACCCACATGGTGTCTTGAGGGACACAGGTTCAATTTTCAGCCCACCCTTCAATTTAATTTATTTTCTTTGTTTAGGTGGTGACACGAAGATTAGTTTGAATAAAAATTTTAAAAAATAATATATAGATGAGAGATAAAATAATAAAAATAATATTGAAAATAATTAAAAAATCCAAGTCAGCATTATCATTAGATTTTTAATAGAGGGAATCAAAACAAAAAAAGTACTATCTAATAGGGGATGCAATTTAAAAAAATAATTGAGTGACCAAAATAAGAAAATAGTGATAATTAGATGACTATCCGTCTAATTTTCTCTTTTTTTATCATAAGCGGTGGAACGTGATTCATGCAGCCGACACTTTCTCTATAAAAAAATACATGAATGATGTAAGTTGTGACGATTATGATTCAGACAATTATATTTTAACAGTGATCCATGAAGTATACGGATGGGAAATCTGGAAAATGTGAAATTAAGCTAAAACATGCCCATTAAATTTTAGAATTCCATTTTACCATTACAAAATATAGTTGTACCATAGGACTAAGAAAGAGGACGTCTTGGACTTGGATGCCAACATAAAAGCTCCTACTTTTTTTTCAACTTTAACTTCTATTTACTATAAAGAGTGATTTAAATATTTAAGGAGTTATATATAATTTATTAAAATAAATTTTTAATTTATAGTATGAAAAGATATAATGTTTTTCAAATAAAGTTCTTTAAATGTAAAAATGTTAGATTATTATCTTGAGCAAGCACATTTGATTGGTTATTCAACTATTCATCTTTGTTCCTTCAGATTCTCTTAAGTCATAGTTATAAACTCACTAAGAGCACCCACTTATTTCCCCATATAGTACCCTATTCCCCTCCATTATAGGTAGGATTAGAATTAAAATTAGGATTGTCAAAAAATATAACATTTTCATTTAAAAAGTTTTTTTCTTGCATGTTGTGAAACAAAATTATCTACAACATTTTTAATATCAACTTCTTACAAAATATCACTCTATTTTTTTTTAGAAAATTGTTATATATATATATATCAGATAACTCATTTTATGGCCCTCTTTCTTGGGTGTTATGCGGTCACACTTAATGTACATGTCTAGAATCACCATGCTTCAGATAAATTAACATTTAATGTTCGAATTAAGAGTTAGAGTAACTAAAGAATAAAATTAACACAACAATGAAAATTTAGTTATAATTTAAGAGGTTTAATGTAATTTACTGTGACGAATATAAATGATGGGTTATATTTTGATACACAAGCTGTGTAAAAAAAACTACACAGCCCTTCTATAAAATTTAAAATACAAATACCAAACCCTAGCACCCTAAAACCTAAACCTTAAATTCTAAACTCTAAATTCTAACCATAAAACTTAAATTCTACACCATACACACTAAACTATTAAACTCTAACTTAAAACCCTAAATTGAAAAATTAAAAAACTTGTATAAATTTTAGTTTACAAATTTGTGTATCAAAGTATTTTTCAGAAACGATTCAGCAAGATAAAAGTAGGGGTGTGCATTATTCGATTTTAACCGAATTAACTGACTGAACTGAATTTTTTCCGGTTAATTCAGTTGGTTAATTTTAGGTAGGTTCGGTTAACGGTTAATTATTTTTTGGAAAATTCGGTTATCGGTTAATTCGGTTCGCAATCGGTTAATTAACCGAATTAACCGAAATTATTATATATTAAATATTATATATATTACACATATTTATTTTTGGTCATTGAACTTTTAAAAATTATAAAATGATCATTAAATTTTTTGATATATTATAAAATATCCATTAAACTTTTATCAAATTAGTATAAAATGAAAGTTCAGTGACTAAAAAGGTCATTTTACCATAATTTAGTGACCAATTGTGTAATTTACCTAAAATTTTATAACAAATTTTGTTTAATTCGAAAACGTACCGAATTAACCGAAATAATTTCGGTTCGGCTAACGGTTAAAATTCTAAAAATTTCGATTAATTCGGTTCGACCACCGACCGAATTAACCGAATACACAGAGATGAAAAGAAATATGGGCAATACTAACAAGGCAAAAGAGGAAAAGCACTATACGTTAGCACTATAAAGTAGGGCATTCATGGCATTTACAAATCGTATGCCACACCCAAAACCAAGCAGATATTAGAGGTTGTGTTTGGGGATTATAAATACCAGCGTATTCACCGATACAAACGTCTAAAAACACCCCTTTTCCATGATTATAACCAGCTTGTATATGAAGGACAAAGATTTGCAGCAGTAAACTAGGAAGGATTGTCCAGGCAAAGATGTTGGAATACACTGAGGAGATGGCCGAGCCTTTTTCCAGCTTCACCGAATTCACAACAACGACGACCAAGAAGAACAAGAACAAGAACAAGAACAAGAACAAGAACAAGAACAAGAGGAGGTTCAGCGATGAACAAATCAAATCTCTGGAAACGATGTTCGAATACGAAACAAGGCTCGAGCCGCGGAAGAAGTTGCAGGTGGCTAAAGAATTGGGTTTGCAGCCACGACAGGTTGCGATATGGTTCCAGAACAAGAGAGCACGGTGGAAATCGAAGCAGCTTGAACGAGATTACAGTACCCTACAAGCCAATTACGACAATCTGGCTGCTAAGTACGGGAATTTAAAGAAAGAAAAACAGGCCTTAGCGATTCAGGTACTTAATCACTTTCTTAATCCAACAGTTTTGCTTTAAAAAAAAGCAATGAAACTTACATGTAATTTACCCTTAATTTACAGTTGCAGAAGCTGAACGATTTGATCAAGAAGCCGATAGAGAAAGGCCAGTGTTGCGGACAAGTTACAGTGACGAACCCCAACGATGGAGAAAAGGGAGAGACGACTGTCAAGTCTGATTCCGAAGGGCAGCTGAGTTTCTCAATGGGAAGATCGGAACATGCACTGGGAGTCTTATCGGATGACGATAGTGCCATAAAGACGGACTATTTCGGACTGGAACAAGAGCCGAACCTCACGAGCATGGTGGATCCGGCTGATGATTCTTTAACGTCACCGGAAGAATGGCGCAGTTTCGACTCCGATGGTCTTTTCAATACATCCAATTATGGTTATCCATGGTGGGATTTTTGGTGTTAAAATAACAAAAACTATTAGAGGACCGGAGAATGTATACAAATAATCTTTCCTTGTGTACAGAGGGGAAAGCATGAATATGTATGCATTGAATTTCATAAGAAGAGAAGTAGAATTTGCGGTCTTAGAACACATATGAATGCAAATTGATGTTCCTGTGTCTAAATTCAAAAAATCTAGACATTGTGTATATGTCTGCATAGCAGATAAGATTCCCCTGTCCGCTCTCTGAAACTAGAACAGAGTATAAGCAATAAGCATAGTACTATGAATGTTGGAATCTTGGACGGTAGCTGATAAGGCTAATTTCTTCTGGGACTGCAGCCTGCAGGGCAGTCGATTTTGTTTCTTTCTCCTTAAAATTTTAATTTTCTTTCAATAGAAAAGATAAACTATCAGTATGAGGCTAGTGAGATGGTATGGTCAATATTTGGCTATGTACAGCATGGGGTACACAATAGTATGCGAAGGGCTTTCGTTTGGGATAAATATAGCACATATTTATCCAAAAAAGGATAAGCTGTCACCTGGAAAATGTTATATTTTGTTCCTATTTATATATCTTGTTAAAGTTTTTCTTGGATGAAACTGGGCTGAAGGCTGAACCTTGGTCCTGCAAGCGAATGGTAAATTTTAAGGGAATTGAAGTTTGTCTAAAGACACGAGTCAAGATTCTGTGTTCAAGTCAGTGTAGAACCATCTTGCAATCATCAATAAGAGTACATAACATTGGATCATAATGCAAGTTGTTAGAGATGAGGCTAATAAGGCAAGTTGGAGCCCATCTAGGAGTGTCCAGAGCTCTGTGACTTCGCTAGTGACTCGTGAAATATGTCGACAGCAGATAACAATCCATTCCCCAATATGGTTGCCTATGACTGTTGGAAGAACATGTTTAGATAAGCATGTGGTTGGTCATTGGTTGGAGCAGTCATCCTTGACCCGGCAGAATGATACCTCATACCCTCTCTGACAGAATTATGAAAGGAAGTGATCGGCAAAGGTGGTGTGTGGCTGTGGACGACGAGAGATCGAATTGATATTGTGTCTAAAGTTCCGAGTCAAAATGACATTTCATCCAAAAGGGATCAAAATAGTATTTTATCTGAAATTTAGGAGTCAAATTAAAATTTAACATTTTTCACTAATGTGTCATGTCATTAAACTAACGATATTTAAGTCCAGCGACTAAAACTTTAAAAATCGATAACTAAATGACCATAAAGTTTATTTTTTTTTTGAATTTGGCAAGTAAAAGTAGCCTAATTTATTTTCATAATGGATCAGCCCATTGGACTATGTACTCACAATTAGGACGTTTAAGTGAACCCAGAATCTAACCCTCAAACCTGGGCTAAGGAAAACAAACATCCGTTTTGAACTAGCCATTTCGGTCCATTCTCTAAAGCAGTGGTAAAAGGCCCTGCTCATCTTTTTCTGTAGAGGTGGTGAAATTAGTCTAGACTCGAAAACCTATCAGAATATGTTTCGACTTGAAAAAACTCGATTTCACTCAAATCCGGAAGGAGAACCAAGTTTAATTCATATAAATTAGTTCATTGCACAAGACAGGAAGGCAACCACGTCAGATTTTGATTAGGGTCTAAAACCATCCCTTTTTCCATTACAGTGAGCTAAAGCTAGGATATTACAAGGCTTTGTTAGCATTGTTTGAGCGATTAAATCGGCGGGATTTGTGGGACATGTTGCACGCAGGTAGGTTAAGATGGGGTGAAAAAGCAATGTCTCCAACTAGACAGATGGGGAAGTTAATGCTAATCAGGCTGTTTCGAGGTTTTAGTGGCCCAAGGCGAATAAAAAAATTGGGCCCATAATCAAGGATTTGAATTACGTTTACGATCATATTTTTGGTCGCGTTGCGCTTATTGTGATTGAAAGCATAATGTATGTTATTATGGTTGCTGCGAGTATCGTGGTTGTGGATTATTAATAACATATATTACTGTGGACATAACGGCTGCAAACAGGGACGGAGCCAGGATTTGAGGTTAGGGGGGCAAATTCAGAAATAGCTCCGTCCTTGATTGCAAATCATTATTTAAATCATCATCTCTAATAATAAGTGCTGAATAAAATAAATTTTAAGAGTATATTCATAATAACAAGTATTGAAAAAATTAGACTTTTAATAAAAAGTATTGAAAAAACTGCACTCTTAATCAAAAGCAAATAAAAAAATAAATATTACAAAAGAAAATTAAATTTTAAGAGTACGCCCCTAATAAAAAAATATTTAAAATAAATTGTCCCCTAATAACAAGAATTGAAAAAATAGGCTCCTAATAATAAGTATTAAAAAATAAATTTTAAGAGTGTCCAAGATCAGAAATATTGAGGAAAATTTAACACTTAATAACAAATATTATAAAAAACTAAATTATAAGAATATGCCCCTAATAATACATTTGAAAAAAAATAGGCCATAATAATAAATATTAAAAAAATTACTCCTAATAATAAATATTGAACATAATTAAGTTTTATATTTAATGTAAAAATATTTTTTTATAAATATAATACACTATAAAAATTTTGAGCCGGGTGGTTCTCTTGCCCGCCCAGATACGGCCTGATCCTGATTCTAATCCTAATCCATATCCATATCCATATCCATGCCTCAGTAAATTTAATCTCAATCCAAACACCAAATCATGACTAGGTTATGATGTGACGCCCTCGTATATTTTGTGCTTGTACTGCTGCTACTATCATTTTTTCTTGATGAATATGTACTACTAGTACTATTCCTATTAAAAATAATTTAGATTTTAAATTTATAAGTGATCTCGATAAAGAAAAAAATATTATCTTTAAAAAAACTGGATTCAACCAGTTTGTATGTACGATATGCATCTTTTCAACTTAGTTTATAATGTTCACAGCTCTAAAATTTAAATAACTGATTTTATTTAAATGACGTAATGTCTCGTCTCACTAAATCAATGACGGTTGGTAAAAATGTTAAATTACGATAATGATTACATCTAAACTCAGTTTCAATTTTCAAACTCTTACTTGGTCAACAAACTTAAAAAAAATCGTCAGGTATTAGTCAAGAAAAAAACAATTTAAATGATTGAAGACTTGAGAATAAAAAAACTTTCGTCCATGATTAATTAATAAAGGGGCAAATTCAAACATAATTATTTGAGGTTGAAGACGACATGAAGTTCCCTTTTGTTGATGAAGCTGAGTTGTTCCTAATCCAAACAAAGGAAGTCATCTCGTGTTTTGTTTCTGCTTCTTTGGATTTCATTTCTTAGTCACAGTCTATGCCTAAAGGTTAGGTGAATATTATCTGAAACAAATACATTAAACGAAATTAGGTTTCAATTAGCTCTTTTTATAAAATCTAATTTTATGGGATGTTATCTATCTTTTTCTATTTTATCATCTGCGGCCTTTGATATAGTAACCATAGAGGTCTATTATGATAAAAATTTAATCTAAGAGTTTGATTTATTTTTTCATTAAGAATTTAATCTTTATTAAATTATATTTTCATAAGATATTTATTTTTTATGTCTATAAATAGAGGATTTGGAGAAGACATTGTATGAGTCCGTTTGATTTTAGAAAATATTTTCTATTTTTATTTTTAAAAAATAATTTTTATTTTCAATTTCTAAAAGTTAGAAAACGTGCTTGGTTAATAGGGATGGAAACTTATTTTCAAAAATGAAGATAGTGAAATTATGTTTGGTATCTAGCTTTTCAAAATAGAAATGAAAAATAATTATTAAATAATTAAAATAAAATTATAATTACAAATATTATTATAATAATAATAAATAAAATATGAGTAAATAAACGGAAGTTTTAAAAATGGTATTAGAATGATTTGAACCCGGGTTAAAATTAAGTTAGAATTAGAAAACCATTTTTTCATATTTTTTAACTTTCCTAAAACATTTTCAATGATTTTTTTTTTTATGTTCTCAAATTTTCAATTATTTTTATTTTCATTTTCTAAATTTCATTTTCTAATTTTACAACCAAACACGTTTTTTCACCGTTTTCTATTTTTCAAGAAAATTAAAATAAAAACGAACTACATTCTCTAAAATCAAATGGACTTATTCTTATTATTCTTTACTTTATTTACAACATTTTATATTTTTATGGATTACTTGTTTTATTCAATAATTTTATAACAATCCATATTAAAATAAGGTCATTAATTGAACCTAAGGAGTGGATCTAATATAAAAAGTGATGATGTTCTATCAAAGAGAACAAATATTATATTATCACAAAATCGTATTAATTTTAGTTGGAAATGGTTGGAACATGGAGGAAAGGGATTTCTTGGTGTACAGCAATGGAAGGGTGGAGAGAGTCTTTCAGCCACGACTGAGGAGATGTTTCACAAAGTTAATCTATGATTAGAATAGCGAGAACGGGTAGGTAGTGGTCTTAATCAAGCTTATCAATAGAAAAACAGGGTTGGTGTAATATTTAACAGATCGCTGCCAGATTTTCTTCTCCACCGACCCAAATGGACGACA
Source organism: Hibiscus mutabilis (assembly GCA_019671005.1). NCBI lineage: Eukaryota > Viridiplantae > Streptophyta > Magnoliopsida > Malvales > Malvaceae > Hibiscus > Hibiscus mutabilis. The sequence goes on from CM033726.1 coordinate 53,947,652, forward strand.
ACTTATGTAGGGTCGTACATGTAATACCCGAATTTTATTCGAGTATACTCATATATACTATACTTTTATTATAAATAAAACAAATAATAATAATAAATAAATAAACCTAAAAAATAATAATAAAACAGATTCAATAAGTTCATAATTCTTTTCGGTGTCCATTTACGTGATAAAAGCTCAAAACCTAAATTACAAATGCAAAGCTCAAATTCCCAATATGATACAGCTAATATTACAACTCATTGACAGCTTCCTATTACCCAAACACAGCCCAACAAAATCACTTAAAGCCCTTTCCTGCCCAAATTTTAATCTAAAAGAACACGTGTCACATGTCTATTGGTCTAAATCAAGTTCACAAAGATTGTGCTTCTTTCTCATTGAATGACGTTGGCCACGACGTCAGCGCTGATCAACCCCTCTATAAAGAAGAAAGAGAAAGTTGTTAGATTCATTAGTACCCATAATACAGTCATTAATAAATAATTATTAGATTAAATAATAATAATAATAATAATAATAATAATAAGAGAGAGAGTTACCATCTTGGGAAGCCAAATCGACATCAAAAATTAAATTGTCGGGAGCCAAACTGCTATCATGGGTACTTTCTTTCCCCGTCTTCGATTCCTGCTAAAAACATAACAAAACCATTAGTTTTTCTTAAAAAACAGAATTGAAAGTAAAAAGAGAGTAAGGATCAGTCTCATTTCCTGGTGGTCGGGGTTTGGTGGGAATTAGTGGAGTTGAAAAGAAATTGAGGTGGGTAGGTAGGTCTTAAGGGTGAAGCTGGATGGTTCTGATGAATTGGGATTAAATTTAGGAATTTATGGTTAAAATCTAAAAAAAATAGAAATTTTAGGGTTCTGATCGACGGTTGAAAATTGCCTCACGCCGGCCGGAGAGAAGCGATGGTCGAATTTATTGGATGGTGGTCGACAAGCGGTTGGTGGTCATTGGAGTTCAGAGGATTTGGATCAAGCGACGAGTTTGATGGCAGTTCGTGGCTGGAGAGTTTGGTATTCATCCGAAATTGGATGAACACGAGGGGTATTCAAATAAAACCTAAGGATTTTGATCTATATTTTCTGGAAACTCTGTGTATATTGTGTTATAGACGAGAGAATTTTGAGAGAGAGTGACGCAGAGAGAAAGGGGCTCAGTGAAAATTGAGCGAGCTAGCTCAATTTGAGAGATTTATAAGTATGCCAAAACGATGCCGTTTTAGCACCGAGTTAGGGGGTCTGACCCGCGCGTTTCTAAACGGGTTGGATTTATCCCACGCTTTTTTAAAAGATATGGGCTAATTGAATATTTAGTCCCTGAAACTTTGTGATGTATTTCAATTTTGTCATATTTTCAATAAAAATCAATTTAATGCTTTTAATCCTTTTAATTTAGTATTGTATTTAATTGTTTAATTAAATGCTTAAATTATATGTATGATGCATATTTTAAAGTATTGCATATAGTATATTTGTTAGACAATTTAAATACACTTAGATTTAATTAATTAGATAGAGCCTTAGTCTTCTAGGTTCTCTAATAAGGCTTTAATAATTAAATTAGGAAGACCATTATAATAAATTAATGAGTACTAAGTAGGAAACTTTGAAGTTCCAAATTTGGATGTTGTTTCATTGCTTGCAACAGGGTGTTATCCAACATGGACTTTTAGGAAGGTACTTAGTACCCTGTTAGGATTTTTTTGATATAATAATTTAAAAACTAGTTTTGGATTAAATTTAGCTTGGAAAATGTCCCCAAACGGCTCCAATATACCTGTAACGGCCACAAGCTCATTCCAATCAATAAAAGGAAGGCTGGAACACTTGAAGATGGAGAGAGAACACATCCAAGCATCATGTTCAAGAGAAATTAACTTTCAAATCTAATTTTATTATTGCTCCTATAAATAGTGTTTAAAAGAGTGTTTTATTTGTTTTATTCTTTACAGTCTTGTGAACTTCAATCTTGTAAACACCCACCTTGTGAGGTTTATTTGTTTACATCTTTTAACCTTATAAAAGGGAGAGGTTCTAGTTTAGCCTAAGAAAAAACAAGAGTGGTTCCTCTTGAGCCTAGAAAAAGGGAAGAATTCTTAGTGAATTGAAAAATTCTTAGTGGTTTGGTAAGGTAGTGGCTGTAGATTTAGTTGGATAGTCGAACCACTCTAAAATTCTTGTACAAATTGTCCATTAATTTTCGGTTTAGCCAATTCACTATAAAAACAACTTTTAACCCTCTTGATGGTTATTTGAGAGATCGATTCGAGCGTGCTACAAGTCTTTCAATTGGAATCAGAGCCTCGTCTCCGTCAAAGGACTAATATCCGAGAGTAAAGATTATTTGCTCGAAGTCCACCGTTCAAGAAAATAGCAAGATTTGAAGAAGGCCACTTTATCTCGTATCCTCCGCTTTTCAAAGGACAAGCATACATCTAATGGTGCAACGTCATGAAGTACTTCATCAAATCTCTCAGTTTTAAGGTTTGAGATATCATTGAAGATGGTTACTTGGAAGCTCCTAAGAAGAAGAAGAAGCAAAGAAGTGCAAATGACACGAAGGCCAAGATAAACGCAAAGGTGATGCACATTCTTCTTTGCGCCCTAAATGAAGAGATTTTTAAGAAGGTCTCCCCATCTAAAAGTGCCAAAGAAATTTGGGAGAAGCTTGAGAAATTTTATGGGAAATAAGAGAAGAAAGATGGAGTCCCATCAAATGTTAAACTCCTTTCATCTACAAAGATGGATGGTGTTTTGGCTCTCGATGAGCCAAAGGTATCTTCTAACTCTAGAAATTCAAATTCTTATTCGTTTGATGAGTTACAAGATGCTTTTGATGAATTATTTTTGGAATTTGAGACCATGAATTCTAAAATTAAGAAAATGATTTCAAAATTTAAATTTGAAAATGATTTTCTTTTGAAAACTAAATTGGATTTTGAAAAACAAAATGTGATTTTGAAAAATAATTTAGAGTTTTCAAAATTGGGCAATAAAGTTTTGGAAAAAGAAAATTTTAATTTGAAAGATAAGCTTGAAAGCTTAACAAAAGAAAATGAAATTATTTTTAATAATTCATCTCATCCCATATTGACAAAATGCCCACATTTTCATTATCATGGTCATTCCTTACATACTTGTCCTATAAAGAAAATAAAAACTTATAGGATTAGACAAGTATGGATTCCTAAGGGAAGTAGAGACATTGAAACTAATGTCAAAGGATCCAAAGCAATTTGGATACCAAAAATCAAGTAAATGTCTCTTGTAGGTGTTTTGGAGCAATGGAAAGAAATGCAAAGACATGGAAATGCTCTAGTCACATAAGTGAAGAAAATGGGTAACCTCTAAGACTAATACTTTTAATTTTATATTTTTGGTTATCTATTTTTGATTGATTAATGTTCATGCATTTATGCGCTTTTTAATATGTAAAATAGCATGACATTATTTGAGTGCTTTATGCATATTTGTTCTTAAAATTGTGTCAATTAATTTTTGTATAAAGTTTTTAAAGTCTTGGATAAATTGAATTTCATGTCCTCTTAATTTGATTTTATCTTGAAATTTAATGTCTTTTAAGTGTCAAGCATTTGAACCAAATTTATTAAAACGAAATGCTTTGATTAAGGGAGAGCTTTGATTTTAAAAAGGAAAATACCTTATCTCTATTTTTATTTTACACCAACAATTGGTATGTTTATCAATTGGTACTTCAATTTTCAACATTTGGTATTTTGAACTTAATGAGATTTCAATCTTTGTTTTGAAATCATTTTTGATATACTAACAAAAATGGGAGAATATTTTGAAAAATTGAATTTTCAAATGAATAAGATGAGCTTTTAACTCTTTTGAATCAATATTTTCTTATTCAAAAATTATTTTACAAATGGGGGAGATTTCAAAAATATCTTGGTATGTTTATCAATTGGTATTTCAATTTTCAACATTTGGTGTTTTGAACTTAATGAGATTTTAATCTTTATTTTAAAATCATTTTTGATATAACAAAAAGGGGAGAATGTTTTGAAAAATTGATTTTCAAATGAATAAAGGGAGCTTTTAACTCTTTTGAATTAATATTGTCTTATTCAAAAATTATTTTACAAAGGGGGAGAATTACTAAAACAATTTTCAAGTTAGTTTTATTATATAAAAAAGGGAAGATTGTTACGATTTTTGTTTTGATATAATAATTAAAAAAATTAGACTAAATTGAAAAGATTGCAAAAATGATTTAAAGTCCAAACAACTTAAAAATAGGTTTGAAATGTTTTCTTAGGCTTTTGGCATGTCTTTGAATGTTTTTAAATAGGCAAACTAGCCATTTTTAAAGCCTCGTACCGATACAGTATTAGCCGTACCGATACGAGTGAGAGTTTTAACTACAATGATTTTCCAGTGTTTAAAACTCATACCAGTACAGGCTCAGCCATACTGATACGGAGGGGGTCGTATAGGTACGCCCTTACGCGTACTAACACCCTTGCTTTATTTCAGCCTCTAACGGCTATTTTCCAATGTAGGCGTATCGATACTTGTTCCACGAGTATCAATACTGAGGCATCCAGAAAGAGAAATTCATCTTGGAAAATGTCCCCAACGGCTTCAATATACTCCTAACGGCTAGTAACATCCACAAGCTTATTCCAATCAATAAAAGGAATACTGGAACACTTGAAGATTGAGAGAAAACACATCCAAGCATCATGTTCAAGAGAAATTAACTTTCAAATCCAATTTTATTATTTCTCTTGTAAATAGTGTTTAAAAGAGTGTTTTGTTTGTTTTATTCTTTACACTCTTGTGAGCTTCAATCTTGTAAACATCCACTTTGTGGTTTATTTGTTTACATCTTTTAACCTTGTAAAAGAGAGAGGTTTTAGTTTAGCCTAATGAAAAACTAGAGTGTTTCTATCTTAGTCATTGAAAAGATGGGGTTGTAAAAGTGTCCTCTTGAGCCTAGAAAAATGGAAGAATTTTTAGTGAATTGGAAAATCCTTAGTGGTGTGCTAAGGTAGTGGATGTAGACTCGGTTGGGTAGTTGAACCACTCTAAAATCCTTGTGCAAATTGTCCATTAATTTTCGGTTTAGCCAATTCATTAGAGAAACAACTTTCAACCCTCTTGACGATTATTTGAGAGATCGATTCGAGCATGCTACAGGCCTTTCATACCCATTATAATCATGGGCGGACCTACCATTGTGCATGGTAGGTCACTTGACCTACCATTAATTTTATGGGTAAACTACATTTGTGGTCATCAATTTATTATTATTTTTCTTTTGGTCACCAAACTATTATTTTTAGTAAAATTTCACTAAAATTATGTTTTTCTTCCTATTTTGATTACTAATATTGTGTTTTTTCCTTTTTTAGTCACCAATATATTGTTTCTTTTCTATTTTTTCTACTAAACTATTATTTTTACTGTTAGTTTTTTAACGACGGGTGACTAAAACGAAAAAATACTGTTAGTGACGATTTTCTCAAAAATAACAGTTCAATGATCAAAACTGAGTATTCTTTAACGTCAATGGCTGTAATAAAATCAAACTAAAAGTTTATTGATTGTAATGAAAGTTTTTCAATTTGAGACTTTGAGTGATCAAAGTGAAAGCATCCTAAAAGTTAAGTGACTACCAATGTAGTTTACCTTAAAATTTTCAAAACAAATATCTAAATAACATATTACAACTATTTTAAGTATATTTGTTGATTCAGTTAAAAAATCTTGGTTAAATACATTGACACTTTACCATTTTTCTAAAATTTAACTAAAAATTTGATTTAACATTTTAAAATAATTATAATTTAATTTAAATAAAATTTAAAATTAGTAAAATATTTTTTAGTTCTCAAATAAGCACGTTTACCTAAAAACAATTTTTTTCTACTACTGCAACCCTTTCTATTGGAAAAGCTCTTCTTGTCCATACCATTTTCAATTTGAGTTTTTAAAACCTAAAACGATTTTGATTTCGTAATCTTTTCAAAAAATTATATGACTCCAAATCGGTTTTAAAATATAAAATTTTGCTTGCACAACAATTGTCACTATTAATACATATTTCACTCAAGTAAGTTTTCTATTCTCTAAAATACAATTATACCAGTGTGAAATAGTTATACTCTATCAAACATATTTATACGATATAGATTGACTCTTCAATGTCAATATGTCTCTGACTATAAATTATGTTGGCTTGTACAATAATTACCTCTTATTAATATATTATTACACCGATATAAATTGATTTTATATTAGTATACTGGTCGGTGAACTGCCAAGTTTAAATTCTTGAATCCGCCCCTGATTATAATCCTATAAATTAATAAATAACCTAGTTAATTAAATTAGAGCCCCAGTTAGGACTAGAACTTTAAATACGTAGATTGATTAATTGGATTAGGAATGTTATCTATAATTTAGGAGCCTAAATATGGATGGTGCTCAAGCAATTGGATGTTATCTCATAAAAGCCTTTAAATTAAATAATATTCGTAGAATTAAATCAAACACAATTAATTAGAGCATTTTTTAGTTAGAACTTAAAATAAACAAGACAATAATAAATCATGCATTAAAACCTTTTATGTTGGAAATATATTTTTTGAATATGAATTGGAGTGCCTCTAACGTAAAAAGGTGCTTTTAATCTCATATTCGGATAAAAAAAATATTTTCTTATAAAAGAAATATCTCCATTTGAGATTTAAATCCAGTTAATAATTAAGGGTTAAATTAAATTCAAAATATTATTCAAAATTCCAATATGTCACGTAAAATTAAAAGGGTGCCGATAACGGACGTTTGTGGGGTGCTAATTTTCCCCCACACGTAACCGACTCCTGAACCCAAAATTTAAAGAATGAATCTCTGTTATTTTTACGGTGTCTAGTCTACCTCAAAGCGATTGGTGGCAATTCTAAAATAATTTTTAAAATCGAATTAAACTAAAACTCTTACTTTTTTAAAGATTAATCATCAGACTATTTTTACTCCGATTAAAAATGGTCACGACAGTACAATTTAAATGTTTGTTGAGGTTGAGGTTGCATTGATTTTCGGCCTTTCGCTCCAACCCTAAAAATCGAAACCAGATTTCATGCGACACAACGGCTTTAGGATAGATACTACCCTTTACACTGTGGCTTTTTTTTTTACGTTACATGTCACAACAAAATTAATAAAAAATTCTAAAATCTAAAATTTAAATGATAGTTTTAATATCTTTACAAATTTTAATTTTTTCATAGTAAATTATATCACATGTCTTCGAACTATGACTCTATTTTATATTGGTCTGCAAACTTTTAAACATTTCAATTACATCCTTAAATTATAATCCTCTTTTTAAATTATTCTCTAAACTTTTGAATGTTTTAATTTTATCCTCAAACTTTTGAAATATTACAATTTCATCCTTAAACTATCATTTATGACCTATTTACATAATTTACATCGAAGTTTACATAACAATTAACATTTTTATATTAATTTTATGAACATAAGATATAATTAGTATGTAGTAATAATTTAAAGATTTTTTTAAAATAAAATTAAAATGTTAAGTTTATAGTTTTAGTAAGTCAGGAAAATGAAAAGGCCAAACAATTATTATGAGACAGATATAGATTACTCTCTTCCTATAGAGATGAAAAATCATTTGGATATACTCATAAGATGGACCCTTTATTAAAAAAAATGAATATGCTTATGTATTTGCTGTATTAGGAAAGATATACATTTGTTTAAGCCTGCAAGAAGTCAAGAGAAATGAGTAGGATGATGTGTCTGCTATATTTTCTTGGAAAAATTGTGACCAAATTTATATTCATTGTTGAAAAGGAACTAATTGTTATTATTAAAGCTCACTGACTGACTAATACCAAACCTTTGGCCTTTTAACTAGTCAAGTCATGATGTTGTCAACAGGCTTCAATTATATCTTTGAGTGGACCACGAATCACACAGTAAAAAAATTAGAGAGTAAGGAGAGAATTATAAATTAATATAAAATTTCATTAAATATTTAATAATTTTATATTTCTAAAAGTTCAAAGCCGAAAATTTAGTTAAACTAAAACCTGTATCATTACCAACAACTAATTAGTATGGAAGGATAGTGTGTGAGATCTAGGGGCAGAGCTCCCTTCGAGTCTAAGGGGCTTGGACCTTTCTTATACATAAAAAAAAGTATTTAACAAATTTTGGGTTGTAGTAATTTGGTCTTCGTAAAAAAATAAATATTTAAATTAGAATTACAAAGATTGTTAAATATGTAATCGAGTAGAGGTCGAAATAAAGAAGAATGATCATATACCCTTCAAATTATTTGGTCGAATAATAATTTAGGTCTCTAAAAGTTTAAATATTAGACAAATTAGGCATTGCCCTATGAATTTTGAAATTAAATACTTAGTTAGCCCTTACTATATTTTAAAATTCAATATTTTGGCCCTCCCAGAGTTCGATTCTGGCTTTGTCCCTGGTTAGACCCCTTAAACAATGTTAGAAGTTCGAATCCTGACGTTGTGTATGAAGAAAATTAGATTGGGAGGGTCTCCTCGTATTAGACCTCTATAAAATTCGATCTGAATTAATTGACCAGTAAATTATATACTACAGGTTAAATGAAAAAAACAATTTGTATCATTTGAACAGAACACTTAATAGTATTAATTATATGATTTTATTATAATTAAGGTGAACATTATTTATGGTGTAACTAAGTGGGATGATTTTGACATTCGCTGCTCATTTAATTAAGAGATTCGCTATTATCCAAGAGTTCATTACATATTTCTATCTACTATATTAATTTAACCTTTCAAAAAATATCTCAATTTTACATATCACCGTCAAATAGTGTTTAATTGACAATTAATATTTTGTTAGAATTTATAAAAAAAATTAATTATTTTCTTTTAAATTTATTTGAATAAAATGTTTTAAAAAATAGCAAAAATATTTAAATTATAATTAAATGTTATTTGGTGATGATATATAAAAAAATATGTTGAGTAAAAGATTTAATTTTAGTTTTTTGTTAAAATTATTTAGTGTTGATATAAGAGACTTACTTTAATAATAATACAAGTTTAATGATATAATTTGATTAAATGAAAGATTTGTAATCTAAATGAAAGTTGAAGTTAAATTTAGTGATCTATAATGTAAATTATCCCTAACAAAATATATACTGTATGCACACAGTACAAAGATGTGGTGTACCAAAAAGATACAAAGATGTACAACATAAATATATTTACTAGTTAATTAAGTTGTAAAAATGAACAATATTACATGATGTATTATATAGAGAGAGGTATCCATTTACATTTATGAAAAATTATTTACATATTTCTACAAGTTTTATTACATTTAACAATCCATTTATTTAATTCTCTGTTTTATTCACGTTGAAAATATTTAACTATTTATTTTATGTAAAAAATCAATCTTTAAATATATATTAATAAAGTTATTATTTTGAATTAAGGGTTATTATCCCGACACAGACGGTGAAAACTTTTTGTTTCTAGAAGTACCTTATTTTAGGGTTTATGAGTTTTAGTGTAGGGGTTTAGAATTTAGGGTTTAAGATTAGGGTTTAGGGTATTATGGTTTAGGGTTTAGGCCTTATAGTTTACGAGTTTTAGTGCAGGGCTTTATAATTTAGGGTTTAGGGTACTATGGTGAAGGATTTATGTTTTAACCTATAAACCTTAAATTTGAATTCTAAACCCAAATTATCTCAACAACCCCTAAATTCAAAACTACTACACCACCCTAAACAGAGCACTTAAACCCTAAAATTAAAATGCTTGTATAAACAAAGTTTTCACAAATACTAGTGCATGAAATAATTAGCCTTAAATTAAATGTAAAGATATCTGATTGACTAAAAAATTATATTCATAACAAATATAACGATATTGACTCCGCCATTAGTGTTAGAGCATGAAAAAGAGCGTCGAACAGGGGCTGAGAATTTTTGTCTATATTAACGTAAGTGTTTCATGACTACACGAGGACATAATCAACCTACACCATATTATAATTTGATAGAGTCCAAACCTCTTTCCTAGAAGTTTTTTTTTAATCTCCGACCATGATTACATGTCAATATTCGTTTATAAATTGTTTAATATTTTGACAACGTAAATACACCTTCTAAAGGCTCCATTAATTTTTTTTATCATAATGATCCACTTCTAAAAAGTTAAAACATACAGAGATGGCTGTTGAAAATGAATCCCATGGTTATGGGGTGATTAATTACGGCCACCTAATTTATAACACTCTCATTTTCAACTTCCGTGCCCTTTTTATTATGCCTAGGGCGTAAATGAATCGAGTTTGAACGAATAAGATTATGTTTGTGTTTGTTTATTTATTTTTAAAGGTGTTCATGTCGGTTCGTGTTCATTTAAATTTTTAATATTGTGTTTGTATTCATTTATTTATTTTTGAAGTTGTTCGTGTTCGTTTGTTTAGTGTTCGTGAACGTGTTCATTTAAGTGTTCTCGAACACGTTCGTTTATATGTTCAGAAATGTTATCTAAATTAACAATAAATAAATAAAACAAAAATTACATTTCAACATAAACTTATATAACATCCTTATCAACAACAATAAATAGTATTTAGATACATCCACAAGCATTTTCATCCTATAAACGAGCTTATAAACGAACCTATAAGCCAGCTTGTTCATGAACATAAACGAACCGAACACGCCTCTGTTTGTGTTCGTTCGTTTATTAAACGAACATAAAAAATTTATTCATACTCATTTATTTAGCTTAATAAACAGACATAAACGAACGGTTTACAAACAGTTTGCTTTGTTCATTTAACCCTTTATGCTCCAGCCACCGCCTTCCCCAGACACTGTAGTAGTTTTTGCAGAAAAGCGAAAGCAGCTGATCCCTCTGCTTTGTTTTTCTTTTTGTTAATCACGATTAAATTAAATGTCTTGATTGTTGTATTAGTTATCAATAATAAGAAAGAAACAAAAGGGTAATAGAACTCAAAATTAAGACATGTGATGATGAACTCTGAAAGCAGAAAAGAGAACACGCAGAGCCGCACAAAGAGTTGAGACAAATCCGGTATATTTCCATAAACATACGGCAAGACATTTGTTCATTGTTTCAATCAATTATGTCGTGTTTGTCAATGTAATACAGGGCTTTGTCTTATTACTATTATTTGTATTTTTCATAAATATTTGGATTACATTACAGGAACATGGCCTATGGCTATACGTACAAAGCAAGCATATAGTCTAAACATCTTTACTGATGTCTTCACCTTTGTTCTAAACTATTGATCGATAAAGATGATGTAATTTGTTAAGATTTTCAATAAGGATATAAAGTGAAATCTGATGATTACATCTGTGCATTGTCAACGTATTGAAAATATCTTAACTATAGTATTATTATTATTTATTTCTTACGAGTTTAATAACTAATCACTCGCATTCTGTTGGTTTACACCATACTTCATAACCACGTTATTAATATTAATGGATCGATCGATTGACTAGTTGGTTTAACCGCTTAATTATGTATAAACTTGGCAAATAATTTAAAATCATTATAACAAATCAAACCATGCAGAAGGAGCATTACTAGTTCATTCATCCAAGATAGAGTAGTAAAAAGAGACATCAATACATGGGAACTTGTATTCCTGTCACTCGTATTTACAACTGTTAAAACATATATGAAAAGTAAGAACCTGTGACTCGAGGGACACGACCATGACAACGTTATCAAGGGTTTGGATTTTATGAACCCTCTGCATTTTAACTGCTACTAGTTGTATTTTCTGTCTTTGATTCACATTTTATTCCATGTCTTTAAAATCTCATTTTCCAGAGGAATAACCTTACAACGTGCGTCTGGGGCGAACATTAACACACAAAGGATTAGCCATCTCACATGAAAGCTTTAGAATCTCGGATAAGTCAATCGGGATTTGCTCCGACGGCAGCCATTCGAACTCGTGAAGAAGAGACGCCACCCAAAAGGTGACGGTGGTCAACCCCAGGTTCTTTCCCGGGCATGTTCGCCTGCCCGACCCGAATGGAGCTAGCCTGAGGTCCGAACCGAGCACCGAAAACTCCACCTCACCTTCCTTCGCGACAAATCTATCGGGTATAAATTCAAGTGGGTCAGCCCACTCTTCTGGGTCCCTCGTGATGGCCCACATGTTCACCATTGCCGTCGTCCCCTTCGGCACGTGGTACCCATCAACGGTTGTATCGGTGATAGCTAGACGGGCCCAGGAAAGAAGTGGGCCCGGCGGGTGAAGCCTCAGAACCTCCTTGATCACAGCCGGAAGATAAACCATGTTCGTTAAATCAGACTCGTCGACGGCTCGTGATCTGCCAACGACCTTGTCGAGCTCATCATGGACCCTTGACTGAACATCAGGATGAAGCACAACCCTGGCTAGTATCCACTCGATCAGCACCGCCACAGTGTCAGTTCCCCTGAATATCATTTCCTATATATGAAAAGACAAACGACAATATTTAGTACAATCAAACTCGGTACCAAAAATAGTATTCGGATTTGTCGTTTAATACACTTCATTTTTTAAACAAAAAAAGGTTAAAACATATGAGCAATAGTAAATTAGTCATAGTAATTATAACAGTAAGAAGTCTTCGAGGTTCGATGGCTTACCCATAGAACGGCGATCATATCGGAGTCTGATAATTGATCGGCACTTTGGAGAGAGAGCAAAACGTCGACGAAATCTCGAGTTTCCACGTTTGTTCGAGCTCGGCCTCTGTGTTCAGCTATGATTCGGCTGACGAAGCAGTTAACTTTAGGTACGAGGTTCGAGCATCTGACTCTGATTTTCTGAGGGTCAAAATCTGCTAGCCACAGAAGATGGTCGGACCAATTAAATGCGCCGAGCAAATCGTACCCTTCATCGACTAGAGCTCGGAGTTCTTCAACCTCTTTATTGATGGAATCCAACTTATACTTTTGTCCGAATATCGAAACCATCATGTTGTTCAAAGAAGCTCGCTTGAGCAATTCGCGTACGCGGAAGCTTCGGTTATTGCGAGCGAGTGACGTGACCATTTCAGAGGCAATCGTGTGTCTCTGCTGCTCCGCACCTTTAATTTGCTTAGGACAGAAAAGGTGCGTTGCCGCGATTCTTCTCAGTGTTCGCCAATAAACTCCATAGTGAGCGAACCCGATTGCTCTGTTGAACATCAAGCTATAAGCAGACTCTTTCACCGGACGATCAGCGAATACAGAGCTGTTAAGAATCTCTCGTGCTACATCTGAATTGCAGGTGACAATAACACGAGTATCGCCGAGGCTAAAGGCCATGAGCCTCTTGGCTTTGCATTTCTCAGCTTGGGATGCAATCAGGTGGTGAGCCAGGGAGCTGGCCATAAGGTTCATGCTGCCAATTAGAGGCAACCCTCTAGGCCCTGGAATTGGCTTGTTCGCAACAGAAAGAGAGGAACATTTTTTGAACCTATATTTGCCCCAAGCTGGACCTCCGGTGTGAACCCAGTACAGTAAGATCATAAGTAGCCAAGCAAGAGCGATGATCATAATGGACCATGCAATACTTTCTTGAGAAAAAGCCCTGCATTTGGATACAAGGGCAAAGACCCACACACTCTCTATGTTACTGCTCATATTATTGGAAACCTAGAACTGGGACGACAGGAGAAATAAAAAGCTAGGGGGAAATCAAGAAATGATAGCTGGCTTTTCGATCTTGGAGCGTAAACGAACGGCTCTACCGGCTATTTATAGAGGGGAAATTAAGACTTCGGACATCCAAAACTTTTTGAAATTACAAGATGCAATTACATTACAAGTAATATATATCTACATAAATTAGAATCCAAATTATTTTTGGAGAAAATGAGCACATAATAAAATTTTGAGATAATTTACATGTGATTTATATAAAAAAGTCGAACCTAAATATTTAAGAACTTAATATTTCAGTCTTTCTCAACTCTATTTACTTTTAAAAAATTATATATTAACTTTTTTTAAAGTTTATCTTTAATGCATTACATATATTACATCAGGGTAAATTAGATGATAACATATTATTAGAGTAAAATTAATCTATTTTAAAATATTATTTAATTTATTAATAATATATAAAGATATACATGGACATAACTATTAAGCTCCTGAGAAGTGTTACTACCCGATTGGGAATTTTTTTTTTACCGTTTAGTTCTCTATAATTTTTTTAAAAAAATAATATAATTATGAATTTACCTACTATCTTTTAAAATATATGTTTTACCCCCTCACCCTTAAATATTGACTCCGTCCATGAAAATACAAATTGTTAATGCATTACATAGAAGTATTTATTTATTACTATTACTATTCCATTTAAAAAGTAGCAACTCCCCCGTTACGGTTGCATGAGAAAAACTGGGGGGAAATATGTCAGACGTTGGTTCACGCACCATGCGTCTGGGATCCCGTGTTAACTTGCTGACGTTTATTTGTCGGCGGCACTCAAAGAGCTAATCAGTGCCTAAAGATTGGACGGAAATCGTCCGCCCTAATTATGTTCATATTGGTGTTTTTATTTTAAAAAATAAAATTAGAATTTAAAGTTAGTATTTATGATTAAAATTTAAGAAATTAATAGTAGGATGTATATTTAAGGTATAAAATTTAAAATTTAATATATAAAATTTAAAATTATAATTTAGAATTTAATTTTTTATATTTTTTAATGTGAAAAATAAAAAAAACATATTTAGTCGTAGATGACTTTTGTTCTTAAAGATTGTTTTAACCTCTAATTCTATTCTATGCAAATTTGCCCCGCATGATGATACGTAAAGCCTAAATTTTATTATGTACGCAGATTATTTTCTATTTTTTAAATAATATTAATGGGGGAAAAAGCAAAATATCGATTTTAGTAAAATTTGCAAAATGAATGCTCACTTGCTGACCTTGTTTCTTTAAATGAAATAAAGTAACGCAAGGGCTTTCATAAATATCACCAAACTAGTTACTACTTTCCACAAAGTGACTTTTCAAATAAAAAAATAATAGTCCACTTTTAAAACAAATCTTTTAAAATTAAAATCGAAAAATATAGGTTGAGCCCACTAGCTTACACAACGGCGGGACTCAATATTATTTGCTAAAGATGTCATTTGAAAAAAAATAAATTTAGAGAGTTAATACTGAATTTTATATTTTTAGGGGTATAAGAGCAATCTTATCATAGAATTTTTTTAATTCTTAATATTTTTTGGGACCGTGGCCTCACTAGTCCTTTCATAATTACTCTCCTAAGCCTGCGAGTAAGGTTTATATTCGGTCAAATTAAATCAATTTTTTAAGTTAGTTGAATTAAAGATTCATATTTTTTTATTTTAATTTTGCTTGATTTTTTAATTAAACTTTATTTGTTTCATATTTTTTTCACTTGCATAGCTGAACTCTAAAGACATATATGTATCTTTTAGGCACTCTTAATGCTCATCGATATTAATACAAGATTAGGGTTAATTTTTGTAAAGGGGATTTGATTTTGTCTTTTTTATATAATCGTGAAAAGAAATTAGGGGAAAGGTAAAATTAAAACATTAAACAATTTCGTTTCAATTAATGAAAGGTAAAAAAATGAAACAAAATCTAATATTCAAAACGATGTCACTTTACTATTCAATTCAATCTAATTGTTTGAGTTCAAAATTTTAACTCAATTCGAACTCAAAAAAATAAATATTATTTTTAGTTAACTTGAACAACTCGACTCAAAATTCATTTTTTAACCAAATCAAAATTTGCTCATTCATACCTACAAGATTTTTTAAGGCCCGATTACTATTGCTTATAATAAGTTCTGTTGGTGTCAAAATTATTTTTTTTATCTATAAACAATACTAAAAATATAACTTTTTTGGAAAAAAGAATTCATGAAAAATACTTTTCAACTGTAAAAGTTAAACTCTTTTATCAAGATTATATGGTTAATAAATTATTAGTAGTTCAATTTTTTTTATCAAGATTATATCATTAATAAATATTATATAAAAATTATTTTATTTTATTTATATTTTCATAGAACTCTTACAATCGTTACAAATTTATTTTTAATAGAATTTTTATATATTTTTATCATAGTTTAAATTAATATATTTTATACATTATAATATTAAATACTTTTAATATCATTTAAATTTACATTTTTTAGCTTGGGCATCAAGTCTAAAAAGTCAAGGCACTGTTCTACATTACTTTTTTAATATTGTTTTTTAAGACACTGGGACAAAAATAATACAAACCATGTAACATTTGAGAGTTAGTTTAACAATACTTTTTAAAAATATTTTTGATAACAAAAATGCGATTTTCTGAAAATTACTTATGTATTGTTTGACTTAAAAACATTGGAGAGTAGCTCGTGAATAAGACAATCTCCTCGGACACATGGGAGGAACATTGGTGGGCCTAAGGTGACCTGTCCCACCCTAACTTTTTATGGGTTAAGTGTATTATTAACCTATGAAGGTTTTAAAATTATTAAAATTAAGTTTCGTTTTTTTTAAAAGTTTAATTTATTTTTTTACGATTTAATTATTTTTTAATATATGTTAATTTTAAAATTAGTGAGATTAAATTTCAATCCTATATTTTAAGGTTATCTTTTAGAGAATTGTTAATTTTAAAGATAAGTAATTTGAACTCTCTTATAACTTCATTCACGTTTCGGTTTCTCCCATAATTTCTTCCTATTTCCGCCCTGCAGGGACATGTTACCATGGTGATGGGGAAAAAAGTTTTCAGGTTTTAGGGTATGACACGAGGGGGTTGTGTGGACGGATGTCGCCGGGTGGCTTTACAACGTTTGCAAACCTGCACGAGACCCATGCATCCCCACAAACAAGTTGTTTATTTTAGACTATTATATTTAGTAATTACATTAATTTCGATTATTAACATTTTCAATTTGATTAAATTTTAGTTCAATTATATTGTTGGTATTATATTTATAAATTTTATTAAGTTTGAGTGTATATAGATATAATTGTCTTTTATTAGAGTAGAGTTGTGAGTAGGGGTGATAATGAGCCTAACCGGCTCGCGAGCTACTCGGGTTCAGCTCGGTCAAAGCTTGGTCAAAGTTCGACTCGGGCTCAGCTCGAGACCTTAACAAGCCGAGCCAAGTTCGGCTCGAAAAGCTCGTGAACAGGCTCGGAATATATACATATATATATATGCGCTACATATGCACTAAAAGTAATATCTTTAGCAAAAGAAAAACAATAAAATAAATTAGGGGAAAATCCACTAAAAATAAATTAACTAAAATAAATTGGGCACTCTTTTCCCCTTCCCAGATATTGAATTTCGTTTTAGTGTTGGTTATGAAATGGATTTTTAACGAGCCCCTATCTTTTATAAAAAAATTATAGCAAAATTGTCCATTTCGAGTCGAGCCTAGCCTAACGAGCCCGAGCCCGAGCCGAGCCCAATAATATTGTTTCCGAGCCAAGCTCGAGCCTAGAATTTCGTGCTCGTCGAGCCTAATAACACTGTTTTCGAGCCGAGCCTGGCTCATTATCACCTAAGTATTTTTTTGTTTAAGTCAAAGTATTCACTATTGATAGCAATGGCTAATCCTCTCATTGTGAGTGTTCTTATTAAGAGGTAACGAATGATAATAAAATATACTTCTTTCCTATGGTTAGGGATCGAACAGTAGATCTCATAGTTAAACGATGAAATTAACAACCACCACACCATATTTTATGTTAGAGACAGAGTTACGAGTAATTTAATTATAGTAATTATATTTCCAAAAATAATGTTAATAAAAACTCATAAATAAAAATTAATTATATTTAAATACATTCAAATTTATAATCTCTTAAATATTATAACGATAATATTAACTAAACTTTTTTTTGAATATAGCCATTGAATTTTTATTATAACAAAAGAAGATAGCTCAATTACAACACATCTAGGAAGGAAAATAATGAGACTAATCTACCGAAAATTTCTTACAACCCAAAAATAAAGAAAAGTGAAAATCTTTTATGGAGTTAAGCATACCATCAAATTTAGAAGCTTCATGAATCTCATTTTCTCTATCTAATCGAGACGCATAACGGATGAATAAGGAGTGGTGAGCGATCTAAACTATCGGGCAGGATGTTTCGTTACCTATGACTGATTACATCGGCAAACAACCATCAACCGAGTGAGAATCTATCTTTGCACGGCCACCGACAAAATCATAATCAGAAACTAGCGTCGATTAAAAATTCTGTGCGAGCAACAAACGACCGCTATGGTATACTGAATCATGCCACAATAACAGATGAAACAAACCACAAAACAAAGAAAACATGTCACGAAGACTGAAAAAAATGTGTGTTACAATGACAAAAGAAACACGTGTCGCAAAAATAAAAAATATTATTAAAATAAAAAATAAAAAAATAAAAAATTCGCTGGTCGACAATTTATATTAGGATTGGTTGTCGACCACCAATCAAAGGAAAAAAGAAAAGAAAAGAAAGGTTGCTGTAAAAATTTGGTGAGCGGCGGCAGAGCGTTTCCTAGGGTTAGACGTAATACTAAACTAATACTACATCATCAACTTTCATTAACATTATTTTCTTCTAATAATACTCGAGCCTTCCATACACTGGTTTTAGACGTAATAAACCGACATCCAGCGTGGCTTAAGTGCGCCATATCTTCACAAATAAACAAAGACCATATCTGAACCATACTCTACTCTCCCGACACGTGTTCGTCTTCATGCAATGTTTTATGCCCATGATGTGACAACTCCTGCCACTTTTAAATACCTATTATATCTCACATGTGTGCCCTTCACTGGGGCTATACCTATACACATTGATTGAATCAAAAGCTCCCTTTTAATTTTTCGACATTTCTCGTACACAATAACAAAATTTAAAATAAGAGTTTGGGAGGTTAATTTAAATGTTTAAAAAATTTAGAGACTTAAATTAAAATTTATAAAAAATTAAAGGTTTAATTAAAATTTTTAATAATTTTAAGAGATTCAACGTGAACTTTTAAAAATTATAAGAGGTAATTTAATTAAAAATAATTAAAATTTAAAGTTTAATGTAAATTGTTTAAATTTTTGAGGGGCCAAATTAATTTTTTTAAATTATAGGGTCGAATTCTAATTTCTCAAATTTTGGGTGGGGCATGTCCCCACTAATCTCTTACATGTTATGCTAATGCTCGTATCATACTCCCCTTTTTACTCTAATGCCCATGCTCAGTTAAAGTTCGTGTATCAGAGTGTAATATTGTAGACGAGGCGAGATATAATATTGTAGATGAGGCGAGATATATAGTGAGTTATTTGAATTTGACTTGGTCAAAATTTAATTTAATTAATCTCGATTCTAACTCGACTCTTCTCGTTTACACCCATATCAATATACTAAAAACACATGAGACATAATCGTGAAATAGATTTTAAACTGTTACATTTTTATATAATCATCAATATTAAATTTTTCATTCAAATAATTTGATCAAGTATTATAAAAATTTATCATAAAATTTATCATTTTATTTTAATTTATTTTAGTCATAATATTAAAAATTCAATTTTAATTTTATTTTAAAATTTTAGCAAATTGTCGCACTAAATCAATTTGTAATTGATTAGATATTCACACTTTAATATATTTAAGGGTAGATCTTGACAACATAAGTTAAGGCCGTCTATTTCAAATTTTCAAAATTTTTAAATATATAAATTAAAATTTTAAAAGAGTTTAATTTAATATTTTTATTTTTTTTAGACTTAATGAAAAATTTTAAAAGTTTTACAAGGTAATTTAATTAAAATATTCAAAATTTTAAAATAATAATTTTTGGAAGAATCAAATTAATTTTTTAAAGGTCTAAAAATTAATTTGCCAAAATTTGGAGCCAAGTCACCCACTTGCTCTTATAAGGGTCCGTCCCTGTATATATCATTTGTAACTACGCTCGGGTTAGCGTAAACGCAACCGAATGTCAACAAACGAAATAACCCACAACTGTCGACGTGTTAGTGCTTGTTGGCAATCGTTGAACGGCCTGGATTGTGAAGTCTCGGAAGGAAACAATTCATACCGTTGGTCTTGTAGGCCTAGATACGACCAGGTAGTAAAAATATTTTTTTATTAAAATATCAGTTTGCCAGACCAAAGACCAAATCTTGGTCGATATTAATGTGATCTTCATTTATTATAATATCTTTTAAGATAATATAAAACCTTTGGATTATTGTAGTATAGAAGTGTTTAAATCTTGAACCTAATAAGTGAATTTAGTAAAAAATAGATGATATTTATCTTAAGAGAACCGGGTTTAAATCGTTTCGTCAGCAAAATTTATGTATTTTTAAATGATTAAGAATATATATAAATAGATATTACATTGTAATCACTTTAAGGCTATTAAAAATATATTATTAATCACTTATTGTCAATACTACACATTAGATATTATATACTATATATTTTAGTATATTCGTAAGTAATTGATTAATTGGTCGATTAATTTGAATCGAATACTATAAAGGTCTATCTTGAGATGACCCTTCCAACACAGTTTGATTTATTCACAATGTCAAGATTCAAACTCTTAACCTTAATTTAGGG